>CM070102.1:6175000-6775000 GCA_036178185.1 Liparis tanakae
ACCTTGAACTGTGAAGTTCAACTTCTTCTTTCTGAATGGTTGTAAAATGATAAGTACATCTCATTGTTCTATCTGTACGGTTAAGTTTACGGTTGCTTTTCTTTTCAGTTTGAAACCCGGAGCTACCTGGAGCTCGGCTCTGCTTAAAGGGTTCCTTAAAAAAACAAATATGTAAAGTAGATTTTCCTGTAAATGTAGGTTTCTGAAATAAATAGTACTAATAAAAAGCGCCTGTCAACTAAAGTGTTAACTCGCATGTAACTATACCGGCGGATCTGCATTGTGAAGTCACCTGAATGGTTTACTGTGCACAATACCAATGGGTGCTGTAAAAGCTAGACCCGACTTTTGAGGCCGTGGTTCATAATTCTTGTGTGGAGTGCAGCCTCGTCTGGTCTGATTAACACAGTAACACAAACCATTATATTCATGAATTTCATTATATAGATAATCTTTTCCCGTTTAAAAAGAAAAGCCCTTTAAGCTTATTCTGTGGACGGAATCCCTTAATTTGTTAACACACGGCTTTTATTCTGAAATATTGAAATATTCGGTTAATTATTAGACCACTAGCTTTTATTTGTGGAGAGTTATTGATATTTACAAATCTGCAAACTATTTGATCCTTTTCTGTCCTAAATAAATACAAATGCTGTTTCTAATGACATGAAACATTCCGGCCAGTACGAAAGGTAAACTCTGTAAGAAGCAGAAGTTATATTTGTGTTCAAATCCCAAACGTCTCGGCTCTTGTGTCCACTCACAGCGTTGTGTTCACAGAGAGAGGTGTGGCTTCCTGTAGGTCTGGTTGGTGATGGACAGGCGGGTCAGCCGGGCGCCGTAATAATCCACGATGTAGTGCGATCCGTCCGCGGGGCCCACGATCTGCAGGAGGACACGCGGCACACAAGAGACGGCCGACGCTTCAGACACGGGCAGAAAATAACATGAGCGGTGTGTTTTGTTTGTTTGTGTTTGTGCACTGCTGCCTTGTGTGAACGTAAAGCACAACACAAACACAAATTGAATGTTTGTTTTTTTACTATTCCGGATCTGTTTCACAGCCTTCCGAGCCGTGACCTGCTTTGGTCACAGGCGGTCAAACCACACTTCTAAACTCAAAGGCCGGTCTTCCTCAAAGGTCGATCGCGCGTCACGCAACAATGACGAAAGCATCTCCATGGCAACGGAGCAATGCTCTGGAAGAAGCAATAAACTGGACTGTGAGCTATGATTATTTTGTCAAACTTCTCTATCAACTCAACGCTCACCTTTAGTTGAATGTCTACAAAACTATTTGGAATTTTCCAAAACCGTTTCCCCCATTGAATAAATAACAGGATTTTTTGCCCAAAAGATTCAATAAATTGTTTATTTTAGGACATATCAGCCTAGTTGGTGGGTTTAAGAATACATTTAGTTAAAATCCCTGATCCACTCGGCTGACCACTTAGGTTTAATCCGTCCATCTATCCATCCATTCATTTCATTCATCGTTGGACCCCCTGCGCACCTCCTCGTGATGGATCTCTGGCCTCAATTATCTAAAAACGTTGCAACAGGAGTGATTCGTCCCTTCACCTCCCGTTTCCCCCTCTCTTCATCCGTCTGTCTCCGTCCTCTCAGAGTCCATTAGGGGAACTTCCAGAAGCATCATTCATCCTGCGGCCCTCAGAGGGACGTGGGACGGATGGACGTAAATAATAATCAGGTGGCCCCCGACTCCTGTTTATTCATCAGCCCCCGCCCCGCCCCCCCCCCCCCGCCCGCCCCACGCTGAAAATATGAGGCACGTCCGCACAGTACCATTAGCTCTACAGCACAGAGCTCTACAGACGGAACTCTTCAATCCTGTTACCGTTTGAAAAGATTGTAGCATAATATTGTTTTACATGTATATATACAGTACAAATCATTAAGACAATTACATATTTTGACAAATATTTTGATACCGAAAGAAAATTAATGTTGAAACGCAAATAAATAAAAACGAGAAAGTATATTTTAGTAGTGTGACAAAATATTCCTAACGTTGCAGTTTGGATGGTTAATGGAAAAACCTCCTTTAAAAGTATTAAGTAAAAAGAATTCTAAAATGATCATATATCATTTGGTTTATTATTCTGGCTCCTTCCTTTAAGTATCATACTAACTAATAATAATATTGTTATGAAATTATTATTTTTAGACCACATAGTTAATCAGTAAACTGTTAAATAAGCCAGTAATACAATTATTAGATGATTAAGCCCAATAATTACAAGCTGCGCCAATATAAGCTCCTCAGCCATAATCCGACATGTGACGACCTGAGCGCCGTCGGCCTGTCCGGAGGCCGTCTGTCCACCAGTATCTGACCAGTGCCCGACTGGGTTTGTGACTCACCTGCATGGCGATCAGTATGAAGTCGATCAGAGTGCCGATTCCACAGAAGCCAACAGTACAGAACTTCAACAGTCCTGAGAGAGAAGAGAGACGACGAGTTGGAGAACGAATGGAACCATCCGTCTATTAACAGAATTCATTCTGACAATCGGGAAAAAAAAAAATTCTCTGCTTTTATAATCACAGCAAATTGATTGTTTTAGGGGTTTGGACCACTGGTCTGACCAAAACAACACAGACAGTTAACTGATTCACCAAAGGAAAAAAATAGGCAATTAAAATAAAAACTTAAAAAGGACTATTTGTTTGGTTTTACTTGTATTCAATGCTTTTATGGTATGGTCTTTTTTGTTTGTCACCATTTAAGTTGTGTTTATGCTTTGTTTATCTGTAGAGCACTTTGTAAACTTTGTTTTTAAAAGTGCTGTATAAATAAAGTTATTATTATTATTATTATAATAGTCAATCAATAGTGAAAATAATAAGCAGTTTCAGCCCTATATGTTTTGCTTACTTACAGTGTATTCTATCTTACTTGAAGTAAAAAGGACAAAAAGATTAAACATGAACAAATGTTTTTCAGAACTTGCCTGGCAAGTATAATCAAAAACTAATAGACAATGTGTGCCCTTGAATTACAAAAGTCTCAAAGGACCTCAGAGGATGAACCCTTTTAGGTCGGAATGAAGCCGTGACGACAAACTTCAGCAATGTTGAATCCCATTATCGATACCACGTGTCAAACACGCGGCCCGCGGCCCACATCCGACCCGCAAATTAATTATCTTTGGCCCGCTTGATAAAATCTAGTTACTATTAGAGCTGGCCCGCTGGTATATCGCACGCACCACCATAATACTACAAATCCCACAATGCACTGTCCGTGTGTGAATGTGCGCCTCACCATCTGTATTACACACCACTTCTCTCAACTATCCCTCTCCCCAAAAAAATGAAGAAAAAAAACGAAAGGTGGAATTTGAAAACAGGAGTTAAAGGCAGGTGGAGGCTCAGTGTGTGATCGCGGATGTGAATGTCAAAGCTGTGCGTCTTCTGTGCGGAGACAGCGTGGCTGTAATGAAAGAACACAACATAAGGGCGCCATCACACCAGACGCCACTTTTAAATACGCAACCGCTCCAAAACGCGCCGGGCAAAACAGCGCGTTGGAGTCGTGTTTCGATTAAAATTTCTAAAGCTCTAATTAATTACCGCTAATATGAGCGTCTCGTCGGGAAAATAGGCGCGGCGAAAAACGCCCCGCGCGGCATTTGAAACACATTCCCACGGCGATTTGACGATTTTGAAGCCCAACAAAGCAGGTCTGAACTGCTCAGTAATCTATTTGCAGCTGAAGTGGAAAACGCACCATCAAAGCTCCACATGGAGCTGATGGAGCTCCAATGCAGTGACACGCTGAAGGCAGCATATGAGTCTGTGGGCGCTGCAGTTTCCACGTTTATCCCGACACAACGCCCAGCTGCCTCTGTGTGTGGCAGCACATACCTGTGTGAACAACTGTTCTCTTTGATGAAGAGAAACAAAACTTCACCCAGGACTCGTCTGACTGATGAGCACCGTCACTCCATCCTGAGGGTTTCCTCAGCTCAGAGCCTGACCCCACACATTGAGGACCTTGTATCCAAGATGAGACGCCAAGTGTCTGGCTCAGAGCCGTGAGCATCACAGAGCAGCAAACGGTGCTTTGACGCATTTTCAGTTTATAATTTAGTTTCATTTTTGCATTTTCTCTCTCTTGCTACTACAAGACATTTGATTAAGTAAATTGTTTTTGTCTGTTGTTTGCCTGTAGAAAATGTTTTCACTTGAAATGACTGATAGAAACTACAGATAGAGCCATAAGCAATTAATGAAACAGATTTTATTACTTTTTTAATTTTTATTTATGTAGTATTTGTAATTTTTATTTCATAATTAATGTTGTTTTATAGGCAATACTCTATAGGCCTTGTTAGGTCCAGGTTCAATATGTGCACTAAGGTCCTTTCAATATCTTTTCAATAAACGTTGAACCCATCTGGCCCTTGACTTCTTTATTTCGGCCCACTGTGTATTGAGTTTGACGCCCCTGATCGATAGTGATAGCAGTCTGCTCCATGGAGCTCTTTTTCGTAAAAACCCACCTGTGAAATTATTATGTATCATTTTAATAAAAATATCAATCTGACTTGGCGCCGCACGGCTTGGCTTGGCTCTGCCGGGGCTGACCTGTGCCAAATCAGGCCAGGTGTTCGTCGGTGCAGCTGTCCTCCATCCAACACCTGACACCACACACACACACGACACACGCGCACGACACACAAGCATTCAGTCTTTAGCCCTTTATCTTGCTCCAGGTGTCTCATTAAAAGAATGACTCGGTCTGCCGCTAATAACTCGTCCTTGTTATTCTCCAGGTTATTGCAGTCTCGTTGAATTCAATATTGAATTCAGGCAACAACAACAAAAAAGGAGGAGAAGGTTTAAAAACAGAAACCTGCAGCTGCAGGTCCTCTAACGTCCACTAGATGGCTTCTCGAAAACTCGGATGTATTGAAATGAAGAAAAAAAAGACTTCTTGCTACAAAGTCTGAAGTGTGACAAGTTTTGATGCAACTTGAGTTCTCAGTGGGTAATTTCACAGGCGGGTTTGACTTGAAGTGGAGCGATTGAACTCAAATGACATGGAACGCTAGTTTCTCTCCTCCCGCAAGTATCTATCAGGTCTGTCTGTCTGTCTGTCTGTCTGTCTGTCTGTCTGTTTCTCAGGTTTCTACCTGCACCGCCAATTATATAGGTTTCATATTTTTTTGTGGAAATGGCTATAATTTTTTTTTTTCTTACTATGTTTATTGTCATGAGACTAAAATATGTAAAAACCCACTTGGCAAAAAACTTGCTGATGCTGATACAATGAAGGTGAACGGAGTTCAGTTGGTGCTGAGCAATGACGATGTGTGTGTGTGTGTGTGTGTGAAAATATACCAAGAGCAGGGTATCCCAGGTAGAAGCGGTCGGCCCCCAGCCAGCCGAGGAACAGAGACAAAGCCACAGCTACTTTGTAGGAATAACCACTCCTTGGAGGAAAATTCACAATTAGTCCGTTTTCAATAATGAATGTTACAATTAAATTACCCAATCAAAATTATCATAATGAACATGACTTTTTTTGCATTTGTTTGAAATGCAGCACAGTTACACAAAAAATGTAAACCTTAAATTCAACCCTGCAGCCGACACTTTATCCTCTCCACAGGAAGCTCCTGGTGTGTGTGTGTACTCACACGTTCCTGCAGGGGATGGTTTTGTTGAAGCCCACCTCCTCCCCGCTGAACCTGAACTCCGTCCCGTTAGAGAGCCGACAGCTGATGTTCGGAGCTGGAAGGCACTCCACTACAAACAAACAAACAAACAAACAAACAAACAAACAAACAAACAAACAAACAAACAAACAAACAAACAAACAAACAAACAAACAAACAAACAAACAAACAAACAAACAAACAAACAAACAAACAAACAAACAAAAACAAACAAACAAACAAACAAAACAAACAAACAAACAAACAAAAACACACACACACACACACACACACAAACACACACACACACACACACACACACACACACACACACACACACACACACACACACACACACACACACACACACACACACACACACACACACACACACACACACACACACACACACACACACACACACACACACACACACACACACACACACACACACACACACACACACACACACACACACACACACACACACACACACACACACACACACACACACACACACACACACACACACACACACACACACACACACACACACACACGTTTGTATTCTCGTTTAGTCCATAGCCTAGTTTAGTTTTAGTTCATCTTGTATCCTATTTAATTCACGTCTCTTCATATCGCCTTATGTGTATCTGGTCATAATAATGTTTTTCCTTTCTTCATATGCACAACAATTGCAAAGAATTATTTATTCACTCATGAAGATATCAGACACCGAGACCAGCAACGCTCAGTAAATTTGTAAAAAAAGATGAAAAGAATTTGTAAAAATTAGAATTTAAAATGGTTAAAATAATGGGTTTAAAGTAAACAATGGTATGAATGAGAATAACAAAAAATATATGTATTTTGATATAAATAGAAACAGGAAGTAGAAGGATATGAAAATGACTCTTTAATATCACTTAAAGTTAGGGCTGAATCAGGTTCCCCATGTCCAGCTCCTTGAGATGCTGCTATAGGCTAATCGGCTGCTGGGGGACGTTTAGGATACACTGAGGACCTCTCTCCTCTTTTTTCTCTACTTATGGATGAATTTTCTTCTCTTCATTGCATACTACTAACTCTGCTTCCTCTCTGGAGTCTGTGTGACTTCACGTCTCGTAGGGTCCATTGGACCTGGCTGGGTCTGATGCCATGGTCCTTCTGATGTGCCCCGCCTACTCCTCCTCTCTACCTCCATCTGCCTGATGGATCACGGAGGTCTGGATCGTGGTCCATGCCTACTACCAACTATTCATACAGTCTGTCATACTCATTGAATGTATTGTTACTCTGTAATGATTCCTTCTGTACACATGACATCAGGGCTCTCAAGGCTCACGCATTGAGCGTGAGACTCACGCATTTCGGTCTTAACTCCCGCCACACATCGTATTTCTCACGCTGAAAAAAACTCTCGGCTATTTAAAGTTTTAATGTGCCGCAGCGCCAACATGAGCTACTCTCACCGTGGATATGTCTCACGCTTGCCTGTCTTCACAACTTGAGAGCCCTGTGACATCTATTGGATCTGTCCATCCTGGAGAGGGATCTCCTCTGTTGCTCTACTGAAGGTTTCTTCCCTTTTTTCCCCTGTGAAAGGGTTTTTCCTATTTCTAGGGAGTCTTTCCTGATCCAATGGGAGGTGCTGGGACAGGGATGCCGTATGTGATCAGATTGTAAAGCCCTCTGAGGCCAATTTGTAATTTGTGATAATGGGCTGTACAAAATAAACTGAATTGAATGATGGTAAAGCAACATTGTAGAAGCTAGATGAAACCAAAGGTTGTTCAACTCGCTTGGCCTATTAAAGAAGTTCCGGTCAGACTTCCAACGTAGGCTAAAGGTCATTGAAATGCTGTATTGGACCAACACAACAAATTATTTTGAGTGATTTGAGATCCGCGACCATCGGTCACAAAGGCGTCAGGTCACGTGACTCGCTCACCCCAGGCTGTCGTGTCCCTGCAGTTGTTCGGCTCCTGGGTGGCTTCGTCAATCTTCGGGTCGTTGCAGAGATACATGAGGTGAGAGTGAAGGAGACCCAAAACAGATGCCGACGAAGTCTTCTTCATTGACGCGACAGAACCACAACAACAGGGACGTGACATGCAACACAACTGAAGACGGCTTCAATACGTGCCCGTTTATATATTACATTACTTTTTAACGTTTTAATCGATGTGTTGTTCTACCTGGCAGCTAGTTAGGTAATGGGGCAATTAGTCGTATACGTTAACTCACTGTGAAGAGAGGCTGTATCAATGGAGTTGGTTCTACGTCATATTTTCATTATAAAAAGTGAATAACATAAAGCGGCAACAGTATTGTGTATATAGCAGTACTACTATTCACGCGTGTAAGGTTGTATCTGCTGAAATAGCTAGCTAAACTGAATGTTATTAACATGGCTAAGCTAGCTGCGGCTAACGTCAGCGACCGCCTGCATATTCAGAGTTACGTAACCACACAGCAGTTAAAGGATATTGTCCGAGACTGAGATTGTCGCAGCTGTCCACCTCCTCCGACAGAACAAGCTTTATATGCGAATAAACGCAGTAAAGTAACAAGCTCCAAATCCCGGAGCGTAAACACACAAGCCGTCTTCGAGAGGACGCCATGTCTGACTTCTGTCACGTGACGCCGTGGTGCGTTCACAACCATTTAAATAATGGCAATTCAGAAAGTTGTAACTCTTCCTGATCCGATGTGAGGTCCTGGGACAGCTAGGGATGTCGTATATGCACAGATTGTAAAGCTCTCTGAGGCAGATTTGTAATTTGTGATACAATATTGTATTAACGACCAAGCACATTTTAAGATCCTCTTATGAATACTATTATTTATATGATATTGTTTATACGTCTTAAAAAACATTGCTTTAGCCATGTATGTTGTATGTATTACTTAATTTATTAATTAACTTAGGATATATATATATATATCGCGCGAGCGAGAGAGCGAGCGCGCGCCCGAGCGAGAGAGCGCGAGGGAGAGAGAGAGTGAGGGAGCGCGAACGAGAGAGAGTCACACAGCGACACAGAGCGAGAAAGATACGGAGCGACAGAGAAAGATAAAGATAAGAGAAGGAAGTATATACAAAGATGGAGAGATTTGTGACTGGTCTAAATGAACTGAGAGTAGCTATCTCCAACCAGCAACCCCGCTTTGACAACATCTGTAAAGCAAAGCAAGCCCACACCAGTCACTGATTGATATGAACAGGAATATACATAGGAATATGATCACAAAATAAAATGTACCATGTAGACCTGCACACCTTGTTCATAATTGTGTTATTTTATTGTTTGAGAAAACCTGCTGTTCAATGTGAGGAAATACAGTATATGTTGTTTGCACTTTGTTTGAAATTAAGTTAATTGTATTTACAAATTATTTTATATATTTTTTATTTTATATATATTTTATTATTGCTATTTTTTTCTTTCAGTGGACCAATGGCTGAGCAGCTTTCAGTGGACCAATGGCTGAGCAGCTTTCAGAGGACCAATGACTGAGCAGCTTTCAGTGGACCAATGGCTGAGCAGCTTTCAGTGGACCACTGGCTGAGCAGCTTTCAATGAACCAATGGCTGAACAGCTTTCACTGGACCAATGGCTGAGCAGCTTTCAGTGGACCAATGGCTGAGCAGCTTTCAGTGGACCAATGGCTGAGCAGCTTTCAATGAACCAATGGCTGAGCAGCTTTCAATGAACCAATGGCTGAGCAGCTTTCAGAGGACCAATGGCTGAGCAGCTTTCAGTGGACCAATGGCTGAGCAGCTTTCAGTGGACCAATGGCTGAGCAGCTTTCAGAGGACCAATGGCTGAGCAGCTTTCAGTGGACCAATGGCTGAGCAGCTTTCAGTGGACCAATGGCTGAGCAGCTTTCAATGAACCAATGGCTGAACAGCTTTCCGTGGACCAATGGCTGAGCAGCTTTCAATGAACCAATGGCTGAGCAGCTTTCAATGAACCAATGGCTGAGCAGCTTTCAATGAACCAATGGCTGAGCAGCTTTCAGTGGACCAATGGCTGAGCAGCTTTCAATGAACCAATGGCTGAGCAGCTTTCAATGAACCAATGGCTGAGCAGCTTTCAATGAACCAATGGCTGAGCAGCTTTCAGTGGACCAATGGCTGAGCAGCTTTCAGTGGACCAATGGCTGAGCAGCTTTTTTTTTTTTTTTGTATTCTATTAGTGTTCAAAATCGCACATACACATATTTAAATTTTTCAGATTCTTTGTACATAGAGAAGTACAGGCCAACAAAAAGAGAAAAAAACACATATGCAAAATAGAGAAACAATACCATGGTAATAAAACTAATAATAATAATAAATAAAGCAGGGAGAAATCATTTTCCATAGAGTAAAGAAATACAGTCAGGCCATTTATCTGTGACATAGTTGCACCACTTTTGCCAGTGTTTAAGAAATGTTTCTGTTCTTTGATTGACATGAGCTGTGATCTGCTCCATTCTGTAGATATCCGTTACGATGTCTCTCCAAGATGTAATTGTAGGACACTCTGGTAGTAACCATTTTCTAGTAACATACTTTTTGCTGGCCACCAGCAATGCATTAATCAAGAGTCTGTCCCCTTTTGGCCAACTCTGAGGTAAATTTCCAAGGTACAGAATCTTAAAGTCCAAAGGGATGTCCTCGCGAAAGATGTCCTGTAAAGTATTGTGTACCGCCTTCCAAAAGTGTTTAATGATGGGACAGTCCCAGAAGATGTGATAATGGTTTGCGCTTTGGTGTCCACATTTTCTCCAGCATTCAGGAGTGGTATCGCTATAGTGAGATGTCTGAGATGGTGTAATGAAATATCTTATGTAATTTTTCCAGTTAAACTCTCGCCAGCTCATTGAACTGGTACATTTCTATTGGTACCCCCATATTAATGTCCATTCTTCCTCAGAAATATCTATCCCAGATTCCTTTTCCCATTTTGCTTTAATGGGTCGCACATTAGGCAAGCTTCACTCGTTGTAACAGTTCAGCTCCATACTTTCCTTTTTTATTAGTTGTTTTCATCATGTCGTTCCAGATCCTGCTTCCCATCTCGTCAGTCCAACTCCCTTCACCTGCCTCTGATCACTCCCTCGTTAGTCCCTCATTACCTTCACCTGGTCCTCACGCCCCTTCTCACCTGCAGCCCATTCCCTCATTAGTCCCTCACTATTTAGCTCCCTCACTTCCATTTGTCCTCTGCCAGATTGTTTTGTGTTCTCCTTGACCAAGCTCTCCAGCGTTGTACTTAGTGTTCCTTTGTTCCAGTTTGTTTTGTTTCTACTGTAACTCTCAGTAAAGTAAATTACTTTCCAGTCCATCTCCCGAGTCGTGCATTTGGGTCCACCCTATAATTCCAGCCGTGACACTCGTGTTTTTTTTTTAAACAATCTCACGGTTTTGTACTTTTGGTAGAAAACAAAAATTGATACAATGTAAAAAGAAATTAATGTAGGCACTGTGCCTTAGTTGGTAGAGGCGCCTGTTCGAGCCCCGTCAGTGACAATTTAAAAAAAAAAAATCTTTACATTTTTAGCGCCCCCCTCTGAATGGCGCCCTAGGCGCCTATACCGCCTGTAGGAAAAACTGCCCCTGCGTATTGCCCTCTTACGTCATTTTCAAAATGAGCGATATTGATAGACATCAACAGCCAAGAGCAGTGGTCCTCAAACTAAGGCCCGCGGGCTGGATACGGCCCACCTCCACATTTGGCCCTCTGAACAATACCAGAGAGGCATTTTGATTTTTTTCAGTCTGGCCACGCAAATCCAAGACTAGCCCCTGTTAAATTGACCAATATAAGAATTCATTCTCTCTCTCTCTCCCTCTCCCTCTGCCCCTCTCTCTCTTTCCCCTCTATTCTCTCTCTTCTCTCCCTCTCTCTCTCTCTCCATTCTCTAAACATAACTAACATCAGTAAACAGCTGCAAAGCTTTGAAATCACGGATTTCGTGAGTTTTAGTTTGTTTATTTTTTTAGGAAACGTCGGACCAGTTGTGACGTCATGGTTTCAGCAGCGCTGATGTTGTGGTTGATTTATCACAAAACAACGTCAGGGGACAAACACGTCATGACTTGTGTGTCTGATGCTGCGGGTCAGAGGAGACGGAGGTGCACCCGTTTGGTGGCGCGAGGAGCACTGCGCGAGCACGACGTGGAGGAGGAGGAGGAGGGGCGCGGGGGGGAAGAGAGAGAGAGAGAGAGAGAGAGGGGGGGGGGGGGGGGGACTCGTGAGCGTCGCGGAGCACGTCGGGGCAAAAGTCTCACAAGAACTCAAATAAAAGCCCCGTCGGATATCAAAACACATTTGGAGGACTTGATGACAGAAAGAGAAACTTTTATTCTTAAACACTGATGAACGAAGAAAAAAAAAAGTGCCTCCTGAAAAAAGTGCACGTGCACGTGCCTGCTGATATACCATTATATGTTATTGTAATTATTGTATTCTAAAGTATTCTATCCTAAATATACTCTGTTAGTTACTTTCTGGAACAAGAAACTTCATAACTTCACCACACATGATGTGGTGTTCGTTTGTATACCAAGTAACGGTGATTTGATTTTGATTTGTTAATTTACAAAGGGCTTGAATGCACCACAAGAGCCGCTACATTTCAAACAACTTTATTGAACTACAACACTAGTGCGTGTATAGCAGCTGTAGCATATGCACAAACAATACAGAACATAGATTGCATGAATTGTACCAACATATTCAAAACATCGCATATCTTCTACTTAATTTAAGGTTGAAATACTAGTATAAAAATACTCCATTACAAGTAAACATATTGAATCAAATATTGTGTAAGGAAAAGTACATTAGTATTATCAGCACACCATTCTTAGAGAAGATTATCAAAATAAAAAAATATTCTCCAGGATGGTTACATTTTAATATTATTTAATATTCTGTTTTTTACTAAATATTATATTTAAGAGTATTTCAATGTATAGCTCTTCAATCCAAAGCCACTTTATATATCATACGATGGATTAGTAGGACTGCATCATATAAGATAAATAGCATGCGTTTTTAACCTAAAATGTAAAATAAATCAAAGTAAATTTAAGTGGAAATAAAGAACACTATTTCCTTTTGAGATGGAGCGGGGTAAAAGTATAAAAAGCAATACAATTGAAACTCTCAAATAATGAAGTACAATTATACCAAAACATGTACTCAAGTACTCGAGTAAACAGTTACATTGTCTTTCCAAAAGAGTCACTTCTCGGTCCGACTACACGCGAACGCGGCATTAAAGCGACACTGGTGCCAAACTGGATCCAGTTCATGTGAGTTCTTCACCCCAGTTTAAACCCTACCTGTAGACCTTGTCCATTCTCTATGAATCCGCCGTTCACCGGCGGCTTCATGTCCCGAGTGTTTATCCGTGCAGAATATGACGTGACGTGTGTTTTTACACGCTAATTAAAAAGCTAACTCCGCGTGCTAACTGACGGTTAGCATTAGCTGCGTCGCTGTCTTTAAGTTTACTCGCTGACGGAGGAGAAAGTTGTCGTCCTGTTGTGTTCGGTTACCGCTCGGAGACGCGCTGAGTCACGGTGGTGTGCTCGCTGACTTAATTATGGGTGTTATAAGCAACTGGTTTAATAGTTTATTGTTTCCCCCCATTCGGTTTGTTTGTGGAAAAGTTTGATGCACCTGCTGCGAGTTGAACCTGCTGATAAGAGAGTTACGGTGAAAGATGTCAGGTTACGCACAACATGAACAGGAGTGGATAACAGATATATATTTGCATTTATTGAATATAGTTTCCACATATGGGTTCATCCCCTCTCGAGATGTTTGAGTTTCGCTTCCTGGTTTTCTCAGGTGAGCGTCTACAGGTGTGATACCAGATTTCACGGCGTCACGTAAACCTGCGGTTTCGTTTTTCTTCTGCCTTTGTTATTGGATGCAAGGGGTTTTGGGGGAGGGTGTCTGTGTGTGTTTTTCCCACCTGATATTTAAAAAAGCGCGTTTAGCTCTGACTTGTGTAAACAAGCCGTGTTGAGTAAACGCCGAGCTAACAGTCTGATAACGAGGCTTATATTAACCTGCGATACGTATCGAGACGCACGCGCACACACACCTGAACGCAGCACAGAGACGGCCACTCCGGTGTCGGAAGACAGAACCTGTGCTCGTTCAACTCACTTAGTGTTTTCATGTAAATCATATAACACATTCGTGGTAAAGTAACAGGGATGTAAGCGACAGCAAAGTTGTGGAAGAGGTATTTAGATCCTGAAGTACAAGTACTTCACTGCGAGTAAAAGTATCTGCACATGCGTGTTTTTCCTGCACTATTGTCTATGTTGCATTTTGATGTTTTTGTACCTCCTTTTTTAATGTCCTCTTTTCAGCGTGTCATATTTTATAAAATCAGCTTGTGTTCTTGTGTGTGTGTGTGTGTGTGTGTGTGTGTGTGTGTGTGTGTGTGTGTGTGTGTGTGTGTGTGTGTGTGTGTGTGTGTGTGTGTGTGTGTGTGTGTGTGTGTGTGTGTGTGTGTGTGTGTGGGGGGGGGGGACAACCAACTTTGTGGCGATGCATTTCAAAATAGTTTATTTAGTTTCAGAAGCGGTAGGATTGACCTCAACACACAATAAAGGAACACTTCGTCTTCAGTTGATCACAGACATTTAACACGAATAGAGATACACGGTTCTCTGTAGACAAGCACGAGGTAAACAACCCAAGTATACAATTGAATATATAATTAGTTTCCATTCCTCCACTGGAGAGGAGGAAATGTGTGAGCAACTGCTGTTGTGTTGTAAATCGTCCTGGGAAAAAATGTCAAAAAGATGATTTATGAGGGCTTACTTGGTTGGCACGTAACTCCTAGGTTGGCTAGAAATTATTCCGAGGAGGGAAGCGGGCGATAATTCAATGGGATCATTTTATCATCTTCCAGTGGAATCCTAACATGATGAAATCCTATTGAGATAAATAGTGATTCACAATTAAGTAATTTGTAATTGATAATACAATACGGATCCGGCCCGCGGTCCGTAGTTTGGGGACCACTGCTCTATGGAGTGGTCTTCTGGAGCAGCAGCATGGCAGCGGCTGACAGGAAGAGGCTGAACAAGCTGCTGAAGAAGGCCAGCAGGGTGCTGGGGTGTCCTCTGGATGCTGTGGAGGTGGTGGGGGACGGGAAGATGATGACGACAAAGCTCTCGTCCCTGATGAACCACACCCCCCACCCCATGCAAGACACTCTCGCAGCTCCTTCAGCCACCGGCTGATTCCTCCCCGGTGTCTGAGGGAGAGGAACCTCAAGTCCTTCCTCCCGGCTGCTGTCAGGCTGCACCACACACTGCAGTAGATCGCTGGAGATCCTGGCAAACTCAGCACTTTACTTTCCTGGAGACTTGAACCTGCTGGAAATTTATTCTGGTCACTGCCTTGTACATATATTTTGTTTCCTCTGTCGATTTAGTATTGTTATTTGGTTTTATTTGTATCTTTTATTTTTATTAATGCTCTAATGTGCACCTGCTGCTGTGATCCTGAAATTTCCCCACTATGGGACTAATAACGCATTATCTTATTTGATCTTATCTTATTCCACCACTGAGGAGATGGTTCCACCAGGAGGAGCCAGGACCGCAATCTGTTTAGATTTGGTCGAGTGGTTAGCGGAGTCACACGTTAATTGGTAGATGCAGAGCAAAGTGAACCGGCAGGGTTGTACGGTTCGGCCGTGTCCTGGATGTAGAAGAGAAAACGATCCATTTGCTGCACGGTACGCAAGCTCCAATGTTGAGAAGCGAATGCGGGCGGCCACTGGTAACCAGTGAAGGGAGCGGAGTAGTGTGGGTGAATTTAGGTTGAAGAGCAGTCGAGCTGTTGCATTCTGGATGAGCTGCAGAGGTCGGATGGCCTTAGCAGGAAGACCTGCCACGAGGGAGTTACAGTAGTCTGGGCGTGAAATGACCAGAGCCTGGACCAGAACCTGTGTCGCCTTCTGAGTAAGAAGAGGACTCATTCTCCTGATGTTGTGCAGCATGTACCTACAGGAACGTGTTGTCGCAGTAATGTTGGCCGTCAGGGAGAGGTGACTGTCGAGTGTCACTGAGTTTCCTGGCAGTCACGGTCGGGGCTAACACAGAGTTGTTGACGGTGGTAGTCAGGTCGTGGGTAGTCAGGTCGTGGGTGGGAGAGCCTTTCCCTGGAAGGAAAAGTAGTTCAGTTTGTTCAGGGTTGATCTTCAGGTGGTGTGCAGACATCCACTGAGAGACGTCAGTCAGACAGGCAGAGATTTGTGCTGCTACCTGTGTTACAGATTGGGGAAACAAAAGGATCAGTTAGGTGTCATCAGCATAGCTATGGTAGGAATAATGCGAGCGAATCACAGAGCCGAGAGAAGAGGAGGGGACCCAGGATGGAGCCTTGAGGGACCCCAGTAGTGAGAGGGCAAGGTTCAGACACGGATCGTCTCCAAGTTACCCGGTAAGTGCCGTCGTTGAAGTAGGATGAGAACAGGGAGAGCCTGAGATCCCCAGGTCCTGAAGGGAGGACGCAAGGATCTGGTGGTTCACGGTGTCAAATGCTGCAGAAAGGTCTAGAAGGATAAGGACAGAGGAGAGAGAGGCTGCTCTAGCAGAGTGAAGCTGGGCAGTCTCTGTTGAGTGGCTGGCCATGAATCCAGACTGGTGAGGGTCAAGAAGGTTTTGACTGTAGAGATGGGAGGACACTTGGTTGAAGGTAGCTCGCACAAGAGTTTTATAAAGAAAAGAAAGAAGAGAGAAAGGTCTGAAGTTGTCGACTTCAGACGGGTTGAGGGTGGGTTTCTTCAGGAGAGGGTTGACTCTCGCCTCCTTCAGAGAGTTGGGGAAACAGCCAGTTGAGAGGGAGCTGTTAATAAGATGGGTGAGAAGGTCAGGAGTAACAGCCTGTAAAATGTGAGATGGGATAGGGTCAAGAGGGCAGGTGGTCGGCCGGGCAGAGGTCACCAAGCTAAGAACTTGATTAGAAGACGGGTGAAAGAGGAAAGAGAGGGGGATGTGGAAGAAGTTGATGGAAGTGTTGTGATAGAAGGTGGATTAGTAAAGGAGGAGCGGAGGTCGTCTATCTTGTTTGTAAAGTAGTCGACAAAGTGGCTCGGCAGAAGGGTGGAAGGAGGAGGGGGACATGGGGCGTCAAGGAGCTTGGAAAAGATAAAGAGTTTTTTGGGGTTAGAGAAAGAAGATTGCATTTTAGTTGGGTAGAAATAGCTTTTGCCTGCAAAAATGGAGGCAGGGAAAAAAGAGAGAAGAGATTGATCGGCGAGCAGGTCGTCTGCAGGTTTAGATCTCGCCGTTTCCTTTCCTACGCTCGCCACGTGTCTCTCGGCGCGCACCGAGTCAGACAACCACGGAGCCGGAGAGGACTTGCCAACCGGTCGTGTCTTAAAAGGAAAGAGAGAATCAAGAGATGAAGACGGAGGAGAGAGGAGAGCGTCTGGGGCTAGGATGCATGAGCGAGAAGGAGTCGGTTGAAGGGAGAGCAGATAGGACAGAGGAGGCCAGAGAGGAGGGAGAGAGGGAGCGAATGTTGCGACGGACAGGTACAGAGTCTGTGGATGTGGGTGGTCAGGTCCAGTTCCAGAGAGAGTACAAGATGAAGAGGACTTAGTGAGGTCAGATGTAGAGCAGTGTCTGGTGAAAATATAGTCTTGTAAATACTTTTTTGATCTGCTCGTGTTTCAATGTGCCGTAAAATCTGTTTAATATTTAGAGTTCCGCGCTCCCCACTTCTGTGTTTACCAACAACAATGTTTTCGGAAAGCAGTAATGAAATCCAGGCGTTCCGCTTTTGGTGTTCCAGGTTAGATGCGGCGCTGATGCACAGCAGCACTTCCTGCAGTTGTTTTAATTTCAGTTTAAATACAGAAAAACAAATGTATTTTATGTTGCCTAAGTGTGTTTAGTGTTTCCAAATGGAAGTGAAATCATGGTTATCTTTGTCTGTCCTCCTCTGTCCAGATTGATCCAGAGCGACGGTCGCAGAGCGAGGGGCGATGTTTGAAAATGTCCCAACAGGTAAAGCCTCTCTCCTGTCCAACATATCCAGTCCCTTGTCCTCGGTGGTTCTGTGCGATGACGAGCACGTTCTGCCTTTCCGTCTGCAGTGTCGGCGGCGGAGCGCCAGCAGGTGCTGGGAGCTCTGGAGCGTCTGCAGGCCAAACTGGCCCAGCGGGAGGAGTGGACCCACAGTGAGACGGTGGGAACCCTGAGGGAGACCCTGCAGAGTCCGTTGTTCAGCCACATCCTGACCCTGCAGCACTCCATCAAACAGCTCCGGAACCAGGTGAGGGGGGGGCAACAGGCAACAGGCAACAGGCAACAGGCAACAGGCAACAGGCAACAGGCAGCTCAGACAACCAGGGGCCACATGAACGCGCCCTCGCTGAGATTACGCTGGTCTCACCGGTCGGACAGAATCCCCCAAAATTATAATCCAGAATCCAGTCCAGGTTCTGGAAACCCTCAATGTCAAGACCTTTTACCTTTTAGAAAAAGTATCGGTACCACCATTTCAAAATAAAATGAATGTCTTTTATTTAAAACTCGACTGCCGTAATCGTAAGTCCATTTTATTAGCAACATCTAACAGGTGTAAAAATAAAGGTAATTTACAGAACTATAGTTGTTGCATTATTCAATCTTATACTGCTGGATTGTTATTACTATTGATACATTGAAACACACAGCATGTATATATGGTAGCCGGCAGCAGTAGAGCTTGTCTTTTATTATTATTATCTTGTAATCCTGCCAGGTGGTTACGATCCCTGTATGTTTATATGATTGTTAAAACCTTCATCTGTAAAGTAACTGTTAAATAAAGCTCTCCTATAACTATAGTTCAGTTAAACGCCTGTTGCTCCCATGTTTAATGTACATATGTGTTTCATAAGCAGCCGTGAGTCGGCGGTCTAAAGTTGCTGCAGCTCTGCAGAGTGAACGAACGTTCCCCCCCCCCCCCTTCTGATCCGACGCGCGTGGCTCCGCCCCAGGTGTTGACAGCCTATCAGGTGCCGGCACACTGCCGCCTCCTGTCCAAAAACTGTGACCTGACGGAGAGGGAGAGGGCGGGGGAGACATTGAATCCCCCTCTGCCTCCCTATCTGTATGCAGCTCCAGCGTGTACTGACGTGGAGGCTTTACAATAAACAATCTGCAGTCCAAATTAAGATAATGGCAATAACCAACGCTGGGCTTCATATTCTAAGTGCTGCGAAGGTCAGAGCTGAGTCTATGAAAGTGCCGGGGTGGAAGCTGGTGGAGGGTATATGAAGCGGGGGACCTCTCTCTCCCTCGCCTTCTTTCTTTATTTTCCCTCCCTCCCTCCCGGCTCTCTGCGGATCTATCAGGCTTTAATATCTAGTGTCTCGCTTTGAGTAACGGCCTTGTCGAGGCGGGTATTGATGAAATGGCTCGGGATCCTGCTCCGTCAGCCCGGCCTAAATAAGCCGCAGACTGATAAGTTTCCACAATGTGAGTGTAAAGGTCATTAATACATTACCTGTTCAGAGAGAGGGAGCCTGCAGAGGAATCTATTGATTTTTTTTTTTTTTTCTTTCTCCTCTCTCCTCCCCACTTACCCCCCCCCCCCCTCACCGCTTCATTTTTTATTAATTTTTTTTAAAAACTCTGTGTTTCTTTTTTTCTGTCGACAACGTCCTTGTTGCATAGGCAGCAGCGTCTGTTTCCCTTCTGTCCAGCTCACTCTGCTGTCTGCATCTCCACGACGCCACGGCGGGCTCTTTGGTCCTGTAGTTGGTGGATAAACATCTCCAGTCCCGCTCTTTAGTCTTCACATTTCTGTCCTCGGTGATCCTCCTCAAACACTTGAGGCCATAAGTGTGTGGACACCTGATCATGTGCACACTGACATCCTGTTTCCCTCTTTGTCCTTAGGGATGGGTATCGTTTGTGTTTTTTAAAAGTACCGGTGCTAAACCGGTACTTTTTAAACGATACCGATGTCTGAACCGATATTTAAAAAAAAAAATAAAGCACAAAACGACGATTGACAATGACGACGTTAAAACTTCTTCGGCCGTATTCACTGTAATAGCCGCTCGCATGGCGCACTGAACATAAAACGGATATCGTTGTCGCGCTCAAGCTAGCTTAAACATGTTTATAATGGCTAATTTATTATTTGTTGGCCTACTTTTATGAATGCAAGACTTGCAATCAACATTACGGTACTGATCTGAGTTAAAGCTGCTCTTGTCATCATCGGTCTCCACGTTTTCAGGGGGACCGGTGACGGTGTCCCCGTCGCGCACAATCTGACAGCTGAGAGGGAGAGATCTGGCAGGGCTCACGCGGTCAGACGCCGTGCACGGCTCCGCTTTGAAAGTTAAATGATAGGCTATGACCAGCTGACGGGGCGGGGCGTTCAATATAATATATTTTTTCAATTTCAATTGGCTCAGGCACCGAAACGTTGCGTTTCGGTCCTGGTGGCACTGGTCGTATAGGAACCGGTGCCATATTGGCACCGGATTTCGGTACCCAACCCTATTTGTCCTCATGTCTTTCTTTTTGTTAATAAGCGTCGAAGCTGATTCCTTCCTGAAGCTCCATCTTCTTGTCTTAGCTCAGCTACCGAGACAAGAAGAAAAGTTTAGCATCTATACAGACCGTGATATATGAAATAAAAAGTATTATGTAAAATTCATGAATAATGTAGATTAAACAATAAAGGGGTAGTCTAAGATATATATATATATATATATATATATATATATATATATATATATATATATATATATAGTAGTATGAACATGTGAAGCTTTTACAGGAATAAGTAAGAAATACAATAAAAATGCATATGTAGTGCAATCATTTAGAATAAACCTGTGGTGAGATGAATAAGGTGTTAACATGACTACACTATATATACATTGATATTGGTCAACTGATCCCAGTGATAAGAAATTGCATTTCAGAAATGGCACATTTAGAAACCAGTGTGCTGACGAGTTGATTTTCTTTTTCATAATACTTTAAAAGAAGACGGACCGCTTTCTTATTTATTAAACTTGATCAAAGATGTCTACGACAGACTTTGTAACAAACCTGTCTTCCTCCTCCCCTTCCTGTTCCTCTTCCTCCCGTCTGTAGCTGGGCAGCATGCCGCCTGATGCCAGCAGTGACTTCAGTTTCTCCAAAAAGGGTCAGCTAATCATGAGCGCCGCCACTCCAGCTAGCAGCTCGGCCACGCCCACCCCTTCCTCCTTCTCCTCCTCTTCCTCCTCCCTCTTGACCAACGGCTCGTCTCAACCCATTAACAAGACTCCGGCCTCTTCTGACCCCGTCTTGCAGAAGTGGATCATTACTGCCGCCAAGGTGGGTGGAGCCACAGAAACACGCCTGCAAGCATAAATAAATGCATTAAATGTGTGTGTGCGTGTGTGTGCGCGTGTGTGTGCGTGTGCGTGTGCGTGTGTGTGTGCGCAGGGCCGTCACACGGAGCTGTGTCAGCTGACTCGGCCTCTGTCCGGAGGCCTTGGCTTCAGCGTGGTCGGCCTGAATCCCGCAGGAAGCAGCAGTCAGGGCGTCTTTGTCAAACACATCCAGCCTGGAGGCATCGCACAAAGGTACGACATGAAGTCGTCACCTTCAGCTGTTTCAATGATTTATTCCATTTATTACAAATCGTCACATTTCTCTTTTCCAGCCTCTGTAATTTAAAATAACAAAGATTTTGGCCTGAATTTACCCCCAGCTCTAATACAAACTAATATATAGAACAAATATATAGAACGGCAGCAGCACGCTCTCCCTCAAGGCCGGTTGGAGGGACATGGGCTTGATTCAATGTAACCTCCTTCTGGTCTGTTAAATTCTGGGTAATGCAGTCTTTCATTTTAGACGTATTTGTCTATTCAGCGATAAATACTTAAAGGCACAGGTCGTAACTTTCTTCTTCTTTTTTTTAAACCGCCAATCTACCCCGACAGAAGTACACGAGACGGATGATGAGTTTCCTCTGCCACCTCTTTGGGCTCTTGATGCCATTTGCAAGGTTCCACCGGCCCTGAAGGAAACTCCAGTAAACTCCAGTCAGAGTTGGCCAACATAACTCAAGCATTTCGCCTCTACTGTTTACAGAAACCTATTTCACCTCCCGGTTAGCTATAACTTGAGAGATATTATGATGTTTGTATTCTATTTAAAGGACGTTAACGGTGTTGTGTCATTGAAGTGCTGGCTGACGTGCCGCGTGTCTTGGCTGCAGGGACGGGCGTCTCCAGGAGAGGGACCAGGTCCTGGTGATAAACGGCGTTCCTCTGGAGCCGGGCATCAGCCAGCGGCAGGCGTTGACCCTCCTGCAGCAGCCAGGGCAGACGGTGGAGCTGGTGGTGGCCCGGGACCGCCCCATCGACGCGGCGCCGGCGCCACCCGTCGGCACGGTAAGTCTGGAATGCACCCCAACAGACACATTGTCACCTCAATAAACACATGTAAATGCAACTGTATTGGTTTCTTCAGAAGAAGAAAGGTTTCATGGTTACTCTGGACATTTTTTACACAATGATTTGGTTAACTGATTTAAAAAAAAAAAAAAAAAATTATACAAGTCTAAAGCTCAATAATTACCCCGAAGATTACAAACCACATTTATGGTACAGATGAAACAAGACGCTTCACAGTATTCAGATCCTCTCTTTAAAACCGTACCCAAGTATAAGTAACAGCAGCTAAATGTACTGAAGGTAGTAAAAGTAAAATCACTCCTTCTGCAGAATCTCTGCATATCTCTGAAACTCTTAATGAGCTCAGGCTGGGAACCCTGTGTTCAGCTTGTGATGCATTTATAGCTGGTCGGAGAGTTTACTTAAGATGTAGGAGGATTTTAATCGACCCAAGGAACACTTTGTCATTCAATTCATCACAAACATGCAACCCCAACACATCTGGAGCTTCACGTGGACAGGAAGGGGATGAGAAACGGAAATCTGTAAAGTAACTAAACCTGTCAGATAAATACAGTGCATTGAAAAGTACAATATTTACCTGTGATATATATATATATATATATATATATATATATATATATATATATATATATGTAGATGAATATATAGATTTATGGTAACGGGTGAGTGTGGACTGCAGATTAACCACACAGTTTAGCGCTACTCATCACAGCTCATTATTCCGTGAAATATGCAAAGTATGTTAGAGTATTGAGCAAAGGTAAACTAACGTGATGTGTTCAAATATAATCTCGTAAAATGTAGTTTTGATGAGAAATGTGAATAAATCCAGTTGTTTAAAAGTGATATTAGAGATGAATTATGAGCTGTTTAACTTCCCAACTCTAATCAGGTTATTATGCATCAATAAAACAAATGACAATAATGTTTTTAATAAAATAAAACATAGTCTTATTTTCTTATCATTTGAATTGTGTGTTTTTATATACAAAGATACAAGTATGACAAATAACGTTGAATGTCTCATGCTTTACAGACTTACTGAGTGGTTGAAATTATTTTGGGGATATTGGCAAAAAAAAAATCCTGGAGTCTTGTAGATCAGCTGCGATAACCGAACAACAAAATAGTCTCGCTGGGAAAAAGAACTTGAGCCGGGATCTGTAACGGTTAGGTTTGCTCCATCTATTTATTTAGTGCTGATATGATCTGTGACTAAACTGAGTTTTATGATCCGTTGCACCTCTAGTACTTGAGTAAATGTACTGAGGTACATTACATTATTCCATGTTGGTAGGTGATTCAAGTCTTTACGCTAAGCTAGTCTAACCACATCCTGATATCCTTCAATTTTGCTTATAAAAAGAATAGAACAAAAATGGTGTATTTCTCAAAACTTTGAAAATATACATAGAAATATTTACACATTTTCCAGGACCGTATCTTTTTATATCAAATGACCCCATGTAGAACCTCGACAGTTAATTTGAGACACTGTACCGAAGTCTCTAAATCTGTTCCTAAGACAAAGTATGTAGGTTCTGTTTATGTGGTTTAAAGTTGGTGCAAACAGAGTAAATGTGTTTGTCTAAATGACCTCTCCGATCAATAATCTGTACATTTGTCACGACAGATACAGTTTGCTCAACTCAACTGTGCTAGCAGCACGTTCTTGAAACTGGAAAATGAGATGCAGTGTCTACTTCCAGATGGGAGCCACACTTCTGATACTAAAGTTTAACTGTTGGTTTTTGAGAGAAAAGGGAAAACATGCTTAGATTGTGAAATAAAGTAATTCCCAAATCTTTAGCATCCATTTCAACGTGAAAATGAATGAAGCGTTGGAGACTGTGAACATCCTGCCGGACAGTTTGAATGATCGTCATTCTGCATCTTACGATACAAAACCACGTGTCAGCTTTTCTCTTCTGACGGAAAACTGAAACTTGAGTTTGCACATCGGTTCGCTGTTGAGCTTTATGTGATTTTCATTTATGTATTGTTTAAGGTCTGATCATAAACTAGAAGGGTAAAGCAGGTTACACACCCACAGACATCACCCAGCTGCTTGGCTGTCACTCAAAATGAAGGCGCATCAATCATTGGAGGTCACTTTTAGGCCACACCTCCATATCAGAGTGAGACCGTCCTGTTTATGACGAGCCGTAAGTCCGCCGACATTGACTCGGATGATTTCTATGACCTTTGAAAGCCTATAGGAAATCAAGTTAGTGCTGCATTGCCCCTGACAATGTGTATTTAAGTCTGCGAGGGGGTGCGATCAATGAATGTCGACATGACGGACGAGTCAATGACTGGCGTGCGAGACGGGAAAGAGGGCGGGCCGAGGAGGCTCAGAGATGAGGATGTATGAGGATGTAGAACTGCAGTCACCCGAGTCTGAGCTGGGACGACTTCACATGTGGGAGCGCGGCGTGTTATTTGTTTTATAATCAAACCAGAGTTTCCCAAACTGTGGTCGGTGGAGCTGAGAAGATTTGAGTTTCCATTGAATCCTCTATTTTAAATGTCATGAAAACAATGTGCCCAGACACCAAAGATGCAGCAGATGTTGGTCAAACCGTGCATACAATAAAATAACGCATAGGTTATATTACCCCTCGGTCTTTCTGCCTTCTCGCCCACGATTGGCGAATATAATCTGTGACGGTTAAAGGTCCCTTACTGCCTCCACTTTCAGCGACACTCCACAACGATGTAATCTGCAGATCTTTTTCCTGTTCAACAAATAAAACTACATCATCCGCATATAATAAGAATATTAAGCCCACAGTCTGATCATCAACTTTGACTACCAAATAAGAAGCTTTTAATATCATATGTCCTTGCTTCACACCAGATATCTGGTAAACCTCAACATGGACAACGGTGCTTGATAAAGAGATAAAATGACACGACTACGACTACATTTGTATTAATAATACGTGTCAACCAATGGAGACCGATTTATTTAACTAAAGTAAATGTAGTAATATTACAATTATACAACTCAAGTACAACTCCAGCATCGACTTCACTCTGCAGAACCGGAGGTGGCCCTCCTGAACTCGTATATTTGTTTCTCGCAAGCCAATCACAGCAGACTGGGCTTTTCTTTCTTTTCTTTTCTTTTTTTCGAAGTGGGATTTATAGAGACTAAACCAGAGCATTTCAGAATAATGGTGAATACAGATATTTCTGAGAAAAGTAATGTTTTTTTAAGCACATTAAAGTGCATAAACATAAGAAAACCAAATCGAAGGATGAACCTTAAAATAAGCACGCTACAGTTGATATGTAATATGTATTTGCTCTCTGTTGTTTTAGTGCAGCATAATTCACCATATAATTGTATATTTATTATTTATTCTGCTTCTATTGTCGAACAGCGAAGCAATTTTTTATATATATATATATATATATATATATATATATATATATATATATATATATATTCATCGTGGCTCATAAATAGTTTCACAGCTGTTCTCCATGGTATCGCAGAAAGTTAAGAGGCCACAAGAGGTTGTCATATTAATGCGTATGTTAGCATTTCAATGACCCCAAACCTGTTTGCAAAATACAAAGGTATTGAAAGTGTTGCTGCTTCTGAAACTTTCCCACTGGAAATTGAAACTGTGACACGATGCAGCTCGATACTGTTTATTAAGTCATGAACTCTTTCCTAAAAACGTAACGGCATAATGTCCTTGCCAAATTCCTAGTCATTCTCATAAACACAAACAAAAACAGTTCTCTTGCAGAATATATTTGAGTATTACAGTTTATTTTAATTGCAGAGCCAATAATGACAGAATTGCCTTTAGGGAAATAACCCTGAGCCTTTAACTGGGAAATGAAGATGAAATGAGAACGGAGCAGATGGAAGAATCCCCGACGCTATAGATGAGCCGTTACTGCACGAGACAGGACATGCACACGTTTGAGGGCTTTGACATTTCGAGAAGCAGAAGAAAAGACTTCCGCTATAAAAACCAAACGATGTGGTGACAAACCGGAGCAGCTCTGGACTGTTAATGCCAGCCGGAGATCACAGGGCGGCCTCAGCCGTAATGATTGTGCCCCGCTCTATTGTCGGGTCATTATCACACAGAATTACACTGCCCCTCTTGTTTGCTACCCTCCTCCTCCTCCTCCTCCTCCTCCTCCTCCTCCTCCTCATTGGAGCCGAGCCACGTCCTGCATACCAGGCCTCCGATTCCTCCTGCTTTTGTTTAATTCATGTCCCGTCTCCAGCGAGGTCACGTTTAATGGAGCCGTGGGCATAAAAAACACAACTCTGGCTGGGACTTTATTGCTGTTCTTCTGGCCCGGCTAACTATCCGTCTCCACCAAAGCCAAGACTCCTCTGCCAGGCAGAGCCAGGCGGCTCTGACCCGCCATCGCATCCTCTGATGTCCAACCCTCTTCCCGCTGGAGTGGTTTTGGATGCTGAAGGGAGACTTGTCGCTCGTAAAGACGGGTATAAATCACCCAGTCGGATATGATATTACAGCGTTGGGCTATTCGGTGGATATCACCCCCCCCCCCATCGATTAGGACAGTATGGGCTAATGCACTTTTTTTTAGCATTTTTATTTATTGCACTCCTAAAAATGACAAAAAGCAGAAAGAACAGAGATAAAAGATAACGGATTGTGCAATTAAAGAAACCTGAAGGGACCTTTTTAAACAGCCTTGAATAAGAGGAAATGAACTCAAGAACAACTGGAGAAAGTTCGTGAACTTTACTGCCAACTCCTCTCGGTCATCGCGGTCACATGACCAGCCTCCTGTCAATCCCATGAAAACAAACAGCTGGCTGAAGAATCTGCCAGCATGCATCTCTGCTTATTACTGAAAGCAGAGGAATATATTTATCTTGTTGCGAAGGTTATTTTATCTTTGAGGGATCAACAGCCAAACGTAAGCAACCGCATCGAAACTTTGTCCAACTTTAAAGCCCCACTATGTAACAATTCCTACCTTTAAAATAACAGCTTGACAAAAATGGTGCCGCTACAATGACTTTTAATATGGCGATGTGCGCCTCCGCCACTGCCATCGGGGTCTGTGGGCTAAAAACCCGACTATGTAAGATTTTGGAGCCGCCCGGTCCTTGGACCTGTTTTCTGTCATGATGACCAACGTCACATAGTCCAGTCCACCTCACAGGGGACTTTTTATTTATTCCGCTACGCGACGCGTAGAGACAGAGAGACATGCTGCTGTGGAGACGATCAATAACAGACGTTTAGTGCAATAAAAGAACAAAGACGTCTTTAAGAAAGGGACCTGACATTACTGCTGCTGTCATCTGGAGGAGAGAGAAAGTTACAGGGGGCGGGCGGAGATTCTTTTTTAAAAAACTCAAACTCAAAAGAGCCATATGTGGCTCGAGAGCCAGAGGTTCACGACACCTGATCTATCGTAACTGGGTATTTACGACACTGAAGTAAACGTTAAATACCTGAAGGGGGCGCTACAAGGGGAAAACTACATAGTGGGGCTTTAAACTCAGAACTATTTGATCGAAGAACAAGTGAATTAGATTATGAATTTTATTAATCAATATCACCAACGCCAAGATTTTCTAATGATTTTCGGCATTGTACGTTTATTAGATGTATCAGAGTAAAGCTGCAGACGGAACTCCCAATGTCCCCTTCATGTTTCTGAGAAGATACTTGAAGTTTGACTTCATAGTCTGCTACTGGAATCCTCATTTGAGTGGAGCAACATTACTCACCAGCTAGCAAGCATTAATAAGAGTACAGCAGGGATTTTAGTATTTGGGGAAAGAGTAATAAAGCAAAATATTAAAAAAAAAATTATAATAACTTTCTGTACTCTATTTGTGTTAATTATTTTTTACAGATAGGAAGCTAGCAGCCTACACGGCAACATCAGCCTAAGCTGCCATCGGTCAAACTAACAGACACTCATTACACCCGAGTATTGGTAGAAAAGGAAAAGGAAACCACTGGCGTCCCAAATGTCGTTTAATGCCCAAACCAGAAGAAATCTAGCACCGTAACCGTAATAAAGTCCCCGGGTGACAGATCTCCTGTGAAAGGAGCTCCATTCAACATGTTCAGGGCGATCCGACCTGCCAGGAGGGAGGAGGTTTGAGTCACTAGACAGAGGAAGCCCTCCTCTATCAGATGAGAGCTGTAATAAGAGACCCCCGCCCCCCCCCCCCCCCCCCCCCCCACACACACACACACACACCTGCCATTGATCAGCAGCTATCAGAGAGGAGGAAATCGCTGAGCCACTTTCCACCTCCAGACATATAGCCTTTAAAGTTTACGGCCATTCATGATGACTCAAGGATGATGATGTAAATGATCGTTGCGTTGATCGGCCCGAAGAGACGACTGCATCAGATCGTTCCTCCTTCAGCGGTAACTGAAATAAAATGTTTTTTAATTGCTGGACTGCAGCTCATTTCCTTTGATTTTTTTTGATTTTTATGTAATCTTGCATTTTAAAAACTTTTGCCAACAGCTGCACATTTCTTTTCAAACAATCCATGAGAGGTTTTCAATGTCCCTCTGATCTTGAAGTTCAGACTTCTGTCTCATGTTGAGTTCTATAAAAACAAAACACTATTCAAAGACCAAATGACAGTATTTTGTGGGTGGGACATTTTGTATTGTGTACTTTTATTGAACTCTAAAGTTTTTTACATTCCAAAAGACAAAGTCACATGACACACTTGAGTAGAAAACTGGATGAATAAACACAAAATTATCACAAAATCTACAAGAACTAAAGTCAAAGAGGGCAGTCAGATTTCCCATTTAAGGATATCTACATATGAATTAACTTCTAATTGTATTAACAAATGGCTGAGGTGTTTTAGGAATATCTTTTCTGATCACATATCAGCCAACCACCTGTCAAAGCCATTAATGAATGTCTTCCACCTTAATGCTGAAGGACCAGTGGGGTCACCTGGAGGAAATCGAGCTGGTGAACGATGGATCTGGTTTGGGCTTCGGCATCGTGGGAGGGAGGACGACCGGAGTGGTGGTCAGGACGCTCATCCCAGACAGCGTGGCGGACAAGGTGCGTTCAGCAGATGAGTATTACACCATGATCTTATGAACAACACACCCGAACCTCAGCTGGGCATTATGAAAGTACAATTGGTCTTTAGGGCCCCACTCGCTTTGATAGCTCTTTTATTCACATTTGGATTCAATCCAAAGTGGCAGAAACGGGAAAACTACTGGCACCTTAGCCTCGTCCTCCCCATGCCGGGGGGAGGACCGTCGACCCGTGGCAGACGGAGGCCCAGTCGGGGGTTTAACGAGACGGGGCTGGGCCGTGGGGCAAGCTGCTTAGCACGCTAAATTCAGCTGTCATCACTGCAACACAATACATAAGTTAGTTTTAAACAACATTTCTGGCACAATCTTACACTTGCACCTTTTTAAAAACGAATCCCAGTTGTCCTCGGCGGTGCTAAGCCCGGGATGCTGCACCCGTACGCTCGCAAAATAGGTAGCACAGACGGCAGAAAGGAGAAAGACTTCTACGTCGTCCACATCAGGTAAATCAGATTAAACTAGAATGGGCACTCGGTAGAGCGCATACCTTCGCATATCACAAGATTGAATTATGAACAATTTGGCACTAGTTTCACGCAACTCGGATGCCAATTAACCGAGATATCGCAAATTTACGTTTTTCACCTTTTCGTGACCTTTGACCCAATCACTCCCAAAAACTAATCGATTGTTCCTTGGGTCATGACCAATCATCCCACCAAGTTTCATAAGAATCGGCTCAGTTTTGTCTGATTTAGACGAATAACGGACAAACAAACATATTCACAAATAAATACACGCCGGCCAAAACATTACCTTCTGCATTTTCAATGCGAAGGTAACTACGATACATGAAGCTTTGATTGACTTTGGCTGATTGTTGACTGAGTACTGGAACAAGCAGCTGCCTTAGTTGAGCAGCGGATAGAGTAAACCTGTGCTGTTGAAGCAGAACTTAAAGCTCAGTGGACGAATTCTGCATAAATAACAGTAAAAGGACAAGCAGTGCCTCAGAACGGGCAGCAGCACTGAGGGAGGACGTATCGCCTCGCAAGTGGATTCATTAGATCAATTCAATCAATTGGACGAGATTCATTTTCATGCAAAGAAATGGAAGGAAAGTTCCATGACATGTTGAACCACACAGCTTCTCGACACACCTATAAAATGTCAAAGAGTGAGTCTTTTTGAGCCTTATTTCATCTTCTATCTCTTCTGCCTCATCTCCCTTTGCCATTTAACTTCCTCTCCCCGTCTGCATTTTGCCTTCATCATTGCGCTCCTCCTTCTGACTTCCCCACAGCAGCAGTCTTGTTTGGCCTGAAGCTGACGGATACGTTTGTTGTAAAATGTGAAGGTTGACGAGAAAAACATGAAAAAAAACTACAGAAGCATCTTAATCTATTTTAAAGGAGCTGCATTTAACTGTTATCGATGTAAAGCTGCAACTTTGGAGCATAGTTAGCTATATAACCACTTTCGGAAAAGTTTGCACTTGGCTATGAGCTGCCGGCTCGACATTGACATGTTGAGAGGTGTTGAAGAGACAATTAAAAAAAATGCTCCCATTCTCAGGTCTTGCACCTTTTTTAATGGCTGCAAATTCACAAATGGTTGCAAATATCTAAATGATAAGATGCACATAACTGCCCTTAATGCAAGCCGGTTTGAAATAACGGCCTGTTTCTCTCTGCAGTTGCAAATAAAGGCCACTGCACACCTGTTTATTACTTTCTGATTATGTTCAAGTGTTCTCCGTTGTTTTGGCTCTCATGCTCCTCCTCCTCCTCCTCCTCCTCCTCCTCCTCCTCCTCCTCTCTTCCAATCAGGACGGGCGTCTTCGCACAGGTGACCATATCCTTCGCATCGGGTCAACGCCCACCAGCGGCCTCACCAGCGACCAGGTCGTCAAGGTTCTGCAAGGGTGTGGAAGCCAAGTGACATTGCTGATCGCCAGGGATCCCCGGGGTCAAAGGTCGACAGGCCCGCCTCCCCCTCCCCCTCCTGACTCGGCCCCCGTCTACTCTTTACCCGCTCGTCCCCCGGCCATACCACCCCAACGCCGGCTCAGCAAAACGGTGAGAAGTCCAATAACCACCATAGAGTTATCATTTCAGAATACGAGTTTGTGGAATAATTTAAGAGAACAACTTTCTTCTGGACAAACGCACAAAAAGAGGAAAGAGTTTCTTTTCTCTTTGTTTCGGTGCTTTGTATCTTTCTAGCTTTGGAGACGGTGCGGACAATAATAAATGGACTCTCCGTTTGTGTTTCAGCCCAACCTGGAGGGATATGAGATCCACGAGGTTCCTATAACCAAGAACGACGGCCAGAGCCTCGGCATCTCCATCATCGGCTACAACCCCTTGACCAGCCAAGGTAGGACGGGAAAGAACAGATGACACACTCCTGGAGTGGAATTCATTCATTTCCTTCAATCTAAAGAATTACCAGTAAAGCGCACTATGGATACAAATAGCCAGCTCAGGTAGGAGAGGCTAACACTGTCAACATGTATTGAAAACACATTCAAACTAAACTACCACTCTAACATTTAATTTGCCTTTATCAGAATTAAACATGTTATTCAAACTTAAACATGTCACCGTTTGTGGTGTACCGACAACCTCACAGTGAAAGTTAAGCAACTAGAGGGCTTTTACTGTGAAGCAGCTGCAAGAAGTTTTACTATCAACAACTGACCTTTCACTGTGAAGCAGCTGAATGGTCCTCACTGAAAAGAAACAACTGACCTTTTACTGTGAAGCAGCTGAATGGTCCTCACTGTAAAGAAACAACTGACCTTTCACTGTGAAGCAGCTGAATGGTCCTCACTGTAAAGAAACAACTGACCTTTTACTGTGAAGCAGCTGAATGGTCCTCACTGTAAAGAAACAACTGACCTTTTACTGTGATGCAGCTGAATGGTCCTCACTGTAAAGAAACAACTGACCTTTTACTGTGAAGCAGCTGAATGGTCCTCACTGTAAAGAAACAACTGACCTTTTACTGTGAAGCAGTTGAATGGTCCTCACTGTAAAGAAACAACTGACCTTTTACTGTGAAGCAGCTGCAAGAAGTTTTACTATCAACAACTGACCTTTTACTGTGAAGCAGCTGTTGGAGTTCTATTGTGAAGCCGCTGTAGTCATTTTATCGTAAAGCAGCTTTAGTGTTTTACTGTGAAGCAGCTGTTATTATTACACAGCTGTAATACATTTACTGTAAGGCAGCTGCGTGATTCTTACCATGAGACTGCTGTTGATTAACTCTGGGCTTTTAGTTTGAAGCAGCTTCAGGGGGTTTGCTGTGAAGCAGCTGCAGGGCTCTTATTGTGAAGCAGCAGAATGGGTTTGTACTGTTAAGGCTTTTATATATTTCCAAACGTGTTTAAATCAGAACAGGATTCATCCAATTCATATCGTATTCTGAATGTATACTCATATTTCATATTTTGGGTTATTTGAACTGAGATGTAAAAAAAACAATTGGTTTGATACATTCTCTTCATTTTCCGGGTCACAGCCTGCAGCACAAAGTCAAGAGTGAATTTGCTTCATCCCAATTTTGCAGATTTATGACGGGTTGCATATTATCACTGTTTTTTAATGGTCCAATAAAACTCTCTCTCTCTCTCTCTTTCTCGTTCTCTCTGTGTGTGTGTGTGTGTGTGTGTGTGTGTGTGTGTGTGTGTGTGACTCTCTTTCTGTGTGTGTGTGTGTGTGTGTCTCTCGCCTGGTTCAGATGCAGTGGGTGTGTTTGTGAAACATGTGGTTCCAGGCAGCGCTGCAGATCACAGCGGAAACATCCGAATCCACGACCGACTGCTCGCTGTAACGACCTGATTTTAATCGTTAATATGAATTTACTGCCTTTACACCTGATCGGTGTTCATTTCCTCAAATGTGTAAAGCACTTAACTTCTAGAGAAAAGAACAACAGTCCGCCATGTTTTTCACTGCTTTTCCTTTTTCTCTACCCGTCTTTCTTTCTGTCCTCTCCTCGGTTGCCACAGTTGGATGGCGTCAGTCTCCACGGTCTGACCAATCAGGAGGTGATGGAGGTGATGAGGCAGACGGGTCGGACAGTTGTCCTCAGTGTGGTCAGGAAGAAAGTCCGATCCCTGGAGAGATCCCTGGATAAAGGTAGACGCACAGACAGATGCTTATAGACAAACAGAAACTTGCTGATAACAATGAGACCGTGTTCCATTCAGCCCATTATGCACATGCCGGCTCCTTCGAGAATCCTCCTAGGACACTGAACAGAACCGAGCCACGGTCAATGTTAGTACTTCCGCCCATGCTTATCCTGTCGCTGTCAATTTAGCGATTGCCGAAATGATCACCGACCAATTGCCCCACATTGACCGTTGGTTCCTCCGGGGTCCTGAGGGCAAAGAGTTGGACCACAGAACAGCCAACTGTCCGGCTGATGCATGAGCAGATGCAGCACCGTTTTAAAAGATAGCAGATTGAAATGTATCTGTTTTTGAGGGTCACGCTGATGGATGAAGTAGTCCCATGATGCATCGCGCAGCAAAGAAAATGTCAATTCTCTCACTTATAAAATCCTAATTTTGACTTTCATTCCCGTATGCCATGAAAGAAAATGGTGAGTCGAAGTGTTTCACGTAGAATTCAAACTAAGTGAATAAAGTGGTGTAAATAAAAACCTCAAACTAACTAAATATGTTCACTATTATAAAAAGCATTAATTAGCTTTGCTTCTTTTGTAATAATCTGCTGTTATCAGTTGCATACACTAATACAAATACACCTCATACAGATGTATATCTCAACCCATCGCACGTTAAAAATGTGGTAAAAAGACTTTGTGGGTTTATGTTCCGCCAACTTCCTGATTGTGTTGTATTAAAGCAGTAATCTGCTCCTGGGAGAGAAAAGAAGTCTCCGCATTAAACTTATCGGACCGTTTCTTCCTATTACCTCTCCAAAGCCTCCCTGCCTCTGTTCCCTTCGCCCAGATTAAGATGACAAATTTGTTTACGACTCTGTGTAATTTACCCAAACTCTCCAAGGAAAGCCTGCGATTCCTCCTCCAGCGTCCACGGAGATTAATTCACCCAGTTCAGGGTCATTTCTTTTTGTCTTTCTATTGGCCGGCGGCCTGCACTGGTCAGCCTCCAGGCCAGAGAGGGACAGGAGATTTCTTTTACAAAAAGAAGAGGAGCGCAGGACCCTTATCTTCTCCAGACGTCTCTTTTATTTCATTACTGAGAACAGAGTTTCCAGCGGCTGGTTATATCTGAGGCTCTCTTATCTACAGAGACTTATGATGAGTGAAGATGAACCTGACAGGGAAATAAACACAAATTATATACATTGCCAACGCTAATGATTAGTCAAAGGTCGGAGCAGGCTGTTCCCCGTAGAGCGTTGACACGCTGCAAAATGGGCTAAAGCAAGGATTTAAGATGACATCATAGAAACACAAACTTTAATAATCTCCAGCGACACTGTTGTTGAAAAGAGTGCAAATGAAACAAAATCTAAACAAAAATAGAAGAAATGAATAGTTTGATGTTTGTGCGTGTCAGTGGAGAGGGAGTCGTCTCGTCTGTCATCGTGGAGGTCGTTGGAGAGCCGAGCTCACTCGTCCGGGGTTAGCTTAACGACGCCAAGACTCGAACCCACGTACCCGAACGCAGCACAGCTAGAAAGAGGTGAGCACACGCACACGCACACGCACACGCACACGCACACACACGCACGCACACAGACTCTTGTTGTAGAGCAGGGGTGTTAAACTTATTTTCACCGTGGGCCACATCAGCATCACGGGTGCCTCTTAAAGGGCCGGTTGTAACTGTATAAACTACTCAAACATATTGTTAATTAACTCTCTTTGCATTTGGTTATTGTTTGTTTGAGTGTACTATTATCGTACATAAGAAAATGTCTCTAATTATAACATAAATCCATTTAATTTGAAACCTTCAAAATAAAAGTCATGTGTCTTTCAGGCCGTCAGGGGCCACATGAAATGATGTGACGGGCCGTGTGTTTGACACCTGTGTTGTAGAGAATCGTTAGTCGAATTAGGGGCAAGACCCCAAAAGCATACAGTTTGTATGAGAATATGAAATGGAAATTGTGATGTCAATCCATTGATTCTTTTTGTTCCTGTGATACAGACATGCACATTGAAACACCATCTTCTTCTTTTTTTAAGTGACGTGAAAATGAAAAAAAAAATGTGACTGTCCTGTCGGCAGTGTTAGAGATGTGTCTTTTATAATGAGAGGTTCATGAAGAAGTCCATGGGGAAATGATTTGTATGCAGCAGGAGATTTCTTTATGTTTTTATTGTTAAAGTCACATTTTTCCAAAACCTATAAGAGTTTGTTCCACCACCGGTCAGTCGTGTATTGCCTGCTCTGCCACAATATGTTATTCACATACCAAAACGATCCAAACATAAATAATAATACGGCTTCGGACGTCTGCTGGTCTCGTATGGCATTGAAGACGTGGAGCGGAACCGCTGTGGCCACAAGATATGCTGTGTTTTTGTGTAAAATAGATTAACTGACACAGTTCTAGATGAATGTTTTCAGCCAACTCCTCTGCCAAGATTTGACACGGTTCCAGCTTCATATTTCTCGTGTTCCAGGCTAATCTGCTCATTATCATTTTACCACGTGGTTCTTATTTACTTAGAAAACTGCAGAAGTAGAAAAAAACAATAATTATTATAAAGCCTGAACTTTTAAAACGTACCTACAGCCATGCAAAACAGGAAGTGGATTAATGAGCTGTGATCATTATCGGTGTTTTAAAAAAAGAAAAGAAAAGAAAAACTCCCGCTAAGTGTAGCGTCTGCAGACATGTCAACACAAGCCTCTCAACAGCACTACTCCCTAAATTATTTCCTCTCCTTTTTTCTTTTTTCTTCCTCATTAGCTTTGCTAAGTGACCAAAACGCCACGCTAACACTTAGCACGCCGCCCGCCCGCTCCAACAGATGTAAAGTGTCCGAGCGGTTTGACAGCCCGGCAGCAGCGATGTATGACTCTGTTTATTCAGCCAAACGCCGCAGAGTAATTACACTGTGAAGGCCCAGGCTAGCAATGCTAATTTAATCAGAGGCTGGGGGAGGAGAAACAACACCTTCTTCTTCTTCTTCTTCTTCTTCTTCTTCTTCTTCTTCTTCTTCTTCTTCTTCTTCTTCTTCTTCTTCTTCTTCTTCTTCTTCTTCTTCTTCTTCTTCTTCTTCTTCTTCTTCTTCTTCTTCTTCTTCTTCTTCTTCTTCTTCTTCTTCTTCTTCTTCTTCTTCTTCTTCTTCTTCTTCTTCTTCTTCTTCTTCTTCTTCTTCTTCTTCTTCTTCTTCTTCTTCTTCTTCTTCTTCTTCTTCTTCTTCTTCTTCTTCTTCTTCTTCTTCTTCTTCTTCTTCTTCTTCTTCTTCTTCTTCTTCTTCTTCTTCTTCTTCTTCTTCTTCTTCTTCTTCTTCTTCTTCTTCTTCTTCTTCTTCTTCTTCTTCTTCTTCTTCTTCTTCTTCTTCTTCTTCTTCTTCTTCTTCTTCTTCTTCTTCTTCTTCTTCTTCTTCTTCTTCTTCTTCTTCTTCTTCTTCTTCTTCTTCTTCTTCTTCTTCTTCTTCTTCTTCTTCTTCTTCTTCTTCTTCTTCTTCTTCTTCTTCTTCTTCTTCTTCTCCTTCTCCTTCTCCTTCTCCTTCTCCTCCCCCCCCCCCCCTCACTGTTGCTGTCACTTTATTGTTGAGAACACATTTGTCCCTCTGTGGTTTAAAGAGGTATTGTTGCAGACGTCTGTGTGTGCACATGTGTTAACCCCCCCCACACACACACACCATAGTTGAAATTGCTTACTTAACAGTTTATATTTGAGTCATTTAGATGATTTTGCTTTTAACTGGTGAATTCCAATGAGGTGACATTGAGCCTGTGGCAGAGATGGAGTGAAATGTTTACTCTGCATCAGAGCTGGAGGAATACCTCCACAGTAGTTCTGCTGCAGCGGGACGACCAGTACTACATGCACCATTCGTACCAGTTGCCTCAGCTTGTGGTTAGTGTCCCATAGAAGTTGTTTGATTGGATTGCGACAGCTAATATCTTTTCTTCACGTCACTCACTGTATTCACGTTATACCTCATGTTTTACGTATATTAGTACATTACATTACATGTCATTTAGCTGACGCTTTTATCCAAAGCGACTTACAATCCTGTTACATTCATACACCGTAGACGCAGCTACAGGGAAAAATTCAGGGTTAAGTGTCTTGCTCAAGGACACATCGACTAGGGCGGGGTTTGAACCTCCAACCCCGTGATTGAAAGACAGGCCTTCTACCCATAGTCGTACATGTTTCCTTGCTCCCCTCTGTGTTATGTGTCTACTGGCCGATTGAAGCATAACTTGGGCCTTACAGCCACAACATGCAGCTCTACCACAGTGTGCTCGTAACAACAATAACAATGCAAAACATCTCCAACAATTTATGCAACTTTGTTGTATTAATAATAGGGCTGGGCAACGACTAAAATGTTTAATCGCGATTAATCGCATGATTTCCCAGATTAATCGCGCGATTAACTGTTAGAGAGAGACACCAGAAAACACTTTCAGGGCAGTTTGTCAACTCCTAGAACTTGACACTTATTTTAAATGTTCTGCCATATTCTGTGCAAACAAACACTTAACATCAGCATTTGTATAGCAATTAAATAAAATAAATACTTTGTGTAAATCTCAACTTAAACAATGGTATCAAATCAAACGGAACTAAAGCATATTGCCACTGTTGAGTGTTGATAAATGTATGGATGCATGTAATTATATCATAGACAGGTGCAGCTCGGCTCCCGCGCGAGCCGAGCTGTGGTGACGGGGGAATAAATAATAAATAATTAAACCTGCGTTAACGCGCGATAAAATAATTGTCGGCGTTAATTCAGTGATGCGTTAACGCGCGTTAACGTTCCCAGCCCTGATTAATAATCTTGGAGAGAAAAAAAGGATTGTACAAAAGAGGTATGTCAGTAACATAATGATCTTCCCCTCCACATCCTGGATGTATGGAATGAACTGGATTCACCAAAGATGGTTCTTCCTTGTTATGTGGCCCACCGCAGCATTGCTTTGCTCTCCTATCTTTTAACATTTTTATTAGAACATACTTTTAATGTGCTATTCCCCAATATCTCATGTATGTGAGATATTACACAACAACCCTTACAACTTTCGAGTCTGTGCTTGACCTCCAGGATGCGAGCAGCTATCGCGAGCAACTATTTGGTATTGTTGTTTTTATATTATTACTTTTATTTTGTATTGTACTTTATTTTATTTTATTTTTATTTTTATTTATTAGATTTAGTTTAGTAGTTTTACTTTAGTTCTGTTGTGTTTTGCTGTTTTGTTGTGTTTTGTGTAAAAAAAGAAATAGGTAAATGTATCACAATTGCACTCTCGTTGTATGCTTGCTTATTTACTTAAAATAAAAATATATGTATAAAAAAAAAAAAAAAAACCCTTACAACTGTACTTGTGCTACAGTCCGACTCGTTCATTAGCGTCACTTTCAGTACACGTTGTGTGTGTGTGTGTGTGTGTGTGTGTGTGTGTGTGCAGATGCAGAATTGTGGGCTAAATGGGAGCAGGCGCTGGGACCGAAGTACCAAGTTCTGGTGAGTTCAAACTGTTTTATACATTTTCACTAACACCGTCCATCTGGAGGTTAAATACTGATGTGTGTGTGTGTGTGTGTGTGTGTGTGTGTGTGTGTGTTGTCAGGTGGTGAAGTTGGATCCTGTCATTGAAGACGATGCTGAGCTGCAAAAATCCTCCAAGGTGAGGAAAGGCACTGTGTTGGAGCTGTGCTAAGTGTTGGTTATGGTTATTTTGGAGACTGCAGTTGTTAGGGGTGTTGAATTAAATAGCTTTATTCTGAAAGATATTTATTAATATTTGTTCAGGCACATTTCATGTCAATGAGGGTAGGTGGAACATTAGAAACACCTCTTATACAGTTTAGTACCACCCTGTCCTGCAGTGTTTTAGTCCGTATCCTTTCCTCATGGTGTCTTTCCTCATGGCGTACAGCTGCTGCCCGTCCACACTGTGCGTCTTGGTGTCGAGCTGGACTCGTTCGATGGACACCACTACATCTCCTCGGTGGTTCCTAGAGGCCCTGTGGACAAACATGGAGTCTTGAGGCCAGAGGACGAGCTCTTGGAGGTAACCACAAGTACTCTCTCACTCGTTCACACACACACACACACACACACACACACACACACACACACTCCCCTAACCCACTGCAGTACTAAATGCAGCCATCTGGAGGTTCATGCAGATGGAATCCTGGGTCCACTTCTTTTTGGTCATTAAATGTCCCCATTCGAGGTCATCATTGAACAACTAGTTCAGTCACCCAAGTCTTTGTAGCTGTTGATCCTTGTGATCTTCAATGCTTTGGAAGTTGCTTCTCTATTTAAACAGCCTCTCCATTAATGTATAGATGACCTTTAAGAGCTCCACATATCAGGCACAAATTAAATCTCAGAGCCGATGACCATCTTTAGTCATGACAATCCAGCAGTAAACTACAGTGGTTGAACACATGCAATATATGTATAGTATATACTGTAAATATATTGGGGGACATGTGTGTGTGTCTGTAGGTAAATGATGTTCAGCTCTACGGTAAGTCTCGTCGAGAAGTGGTGTCGTTCCTGAAAGAAGTGCCTCCTCCGTTCACTCTGATCTGCTGCCGACATCCGACCTCTGAGCTGGAACCAGAACCAGAACCAGAACCTGAACCTGAACCTGTTCTACGGGCTGGACCTGGACCAGTAAGACAGTCACAACCCAGTGTGGAGGAGGTGAGGGCATCAAGGAACGCACACGCACACACACACACACACACACACACACACACACACACACACACACACACACACACACACACACACACACTAAACATCATCATTTCTATTGTCTTTATTGTTTCCTACATGTGAACTCCAGTCACTCGTTTTGTTTTTTAATGCTTCAAAAAGACTTTTAGGATCGTAGGTCAAGCTAAAGTATATAGTGTGTGGGTTTGAGCCGCTGTGGGGTGTCGTGTGTTCAGATGGAGCTGAAGCTGTCGTCGATGTTCTGCAGAGAGACGGAACTGAGAGAGAGCGCCACTGAACAGCAGCAGGCAGACAGACGGGTACCCGGTTGCGCTTTACTCCACATGCATGATGTCACGTACACGGTCTGCACAGTACACCTAAACCCACAAAAGTGATAATACAAGAAGTTTTATAAATGACGTCTGTGTGTTTTTTATGTTTTGATTTGTGGCATGAGGTTTTGCAGCTGAAGTAAACAGGATAGTCATAGTTAAAAGATATGATTTGGGATTCATTTGAGATGAAAAATTACTTTTTATAAGAGGGATTTAAAAATGGATGAAAATTGATAATTATGTAACATTACTTTTTTTCACAAAATGTATACTTTTTATATTTAAAAAATACAAGCACATGTGTTGTCAATTTAACCGAAACGTGTACCAAGAAAGCTACGTTTTTAATGCAATATTGCAAGTTTCTTTTACTTAATACTTTCATATCATAATCTCATTGTCATGCAAGAAAATAACTTGCCGTGTGTGTGTGTGTGTGTGTGTGTGTGTGTGGGAATGCATTCCAGATGGATAATGATAATGTTGTTTTTGTGTGTCAGGAGGAGCAGGTATCCCCTGTTGATAAGATGCTGATGGAGGCTCACCTTAACCAGGAAGATGAGGAGGAAGAGGAGGAGCATGAAGATGAAGGGGAGCTGGCTCAGTGGTCTCCAGACATCCAGATCCTGGAGCTTCAGAAGGAGAGAGACAAAGGCCTCGGCTTCAGCATCCTTGATTACCAGGTGAGGACGACACGGTCCTTCCACCAGCTGCTGTAATGTGTGTGTGTGTGTGTGTGTGTGTATATATATATATATATATATATATATATATATATATATATATAAGATAAGATGGTCCTTTATTAGTCCCTCAGTGGGGAAATTACAGTATTTCAATAGCATTGCTCACAGTGAATAAGAAAACGAATAATAAAATAGAAAGAATTAATAGAAATAATATAAATAAGCATTATAAAAAAATAAAATACAAAAAAGCATTATAAAAAAATAAGCATTGTAAAAAGGAAAAATAAAATAAAATTAAAAAATAGTTAAACATATTGCACCAGGTAGTGATAAAGTGCTGAGTGACCAAGATCAGATGTTTAATTTAAGTCAAGTCAAGTGGCCTCCTGGGAGCTCAGCTGGTTATATATATATATAAAACACGTACACACACATGTGTACGTGTTTTTAATACTGCTGGTTTTGAAAAGTAAACTAATACGGAAGTACCGTAAACTTTCGAATGGCCATCAGGGGGCGACTCCTATCTAGAGTCAAATAGACCATACAGCAGGGTATGCTTGAGGGCGGGCTTACTGTGATGGACAGGCCACATTTTACGTGTTTGTAAAGGTTTGAACCTTTTTACAGTGTGTTTTCCCTTCATGAAATTGAATTGTCAAATTGACTTTGCCTGAAAATGTCTCGATTAGCGTTCCTCTTGCTTTGCTTCACCCTCTCGGGTCACTTCTGGTTACAAAGAGCTAAGAGGGCCGAACTCGAGGCCTTTAGCTCACAAACCAAGCGGTGATGTCACACTGATGTATCGTACTCTTTTGACAAAAAAATACAAGACCCATTAAGACGTCACTCTGGCGATGTGAAATTATAAAAGCCCATTTTTCATACATTAAATGAACTTAAATTGTTTTGGAGCTGGACGAGGCCAAGCATGCTCAGTTCATGAAGGACTCTTTTTATCCCCCAAGAAAGAAAGTCAAAATCTTACATTTTCTGAAATGAAGTTTAGTGTTGTTGGATGAGGAAAGATGAGAATAAGTATATAGTGCCGCCACTTTCTATGAGTTAGTAGATGTTGATGGTGAACATCAGATACAGTCACTAGATCTATTGAAATCGCTGTGTGAAACAGCACTTCCTCAAATGGTAATGGCAAAAGGGCCAGCGTTCATGAGATTGCAGTGAGACGCGGAGAAAATGCGATGTGGTGATCTTCGCAATAAAACATCTTTGATGGGACGTGTGGGCTCTTGGCCCATCAGCGTTAAGGTGTCGACAGCATTTGGGGGGTTCGGGTTAGCTTGAATGTTAGCCCACTACATCTACTGCTGTCATGTTGCACGGTGTATCGGTACTAACAAAGTACCCGTACGTTAAAAATATGATTTTGCATATTTTTAGCACCGATACTTCATTAAGAGCGTGCGATCAGAGCGCACGCGCTGCTCCGCTCCGTGTAATGCTGTCTGCTCGCTATGCGCAGCGCTAACGGCGAGTGGCGTTAAGCAGCGCCGCTTTTTCGACCGCCTTCGGCTTGAAACATTTTTTTTTTATTGTATTATTACTGTAGATAAATATACCAGTATCGTGTTTATGGTATTTGTATTTATTGTATTTAAAGCCCCACTATGTCACTTTTCCTACCTTAAAATAACAGCTTGAAAAAAATGGTGCCGCTACAATGACTTTTAATATGTTGATTTGCCGACTGCCATCGGGGGTCTGACAGTGCTTTACTCTCCTGAGTTGGCTATTTATGGGTTAAACGCGTCTTACGTGTCGGTGAGGGGGCGGGGCTTATCTCTGTTGCAAAATATTTTCCGCCATCCGCCACTGAATTAATAACCACTGTTTCTACGTTACTTCTTGTGGAATTGCCACACACATCGTAACATGTAGCGCCCTGGTGTCGGGGTTCATACCGTCACACGGAGGCGCACACGGCTCCATGAATGTCGCTCCGACGACGGGAACGACTTCCGCTTCCAGCGCCACGAGGGCAGCAGCAGCCAATTAGATTCATCAACAGCGGAGCAGCTCAGCGCTGATTGGCTCTCACACAGCAGCGTTCTGTCCTCTCCCTCCACTCTTGTTTCTCCTGCGCCGCTCTGCGCTCAACTCAACTTTTTTTATTCTCTGCGACTTATTGAGTGCCGTAATAATCACGCAACACAACGAATCGATAATGAAATTCGTTGCCAACTATTTTAATAATTGATTTTTTTTATAGATATTATCGATTCGTTGTTGCAGCCCCAGTAACAGGCTCACGGAACAGAATCACGGAACAGAATCACGGAACAGAATCACGGAACAGAATCACGGATCAGAATCACGGAACAGACTCACGGAACAGAATCACGGATCAGAATCACGGAACAGAATCATGGAACAGAATCACGGAACAGACTCACGGAACAGAATCACGGAACAGAATCACGGAACAGACTCACGGAACAGAATCACGGAACAGAATCACGGATCAGAATCACGGAACAGAATCATGGAACAGAATCACGGAACAGACTCACGGAACAGAATCACGGAACAGAATCACGGAACAGAATCATGGAACAGAATCACGGAACAGACTCATGGAACAGAATCATGGAACAGAATCACGGAACAGAATCATGGAACAGAATCACGGAACAGACTCACGGAACAGACTCATGGAACAGAATCACGGAACAGACTCATGGAACAGAATCAAAGCTCAGAGAGCACACGAGTCATACAAAAGGAAGTTGGTTCATAAATGACTTTAACCATATTATATATAATGACAATGTAAAGTTGTTATTATTAGTATGAGGGCCCGATCACTGAATTATTCAAAGGACCTTTTTTCTTAAAATGCTTATTATTATTATTATTTAGATTTGCGGTCAGAACAAGCAAAAGACCGTAGTTATAAAAGCTTTGAGGTCTCATCAAACAACGCGGATGTGGTGTGGCAGAAGAAAAAAAAAAAGCATTTTTTTAAGTTTTCCCTTAAAACATCCTCTCTTTTTTCTTTTCTGAAGTGTCTTCATTTCACTTTCCTATCTCAGAGGGGGCATCATGAAGGAGTTATGCGTAGGCACCAACATGGCTAGCAACCGTACTGACTAGGACGCCAACATTGTACAGATCGCAAAGACTAATTTGACTCGGTTCCTCCGATATGGAAACTAATCTTTATTTAGACAACTGAGATTCAAGCATGAGGTTGCCAAACACCAGCAACTCGGTAAGAAATACCCCAAAACAAATGAAATTCAAATGATTTTTCTAATGATAATTTACTTTTAAAAATAAAAGAACTCCTAATCATCACGGTTTATTTTGACTGAGCACCACCTGTTGACGTATCGCTTGCTGCTGGTTGAGTTAATCTGATTGACGTGTAGCTCTTGTTCATAGCAGACTGTAGGACTGTAACAAGGGAAGAGCGATGTTAGAACATATAACATGTCTTTACAATTAAATACAGCGTGGCTAACTTCCTTCTATGTTTGTCGTTGTCTGGTTCAGTAAATGTGATCACATTGTTGGTGCTTCACCACTCTAACATTAATGCCCTGCAGTGGCAATAAGCTTTAGTTTTGTGTTTGTTTTGATAACATTGTTTAAGTTAAGATCTACACAAAGTATAACTGCTACTATATAGAAATGCTGATGTTAAGCGTTTGTTTGCACAACAGGTTTTATGGCACTTTAGTTCATATGGCAGAACATTTAAAATAAGAGTCAAGTTCTAGGAGTTGACAAACTGCCCTGAAAGTGTTTTCTGGTGTCTCTCTCTAACAGGGCAACATATGTTATGGCTCTTTCATTCATATGGCACAACATTTAAAATAGGCGTGTGCTATGCACTACTTTTGAATTAATTATTGGATTTTGCGTATACAAATGGGATTAATCGGGGAAATCATGCGATTTAAAATGTTTAATCGTTGCCCAGCCCTAAAAGTAAGTCATACGTACCATTAAAGGAAGTAATAAAAAACATTAAAAGTAACTGTCATACGTACTATTAAAGAAGTAATAAAAACCATTAAAAATAAGTCTTGCATATTAAAATTTTAAATCAATTTGCTGTGCAGCTTAAAGTAATACGAAGGTGAGGAATAATCGACCCCCTTGTCACCTTGTTCACCCCTCATGAGTTTGCAGGTATGTCTGTAAAGGATGTCCCTGAAATAATATACAACTTGTGATATTGCAAAACACAGAATGTCATAAATTCTCTCACTTTCTCAGATCGCTACCAACTTCACAAAACAGTCTCCACTGTCCAGAAATGAACTTTTGCACTTTTTCTACAGCTTAATCATCATGTATATGAAACATCTGATTTCCAAACAGGTTGTGACTGACATGAAATACCTCACACTCGAAGGGAAAGTTTGAGATTTGTCCTTAATTTCCTCCTTATTCAAAGTTGTCCTCCCCTTTCTTCTCTTAAATTAGCTAACATAATGGATACAATATACAAAACCCTTTTTTCCAAAACAAGTGCTCTCTCTCTTTTCCTGCACTTATGTATTTTCTGCAGTTTCCTTTTCCCAATCGTCAAATGGACAAGAAACATAAAACATCTACGCTTTCCCAGAAATGTCCTCTCTTCTGTAAAGAACATTAGCTTAAGTAAAATAACTGATAGGATGAATATGTTTTACTTCAACATGCGTTCTTCACTCCCCCCCCCCCCCCCCCACACACACACACACACACTCGAGTGTGTTGAAACGGGTTAGACCAATTTTTTAAATATATATTAAATACATTGTTTTATGTTCATCTTTCCTCCTCATTTAAAGTGGATATGATTTTAAAATGAAAGTAAAAGTAAGTTTCTGACTCCTGCACCTTTTACGGCGAAACCGACTGGACAATGTTTCTCAAAATACGAAGAAGCAACTTCTCTCCCTCTCTTTCCTCTATATCTCTCGCCCAAGGGCACGTCGGTCCAGTGTTCCTGCCAAAGTGTTTCCTGTTACTGACGGTCCGGCTGTCAGAGCCGAGTGAAAGATGGTTGCAGGCAATAAGAGAAGAGCTGGTCCGTCTGTCCGTCTGGACTCGGGCGGACAGCTTCCACTCCAACCTGAAACCTTTAAAGCGGGACCAGTTTCATTCCTCAAAACTTTTCCTCCGAAGAGAAATACATGCAGGTCTACTAGAGAGTGGAAAAAGAGACTTAATTTAAATTCCAGAAACTATAGTTTATAGATATATTCTTGAAAATGTTCTATGACTTTCTAAATGTGCTACAAATCCCTTTGCAAACTGAATAGTATTAATACTTTTGCATTCTGGCCAATCAACAGGTCCCCTATATTTTGACTTCTGCACTTGAAGTTTAAGATCTCCATATTTCTCCGGAGCAACATTGAGACACTGATCAGATGAGTGATCAGTTCAGTTCATCCCAAAGGTGTTTGGATGGGGTTACATTACATTACATCACATGTCATTTAGCAGACGCTTTTATCCAAAGCGACTTGCAGTAAGTTCATCAACCTAGAGTACAAACTAAGAACAACAAGAATACAGAAAGTAACATTTCCTCATCATAGTCAAACTACAAAAGTACCATAATAAGAGCCATTCAAATGCTACTAAAGTGCAAATCTTGTGTGGCTCCGTGTAGACCAGTCAAGTTCTCCCACACTAAAGTGGGAACACAATGTCTTCATGTCGCTTTGTGTCTCGTTGAAGCTGGAAAGAGAAAACCCCAATAAAACGTTTGTCTGCTTGAGAATTAAGATTTGCCTTCATTAGACCTAAGAGCAGGAAGAAGGAGTTTCGGCAGTGTTCATAAGGCTTTTGGCCTTAAAGTTTATATTTATCGTGAGAAAATAGAAACAAAAGTATGGGAAGTTTGTTCTTTATATTAGTGAAACTTCAGAATCCCTGAAAGGTCTGGAGTATGTTAAGAAAAGAAATGTAAAGTCTGAAGTTCACTCTCAAAGTTCCTAAAATAATTTGACTGCTTATTTCCTTTCTAGAGTCTTAAAAACTTTGTGAAGACACTCTACATAACCTACAAATAACAAAACTAAAACAACAACTTGTTTTATGTGGACGAAAAGTCACCCGTGGAAACATTTCACTGCTTTTGGCAAAGTATATTTTGTATTAATTTATTTTTCCCTCTCATACTTTCTCCTACATTTCTGATAACTCCACATTGTATTTATTCATTTTAATTTTATTTGACAGCGGAGGCCTTTTTCTTTTTCCGGAGGATCTTGTAGGAGTGAAGGACGTGAGTTCTGACTCCTCACCACCTGTAGCCATGTTGTCTAAAAATACAGCGCGGCTTTGTTCTGGCAGCCTGAAACTTGGCACGGCAGCTTGCGCAGCGGCGCGGGCGATGCCCAGGGTTCAGCACGGGGGAATTCACAAAATGTACATCCGCTCCAACCAGGAGAGGCATTGTAGTCCGAGGGGTTTGGATTCGGGGAAGGACCGAGCCTCCTGGTTACTTAAGGATAAACACACGAGGGCTTGTGTGTGGGGTTCGCCCTCATTACTGACGGAGGATTAACTAGACAAGTGTATCTCCTCGAGCGCCGATCTCGGCCAGGTGTGTCTGAAGTGGGAGTGCAGGGCAGGGCCGGGCCGTTGTTTAATGAAAGGAACAATATGTCAGCTACATTACACCAGAGTGGACGGGCTCTACGGAAACACGTCTCAGACACGGTGGCCATGAAGAGCCGATGGTGTAAAGGAAGCCTCGAGTTCGGTGATTTCGGGGTCCACTTGTCGTGTCACGGCCGCCGCCATGCTGTTTCTTTTTTGCAGCCAATGAACAAAAGTGACCATATCTGGAGTGTGGAGGAGTGGCGTAGAGACGGGGGATACAGCTCTGGCAGCAGCAGTGACCAATGGTCAATCTAAGGTGGCCCCGCCCTGAAGCATACCTGCTTTCTAGTCCGTTTGCCTCTAAATGGACCATCGTTTACCAAGTGAACATCATCCTGTATTGAAGAGGACTTGAAACTACAGATTGAGACCATAAACTCATGTTTACAATGTTTACTGAGGGAATAAATGGAGAGAGAAGTAGAGTATTTTTGTAATATACTTCTATACAATCTTATTTATGCAACCAGAAGAGTCGGTAGAGAGAATGCAAGTTTTGAGACATTTTAGCATCGGTTGCCGCCTGGTTGTATATAAAAAAAAAATAATGAAGTGTGGAACGCAGGCATGCGTGGCGGTGAGCGTGAAGTGGTGCGATTTAGCGTGTTTAGTATTGGCTCCATTAGCCAGATGTGGTGCCCGCCAGCTCTCCACCCAGTGATGGTAACTACTATGTTTTTCTATTGTCCACACGATACTTTAGTCTCGAGCCCTGCTTTAAATGACCACCGCAGTAATGTGTGATGGAACACATTTACACCACAATTGTCTTGCCTAGGCGAGCAAATCTGGACGGGAACCGTTTAATTCAATTTCATTTGTAATGGTGCAAATTGGCCTCAAAGTGTATTTTACAATCTGTAGAATTTACAACAGCTCGGACCCTCGTATCGGATAAAGAAAAGGTATTCCTAATCCCTAGAGGAAACCAGATTTGTATCTAATGCGGTTGTTGATCCCGTATCCACCGGATACGAGGGCTGAGGAGTCAAAATCACAAATGACCTCAAAACCACGAGAGATCCTGAGACGTACATCTGCAAGATATCAGAGTGGCAGGTGTTCCTCACACACACACACACACACACACACACACACACACACACACACACACACACACACACACACACACACACACACACACACACACACACACACACACACACACACACACACACACACACACACACACACACATCCCTCTCCCCATAATGCTATCCAATATTTAGGTCCAAGATCCAGGTTTTATTTCCTACAAAAGTTGGACTGAAAAATCTTGTCCCTCTTAACGATTAGTTTCCGTAAGCCCCCCAATCCCCTTGCATGTTGTTGTTGTTGTTGTTGTTGTTTGTGCGGAGGCTGGTCTCTGGGTTCTCTGGTCTCTGTCTCCCCCTGCCTGTCTCTCTGTGTTTGGTGAGACTCGGTCCGACCATGGGAGGATAAGCGTCTCTCTCTCCGGACGTCTCTTTTGTTCTTTTGTTTTGGGCCGGGGGTCGGCTTTGGGTTCCTCACTACTTTTGAGCTGGTATCGCACTCAAAGGTTTGAAGCCAGAATTGTTAAAGTTTGTTTGAACTGTTTAATTGTTTAAAGGCAAAAAAAAATAACGAATTATTCATTTTTTTCGTTTTCCATCCTGAATGGTTGATGGTTTGAAACCCAATCTGACTGCTGGCCTCCAGTAGAGGATTGGTCACAGGTGTGTAGCTCAGTGGTGTGCTAAGTGTGTTCCAGGGATTTGTTCACATCCTTCTTTTTTTACAGCATCTCGCCTCCATAAAAAATAGAAACGTAACATTTTATTTATTTTTTCAAGCATATAAAAATCTAAGAAAACATAAATAATTCTCAGGACCACCATTTAGAAAATAGCTCCGTTAAGAACTAGCCGTTATGTCACAGCTGATCGCACCTCTACTCACTTTACTGCTCTTGAGTGTTCCAGGTATACAGATGCTAGAAATAACCTCTGTCAGAGAATATTATGGAGAGATTAGTTCCAGTAAACTGAGGCCTTGGATAGTGAACTAACAATAATAATACAAATAATATACATTCTTTATTCTTTATTCTTAATTTCAAAACCAGGATGCAAGGAGCTTTACATAAAAAACAAACCCAAACGTTCTATGAAAGCAGTTCACATATGAATTAAAAAAAAAAGTGTTTCAAAGCTTGTTTTGAGAAGTGATTTAAAGGATGTTACTGGATCTGAAGGACCCCCGATCCTCGAGCTCCAGGCTGTGGCTTGTGTTGTCGGAGGCCGCCCGTCTCCGGCTCGGCAGGCGCTCCGCTGAGTCTTCAGAGGACTCCAACGTGACGGCGTTCCTCGTCTCTTCCTCTCCAGGACCCGCTGGATCCCGGTCGATGCGTGATGGTGATCCGGTCTCTGGTCCCCGGCGGCTTGGCGGAGCGCCACGGCAGACTGCTCCCCGGGGACCAGCTGGTGTCGGTCAACCACACCCAGCTGGACCCGCTCACCCTGGACCAGGCCTTGGAGGTCCTGAAGTCCGCCCCGCCCGGCACCGTCCGCCTGGGCATCCGCAAGCCTCTGGCGGCGGTACGTCGATGACCCCCTTCTGGTCTTGAATGCAGCTTTTATTTACCTGTTTTTTCTTCAGGGGCTTCTTCCTGTTGTTGATGAGAGTCTGAACTGTCTGTGCAGATGCAGGAACCAGAGAGGATCAGCCAGGTGTACCTCAGCAACGCACAACTGCCTATACCAAAAGTAAGACGCACACACACACTTACGTTAGACACATGTTGTGAGCAAATGCATGGAGACCATCCTTAATAGTACCGTCACTAACCGATCGTTTTGTATATACACTGCCTGAAGATTGTGAACACATGCACAGTAAACCTCCTCCAGTCTCAAAAATCCAAATCCATTAAGTTTACAGTCATCTGCCGAAGAACAACCTCTAATCCTTACATTTGAGAGGCTGGAACAAGAGAGACAAGAGAGATAACAAAAAACGCAGAGGAGATTGTTCTTCATTAAGTTTTAAGTCTGTCTGGCATTCTTGGTTGCGGGAAAATGTTGGTTCTTCATGACGCGGCGGTGTTGCAGACGATAGTCCGTAACAATCCATTAGAGTGGAAGCTGTCACGGCTCCAGATCGATGCTTTTAGGAATGACGTGTTCAGAGACAGCGTTCAGGTGTCTGAATTCTTCCAGACAGCGGAGCTTCAATCACCAGCTCTAGGTCTTTTTCTGATCTTGTAATCTGAAATAATTCCTCGGCTTCTTTTGAATAGGGCTGGGTGGTCTTCTATCAGCAGGAGGAGCTAGCTCTGAATCCAAGGGTCTCAGGGTGGAAGTACCGTGGGCTCGCTGGAGAACAATCGGAGCATCGGCGGCTCAATCCCCGCTTCCGCTCACCCATGCCGACGTGTCCTTGGGCAAGACGCGTAACCCCCAAATCGCTTCCGCCTATGGTGTGTGAATGTTGGTCGGTCCTGGCGGGCAGGTCGTTCCTCCCATCAGTGGTGTGTGTACATGGGTGTGAACAGGTGGACGATGTCATGTAGTGATAAAGCAGTGCTATTGGTGGGAAGACCAAAAAAAGCGTTCTTCAAGCACAAGTACAGGACCATTTGTCGTTTAGCTCGAACGCATCGACAATGATGCATCAACAATTACTCGTGACTCGTGCGGTTTTGGTTGCGGCACCAAATACAAGACGTGTAATCACTGTGAGTCCATCAGTGAACGAGCATAATCAATACGGAAGGCTGCGCAACCAGAAAGTACGGGTCGGCTCACTGTAGGCAGATATTCATCTCACACACACACACACACAGGGAAAGAGAGAGAGAGTGTGTGTGCTACATAGACGCAGCATTAAAACGTAATAAAACGGATTGCAAAGTCCTTATAGACATATTTGTGATTCTGATCTTAAATGAACTTGAGCAAATTTACCAGGAAAAAAAACGAGTTCTTAGAACAGAGACTGGTTTTCTCTCTCTCTCTCTCTCTCTCTCTCTCTGCGTGTGTGTGTGTGTGAGAGAGATGTTAATCAAGTCACTCAAGACTAATTGGACCATTAAAATGTTCGCCTCCCTGCCCCCTCTTACTCCTCCTTGCTGCTTCTTCCCTCCATCTTCCACAGTTAAATCTCTCTCTTTCTTTCTTTCTCTCTCTCTCTCTTTCTCTCTCTCTCTTAACCCACTTCAGTCTGCTTTATTGCTCCGGATAACGGACGTGCAGCACCGCCAAGGCGTTTGACTATAAAGAAAAGTAAATGGAGAAATAAACGGATGTAAATAAATATGTATGATTGGATGAAAAGTGCAGAATTCTGACTCTTTCATCTCGGTGGAAACGTGGAGCAGGTTCAGGCTGAGTTTCTGTATCTCGGCTATAAAGCAGGACGACACCAGAGCTGGTAGCTGGTGGAAGGAAACCTGATGTGACAACTACTTCACTGGCAGAGATCATTTATATATTAAATGTTTTTTGTGTTCCTTTTTGGTCGTAACCTTCCCCCCTGGGGTTTTATTTACATAAAAAGAGCCATAAAGGAAGTACAAACTGTGACAGTTACCTTTGATAATTCATATATAATAAATATTTGTACAAAATAGATCCTCGCTAATGCTGCACGAGCGAGGCCGATATCAACATTCTCCACCAATATTCCTGTTTTAGTTTTGTGTTGCATAAACTCACGAGATGAATCATTATTAATCGGGATTTGAGAAGAATTGTGGTCAAGATTGGCACAATTCATCGGCAGTGACGAAACAGACAGGAAACTTTATTAATAGAATCGCCTGAATCACCTCAAATATGTGTTTGACATTGTTTTCGCATGATTTTTTTTATTTCTTATTACAACACAAGAATTCAGGCACAAATACCACACCGCCGCTGAACCGTCCATGAAGCGCGTTGTGGTCGTTGTGACGTCAGACGGACGGACATCGGAAACGCCACGGGTCGTCCTCGTCTCCTTCGTCTCCCCATTCTCTCTTTCACCTCCATCCTGTCCTCTGTCATCTCTCTTCTCTTTCATCTTCTCCTCCCTTTCACCTTCTCTCTCTCTCGCCCTCCCTCTCTCTCTAGCTCTCTCCTTAATCTCTCCTCTCCCTGCTCTCTGTCTCTGCGAAGCTGCTGACTCAGCAGGATGGCTGGATGGTATAAAGTGCTCTATCAGCTCAACCAGCAGCATCTCTCTCTTAAGTGAGTCGGGGGATGGGTGGGGTGGGGCTGGAGGTGGGGTGGGGGGGGGGGGGTACTCTGAGGACACTTTGGTCCTGCAGGACTCTCAGGAAATACTACTGCGGCAGTGTTGGGTTGAGGACGGAGACGATGGTCCAAACTCTTCCTCGTTCATGGAGGAAGACCTCTCTGGCGTTTGACTTTGCTTTATGGCGCTGGGGAAATAAAAATAAATAACAAATACCATAAGTATTTATATTTGCAGACTCTCCACGACATCCTCTCAGAACAGCTGGTTGGAGACAGAAAATGCTCCAATTATGTATTAATCTTCACTCAATTCAATTATTCAGAACAAGTAGGTCTTAAGATCGTCTTGGGGAGGAGGGGGGGGGGGGGTAATAATAGTTAACAACTTAAAAGGACAAGATGATAATATGGGTGGCATAAATTTGAATTTGTTATTATCTTGTGCATTTTTAATGATGTTAATACTCTTCTACACTGTACTATACGCCACTCTGCTGTGTACTCTACTGTGCTACTGTACTCTTGTATGTACTCTGCTGAGTTCGTTTGGACTCTTGTGTGTTCTCTCCTCTGTTGTGTACCCTCCTGCCCTCGGCTGTGTGCGACTGTGCTTCGCGGTGCTGTACTTCTTTTTTTTATTATATGATTTATTTTAGAAATTACAAAACAAGACTTATAGTACAATGTATACCTCACAAATAAGGATTGACAACTTATCACAGTCAAATGGTGAGGATACACATTATGTAAAGACTATAACTAAGGAAACAAAACAAAAACAACAGCAAACAAACACAACAACAACAACAAAACCTATACATAACAATAAGTAAAACAACAACCACATAAAAGGAAAAAGAAAAACATGCTGCGAATATGTGCTACCAATAAAACTAGTTCAGACAGGATACTGGTGCGTTGCTGGGGCGGTACTGTCGTTCTGTCGTGTTTCACTGCGCGCGTCCCTTTCTGCCCTCCTGCAGGATCTGCGGTCGCCGTCCTCTGCGCAGCCGTTTTTATTTCCTGTTTTATATGCAGCCCATTTGACTGAAGAGGGTTTTTCACAGCCCACAGGTCTCTGATGGCTTTCCATAAAGACAGCCGGGTCGGCGCTGTCACTTCGCCGCCAGATCGTCCTCGGTCACGCCAGCCCGTTGACCAGAGAGAGACCCCTGTTACGCAGCCACAGCTCGTTAACTTTCAGAGGTCATATGTAGAAGACTGCTGCCGCTGTAGTTCCAGGCTGCGATTACATTCTTCCGATCCTCTTTGTGCGGATAAAGAGCTGCAGCGAGTCACAGATCAAAGCCAGTCAAACGCGCGTAGAAAGCAACCAGCTTCACGGGCAGCAAACGGCGGAGAGCTGTCGGAAAACACGGCAACGCCGACTCATCAACTTGTGCTGTCGGTACCGCCACCATGGTCGCTCTTTTTTACTGTTGATTCTCTTGATTGTCACCCACTTTGGCCAGTGATCTGAGTTTCAGAAAAGGTAGAGGCTCCTTTTAACATCTTAATACACGCGGATATTAACTAGCGATACATTTTTACACTTCTGCAACGGTGGCCAGCCGTCCACTTCTTTGAGATCGCGCTATCGATCGAAGGCCCGGGGGATTTATTTTCCTGCGAATTAGGCTTCAACATCCACCTGGAGTCCAGAATGAATTGATTTATATTTAGTTATTTCTGTTATCGATGAGTCTAAGTCGGGTAATGGGATGGAAAAGTCCAGCTGTTCATTCAGGCGTCATGTTGGCTAAACACTTTTTGACATTCTAGGAAACAAACACTTGTGTAAGATACAATATTTCAGAAAAAGTGATCGAGGCCACGTTCATACTGTACACCTTACAGTAAGTTAACGTAAAAGTGATCGAGGCCACGTTCATACTGTACATAACACGATAAGTTTATGACATAAAAATGATCGAGGCCACGTCCGTATATTGTCGGATAAGCCATAATGTCAATATGTCAGTATTCTGCTTATCTTTGAACTTTTGACCATTGGCCGAACAAGCAATCCGAAGGCGCCACAGGATATTGGGAGTGTTGGACTGACATGTAATGGTCAAAACGAAGCAACGTAATTGTTCGATAAATCAGTAAACAAGCCTTTGTATTCACACCTCCAGATGTGGTCTGAATGGAAGTGTTTCCGGATCCAAATCACGTTAATACCAGGTAGTGATTGCATTTAAAACACAAACCAGGCACAACAGCTAGTACTCAATTACCATAATCAACATTTTAACGATTGGACCGTAGAGGGCCGCTGCAGTAAAACGAGTCCAGAACCCAATGTGCAGCACCGCCTCGCCGAAATACTGCAGAGTCCGACGCGACCGACTCGTCATCCCAACTGTCCTCATCGTCTAATGGCAGAGATATTAAATGACAACATCTTTTAATCTTATGAATATGAGGCCAGGCAGTCACGGCCAATACACATCAGTCTGCAGAACATCCTGTTAGCGTTATGAGCTCTCTGCTGCTGCCGCCGTCTGCTCCTCACCTCCATTATACGGCCGTGATGGGCTGGCTTCCCAGGCCCAAATTAAAAGAAGAGGAAGAGAGTCCTTGACGATGAGGCCTTGTCGATGGAAATTAGCCTAAGTGTTGTCATTAATATTTCCCAGAGCGCGGGCTAATGTCTGCCTCGTAATGTTAAGAACAGGATATCCCCCTCAGTATCTGCTGAGGAAGGCTCTTTGGGGAGTTGGAGAAAACCTTTATGTGTTCAGAGATGAAGGCTAATGTTCAAAGTAAGTCAAGTTTTAGATTTAGTGTCGGGCTGCATTTTCTTTCTCCAGCGTAGTTCCTTCACTAAGGAGACGGCCCCTGGGTCCTACAGTCTGACTCATTTACAGGAGTTATTTCACTTGGCTGATGTCCAGGTTGTTCTACATATACAAAACAAAGAAGAGAAAACAACAAGTGGACCGATGGGGCCGTTAGGCTGACGAACGGGACGCTTTGGGGATTTTTCCTTATTAAGCTCTCAAATCTCCTTGGGCGTCGTCTCACAGCGATTGATTTTATGCTCTCTGTCTTTGATTTAAAGTTTTAGAAGGATGAAGAAGAACAAACTGGAGAGAGTTGACAAGTGTCAGTATTCAGTGAGACTTTTTTTTTCCCGCCACCATCTTATCTTATCTAGTCTTTGGTCATGTTTCAGGGTTTCGGCGACGGCTCCATCCTGCCCTCTGACCTTCGTCAGGAGGAGGAGGAGGAAGGGGAAGAAGAGGAGCCGGAGCTTATCCTGGACGGAGGTCTGCCTCGCTACTCCTCCATCCCTCTGACTTCCAATCTCCTGCCTGCGGAGGAGGAGAGGGAGATGGCCGTGGATGAGGAATTGGAGGAGGAGGAGGAGGTGGTGATGATGATGACGCAGGAGAAAGTGGAGGAGAGCATGGGCTCCCTCCTCAGGAGACCACCTCCGTCTTGGGAGGAGTGGAAGCTCACCTCCAGCCGAGTGGAGGAGGTGAGGGTGCGTTGGAGGCGCCATTTCCCTGTTTTATATTTGAAGTTTACAGTTCCTGTAAGTGTTTCAAATGAAAGAGGAGGGATCTTTTATTGTGAAATAAACTTCTGTGGAGAACAAAAACATGTTGTGCCAGTTAGTAAAAACAGGGCATATAGAAATGGGAATGACATGCAAAACACGGATGTCTTGAGAGGAATCGAACCCGGAGCGTTGTGGGTATAGGACAACGCCATAGGCCACCAGAAGGCTAGCCTCTCTTTCCATTTGAAGATCTCAGAACATGACGAACCTGCTCGTCTACGCTGTATTCCACTTGTGTGTTTTAAACTGTATGCATTATTGTTTGCTTTACGTTGTGTATGTTTCTTGTACAGAGGTTGTCTGTTGATTGTACAGGGATTCAAATTGTCACGTTGGGCTTTTATTCTGAAACACTTGCAGGAAATGCTCAAGTGACGGTAAATTGCAATTTAAAAAAAGTCAAAGTGGTGGAAAGAATTAGTTAGTGAGTGAAACTCGTGTTTGACAACTAGAGCGGCGAGTACGACCTGACCCTGGAGTTGTGTTTTGTAGATTACAACGTTTTACCAGGTTAATATTTGTACTTTACATATCTGTGTTTCCACACACATTTTGGTGAAACATGCAGCAAAAAATGGTTTGTTATTTCAGGGGAAGCAGGAGGAAGAAGAGGAAGACGAGCAGAGATCAGACCACGAAAGCATCGTGTCCATCGGAAACCTGATTGTTGGTGAGAAAGCAAATTTGAATAATACACAAATATGTGTTTGTTACAGAAAGACAGGGAGCACCTGTGGAGATTACTATTTTACGAGACTTTTGTTTATGACTACATTTGATTTTAAGATGCAGACATGAAAACCATTCCTGCAAAATCTGTGGACAACAGTTGAAATATCCAAGAACATAGATGTAGAACCTACAGTAAAACGAGAATTGAGTCAACTTGGAGAAGACGTATCTTAACTCTGTCTGACATGACAGAGTGTGTGTGTGTGCGTGTGTGTGTGTGTATTTCAGATTCCAGAGACAGTGAAGCGGACTCTGAACTCACGCTGACCGACACCGACACAGAGTCAGTATCTAATGCACCTCCCCATCCACCGTCGCCTCCTCTTTGTCCTGTGTCTCTTCCTCTTGCTTTCCCTCCGTCACCTCCTCTTTGTCCTCCTCTGTCCCTTTGCTTTTCCTCACCTTTTTTTTGTCTCCTCCTCTTCATTATCTACTCCGTCATCTTGTCTTACTCCTCTGTCTCCTCCTCTGTGCTTGTCTCTCTGTCTCCTTTGTGTGGTTCCACATGTAAACTGATACCGCTGTGTCATATTGAGCATTTGGTTTGTTCTAACCAATTGAATTGTTCCTTGATAAACATAATAATTCAAACACCCCTAAACCATTTTAAGATTTTTTATTAGTCAGGCAAAAAGCCTTGATTTATTATCTTTAATTTACGGGGGTGAGGCCAAACTCTTCCATCACCATATATATGCTTTTTGTAATAAATGTTCTTTATGTCTTCAATAAATAGTCTACATGAATTACCACATGGGGGGCTATTTTTAACGTAAGTGCTAAATGGTCTAAAAACAAGGTAATCTTCTCTTCTACACATTAGTGAATCACTTTCAACTGAGTGGTGCTGGAAAGTGGAATGGAAAACCCACAATCTTTATCAGAATATCTGACAAATCTGTGTTGGCATACGTTTGTTATCAATTTAGACGCCGTAATTGTGTATCATAATATCTCGAGATACGGTGGCATCGCAACAGACCTGACACACTCTCCATCGTGGAATATGCCTAAATATGAACTATTGATAAACTCTGTCAGATTCCTTGAATGTATTTTAACTCTAAATATGTCCTTCTGTACACATTACATCTATTGTTCTGTCCATCCTGGAGAGGGATCCTCCTCTGTTCTCTCCTGAAGGTTTCTTCCCTTTTTTTCCCCCTGAAGGGTTATTTGGGAGTTTTTCCTGGTCCGATGAGAGGTTTTGGGGCAGGGATGTCTATGTGTACAGATTGTAAAGCACTCTGAGACAAATTTGTAATTTGTGAAACTGGGCTATACAAATAAACTGAATTGAATTGAATTGAACTGACACAATTTTAAGGTTCGTCCATATTTGCACAAATGTGTCTGATGGCATCAAATGCTGCAAGATACATCACCATTACATTCAGCTAGGACCTCTGTCAGCTCCGTAAGTTTGGGCAACACTTGTCTGCACTGCATGATAACTGATCCGGGGTCCAGGGAGATGGTGATGAAGACCATCTTAATCTCATAATCGGCTCCTGCATCTCAACAACTGATACTGTGACAGAAATCACACCAGTGGGGAGGTCAACGGGTGAAATGATGTTTTTAGTATTTGTTTGTTCTCTCTCTCTCTCTCTCCATGGAGGTCCGTCAGGAGGATTGACACTGAGAGAAGGAGGAGGCGGAGCCAGGGTGGAGCCCCTCTACCAATCAGAGGAGGACAATTGTGAGGAGACGCCTGCAGCCTCCTGTTGGAACGAGCGTCCGCAGAAAGCCCGTCGCTAACTTCTTGTGTTCACAGCGACCTTCCTGAAAGAGAGGAGGGCGAGGGAGAGGAAACGCCGGCCTTCAGTCACTGGGGACCCCCTCGCAGGTAACGCGTACAACACATATCTTTGTGTTTAGTTGGTTTTGTCCATTTCCTAACAGCTTGAGTGATGCGTCCACACAAACACGGACTGAATTGTTTGTTGTTTAATGTTCAGTGAATAATGTATTCTCTTAAAACCTTTAATGCTCAAAACATAAAAACTATGCTAACACTTTAAATTGATTATCAGGCAAACGATAATAATCTCAGTTTGAAAATCCATTTTGCCTCCCCCCCCAAAAAAGCGCCTTTTACATCGCGCCTCCTGAATTCCAACAGAGTTTAGTTGAACGTGTTCATTCACACCACAAATGTTCAGTTGTGACACTGAGGTCGATGTTTACAACAGAGCCAAACAGCACGGGAGCAATTGAACACAGTTATGGGTCCTTAGGTTCCATTAAGACAGTTGTTTTTTTAAAATTCAGACACTTAACAAAGACCAGAATTGGAAATGACTATTCACCGACCTCCGCATGCACTATTACCTCCTTACTCATCATGTCCTCTTTCCCCGGTTGTTTCACAGTACGGTGTCGCCCTCTTCTGGTTGCATGTGTCACAGTATACGAGTGTATACTGGTGTGCATGTGTGATAGATTGTGTTCTGCAAGCATCGGTCTGTCCTTTTTCATTGATTAATGTAGGAATTAAACACTGAGTGCTAAACAACCACCATCCTCATACTTATTAAAACAAACAGAACCAACCAATTCAACAAACCAATAAAGTCTTTTAACCAAAGGGTAATACAAAGTTTCTTCTGCCCCTGCAGGGTGGAGGTGTGGCCAGAAGAGGGCCAGTCTTTGGGTCTGAGCATCGTGGGCGGGTGCCATGTCATCAAGCGTCTGAGGAACGGCGAGGAACTGAAGGGAATCTTCATCAAACAGGTTCTAAAGAGCAGCCCCGCCGCCAAAACGCAGTGCCTGAAAACCGGAGACAAGATCCTGGAGGTAGGGCTGGGCTTAATACCTGGGCCCATAGTTTTAACATCTGTGATAGACATCAGACGGCGATGTGATATTAAATTAAATTCAGTTTATTTTGTATAGCCCCAAATCAAAAAATACAAATTTGCCTCAGAAGGCTTTACAATCTGTACATGTATGACATCCCTGTCCCACGACCTCACATCAGATCAGAAGAACTCCCAAAAAATACATTTCACAGGGAAAAAAGTGAAGAAACCTTCAGGAAATCAACAGAGGATCCCTCTCCCCGGATGGACAGAAGAAATAGATTTCATGTGTACAGATGAACAGCATTACAGAGTTTACGAATAATTATGAATAATGAGTAGTAGACATAGACCATGATCCAGATGAACACGATCCATATAAACTGAAGGAGGTAGAGAAGGGGGGCATCAGCAGAGCCATGGCAGGAGGCATCACCAATGAGGCATAAGGCACACCTCTCCCGGAACAATGCAAAATACATGCAACTCCCACATTCCTGAACATTTACATTTGTCCCTGAACCATCCTTCAAAGCATTCTACAAACATGCTACCCTAACCCATTTACAATATTCAAATCAGGTCTAAACTTAAAATTATAACAAAGAACCCTTTTGTAAAGTGTGAATCATCAAATACATTATATTTCTGTAAGTATTTATTGTGTATCTAAACATCCGAGAGTGGAATGTCTCCATGTAGTAATGTAATGTAGTGTAGTGTGCACCTGCTATTTCAGATACATGTTCACCCAACGTTGTAGAAATACAGCAATGGCATAAAAAGCTGTAAATCTAATGTGATGCATTAATTCCACAATAGCTTAGTATTTACATGAAGTACATAGTCTAACAATCACCCCAAAAAATATTTCATGGAATTTAATTACTTCAATGTTGATATATCCAGTTGAATGAACCAAGGAGATGTGCTTCCGGGAAAGTTTGCAGGTAGAGTGAGTTCATGGCCTTATGGCCACACCTTTATCCACATTTACGATCCTCTGGCATTGCAAGGCAAGACAATAGGACCCATTGACTATGCAAATATGGTCTTTCCCAAAAAACATTATTAGAGAGATTTTTAGAGAGATAAAAGTGACGTTGTAATATGACGACCAGGGGCCTTACAGGGTTGAATGTGCTGCCTTTCGGACTGAAGGTGGAAGCTGGTTCCATAATAGAGGAGCGTGATAACTGAAGGTTCTGGCTCCCATCCTACTTTTTAAGACTCTAGGTCTAGGAACTACAAGTAGCCTCGCATTTAGTGAGCGCAGCTCTCTAGTGGGGCGATACGGTACTACAAGCTCTTTAAGATATGATGGAGCGTCACCAATTAAGGAGACAAATCTTGTCTGTAATTCTTGATTTTACATGAAGCCAGTGCAGAGCAGCTAAAAGATATGAACCCAAACACTCTGTTTCCCTTGTGTGTGTGTGTGCAGGTCTCAGGAGTTGACCTACAAGTGGCCAGTCACGAGGAGGCGGTCAATGCCATCAAATCAGCCCCGAGCCCCGTCGTCTTCATCGTCCAGAGCCTATCAGCAACTCCACGAGTACTAAAGCACGCACACACACACACACACACACACACACACACACACACACACACACACACACACACACCGTAAAACAGTATTACAGGAGGTTTTCTACACTCGCCTGTAGTTTAACATCGTTCAAGACATGTTTATCCATGTTACCAAATAGTATGGACTCCTATGAACGTGGACGTTAAGCAGGAGAAAGACATTAAAGAGAGACGATAGGGTTGTGTGAGGGAAATTTGAGTAAAAATGTAGTCCTAACTCGCTGAACTTTTTTTTTTTTAACAAAAGAAAAGGCCTACGCAAATATTCTGTCATATTTGTTTGCAAATATGCCTTAGTGTTAGTAAATTAGCATCTATCAGGTTAGACAAATTAACCAAATGTTTGACTTCCTCCATTTTCAAGTACAAGGACGTCGCTCCAGACGGGATATCAGAGACAAACAGGAAGTCACTGTTAAAACCACGACTTTAAAAATCGCTGACCAGTGTAGGTGATGTTAAAGTCACCCCACCTCCCCCTACAGACATAAATCCAGTGGCGGTTTAACAGGCCCACACACACTGAGAGCGCACACCGATTACAGACGCATAACGTGGGACGCACTCAAGCCTCACTGTGTGTGTGTGTGTGTGTGTGTGTGTGTGTGTGTGTGTGTGTGTGTGTGTGTGTGTGTGTGTGTGTGTGTGTGTGTGTGTGTGTGTGTGTGTGTGTGTGTGTGTGTGTGTGTGTGTGTGTGTGTGTGTTTCAGCCTGCGTCTCTAATCGCTCCCAGCTACAATAAACACAAAGGACAGAGGACAGAGTCTCCGGTAAGAACAGGACCTAATCCTCACGTGGAGTCTATGTTGGTGTGTTTTTGGAGCACACGTCTAAAGCTTACAATTAAATAAACAAGTCCATAAACTCTGTGGCAAAAGGGGTGAATGGCACAGTCACTTCCTCTCATCTCTTCTGGCTTCATCTTTTAAATTATTCACAAATGAAACAAAAGCGGTCTAACGTTCTTTCTTGGAGTCTCGTCTTTCCAACAGCATCCAGCTGCCCAGCAGAGGGCGGCCTCGACACACTGGACTATCGGTCTATATTTTCCATCAACTAGTTTAGACACAGACCAAGAGTAATGGTTTCCTCCTCCTGCAGGCACCAGGTGCAGCCCCGCCCCCTCTGAGACAACCCCCGCCCTACAGGACGCCCAACCAATCGGAGCAGGGCTCGAATTCTGACCTGGAGCAGGTCAAAGGTCAGTACACACATTTGTGTTTAGATGGAAAGGAGGAAAAGGAGGAGCGGCTCGGCTTCACGTTGTGTTCTTCGGGCTGCGTTCACAATCCAATTCAAACTAAAGCTTCCCGCATAGAAACATGAGGGAGAAGCTCTCAGCAGAATAAGAAACAGTCTTTAATTACTGTTATGGAAATAGTGTTTATTTCAGGTTTTCCTTTAATAAAATCTGATATTAATTTAGGTTTGTATTATAATGTTTCTAGCCGGGGGGTTCGCTGTGCTTGAAATCGAAATATCTCAACTAAAGGTTCAGATTTCAGATAATTTCTAGACTAAAAAAACAAAACAAATTTGTTATAAATGAACAAGAAGTATAGATGACAATCAAACTCAAATAAAACCAGAGCAATCTGAATAAATTCAAATCTCTAAGGTGTAGAAGTTCATCCATGCAGTCCTGTGGGCTGTTTGATCACAGTCACGTCTGCTCTCATATCTGTGATGTCACGATGATGAATGATCAGCTTGTCCTCTGCCGGATGAAGTCGGCAGTAGATGAGCATCAGGTGATTAGAAATGGAGTTACTGGCTGTGTTTTAGTGAAAACCAACTCATTAGTGGAACACTTACTGCCACCTCACACTCAAATGACCTCAAACCAAATATGGTGTGATGTATCCGTCATAATGCAGTCTGCATCATCTTCTTCAACTCTGCTTGAACTTAACTTATAAGATACTTTTTATTCCCACCGGAAAGTCAGTTGGCTTTGTGCAAATCTATATTTTTCTTAACAGGAACACTTCCAGTACATTTCAATAAATACAACTAATTGAAGAAACATTCGATGAATGAGCATCTGTCTCACACAATGGACCAGAGGCTCTGTCCTCCCACCTGGGACGCTCGTCGCTCTCCTGAGAAGCAAAACACAACTATTATTAGGATTATTAACTCTCACCGCAGTGTTGGCTGAAGCAGGTTTGATGGAAGACATCCAAAAGCAGAGGAACCTCTCAATAATAATAACCACAACGATCTACTCAGTTTTATTCAATACAAATTATAAATGCTTGCAGGTATTCAAACTAAATAAAAAGCTGAAGTCAACTGCCACTGCTCAAGTCTGCAATGAGGCTGATTTAGACGCATACATAAAGAAAAAGAGAAGCATTCTTTTCTTCTCCCATACTCTGGAGCTGAGTGTTTCAAAGCTCGCCGAACTGCAGCTGAAACGTACTCATAAGGATTTCAACATTTTACAACTGTCCGTTGGATTGGATTCTCGTATCCCAAAACTCTGCTCATGAATCAGTCTCTGTTTGTTAAAATAGGTTCCCTAGATGGCTTGTAGGGAATAAAATGGGAATCAGATCCCGCCTTTGCCTTAGAACTATTTTCAATGGCTTTTTTCCCACACTGTGGGCACTTTGTAGGACTGGGTGATGAAACTATTTCAAACATTTTCACATTAAAAGCTTCCACAATACAATGATGTTATTTATATAATTTCATCCCCTTTCAAGTTACCGTAGGACTCACCCAGAAGTGGTTAGCAATGTACTTTCCATTCCAAATCTTTAATGTTCTCTAGGATATTAAATCCTAAGAATTTGAATACATGTACTGCCAGTTCACTTTCTGTAGACCTGTTTGTAGCACTGCCTGGGTTAGTTGCTTCACAACTCCTTCCAGTAGGTCAAGGTTTCCTTCCTCGTCAGCGTGTAGGAAGTAGTCATCCTCGATGTAGATTTGGATTGTGGGGTCTTTCAGCACTTCTTCCACGAGGGAGTAAAACACATTGGCCAAGTCTTTTGAATCCTGCAGGAGGACCGTCCCACCAGAGCACTGTCCTTTCCACATGGATGCTGCATTGTGGGTAGCTTGGGACTGACTTGGAACTATTGGCCAAATCAAGGGACGGTTTCCACTTTTTGTTCTCTAAATTCCTGCCATCGACATTGATCAGGAGATGTGGAGTCCGAGCATTTTCTCTTGATTAGAGCTTTTGGATTGATGTCATCATCACTAGACTCTAAAACCACGAGGTCTCCAGAGGGGCTTCTGTTTGTAGCATTAGAGGGACTCGTTATAATTATCCTCTGACGGTCATCACCTCCACCAAGGCGGTGTCTCCTTCTAGCTGAGGCTACCTGGAGTCGGGGTTACGGGGGACATTCTCTGTCGTCCTTCTTGGCTATTCTGTTTGACGAAGCTGTTTACTCTTTAATTACAGCTCAGTTTTGGTAATGTTCATTTAATCACTTATTACCTTCAGATCAAATATATTTTATGAAGTCAGTAATGTCTTTTACATCCCTCGCCCGAGACTTACCCTTCGCCTAGGGCTCCTGTCCTAATGCTCGGCCCTCTCTTCAGAAGCACTTAGAGAACTATTGCACCTTACATTCAAATTCATTTTGACTTGGGCAATCTGTCATCAATCTGGTGCGTTTTAAAGTAAGGTGTCAACTTTTTGGGGTGAATTTCTCCGAGTATATTTTGGGTATCTCAGGTCATCATAAACTAGCAATGTGTCTCAAACTATCCGTTTACCTCCGAGTATCTCCATGTATCTCTGAGCGTCTGCTCCTTAGAGTTCATCAGCTGACCTCCCTGTATCTGAACGTGTGCGTATCTCAGGTTATGTTCGAGTATCTCAAAGCTTTGGCGAAGTGTGTCTGTGTATACCCGTTTATCGTAAAGGTCTTTCAGCGTCTCAATTTATGCGTCAGTACTTTGTCAGTGTATGAGTGTCTCACTGTATCTTTTCGAGCGCTTGAATGCGTCTCAATGTGTCTCAATATCTGGACAGTGCCTGTATTTCTGAGTATCTACAAGGCTGTCTCTGTAAAAGTATCCTGGACTATCTCTGTGTCCCTCCAAGCATCTGAAAGTGTCTCAGTGTCTCAGCCCGTCGTGCTGTCGGTGTGTGTGTTGAGGTTGGACTCTTGTTTAGCAGACGGGCGATCAGTGCGTTAACGTGTGTGTGTTTCTGTCTTGCAGGGCTTGTTTGAACCAGCAGTCCCGTCCCTGTTACATCACAAAGTGGAGGAACGTCTTTATTTACTTTTATCCCGCTCGTCTCTTTTCGGTCTTTCTCCGTCTCTGGTTTTGGGGCTTTTTCTTGCTGCCTCTCTCCCTCCCTCTGATCTCGGTGCGTTCGCTTTTGTGCGTCCGAAGCGGGCAAACGTGTGCTGTGAGTGTGGTTTGTTGTTTTCCTGGCTGCTGGTCGGAGGCTTGAGCTGTTGGTTGAAGGAGCTTGCTGCTGGTTTTAAATGTGGTTTGGTGATAGTGGGCAGGGGCCTGAATGAGCTGTGGTGGAAGATGTCCTTCTGAACTCTGATGTACTTCTTTTCTGATAGTGCTCAGGTGGGAATGTGTATTTTCGTTTTTATTTGTTAGACGTCTTTACACAACTGGAATAGCGCATTTCTACATGAGCACACTAAACCCACTTACGACCTTTTGAATCCTTTTCTACTGAAATATATTCGCTTTTTAGATCTCTCTTGATTTAGGACTTTACTCCCCATGTCGGTCTTTCTTGCGGCCAAAATAAAACTCTTGTTTGGTCGGCATTAACTGACCAAAAGCCAAATTATTGAGATTTAGTCAGTCAATTTGATCCTGTAGAAAGTTGGTGGAATCATGGTAAATATGGGTTTGGGTGAAAAATGTAATTAAAATGTCAGTAATTTGTGTAGGAAATGTTTTAATAGAGATTTTTAAAAAAATGTAAAAGTGAATACTTAAAATGTTTAAAAAGATGAATTAACCGTAAGGTTTTTAATACAAATTAAATAGCTGTTTCAATTTACGAATACATATTGCAATATCTTAGTTTTTCAGGCTGTGCTACATTTATTTAAATGTGTTTTTTATTTCAGCTTCTAATATTTGAATGTTTATTGAAAGCAGATACAAATGTGTTATTATGAAATAAAACTTCCTGTTAAAACCAACATAAATTACAGTTTTCAATAATTTCACATAAACATGCATTCTGGGACAGACCGAGTCCTCATTGTGCTCAGTACCCTGTGGTCTTCATCAGCACTGTGGGAAGGTCGAAGAGGAGCGTTCCTGGTCTTTAGGCTGGACTCTGGGACAGTTTAACTTAGCCTTGTGTCTTTAGGCTGGACTCTGGGATATATAAGGCTCAGCCTTGTGTCTTTAGGCTGGACTCTGGGACATATAAGGCTCAGCCTCGTGTCTTTAGGCTGGACTCTGGGATATACGAGGCTCAGCCTTGTGTCTTTAGGCTGGACTCTGGGATATATGAGGCTCAGCCTCGTGTCTTTAGGCTGGACTCTAGGATATATAAGGCTCAGCCTTGTGTCTTTAGGCTGGACTCTGGGATATATAAGGCTCAGCCTCGTGTCTTTAGGCTGGACTCTGGGATATACGAGGCTCAGCCTTGTGTCTTTAGGCTGGACTCTGGGATATATAAGGCTCAGCCTCGTGTCTTTAGGCTGGACTCTGGGATATATAAGGCTCAGCCTTGTGTCTTTAGGCTGGACTCTGGGATATATAAGGCTCAGCCTCGTGTCTTTAGGCTGGACTCTGGGATATATAAGGCTCAGCCTCGTGTCTTTAGGCTGGACTCTGGGACATCATCCCTCCTTGTCTTTAGCCTGAATCTTTAGACAATCGAGGCTCAGTCCCCTGATGTCTTTAGCTAAGATAACTAAGATTCAATTCCACTGGTCTATCTGGACTCTGGGAGAACTAATGTCCATTCTTGCCTTGCCTGTAAACGGGTCTCTGGGACATGTGAGGCTCAGTAGACAGAAAATGGTAGCAGCAGAATTATAAGATGGATTCTGAAACAAGCAGACAGTGTCGTAGAGCGATGGAGGATCCGTTATGGCGCATCGTCCTCGTTAAAAGCCTAACCGATTATGAGGTTTGAATAAACTACTGCGTCTCCAGCTTTTAGATTAGTGTTTGGAGTTTATTGCAGATAATTTGACTGAATCACAGCTCATAAAACCTCTGCCAGACACAACATGTTTGGCATCGAGAGCGATGGAGTGTCTCTTTAGAGGTTTGTGCCAACAATGCATTTGTTAGGCTCGTTATTGTGTCAGCAGTGAGGTTGTTATGATCTGATTAGTTGCAAACATATTTATGAAACGCTTGATTCTCAAATAGAGGTACAGTGTTGTTGGTTTCTGGTTAGTCTGAGGTTGTTTTTATACTGCAATCTCATGAGAGTTTGACACAAATGCATGCAGTTATTTATTACTGTGTGTGGTACGTGATACAGATGGAGTCACTTCTCATCTTTTATACATTTGTTCTGTCCTGCTGCTGCTGCCTCTTCTCCCATTTCGTCTTGTTGACTTATTTATGTTCCTGGAAAAAAATAATATTGGCTGCTGCAGCAACAATAAATGATTCAATTCAGTTTAAAATGCTGTTTCAGGATTTTCTCAGAGCGGAAAGAGCAGCAAAGCAAATATCCAACATCTCTCGAGCGTGGACACTGCTGTCTCTGTCCCTCTGTCCCTGTCCCTCTGTCTCTGTACCTCTGTCTATGTCCCTCTGTCTCTGTTCCTGTCTCTATTCCTCTTTTCCTCTGTCTCTGTTCCTCTGTCTCTGTTCCTGTCTCTATTCCTCTGTTCCTCTGTCTCTGTTCCTCTGTCTCTGTTCCTCTGTCTCTGTTCCTTTGTCTCTGTTACTCTGTCTCTGTTACTCTCTCTTTTACTCTGTCTCTGTTCCTCTCTCTGTTCCTCTGTCCCTCTGTTCCTCTGTCTCTGTTCCTCTGTCTCTGTCCCTCTGTTCCTCTGTCTCTATTCCTCTGTTCCTCTGTCTCTGTTCCTCTCTCTGTTCCTCTGTCTCTGTTACTGTCTCTGTTCCTCTGTTCTTCTGTCTCTGTTCCTCTGTCTCTGTTCCTCTGTCTCTATTCCTCTGTTCTTCTGTCTCTGTTCCTCTGCCTCTATTCCTCTGTTCCTCTGTCTCTGTTCCTCTGTCTCTATTCCTCTGTTCTTCTGCCTCTGTTCCTCTGTCTCTATTCCTCTGTTCCTCTGTCTCTGTTCCTCTGTCTCTGTTCCCCTGTCTCTGTTCCTCTGTTCCTCTGTCTCTGTTCCCCTGTCTCTGTTCCTCTGTTCCTCTGTCTATATTCCTCTGTTCCTCTGTCTCTGTTCCTCTGTCTCTGTTCCTCTGTCTCTGTTACTGTCTCTGTTCCTCTGTCTCTGTTCCTCTCTATTCCTCTGTTCCTCTGTCTCTGTTCCTCTGTCTCTGTTCCTCTGTTCCTCTGTCTCTGTTCCTCTGTCTCTGTTCCTCTGTTCTTCTGTCTCTGTTCCTCTGCCTCTATTCCTCTGTTCTTCTGTCTCTGCTCCTCTGTCTCTGTTCCTCTGTCTCTGTTCCTCTGTCTATATTCCTCTGTTCCTCTGTCTCTGTTCCTCTGTCTCTGTTCCTCTGTCTATATTCCTCTGTTCTTCTGTCTCTATTCCTCTGTTCTTCTGTCTCTGTTCCTCTGTCTCTGTCCCTCTGTTCCTCTGTCTCTGTTCCTCTCTATTCCTCTGTTCTTCTGTCTCTGTTCCTCTGCCTCTATTCCTCTGTTCTTCTGTCTCTGTTCCTCTGTCTCTATTCCTCTGTTCTTCTGTCTCTGTTCCTCTGTCTCTGTTCCTCTGTCTCTATTCCTCTGTTCTTCTGTCTCTGTTCCTCTGCCTCTATTCCTCTGTTCCTCTGTCTCTGTTCCTCTGTCTCTATTCCTCTGTTCTTCTGCCTCTGTTCCTCTGTCTCTGTTCCTCTGTCTCTGTCCCCCTGTCTCTGTTCCTCTGTTCCTCTGTCTATATTCCTCTGTTCCTCTGTCTATATTCCTCTGTTCCTCTGTCTCTGTTCCTCTGTCTCTGTTCCTCTATATTCCTCTGTTCTTCTGTCTCTGTTCCTCTGTTCTTCTGTCTCTGTTCCTCTGTTCCTCTGTCTCTGTTCCTCTGTTCTTCTGTCTCTGCTCCTCTGTCTCTGTTCCTCTGTCTCTGTTCCTCTGTCTCTGTTCCTCTGTTCCTCTGTCTCTGTCCCTCTGTTCCTCTCTATTCCTCTGTTCTTCTGTCTCTGTTCCTCTGCCTCTATTCCTCTGTTCTTCTGTCTCTGTTCCTCTGTCTCTATTCCTCTGTTCTTTTGTCTCTGTTCCTCTTCCTCTATTCCTCTGTTCTTCTGTCTCTGTTCCTCTGTCTCTGTTCCTCTGTCTCTATTCCTCTATTCCTCTGTCTCTATTCCTCTGTTCCTCTGTCTCTGTTCCTCTGCCTCTATTCCTCTGTTCCTCTGTCTCTGTTCCTCTTCTAGTTACTACAGAGATCTTATAAATTGTGTCTCTTTAAAACTAAAGGGATAAAAGACGTTTAACCTGAGGCTGGCGCTAGACGACTTGTTTGGTTGTCATCAGGGTTAGTTCAGTACATCTCCGACTAAATGTAGTCAGACTTGAACTATTTCATCAGTTCTAACTGGACTTGATCGTCGTGGTCAAGTTGCTCAAGTGGCTATTGTAGCGCTCCATCTGAAGACAGAAAGGACCCGACTTCTAACTTGAGTTCCTACGTGAGTGAATGAATCGATTGATGGATATATTTCATATGTCGAACATGTAAAATGTTTTTTTTAAAACAGGACGCCCTTTAAGCAGCGCATGTGTTTGCATTAAACACAGGATCTCTTTACCATGCGGGCTGTTTCCCACAGCAGCAGCAGAGCTAAAGAGACGTATCTACAGTATCCACCTGTGCAATGCAGACACACACACACACACACACACACACACACACACACACACACACACACACACACACACACACACACACACACACACACACACACACACACGCAGGGAGGGAGGGAGATAACAACAAGGTGGTAGGTAGGTTACCGCATGAGTGTGTATGTGTTGTTAGCTTGTTTGATTTTTGTGTTATGTATGTGTTGTTTGAATTTTCTAAAGGATCAGCAGTGTGTATGTGTGTTCAGGAGAGACGCGCTGACGGATGATTGACAGCTTCCTAAGGGAGAGAACAAGATGTTTAAAAGGTGTGTGTGTGTGTGTGTGTGTGTGTGTGTGTGTGTGTGTGTGTGTGTGTGTGTGTGTGTTCTTTTTAACAAAGAGTCAAAGCGGTGGAAACACTTTTGCTCTCCTTGATGCTTTCACATCACAGATGAGGAGCGAACACATCAAACATTGAGGCTTGTGTAGGCTGAATTAGGTGTTTAGTGTGGGGCCGGAGAGAGGAGAGTGAATAATATATTCCTCATATTTGTAGTCAAGGGGCTTATTGACTCTGCTTCCTCTCTGGAGTCTGTGTGACTTCACGTCTCGTAGGGTCCATTGGACCTGGCTGGGTCTGATGCCATGGTCCTTTCTGATGCCCCGCCCACTCCTCCTCTCTACCTCCATCTGCCTGATGGATCACGGAGGTCTGGATCGTGGTCCATGCCTACTACCAACTATTCATACAGTCTGTCATACTCATTGAATGTGTTGTAACTCTGTAATGATTCCTTCTGTACTCATGCCATCTATAGCATCTGTCCATGCGGGGAGAGGGATCCTCCTCTGTTGTTCTCCTGAAGGTTTCTTCCCCTTTTTCCATGTGAAAGGTTTTTTTCTATTATTTGGGAGTTTTTCCTGATCTGATGGGAGGTCTTGGGACAGGGATGTCTATGTGAACAGATTGTAAAGCCCTCTAAGGTTGATCTCATAAACCTGACCAGGTGAAAATATACGGCATTTCACGTGGAATAAACACACATTTAAGAATGGATTTGTTTGTTTTCAGAAATATATACTTCTATTTTATCTTTTGACCCCCTGCATGCACGCTCATCAGGAGGTCACCTCGTCTACTGACCAGACTTTAGTTACTTTCACACTTTTCTCCAACCCAGAGGAGGAAACCTATCAGCCGCCTTCTTCTAAATGCCCAATTTCACAGTTGGAGGTGATTTATGTATATGTATGTTTGAATTATTTGATTAATTGATATAATGATGACTTTCACTAATATTAAACATATACGTGTGCTTCATCCTATTAAAGCAGCCTGTGACTGAACACAGGACGTCCTTCAGAGGCCATTATGCAAAGCGACTTACAATCATGTTATATTCATACGCGGTAGAAACGGCTAGAGGGAGCAGTTCAGGGTTAAGTGTCTTGCTCAAGGACACATTGACAAGGGCGAGGATTGAACCACCAATCCCCTGATTGAAAGACGGAGCCGCTAACCACTGACCTACAGTCGCCAAAGTCAGACCAAAAGTTCTCAGAGAGTTCCGTGTTGTTTATGAGTCTGTAAAAAAGAAACTCCACCCTGGATCAGCTCCGCAAGCTGAGGGATGGAGTTCTTCATTAGACAGCGCTGCCAGACGGACTGGTAGAATAGTGTCAGACCAGTTAAACCAACTGACTGGGGCTGAGGTGCTTTGCATACCCTAATTGTCCAGCCTTCCTCGGCAGGCCACAGGCAGGATGAGTCCAGGCTGTTTGACCGTACTAACGCCTGCTTGTTATTCTCTCACACACACGCAGAGAGACTTTGAAGTGTAATCAGATGGCAGACGTTTCCTCCTTCAGGAAGGCCTAGTAAAGGCCTCGACCCGACAGACTGCTTTTGTCTCCCGTTAAGACAAGACGAGCATTCGTGTTGCGACTAGCATGGTGGGGCATCTTGTGTAGCAGCTCAACGAGTCCATTTGTTAAACAGAGAAAAGGCTTTTTGGCTTATTGCAGAAAGAAATGAGCTCTGACTGAAACAAGATCATTACATTACATCACATGTCATTTAGCAGACGCTTTTATTCAAAGTGACTTACAATAAGTGCATTTCAACCTAGAGTACAAACTAAGAACAACAACAATACAGAAAGTAACATTTCCTCAACATAGTCAAACAACAACATTACCATAATAAGAGCTATTTAAGAGCCATTGAATTCAAATCTGTGTTTTAATCCAGATATCATGATACTTGAAACGTTTGTTCATGAAGATAATCTTTGCAAATAAAGACAACTTTTATGAAGTGTAAAGGCAATCCCCAGAAGTAGAAAGCCAACGTCGGGCTATAAATGAACTACACACCTGTACGACAGGTACGCACAAGTCTGCGTGATTTTTTTTTTTTAATTTAATTTTAATTTTTTTATTCTGTTTTAGCCACTTACCCTTTTTGAAGACTTTTAAAAGCTTTACAATTCACCAAAGATGTGTCTATTGACATATTTCATAATGTTGAACAAATCGTTAAAATATCTTCATCCTGTGTAAACCGCAGACCTTGTGTCCTGCAACTCACTGACGACAAACATAAATCTTCCAGTTCCGGTCCCGTTTGCAAAAAGGCTGACTCATGTTCCAGGTTTTAGGACTCATTCTGGCATCCACCGACTGCTTCTTTAGTTTTCTTTATAACTGTGACGGCGACTGCAAACATGCGTCCATCTGCCATTCATTTGACGGGACAATTCTGTTGATGTTTTAACAGGACAGCTGTCTACATTAAACTGCTGACACGGAGACGAGAAGGGGAAAGGACGAGGCACTTCACCTCTGTACAAGCTGGGAAAGACAGTGAGATCTGATTGGCCGAGGTCCAACTCGCAGGCTGTCATGTCCTTGAGCCAATCACGGCCAGAGATCGATTGATCTTGTCGCCATCTCCAGACATGGTGTGGTTTTATCACAGGATTAAGCTGCAGACGGACGTATCTACTTTGGATGCATCGAGACGAGATGAGCGTGACGCGTTCAGGTTCCCCTCGGGACGAATTGTAGTAACTTCAATGAGCTGCTGACCTTTCTAGCGCCATCATCAGGTCAACATTAGAATGTGTCCATTACTTTGGTTTATGACCAAATACCTGCAGATGTACTGACGTTCTCTTCAGCATCAGCAGTACGTTGTGTTTGCTGCTCTTGAGCTAACGCTAGCATGCTAATACCTGAAGCTAAGATGGTGAACATGGCCAATGTTGCTGCTAAACATGAACCACAGGGACTGATGTAAAAGTCTTCACCATAATCATCATAAAGTATTTGCACACCTATCAGAATCTTCCACAACTTCATTCATATCTCCGTCGTTCTCAGGACGATTTATTTTTTTAGCCGCACCAAAATAATCCATGCTCGACACTTCGTAAAGCGTAGGATTCGATTAGCTCAGAGTCAAACCGTCCTAATGTGCTGACTAAGTCAAACGCCTCAATTCCGTTGAGGCTGCACAGGAAGTTGGGGATCAGTTTGAGGTCTCATGTGGATTAACTTTTTCATCAAGTTTTATCTCTACAGTCGCTGGAGTAAAATAGTTTGGCTGGATGCATGTGGTTGATATTCGGCTGATGCTTTGTCTGAGAAGCAATTAAGAATTAGCGTCTGATTCCGGTTGTGTGTTTTACGGAGACGTCTGGCGTTCACGTGTATCATAAACCGAGCCGGTGTTCTGTCATTTCATGCTACTTGTCAAGAACCGATACCTTGTGGTATTGCGCATGCGGCGAGTCGATTTTCCGAGTTTGTTTTGACACGCCCATAATGTTTTGCCACCCTGTCGATGCACGTCTGATAACGGGGAGTGACATCCTCAAAATCCCGATTATTTCCCTAGTTAAAAGTACATTCAGCATGTATATTGTACAGGTAGTAATACTATGTAGTAATGACATGTAGATTAATGAGTGATAAGCAGTTGCTATTTCTTGTGTGTCAACAAATTATTGTAAACATGAGTTTGTTCACATTATCATAATGAAGCACTGGTTTATTATTAGGGTATTTAGTGTTGAAGATAAACACTTTAACAGTGAAATGTGAAACATTGAACTTTGAAAGAAAAGCATATTTTGATAGTACAATAACATCCTATCAGATTGGGTAGCATGAATCGATACACACCTATCGGTTTATGCAGCGGGTAGCAAATTCTGACAAGGCAGCAAAAAATGACAGAACACCGGATCATGATTCATATTTCCATACATTTTCGAGTCGTTTCAAAGTCATTATTGAAAACTAAAAACGCACCTTTTCCGACTATATCTGGATTAAAACACAGATTTGCACTTTGGTAGCACTTGAATGTCTCTTATTATGGTACTTTTGTAGTTTGACTATGATGAGGAAATGTTACTTTCTGTATTCTTGTTGTTCTTAGTTTGTACTCTAGGTTGAAATGAACTTATTGTAAGTCGCTTTGGATAAAAGCGTCTGCTAAATGACATGTGATGTGATGTAATTATTGAGTCATTCGTATTGGTCATGTGTATGTATGTCTTTGGTTGTTGAGTTGTGTTTATAGCATGTAAATATGGATGATGTGGAGTAGCCCAGGCTCTCCTGTTTAATATGGTGTATGGCATCAATATATTTATTGATTATATATGAGTTATATTAATGCAAAAAAACACCCCAAAGGACATCTAAACACGTAATGCACCCATTTGGATTATCTCGTTTCTAAATTACGAGCCGTCTTTATTATCTTTTAAAGCCTATCACACACACTCAGTGTGCTACTGCTACAGCACGAAACAGTGTTTTACTCCTCAGAGACTTCCTCCTCCTCTTCTTCTGTTTTTCTCGACACCTCTCCTCGCTCCGGTGTTCCCTCTCACTTTTTTTAACTGCAGTGGTTTATCTGCAGTATCTCTCCATAAAGCTGTCGAGCTGCAGGTTTCTGTTTCAGGTCTGAAAATGAATTCACATTCAGTCACGTCTGCCTCATATTTGACATGCTAATGTATGTGTTCCCTTTCATCTGCTGAGCCTTCAATAAGGTCGAGACAAAAAGCTTAATTTTCCTCCTTAGTGAGCACCCATCAGGTTGAGTTTGCAGTTATACGTTTTATCACCTTCTAAGATGAATAAAGCTCCGTAGCTCTGCTTTTTGCCAACACCAGCAAATGTGTAAAAGTGCTCCATAAGCATTAAACGGTCACATTTCACTCCCGTGCCGTGTTTATCTGATTGGTCCTCAGGCTGCAGGGCATTGTTAGTAAAGATGAACTAACACATTTTCTTTTTCAGTTACTTTTGTTTCTTTAGCTGGAGAAAATGGGTTAAAAGATAAAAAAAGAAGCTAAAGCTAAAGATTACAGTGTAAAAATGAGCAAAGATCTTTACTTTGAAATGTAATATTATAGGAAAGTGTTTCTCCTTCCAACCTCTTAACTATTACACAACCGGACAAGCTCCAAATCCACCAAACTGCCCGAGGATGAAGGGAATCTGAAACCATTGCGTTAGAATCTGCGAAGCAGCCATGTATTTATCGGAGGCTGGTCTAAACTGGCCAATGCTATGATCGGCCGAGACAGCTGGGTAGAAACGACCAAAACAACATCATATCTGTGGTTTTAACAATTTTCAATTTCATGCAAAGTGTTTCTTCTAATATATTGTTTCCCTCCCAGATCGCTTTCATGCCTTCTGTAAACAAATGTATGTTTATGTTTTTACCTCTTAGTGGTGGTTGTGTGAATAACGATAATGTTCTCCGGCAGATGCAAAGCAAGAAATAGCGTGACGTTGCCATGGCTCCACAAAACCCTTTAAGATGGATTGAAGGGTCAACAAAGTCTTGGTCTGGTACGAGGTGGTTGGAGGACCCTCCATTTCTTGAAGGGTTTTAGTCCTTCGGAGCCTTCAATAGGTAACGGATATGAATGAGGAGGGCCCCGTTGAAGAGGTTCTCCGGACACATGAGGACCTAACATATAGATACTTTGGATGAAGGAGGTCCTAGACATTCTCCTCCAGGAGTCCAGGCTATCTCAAGGAGCTTCTTTGTATTGTACCGGTTGATAAAGTCCTAAACGTCCTCTAGAGGCTTGAAGGAAAAGGATACAGGAATCCTTGAAGAGGATATCACTTGACGACACAAAGTTCAAGAGACAACCTCAGATGCTGTTGGAGTCTAGATTTATTTTGAGGAGGGTCCTGGAGTCTTGTGGATATCCCTGTTATACCCAAGGAGGTTCACAGTTCATCTTCTATCTCTTGCCAGCAGTCATTGTCGGTTTCTTTGGACCACGACCACTTTCTCTCTGTCTCACTTCACCAGGTTTCCATGGCTCACTCAAACCTCCACCATAGAGGTTTTGAATCAGAAACAACTCAAATGATTAGACACTGATGTCTTTGTTCTGCTGCATATTTTTTATTTTCTTTCCCTGAGTCATGTAGCATTCTGTAGCTCTTCCTTGCCTCCAACGACGTCACTGTCAGGTCACTGGATGAAGGGGGAACAACAGATTTAGCAGCTGCACGCCCACAGAGTATAGCGCTGCAGCCATTTCCCACTCTGTCTCCCCGACTCTGAAAGATGGAGAAAGGCTCTGCAAATGTTACCTTCTGAATGAGACGACCTTTAGTAATCGTGACCTCCTGCAACCGGCTCTGCCAGGACACATTTCACTGAATCTACATTAAATGACATTTGTAGAGAAAAGCCCAGTCTGTCACTCTGGAAACGCAGACCAGCTTCCTACGACAGCAGGAGGTTATATAAAGTGTGTGTGTCTGTGTGTTTGTGTGTGTAAACTATCTTAATTGAGGCTGCCTGGTCCCCTCGGATGCTGTGTTGGTTTGGTTTGAGTTGTGAGTCATGTCAAGCCAGAGGGGAGGCGTGCTGGTCTGAATCTTGATGAGGGGGACTTGATACATTCTAGTGTGTGTGTGTGTGTGTGTGTGGCTGTGGGTGTGTGTCCTTGAGGGTGTCTTGCAAATTCACACTGCCATTCATATTTTATGTGAGTGTGTATTTGTCGTGCATATTGGATCAATAAGCTATCATCACAGAACAGTTAGCTGATGCAAACCCCCCATTGACTGTCGGAGCGTGTGTGTGTGTGTGCGTGTGTGTGTGTGTGTGTGTGTGTGTGTGTGTGTGGATTAGCCTCCACCTCTGTTTCGTGTCCTGATATATCCTCCACCCTTTTGATTGTTGCAACATCTATGCGTACACACACAGTCAACACGTCTGTATTGAGTGCATCGTTTAGAGCTTTTGTGCTGAATATGCAAATCTTCAAAGCAGTGTTTTTTAAAGAAGGGACTCGGGGTCTTTGGGACTTGAGGTGGTTCCGTGGAAATTCTAGGAGGTTCTTTATAAGAGTCCTGATAAGGATCAACACTCAGTCCTCAGGGGTATCGGACAAGGTCAGAGGAATCCTTGAAGGTGTTCTAGGTTGTCTTAAAGGAGGCTTCAGTGACAACTGAAGGTGTTAAAGTTTTGTGACGGGGGTGCAAGGAGAATGTTGGGAGCTGCTTGGATCCAATCAGTTTTAAGGAGGTTGTCGAGGAATGTGAGGAGGCTGCAGAAGTCTTGGACAAGGTCAGAGGAATCCTTGAAGATATTCAAGGAGTCTTAAAGGAGGAAGATGTTTCAGGTAGTCCTGAATGCGGTTTCATCAATAACCTAAAATATTATTGGTTTTCAAGTCTCCTCGAGGTGGTTCTGAAGCTGTGTTCACACCAAAGCAAAAAACTCAATTTAACGCATGGCGCCATAACACACAAAATCAATTTGTACAAGTAAAACAAAATATTGCAGCTGTCCGTGGGCAAATAAAGCTCCACAATAATACTAAATTACCTTATTTGGTCCTGATAGAGTGGCGACAATGTTCGCATACCAAACAGTGGATCCAATCCAGAAAACAAGCATGTTTCAAGTCTGGCGGAGCGACCGGACGAAGCCCACATTCAGACCTTAAACTGTCCATCATATATTTGAATGATGTTCCTGCATTAATATTTTTGTAATTATTGCATTTTCCTCTTGATGCAAGAGCCTTTTTTTGAAATAGTGGATTTTGCTTCAGAAGAGGATCTTCTCAACACTTCATCCTTCAGTTCATCACAAACATTCCACACAGGGTTTCCCTGCACAGGAAGGGGATTAATGTGCTCCCAGATCTCAGACATTAACTCTACTAATATAAATAATGGTTGGACCAAAGTCGTCTCAATCCGGAATCATTACGGTCAAGAAAGTGTAAATTATGAAAACAAATTGCATTCCTAGATTTATCCATCTTGCGAAGCAGTAATGAATCTGTAAGTTTCCGTTCCAGGGGGGAGGGGGGCTTTGCTCGGAGCAAGGAGGAAACCGATTTGTATAGATGAGAGAGAGAGAGAGAGAGAGAGAGAGAGAGAAACTGAGCCAGAAAGAGAAGGGAGAGCAGCAGCAGCCAGAGGTGGATGGTAAGGAGAGAGAGATGGGGGGAGAGAGAGAGTCGGGGTGATAAAGAGAGTAATCGAGGTTGGAGTGTGTAACAGGGCTGTTCGTCGCTCGCCGTCTTCCTATCACAGCAGCCGTCTGACACACACACACACACTCACACGCACACACACGCACGCACGCACACACACACACGCAGCCTCGTTTTCTGGATATCGGAGCAGCGAAACCAGAAACCCTCAGCGCTACATGTGGATTGATCTCGGTGTGTGTGAAGACTGAAGTATGGACGATGTTGCCGACGGGTTAGTACACTCTCTCACTGTGTGTGTGTGTGTGTGTGTGTGTGTGTGTGTGTGTGTGTGTGTGTGTGTGTGTGTGTGTGTGTGTGTGTGTGTGTGTGTGTGTGTGTGTGTGTGTGTGTGTGTGTGTGTGTGTGTGTGTGTGTGTGTGTGTGTGTGTGTGTGTGTGTGTGTGTGTGTGTGTGTGTGTGTCTGTGTCCATGTTCATAGAGGTCACCTTTATCTTGTCTGCATGTTTCACTGCAACACAGATAGACATGTAGATATAGTGTGTGTGTGTGTGTGTGTGTGTGTGTGTGTGTGTGTGTGATGATTCATTCAGCTGTGTCAGTGGCGGGTGATGACTGGCGCAGACAGACTACTAATCTGCCAGCTGTCAGTCGCATTATTTACCCGTCTTCGCTCAGCGCATGGAGCCACTCCGGCGTGGGGAACAGCCGAGGGTCTCCTCCGCTCTGCAACCTGAATCGTGTTTTTATCTCCAACATCAAACCTAGCGACCGCAGGACTGGTTCTGTTTGTGCGGCGACTGTGGGTCAGCGGGTAGCAGGTGTGTCTCTCAATCAGGGGGTTGGAGGGTCAATCCCCGCCCTAGTCGACGTGTCCTTGAGCAAGACACTTAACCCCGAACTGCTCCCTGTAGCTCGTAGTGTGTACGACTGTAACAGGATTGTAAGTCGCTTTGGATAAAAGTGTCAGCTAAATGACATGTAATGAAATGTGACGTTCCCCATCATATCCCAGTCCAGCCATTAATTTTCACAGCATGTGCGCACAGACCGCCTGTATTCACAGCCGACATCAGAGAAATCATTCTGACCTGTTGGAAATCGTTGGTGAGAAATGAGCCTCCAGCCCCGGGGACCAGCTGCTCCAGTGGAACCGACGGGATGAGACTCGTGGACGAGCTGGAGCAGCAACAAACATGATCGAGGCAGCTTTAAACTTTTTATTTTACTTTAGTCCTGGATCGGACCCGGGAGTTTTGTGATCCGCTGCACTAGCAAAATAAAGTAAGGGTCACCATAGCAACCGATGGAGTACAGCGAGGGTCGATCTGTGAATGGAGATAAGAGGGGGAAGAATCGCAGAGAAAGAAAACGTCTTGTCGCGATGAGTTTGCACCCGAGTCGTCCTATTTCAGCAAATGAATCTTGTTTATTTAATTCGCCAAAGTCGATTTGTACCAGTGGTGAGTTCTGATTTCTGAACCTGCGTCGACGGCTCTCCTGATCAGACAATCAGCAGGACGCCATCTTTTGTCTGTGCCGTCCAACAATAATCTATCTACGGCTCTCATGATGAGAGTGTTTTGTGTCGTTACGGTTCGGTTGAGGGGAAACATCCGGGTGTGGGTTAATAGCCAGGCCTTTAACTTATACTGGTAGTCATTCTGTGTGTGTGTGTGTGTGTGTGTGTGTGTGTGTGTGTGTGTGTGTGTGTGTGTGTGTGTGTGTGTGTGTGTGTGTGTGTGTGTGTGTGTGTGTGTGTGTGTGTGTGTGTGTGTGTGTGTGTGTGTGTGTGTGTGTGTGTGTGTGTGTGTGTGTGTGTGTGTGTGTGTGTGTGTGTGTGTGTGTGTGTGTGTGCGTGCTGCTGTTGCATTGCAGTGACCTCCACCAGTTACTGCATCTCTGATGGAGGATAACGGAGTCTACCCTTTCTATCCAGTCTTTTTTCTTTCTTTCGTGACGTCCTTCCTCTTGCTCTCTTGCCTCCTCCCTTGCGCTCCGAAACTTCTCTAGAGGTCTCCCCCTCTCAAATCCAAATGATGGAATCCTTGACATAAGCGTTCAATCAGTTTCACTTGTAGTAATGAGCAAAACAATTATGAGCAAAACAATTACCGTCACTGTGTCCGAGAGCCAGTGGCAAAAGGTACACACACACACACACACACACACACGCACACACACACAGAGTTTACACATGCATGTGTCTGTCCTAGTTCACCCTCTAGGGCACATTATTTGTACTGCCAGTTACATAAGCAGCACAAAAGCCCTCTCCGCGTGCCAGATGTAGCAGGCACTGAATATTCAATTAGTTGAAACGGTGTCCGCCCGTCCCCCGGCGATGTAAGAATGAAGCAGCTGACACACTTTGTTTCCAAGCATCTCTGGTTTTGGCAGTTCGTACCTTCCCAGGTGTTCATGGTCTTCAGGTGCTCAGGGCGGAGCTGAGCCTCCATAGTTTGAAATGCATCACTACAAACAAATGAAGAGCTTAATATAGAATAAGCTGCGTTGCTGTTGATTGAACAACAGAATATGAAGGGTTCAAATCAAAAGACAGCAGTAACATACAACATACACGTTTGCATTCTGACGGAGAACCTTTGGCTGCACTATCAATACTTTTACTTCATGTGCATTTTGTTGATAATACTTACATACTTTTACTTTGACTACTACGAGGTACTTTTGGTGGTCCCTGTGGACAAAAGTGGGACTGTTTCCAAGAGCCCCCACGATACGATGACGTCGTAGTCTGACTCGTTGCCTTTGTATGTCTACTGTGAGCAGAGAACATAGAAAACAGATGAATGACAATGCTAACATTTGCTCCAAACAGAAGCTGTAGGTTGACAAGCCGCTTGAGGAGGGCACCATCTGGAAGCTTTACACACACACACACACACACACACACACACACACACACACACACACACACACACACACACACACACACACACACACACACAGTGTAGCCAGAGAGAAGCTTTGCTGTGTTTACAATGAAAGCGTACTTCAGCCAAATTCATCAGGTGTGTGTGTGTGTGTGTGTGTGTGTGTGTGTGTGTGTGTGTGTGTGTGTGTGTGTGTGTGTGTGTGTGTGTGTGTGTGTGTGTGTGCTGATTTACTGTGACAGGTCCCCTTGCTAGGAGCACATCAACACACATGGGTTCAAATCTCAGAGAAGGGCTGAGGGCAGGAAGCAGCAGTAACCCCAGCGGGATATTTCAGAATGTCAGTATTTGACAGACAGCACTGCTGCTGTGTGTGTGTGTGTGTGTGTGTGTGTGTGTGTGTGTGTGTGTGTGTGTGTGTGTGTGTGTGTGTGTGTGTGTGTGTGTGTGTGTGTGTGTGTGTGTGTGTGTAACGGTGCTCAGAAGTCACGGCAGTTCTATAAAAGTGGGTTTTAAGAAGTGATTTAAAAGAAGTCATTGATTCTGCCAGCCTTATTTCAGTATCAAAAGTAAGAAAATATCCCATGTGTCTGTTACTATTCTATTATCTAATTAGATTATCATTACTCGTGCTTTAATATAAAAGCAGGATTCTACTGTTGTAGTTGGTTGCAATGGAGCTCATTATTAAAAAAACGTGCATTATACAGTTTACAATGTAGTAGCATGCTATTTTATTATACATAGTGAGAAATGCCGTCGAAGAGCCCCAAGTGACACCGCTTGCATATTTGTTCAGTCCCATCAACGGTGCAAACCTCAACGTTATTACTGTCACTCCCTCAGGGAAATGCACAACACCAAGGTTCTTCTGCTACTGATGATTTATTCATCTTCAGCACATCTAAGTCAACATCAGTCAGACTGTTTGAAATTAATTTCAACATACAAAATAAGCTTGCGTTCGCACTCGCACAGAAACTGGTTGCATGCAAATATTCATGAGAAACATTGAACATAAATCGCTGGGTGCCAACTGGGAAATGAGTCCACTTGAAAAACATTCATATTCAGAAACGGGTAATTTAATGTCACTTTACACTTAAACCTTTAAGCACAGTAATACGTTCAATTCAATACATTTTTGTACGGAGAATAATTACAAATGTCCCTCAGAAATGGAGCTGAATGCAGGTCATTAGTTTGATCTTGAACTTTGAATGAATCAAAAATGTATTCAAAATAATAAGCTTATGACTTTTTGTTTTTGGTTAAATATAATTTTGATTCACTTCTGGAATTTTTTTGAATAAAATATATATTCTACATTTTTCCGTTGCAGTTTTTAAATTTTTTAATTTCATAAAAAACGGGTGTCGATTTGACGCCTGATTAATAAAGACAAATATATACAATACACATATATTACAGACAACAGCGTTTTGTCAAGGATTTACTTTTTTATTTAAATAGGCATCTACACCTACGACCAACACCGTCATGTAGCGCCCGCTACGTGTCCTCGGTAAGTGTCCTCGGTAAGTGTCCTCGGGAAGTGTCCTCGGTAAGTGTCCTCGGGAAGTGTCCTCGGGAAGTGTCCTCGGTAAGTGTCCTCGGTAAGTGTCCTCGGGAAGTGTCCTCGGGAAGTGTCCTCGGGAAGTGTCCTCGGGAAGTGTCCTCGAAGTGTCCTCGGTAAGTGTCCTCGGGAAGTGTCCTCGGGAAGTGTCCTCGGGAAGTGTCCGGTAAGAGTCCTCGGGAAGTGTCCTCGGTAAGTGTCCTCGGGAAGTGTCCTCGGGAAGTGTCCTCGCTCGGGGTCTCAACCACAGCTTCACGAACGGGACGTGAAGTTTTCAGCAAACTAATTTGTTTATTGTCTGTGGTTAGCGTGTCCGTCTTTCAATGTTGGGATCAGTGGCTCGTTCCCGGCTCGCCGTAGTCGATGTGACCTTGAGCCACTTGCTCAAGGTCACAGTAGCTGTGTCTACGGTGTATGATTGTAAGTCGCTTTGGATAAAAGCGTCGACTAAATGTAAAGTAAAGTAAAAATAATGTGGCAGAGAAGCTCAGCAGCACATCTGCCTCACGCAAAAATAATGAACCAGTACATTTAAAACCAGTTCATTCCAAACCAATGGATAACACCGCAGAACAATATAGGCTGAGTTCAGTGGTGTACGAAACGTCAGATATTATTGTGTGGTCTCTGAACGGCACAACCTGGCATAGTTTATTGCATATGCACCGCCAAGTCTGGTCTAAAAGGGCTTGATAATCATAACTTTGTCACAGGCGTCAATTTTGTTTCCCGCCAATCATATTAATACGGTGTATAGAAAGTATTGAGTCATAATTCTCGCGCTACCTACGCTTCCTGAAGTCAACGGAGTTGGGGCAGGTCCTCAGCCTTCTTTGTTATGCCTTCAATTATGATACCACGCACAATGTAGATGATGTATATAATGATGATAGTGGTTAAAATGACAATGCATTATTGATGTTGAGCAAGATATCAAAACTTTTTAGCCGTGTAATAAATGTTGTTCTTATTTATAATGCTGTGTGCAAAAATCTTAATTTGTAAAGTAACTCAAGCTGTCATATAAATGTCATATACACTCAAGTGAGTCCGATTATTACTGAGGGACAACATTTGAGTTACTCTGCCGGGCTTCATCACCCAAACGTTTCCCGCTGTATGTGGTCGTCTTGTCGACATGTAGCCTCACATCCAGCCTGTCATTGACTCTCAAATCCATTTGTTTCCCTAAATGTCACTGCACCAGCTCCCACACGTCGTCCAGCCAGGCCTTCTAGGACAAGACGCAGGTTTTTATGGATTGTTTGTAAAGAAAGAAGCTTCAGATGTCACTCGAATGGCTGAAAACATTTAGGAGAACTTGCAAAACATTTTTTAAAAGCATGGGTGCAGAGTTCAACTAAATGAATTTGAGAATGTAATGGCGATGTTGTTACCCAAGTGATTTGAGCGGCTCACTGTTTTCCACCAGACGTATTATTTGAGGCTCGGCAGCAAAATGTCTTTTAATAGATTTTGAACCCACAGGGGGAATGTGAGCTCATCGGCCTTCAGGTACACAGACGGTAACTCGTTGATTATTGTTTTTAGTCCCTTTAGTGGGTCCATTCAGATGGAGGAAATGCACATTAATATCCTGTCAGAGTGAAATGGATCTTGGCCGTCAAAACACGTCAAAAAAATGTGCCTTCAGTCTTTTTGGTGACACGCCTCCATCATCAGTGCTGCAGATGTGTCCTTCAACCACCTTCATTAAGCTGTTCGCCCTCCTGAGGCACTCAACACCTGCACACACACACACACACACACACACCACCAGTTATTGGGATCACTAAAACAGTTGATAGCCCATTAAGCTGTGAATGCATGCACATATTTGCTAAATTAAGCACAGAGTGCGTGTCTGTCTGCGAAGGTTGAAGTAACTAACTTGTTTACTACAGAAAACAACAAGACTGTTGAACTGAAATTCAAATACAAGGAACACCGAAATAGCCTCAACTGTAATTGGGCATGTTTTATGTAAACGCTGAATCCCGTTTACGTCACTTTCGTTTTGTAGGATTTTATTTATTTTCATGCCGGGGAAAGTCACAGCTGTGCTCAGATTATTGTTGCAGTTTATATTCATTTTTTTTGTAACACAAGTCATCTGTTTTCAAGCTTAACTAATATATGGCAATGGTAAGTTTGATACTTCAGGTGGAATTCTGAGGCCCCGATGAAATGAAAGACGTTCATGTAGCATGTGACGTTAAGTGAAGTGCTGACATCATCAGATCTGTGTCGAGCAATTTTACGTTCTACAGTCTATTGACGCTTGCTTAAAGCGACACTATGTAACTTTCCCCCTGTAGCGCCCCCTTCAGGTATTTAACGTCTGGCTCTCGAGCCATATATGGCTCTTCCAGCTCATGATCTCCCAGCTGATCTCCCAGCTGATCTCACAGCTGATCTCACAGCTGATCCCAACATCTTACATTCAGCAGTTTTCTGGCCACAGACCCCCGATGGCGGAGGCGCAAATCAACATATTAAAAGCCATTGTAGCAGCACCATTTTTTTCAAGCTGTTATTTCAAGGTGGAAAAGTTACATAGTGGGGCTTTAAGAGACGCAGTGTTGGGATTTTGGACCTATCGTGTGAGAGGCCGGGAGGAAATAGGCCGCAACATCAAGCGGTACAGGAGCGGAGGAGGAGGTTGCTTTACACTCACGGGAATTCATTTTAAATTTTCAATCTGATTAAAAATATATTTTTTAAATATCAGTATCGTTTGGAAAAAGCATCTCAATAGTAATCTATGTTGATATTTTTGCGTGGTATTAGTACTTTTACTTAAAAGAGATATCTCATCCACCAAATGAGAAATAAGAGAAATCAATGTGTGGGCTGTAAAGATAAGAAAACATGTGATTCAACAACCCAGGCTGACTTTGCTCCTGACTTATGTCATATCCCTCCATCTGAGTATCTCTGCCTTCACAAAAGGTGTACCATATTTTCCTCACAATCTACTATTTATCAGAGCAGACTTTTTCAAACATTTTTAGGAGAGGGTCTTAAAGAGACAGGCGCTAGAACGGAGCGTTTCAATTAAAAGTACAATATAGCTATAATCAGACCGACGGTATGAAAAAAGACAAGTGCAGGTTGAAACCTGAGATGCGAATATGAACCTGAACATGAGCAAGATATGTCCCCTTTCAGTAGAGGATCTGAACGGTTACTCCCCCCTGCTGAACACTAATCACATTCATGTTATAACCTTCATCTGCCCTCTAAAGTTTATCATCCCAACATTGATTTCTGCTGGCCCCGCAGAGACATTTAGATTTATTGGCAACCGTATCTCAATAAATGCCGTAAATGACAGTTTAATAGAAGCAGCACTCGGCTGTTTTTTCCCGCCTCCTTCAGTTTGAGGTGATTTACTTCATTCTGCCACTAAACTGCTTCATCTGCATCCTTGCTGTGTCCAGACAACTGCAGTGACCTTTAAATCCCTGATGTAAATGAACAAAAGCCTTCTTATCTTCAGAGCAGCAGCTCACTACGAACAAAGCTTTTTTTTCTTTTTAGGAAAAGGTCAGAAACCATGTGATCTCTCAACTGAAGACGGAAGAAACTCTGTTTGAGTTCAGCCTTCATCTTCGCCACGTTCAAGTCCTCCTCGGTTTGTGTTTCTCAGACAGAAAGATGAAGATCCACTATCGGACCAAAATCTAGTTTTTTATATTTTGCTCACGTTTCTCAGTTTGTTGTTTATTTCACGGTCTGTTAAGCTGCATTTAGTTTGACACCAAATTAAATTAGACGCTTGTCTCCTCTTCTCCCACTGAGCCTCATCTTCCTCTCTTCCATTTGCTCTGGTCGCCCTCCCTCCCTCTTGTCTCTCTCTCATTTCTGTCTTATGCGATTACTTCCTCACCTCTTCTTCGCCTCTTAAATCCTCCTCTTCTTCCCCTTCTTCCCGCATTTATTATCTCCCTTCAGTCAACTCGAGATGTTTTCAAGAAAACAGGTGTGTTGATATTAGATATTAGATATCAATATTAGATAATTATGTAGATGTGCCTGGTCTCGTTTTACAAAGAAGTCAACTCCAACCAGTGTCCCTCACCTCCCATGTGATGAAGGTGCTGGAGAGGCTGGTCTTGGCCCGCCTTCGACCTCAGGTGAATCCTCACTGGACGCTCTGCAGTTTGCTTTCCCGCCTCGTGTGGGAGTGTGAGAATCACTTTCTTTTCAACACCATCCAGTGAGAAGCTGCGGGTGGTGGGGGTCAACGTGTCCATCGTCTCCTGTATCACTGACTACCTCACAGGCGGACCACGGCATGTCCGACTTGTCCGTCGGGGGTCAGTGATGTCAGTGAGCCTCACCGGGAACTGTTCTGTCTCCCTTCCTGTTCACCCCGTACACCACTGACTTCCAGTACAACGCAGGGGTCCTGCCATCTGCAGAACTTCTCTGATGACTCTGCAGTGGTCGGGTGTCTTAAAAATGTACAGGAGGGGGACAGGGCAGTCGTGGATCAGCTGCTTCTAAACGTGGTCAAGACCAGAGAGATGGTGGTGGACTTCAGGAGGAAGAGGACGGCTCCACAACCACTGAGTTCTGGGAGAGGATGTGGACATGGTGGAGGAGGAGGAGGAGGACATGGTGGAGGAGGAGGAGGAGGACATGGTGGAGGAGGAGGAGGAGGACATGGTGGAGGAGGAGGATGTGGACATGGTGGAGGAGGATGTGGACATGGTGGAGGAGGATGTGGACATGGAGGAGGAGGATGTGGACATGGTGGAGGAGGAGGATGTGGACATGGAGGAGGAGGATGTGGACATGGTGGAGGAGGAGGAGGAGGAGGATGTGGACATGGTGGAGGAGGAGGAGGAGGACATGGTGGAGGAGGAGGATGTGGACATGGTGGAGGAGGATGTGGACATGGAGGAGGAGGATGTGGACATGGTGGAGGAGGATGTGGACATGGTGGAGGAGGATGTGGACATGGTGGAGGAGGAGGATGTGGACATGGTGGAGGAGGAGGATGTGGACATGGTGGAGGAGGAGGATGTGGACATGGTGGAGGAGGAGGATGTGGACATGGTGGAGGAGGAGGATGTGGACATGGTGGAGGAGGATGTGGACATGGTGGAGGAGGATGTGGACATGGAGGAGGAGGATGTGGACATGGTGGAGGAGGAGGATGTGGACATGGAGGAGGAGGAGGATGTGGACATGGAGGAGGAGGAGGATGTGGACATGGAGGAGGAGGATGTGGACATGGTGGAGGAGGAGGATGTGGACATGGAGGAGGAGGATGTGGACATGGTGGAGGAGGAGGATGTGGACATGGAGGAGGAGGAGGATGTGGACATGGAGGAGGAGGATGTGGACATGGTGGAGGAGGAGGATGTGGACATGGAGGAGGAGGATGTGGACATGGAGGAGGAGGATGTGGACATGGTGGAGGAGGATGTGGACATGGTGGAGGAAGAGGATGTGGACTGGATTCTCTTTTTTTTATCTTTACATTTTTATTGAATAAAGTATCTCTTTATCTATCCATGGAGTAAGAATGCATCGATATTGCCCATCAGGCCGACATTGATTGAAATAGCTGGATGGGGTACTTGTTTCTAGTAGACATCAGTATTTGAAGTCAATTAATTTGCCGTTGCATTAATAAGGTTTACACTTTCAATTCAGAAGATTTCTAAAAAGCTTGCCATTGCCTGACACAAAGAAGAAGGATCCCACTCACTTCCAGCTTCATCTGCTCTCTCCGTTGACCCGACTCTTCCTCCTCCTGCAGAGCGTTGGTGTGAGCGTTATGGAGACCTGCAGGGGGAGCTGCTGTGCGTGGAGCTGGAGAAGGAGCGGCAGGGTTTGGGTCTCAGCCTGGCAGGAAACAGGGATCGTTCCCGCCTCAGCATCTTTGTGGTGGGCCTCCATCCGGGAGGGCCGGCGGCTCGAGACGGACGTATCCGGGTCGGAGACGAGCTGCTGGAGGTAAGAACATCTCGGTGACGGATCATTCATGCTCCCCAGAGGACGATCCCTCTGACTCTGGTGATCCCCTGACCTTTCCTCTTATGCCACCATGAGGTCAAATGAAAGGTTGTTCACACATTCATGTCCCCCGGAGGATGAAGCACAGCTTCAGTGATCGTCCGATTGGTAATTTAGCATCATCATCATCATCATCATCAAGTCAACACTTTGGTTCATGCTAACACGTGAGCTTGTTAAGATCGTACATTTCTTCACCATTTGTAGCGATGATTAGGGTCCATTTTTTATTCTAGTTGATGCGTCATGAACATGGAAGTTAAGAAAAAAAATCTATATTTATTAAAGTATTGTGTTGGTCATAGTGATGATGAAAATCAAGATTAGAAATGTTTGCCGTCTCACAAAGCCCCAAACGCAACATATGGCTCTTCCATCATTTTACATATCATTGCATCGCATATAAACAGAGATTCTCTCTCTCGCTCTCTTTCTCTTTCGCTCGCTCGGCTTCATCCTTATTATAGCGGTGTCAGAGGCTCCATAGAAAATGGTGGACAATTCCACACTAAAACACACACACACACTAAAACACAGAGATAGATGCGTAGATGAAGACACATTAGTGCAAAAATCCATATACTGTAATCAAAGAAGTGTGTGTGTGTGTGTGTAGATGACATACTGATGAACATTTGGAAGAGCTGGTCGCTTCTAACTTGCTGTAGTTTATGTCCTCAGCTCAATGACCTTTCAATTAACACTGTGTGTGTGTGTGTGTGTGTGTGTGTGTGTGTGTGGGTGTGGGTGTGGGTGTGTGTGTGTCCTTGAGGGTGTCTTGCAAATTCACACTGCCATTCATATTTTACGTATTACATTTTTTTTATCATATTGTTATTAACTTTAAGGATTTTTTGATTTTTTTTATATTTGTTTGAATGTATGTGTATTTTCTAAATCAATAACTACTGATCACACAATCACCCCCCCCCCCCCCCCCCAGCGATTATACCGTGATGATATTGCATGCTGCCTGTGGCATGTGAGTTTATCATCATATGTTTCACAGAAATGAGGCTAATAATCAATATGTCTCTGTTTTCCTGTCAGATTAACAACCAGGTCCTCTATGGGCGGAGTCACCAGAACGCCTCGGCCATTATCAAGAGCGCCGCCCCCAAGGTGAAACTCATCCTGCTCAGGTAGGCGCTTTTCTTTCTTTCTTTTTTTTAATGAGCCTTGAAATCGGACTCAGCGGAGACTCTGCTTCTTCAGTGTCAAACCTTTTATGAACCTAAATATGGTGTGGAAAATAATGCATTTTTTCCCATACATACAATATCTTGGACATGACTTGGTTTGCGAGATTTCGGAGGTCGGATGACGGATTAAAGCACTAAATATGAGTCTGGGATCCATCCTGTGGCCTTTCGACATCATGATGGCTGAGCTAACCAGTGGGGAACACACACATACACACATACACACACACACACACACACACTTTCACACAGAGAGGAAGAGTGACTTCACTCTCTGCTCAGGTAGGTGCTGTGTGTTGTGAATGTGTGTGTTGTACTGAGCCGATCGCTCTTTCACGCCCTGAACGAGTATCTCCTTAGGTCATAAAAGGAATAAACTAAAACTAATCCAAGCACTTGAGAGGGCACTTTGGAATTCACATTGTTGTGACCCTGAAATGATCAAGATTGGTTGAGAACGTACGACATTAAAACTTAATTAACAGAGGGAGACGTGACGAAGCGTCGGCTCTGCCCGCTGTTCTCTCTGCTGTGCCGGCCGCCCCGCGGCGCTGAGACAACGACACGCTGAGTCAGACGGATCACGCTTCTATCGGAGGGCGATATGCGCAAAGCCTCCACTGGTTGATGTTTGCTCTCCGCAGCTCAGTTTCTAGAGGGTCCGCTTCGTCATATCGGAGCAAAACACTGTCAAATGTACTACTGGTTAAACAAAAAGCCTCGTCTATAACTTCCTCTGCATTTTGGCCGACGCAAAACAAGCAACAAGAATAAAGAAGCACTTAATCGGCAGCTACCAGCGGCGATGTGGCATTGGGTGTTTCCGTGTACCGAGTGCATCCAGAGGATTCGGTAGAACAACCGATTTTGCAGTTGCTGCAGACGGAACAGTCGGTCACTGGTGACGGGAGGGTGTTTCTCAGCAGGTGGAGGCAGCAGGGAGGCGGAGAGGTGGTGGGGGAGGGAGTGGCGTGTTCAGGGGAGACGGGATGGACGTGAAGCGATTCTTAAGCAGAAACTCTCTTTTCAATTAAAATGCCGCCGTCACCATGACCATGAACGAGTGAACCCGAGTGGGACGAGCGGAGGAGGAGGAGGTTTTTTTCCCGTCTTTACGCGGTGAGACGTTTTCTTTTCTTGGAACATGATGGAGTTCACGGCCTTTCACGCGCTGGCGATTGACGTGAAAAGTGTCGACCGGGAGCTCCGTCGTCATTCCCTCTGGGACTTCTCTGCCATCAATTCCTCTGATTCTCTGGATGCGATCAAATGAAACTGTATTCAGGGTTCTTACGGTCATGGAAAACCTGGAAAAGTCATGGAATTTTAAAATGGTCATTTCCAGGCCTGGAAAAGTCATGGTAATCATAAAACTTTTGGAAAAGTCATGGAAATTTGTTATGGTCACATGTTCATTTACACAGATTTTGAAATAATTAACGTTTTTTAAAGAAAGATGCTCAAAATATAAGCTGGCGTACGCTCTCAATACACAACATTTTCTAAATTATTCATGTTTTACTGAGATTTCAGTTTGGTCATGGACATTTGGTTTAAAGTCATGGAAAACCCATTGAAAAGTCATGGAAAAGTCATGAAAAAGTCATGGAAATCCGTTGGCCAAAATGTGTAAGAACCCTGTGTATTGATCCCTGGGTTTGAAGTGGGTCATAGAGGCAGCAGAGACGTGTTGGACAGGAATAGAATCAGAGAGCTGCAAACGGGTAAAGTCGCTCCTACCAGAAGGAGCTCCTGCCAGGTGTCCTGATGAGAAGAAGAACACCTTGACTGCAAACGTATATTACAAATCGGGATCTGGCAAAGTTGAAAAAGGGTTTTCTCTTTCTTCCCGGTATTTTAACAGCTTGAGAGCCAACTCCTATTTGCATAAGGCTAACAACCAAGATGGATCCTAATCAGTTTTTCGATCGAACTGACAGCTCAGCAACCTCATGGTGACGAGTGTGGAGACACAATGTGTCAGGTTTTATTGTGTCCATTTTGTTGTGGTGGACACACAAATTGAATGTCTCCATGTGACGGAGCAGCAGTCAGAGCTGATGAAGTCTTATGTAGTATCTAGAAAGTTACGGTAGAGTATTTATGGTACCAAGATGAGAGCCGCGTTGGGTTTCATGACGTCAAACATGACGTCATTCAAAAACTAACTAAATAGTTTAGCATCTTTCTCTTTTGACCCAAACAAGATGCAGACCGTTCCACTAAGTCGGTCGATTGCCTTCCGGGGACTATTTCTCCAACTGTGTGTGGAATATCTGGCTAAGTTTAAAAGAAAGTCCAGTACATTTCATCTACATTCTATCTGCAAATAAAGTTTCAGATCTAAAATGTGGCAAGAATGACGAGTGGAAATAAATGTCTGTACCTGCTGGATGTGTAAAGAGAGTCCTTCACACTCGCTCCCTTTTAAAGATGGGAGAGAGGAGCTGAGGAAGGGGGCTCTTTGTGAAACTCTCCTCCTCCTCCTCCTCCTCTTCCTCTTCCTCCGCTGCAGGAATGAGCTTTCACGCAGCAGGGATTGATTCCCAGCTTTTGAGGCGATCAGGTGTATTTGACAGAGGTCTCGTTAAGGTCAGGGCCTCGCACCGGTTTGGCCTCGCCGTCAGAGAAGATTTAAAGTGCTACCGGGAGGATAATCACACTGCAGTTCATCCCTCTTTTTAGCTGTTGAGTTTTGTCATTCTCTCGGATGCTCTCGGAGGTGAATTCGAGTCGAAGACCTGACTCCTTCTCAGAGTTATAACTCAATGAAATGTTAACGCGCAGCAATGAAACTCCTATCGATGCCATTGGCTGTGACCTGCACTGCAGGATAGCGTGTTCTCCATCTACTGAAGGAATCTAGTCGGCTGTACATCACATTACATTTTATTTAGCTGACGCTTTTATCCAAAGAGACTTACAATCATGTTGCATTCATACACCGTAGACACAGCTAAAGGGAGCAATTCTGGGTTAAGGGTCTTGCTCAAGGACACATCGACTAGGGCGAGTGTGGAACCTCTGATCCCCTGACTGAAAGACGGACCTGCTGACCACTGACCACAGTCGCCCACATCTATGGGTACCCTGCTATGGGTACACATCTATGGCTACACCACATACTTTTCTCCAATGTTGGGCCCCTAGCTTCAAATATATGTCAAATTAACTGTTTAAAAAGAAAATTCGTACATGATTTGCGTGTCGGGTAAACTTGCGTACGGTCCCGAAGCAGAGGTGGGGAAAGGATGCTCCAGCAGCGCCATCAGGACAACACTGCCTTGGCCAATCCCTCGTACTGGAGGTCAAACACAAGATGTATTTCCTCCTTTAGTTGGCTTTTATCTCCACTACTGACTTTAAGCAGAGATGCATCACCAAGATGTTCTCTGCCTGTAATGAACTCTGCAGCCTCTGTGAACCAAACATTTAAAACATCTGCTCAGTCTGACACGTGGAGATGGAAGAGTGTCTAAGTCAGAATAGCTCCTAAAGACCTCCGTCCCCCTGAGTGATGGGGCTGTTTGCTGTGTTCAGGCTCACGAGACGCCTGCCTGTCGACACGGGACATAAATCACCACCACAACAAGGCGCTCCGTCTGGCGCCGGGCGGGCGCCTAGCGTCTCGCTGGTGTCAGATTAAGACTCATTCTCACGTCAGTGCAGCTGTACAATCTTCAGCTGATGACTGTTGAATTACTTTCTTCAGTATCGTCACCTACATGTTAATGTTAACGCCCCGCTATGTAGTTTTCCCCTTGTAGCGCCCCCTTCAGGTATTTAACGTTTACTTCAGTGTCGTAAATACCCAGTTACGATAGATCAGGTGTCGGAACCTCTGGCTCTCGAGCTCTTCCGGTGGCTCAAAATTCTTAAAACGTTAAATACCTGAAGGGGGCGCTACAAGGGAAACACTACATAGTGGGGCTTTAAACCTCCAAATGACTTCCACGCTCAGCTCCTGTGTTGTGTAGTCGTCGTTGTGCGATGTGGTGTCCGCATCAAGTCGTGTGTCAGATGGGAGCTGACGTCCTGACAGCTGTGGGGTCGGAGTGTCGACCGCGATGAGGAACGTCCTCCGGGTCACAAACCTCCAGACGCGGAACATGTTTCATCTGAAAACATCACTCATACGCCCGGCAGCTGCTCGAGTGGTATTAAAACACGGAGGACACTCTCAAGGGAAGTCGACATACATTTTTAATATAAGTTAATGAAACGTTCACCGGTTCAATCTAAGTAGTTGTGAGATGAGTCATCGAGAGGTCACACAACTATGACTGCCGTCTTTGCTTTTTGTTAAAGGAAAAGTGGGCCTCAAATAGTTGTTGAAATTAAACGTTATGTCACGCCGACGCCACGAGGTGCAGAATCTCATGCGCAGAGGAATCAAAACTTAAATAACAAAAGGCGCTCTTTAATGAGGCAAAAACAGGTTACAAACAATCCAACAGGAGACAAGGGAAAGACTGACTCAATATATAGGGGGGGAAACACAGGTGTACGACATCAGACACTAACGAGACGAGAGTGGCTGAGGGCAGGTGATGGGAATTAAACAATCAAGGAGACAGGAGAGACAGAGAAGACACAGTAGAGGAGAGACAGAGTACACATAGAACAGACCCTTACACGTTAGTTGAACTGCTACCAACTCAGATATCCGAAACATTGCAAACGGACACAACTAGACTGCTTTATTGTAATAAATGGTAACAACTGGATAGGAAATAACTGATTTTATCTTTAACAAAACATTGCATTTTATAATTCTATAATGCATGTTTGATGTCAAATCTACATCTGCAGAGTGAATATAGCTGTCAAATAAATGCACTGGACACTTTAGCACCACTGATATTTAGATATTTAACTGTATTTAACCAGATCATCTTTCTCTGGTCTAAAAAAAAACACGTAACAGTGTTATAGACGATATTGTGTCATATAGGATTAACTATTTGTGCGTAAAACAAAGGCAATATGTTTGTTAGTAAATAGTTTTAGTTTGGGAGATTTAACACAATAATTAACATTTCCTCATGCTGGTAGAACAAATACAGTCTGGTGTTACATTTCCTTTTATAATGTAGTTTCCATTGCAGCTGCTATCCATGTCCTTTTCATGGAGAGAATCTTTATATTATGTGTGAATTGATTTTTACTTCAAGGTTAGTATTCCCAAGAGTAGTTTTGTTGTGATCAATCGTCTCTTCTCTGTTTGACGAATGAGCTTGTTAAGCCGGTACCGGGCTGCAGGTCGTGTGTTTCATCAGTTCATTAAACTCTGGCTGGCGGCGGAGGATCCGCAGGATGCTGCTTCTGGTGTGTTCGGGTGGAGGCGCCCGGGCCGGGGGGATTAGATCTGTACGGAGAAGATGCGGTTCTTCCCATGCTCCTCTCCTCTCTGATGTCTTCAGGAAACCTTTTGTGTCTGCTATCTCCCGGAGTTCACCGGACCGGTTTTCCATTTCCCTGCCGGTCGCTCTGATTGAATGTGGGCGGCGTTTTCGGGGGGGGGGGGGGGGGGGAGGACGCCGCCGCTCTCGCCGTGTTCGTCCAGGTGACACAATCTTGTTAGTCGTGTCCACGGGCCGCCGCGGAATTATTTATCCCTCGCTAAAGGTTACCACGGCGATGAGCGATGGGATGTCGACGGCAGGAGTGCATCGCCATGGAAACGTGAATGGTCACCCTCCCAGCTCGGTCCGTCCCTCTGCACGTCTGACTCACTGTGTGGCTGAGGATGTGGAGTGGTTTCCAAACTGATCAGATAATCATTTATAGGAAAGAAGCCGCTTCAGATGCCACAAGGCTGTAGAAGTGTTTTAATCGGTGTTGCGTACGGCTGAGAACACAGCATTTAAATAATTCACTGTCAACACCCACAGTGAAGCAGTTAAATCCTTTGATTCTCACCAGGCTCCCGTCTAACAATGCTGACACAAATGTTCCTATAACAAATGACAATAACATTAAATTAAATGTCCCCAAAATATATAATCTAATTAGAATCTAGAACACGAAATAGTGCAGCAGGAGAACAGCTTGTTTATAGCAAGATCAATCATGTTATCACATTATCAAGGTCGGTAGCAGCAGGCAGGGCACACATTTACACTTACAGTCAACATCGCTCATCGTTAGGAGCAATATGAAACGTTGTCGCTTCCAGACGAGCGCAGGTCTCTTCTAGGGGGAGCGAAATCCTGGTTTTAATAAACCTAAACTAGTTGTGTAACGGTACACGATCATAGCTCTACGTGGGCTCGGTACAGGAGGTAAACAAAACAATCTACAATCTACAAAGGCTTTTGTTTTGTGTCAAAGACCAAATACAGATCTCCACCAGGTGTGTCTGCAATGACCGCTGCTGTATTGTTTGATTGAGGGGATAGCAAATAAAAAACACACACAATGAAGCGCTTTGTCGCTCGCTCTTTGGCTCTCTAGTGACCCCACGATGCGTCCTCTAGCGTCGCCCTCAGGACACACGTGTCCGTGTGTGGCTCCACTACGGTCCAACAGGTGAACCATCTGGATGTTTTATTATCGAGGCCCGCTGAGAGCGGGACGTCACAAGAGTGGATGTTGGACTCATTAACCTGTTCAGGTGGATGATTGGCTGACGGTGCCTGTCTTGCATGACTAGAGCAGGAAATGACAGACTGACCCATAAATTCCTGTTCCTGACGGCTTCACCTTCACCAAGGTTACATTAGCGGTATAAAGGGAACGGGTCAGATACGGGGCGAGGACTGGTAATGGAGAAAGGGTGGAGACAGAGAGGCGCCAGGACCACGGGACCTTCACTGATTTTAGTTTGCCGAGTGTATATAAAGATGTTAGCTGTAATGATATTGTTTTTAGGGAATTTGAATAAGAGCTGATGCTGTCATTTTTTCTCTGGATGGATGGATGGATGGATGGATGGATAGATGGATAGATAGATGCTTTATTAATCCCGTGGGAAATTTAGGTCATCCCTTCCGTAGAGCGGCTACATTGTAAGAGAGGGCATGGTACAGAAATCAAGTTTTTCATTTAAAAACATATTTAAAGAATGAAAACCCGAAACGGAATAAGACCGGGGGCTAGCTTTCTGACCTAAAGGTCAGAGGTGTTCTTGTTCTTCCGATATCGTCTGCAGAGCAGGACGTTGAGACGGCTTCTGTCGTCTGCTGCTCTGTCAACCGTTAGACCTCATCAATGGATCCCTTCAATGGTCAGTAAGAGTAGAAGTGGTGTAAGTTAAAGATGAGGAAACTACCATCATCTAATCATCAACGCTTTCATTGAAGAAGTGCAGTCCGACTGAGGGACCGGAGCATGTTGTGGCAGCACAATGTGATGATGATGATAGTCACGGGGTCTTTTGATGGAGAACAGCTGATACGGATTCTCTCCATCATTTCAGTTATTTTCTGTGTGATTGAAGTGCAGACAATAAGTCAGTGATGTGGGGATCCCGAAGGTTCCCATTTTATGTGAAATACTCAACCATGTCAAAGCTCACTGTGAAGAAGTACCTGAAGATACATATATCACTGGAGTGAAGTCAGAGTTTAACTTTTCTGCAATGAAACGTTAAAAGTACCGACGTTTCCCTCACGATTCAGTGACCTCGAACGCCTCTTAATATTTACAAACACACTTCTCAAGATATTTCTAATTGTTTCGGTTGTTTTTCACCCTCGTTGTTCATCCCTCCTCTCGTTACTACTCTCTGTTATTGGTTTTATGGTTCCACAAAGTCTTTCCCTTGCTGGTTGATGGACAGGTGATTTCTGTGAAGTGTAGTCTAAAAGTGACGATGGACTCTAAACATGAAAACAGAATGAGACGCAAAAAGAAAAGGGGAACAATCCTTCACCTGGGTCCTCTCTGTAGTCCGGCCTGATGTCTCTGTTTGCGTGGGGCCTGAAATCAAACGATCCCGACATCAGACGGCTCCACCGCGGAGCTGTTTGAGGGTTCCCGTGTGGTGGACTTGCACCATATGTCGTCATGTAGCCGATGTCCTCTGAGCCGCATCGTCTTCCTCGTCGCCTCCTCCACCGGGACGCGGTGTTGCTTTTTCCGCTCTGTTGCCCGGGAAGCTTGTTGCTGCTGCTCGTTGCCGTCGTCGTCGTTGTTGTCGACGTCGGCGGTGATGAGATCCTCAATTAGATGCATATCATTTCTCCCTCAGCCGTGTGACTGTTCAGTTTATATTTCCCATCAGGAGCATTTAGTGAGTCAACAGCTGCTGGGAGGAGGAGGGTGCTGAGTCAGCATCCGTCTTTGTCTCGCCGCTCCTCATCAAGCCTTCGTCAGTAGCAGTTGTAGTTGCTCAGCAGGATGAAGACATAAAGACCAAGCACCCTGCCCTCAGCCCAGTAATGAGTGACGCCCCCCATTGGTTTGTGGACGGATGTTTTGAAATCCCATCGATTTAAAAAAAAAAATGTTTGCGAACAGAAGTTACCATATTTGGAAGGTGGAGGGGCGTCTCCGGTAGCGTAACCAGAACAAGCGTTCGGCGTTGCTGGTCTTCTCCCGTGTGGCGAGTCGTAGTGGAACACAGCGGTCGCGCGGCATCGCTGACGCAATGAGGATCCGAATGTGTATGGCATTCTTCTCAGCACCTGCATTACCCACAATTCAACTGGACGGGAGCTGTGTGTGCACACAGGAGAAGTTTACATTGAGAAAGGGTTTACGTGTTAGCCTAGATCATTAATTTGTATGAGTTGGGTTTGTGGAGCGTTATGAGGCCCTGTCTAACCCCACACCTTCTGATTTGTCAAACTTGTAGTAGTTTTCAGCTGACGCTAGTGACACCTTTTATCGAAGCACTCCCCAACACCCGATGCTGTGAATCAGATCTCCAAATGAATAAAGTCTCTGACTTCACACTAGATTCATTGAAAAGGCAACTTTGTGGAAAGAAGTGCTCCCACCTCCAGAAAGAACCCGGCTGGATGTCAAAGTGAATCAGGATGTTATTAACCGGTCTCCATCTTGCGTGTGTGACTCTGCAGCAGGCGCATTATTGCAGCTGAAAGTGCGTCTGCACTGCGTAGCCGGTGCAGCCTGTAGCTCTGTGACTGAAGCGCTCAGGTGGTGAAGCTCTGCATGAATAATGAACTCCCATCAGCTCCTCGCTGATGAGAAAATGTGTTTTTCTTGCTTCTTCTCCTGTTATTGTGTTGCAGCTCATACTGCACTGATGGGTCTCTCTCTTTCTCTCTCTCTCTCTGCAGAAATGAGGACGCTATAAACCAGATGGCAGTCCCCCCCTTCGCGTCCCCCCCTCCTCCCCCTGTCCTCGGCCCCGTCAGCCCCGAGGTAACAACGCACTGCGTTAAGACTAACACACACACACACACACACACACACACACACACACACACACACACACACACACACACACACAGCCGTCCATGCGCTCCTGTCTCTGGTTAATGCCAGAGAACACACATGAAGGATTGCGCATGAATGAGAAGCGCAGACGGACATACACACACAATTTGATTTGCCCACGTGGGGGCTGATGATGCAGGATGACATCACCAAAACTGTCCAATCAGTGAGTTACACTTTACTGTGAAACAACAATGAATTGAGCTTCAGGTGTAAAACCTAAAAATAGGTATTGTTTCATTATTATTATAACATACCGCATTTTTGGGACTCATAATATAACCCTAATATGACTATTTTTATACTTTACGATATAATGTACTGACTGTTTTATTTGTTTCTATATTTTGACATTCATTAGTCCTCAATAGTGTAATTACAATTTTTAGCATACACGGAAAAAAAACTGTACTGAATAGAATTACATTTTTCTCCACTCCTCCTCCTCCTTTGTCAGTCCGTCTGTCCGGCTCCTCTCGCCCTCTCCGTCCCCACCGATGGACCCTGCCCCACAGACGCCCCCCGGCCCCCCGACAGTTTGACGCTCCACCCTTCACTGGACCTGCTGGTCAGTCCTGAATCACTTCACTGCCTGAATTCTGTTGATGTGTTAACAGCCTCTCCAACACAACATCGCCCTGTGGGGCTGCGTACAGGTGTCACTGGAGGGATAAACCACATCTCACAGGGTTATGAAAGTGTAAACTGATCTGTGGTCTGTCGAAGCAGGAAGCGAAGAGCGACGAAGCCGAACCGAACATCAGGAACAGAAACAGAAGCAGCAGCAAGAGCAGCGGCAGCGCCCCCAAGGGTCTGACGGAGAGCGACGCCTCCACGAAGGTAACGGTCACACGCTGAAGTACGCAGAGCTTTTACACCTCTGACAGAAGAAATAACACAATTCACAACAATACTTTAAGTAAGTAAAACCCCTGCATTGAAAAAAAACATACAATAGTAGTAACAAGGACATGTATTATTAATATATATATATATATATATATATATATTAATATATATATATATATATATATATATATATATATATATTTCACTATTAGACAATTGTTATTGATACGGTAATGTGTCGGGAGTATAAGAGATAATTATTATTATTTTACTTTATCTATAGAAATATATATATATATATATATATATATATATATATATATATATATACAGTATATATATACAGTAAATATATGTGTTTGTGTGTGTATATACTGTATATTTATATTTATACAAATAAATATATATACAACGGTCCTATAAAATTTGTTGCAATACATTTAGTCCAATATAATACAGAATTCAAATAGTACACTATGTTTGTGTATTGGAGAAGGAGCATAAAGTAGCAGACAATAGTCATACTCAATTACCTGTACCTCAAAACTATAATTAATTACAGTAAACTGTGTTTTTGTGTTTTTGCTGTAGAGGCTGAAATTTGCACAGACTCCAGAAAATGATCTTGAGGCTCCGAAGGCGTTGCTGGAGCAGCAGGTATCAACTCAATGACTGCATTTACTTTAGTAGAAGACTAATCTGAGTTTGTACTTAAGAGATATTTATAAATCCTGATAAAGTGATCAGATGGTTTGTATGTAAGATGTAGACATGTGGCGCTGTCAGATAAACGTAGTGGAGTAGACGTGTGAGTGTCGAAGGAATGAACGAGACTCACTGAGTGTGTGTTTGTGTACTTCTTTCTGTCTGTCTGGTTTGTGGGGTGTGTGTGTGTGTGTGTGTTTGTCGGTGTACGTGTGTGTTTTTGTGTGTAGTCCTCCAGAGCTTCCAGCAGTTCCAGTAAACAGACGACAGCAGCATCTCCTCCTCTGATTAGTCCCGACCTGCAAGCTGCCAACAGAGGTACACGCACACACACACACACACACACACACACACGTTAAAGTCTGTTTGATTTTCATCTAACGACACAAGCATGACACCATTAACCATTTAGTTCAAACCCTTTGTTTAATCCCTTGTCCTCTATGAAGCCCGGGGTGTTGTCCGGTCAACGGGGAGTACGGAAGACGTTTTACGATGCACAATAACGGTCGTCTCTCAGCTTCAGACTCTCGACCTCTGATTCTGAATTTCTTCTCATCAAATGTTAAAGCGATCAGAGACAGACTTTCAATCACAGCAGGGGATCATCAACTCTTTGCTGGAGCTTTGGACTCGTTGTTGGGTCTTAGGCTAACACTTTCCCTCTGCGGACAGTCTTTGTGCTAAGCTAGGCTAATCACAGTAGATAAAGACCTTAAAATGAGCTCCACCTTTACCAGCCGGAGCATTAAAGTGATGAGCACATGAATGCATCACATAGTTATAATACACTCATATACATACGTGTTTTTCTGAGCTGGGTCCCTGTGCGTGATGAATACGTGTGTTTGCGTTTGTTTCATTATATTTTGACGGACAAAATATACATAATACATTTATTTGAAAAAAGATCATTTTATACACTAATATTAATTAAGTAGGAGTAGTTACTACTTTGTACAGTCTTTAGACGAACAAAATGAAAAGTTGTATAAACCAATCTTCCTCCTCCTCCTCCTCCTCAGACCCAACATGCTGTGCGGTGGTTCCTGGTCAGGAGATGCTGTTGGAGATCTGTAAAGGCCGATCAGGACTCGGGCTCAGCATAGTGGGCGGAAAAGACACACAGCTGGTAACAGACTCACATAATGAACTCACTTCTCATTCTTTGTAGTCCTTTGTTGTTGTTGTTTTTTCCCTAGCCTCTTTATTTTTGTTAATGTATATACTAATAACTGAGATTTCCCCACGCATGCTGTGATTGAGTCCTGCTCAAGATCTACATGACATTTAAAAAAGAGAAGAGAATGAAAGTGTGAAGTTGACCTGTTTATTGAAGACAGCGGTACTTGTTGGTGACGCATCAGTCACACGAGAGAGAGGATTTCGTTGATTATTTGTCCCAAACCTGCAGACAACGTGTCCGATAATCAAAGTGTCCAGGTCCTCCTCTTGAAGTCGTCCTCGGCTCTCTTGTTCTTTTTACTAAAGGATCAGTGCGGTGTTATTTTGAATGTTTCTCTCGTCAACAATTCTCTTGTTTGGACCCAAACTGAACAAAATGTACATCTTTAAAAAACAAAAAAAACATTGCTTAATGTTTCATAAAAACTCTTTAATCTGACAAACAGGAGGAAAAGGTGCATTTGTTGGGGACTATTTTCAGCTGCCAATTAATCTAAAAATCTCTTCTCTCTCACCACCAGGACGCCATCGTGATCCATGAGGTTTACGAGGAAGGAGCTGCAGCCAGGGACGGACGCCTGTGGGCGGGAGACCAAATACTCGAGGTACTTTACCCAGTACTTCAGTACTTCAGTACTGCTCATATGTACAGTTGTCTGTCTTGATTGTGTGGATGTTATTCTGTCCTCATGTCCTGTTTTAGTTTCTTTACCCGTTTGACATAAAGTATTACTGTTAACTCTGTCATTGCTAATGCTGGTATTGGTAATATTATTGCTGTAACTAGTACTGTTAAACTAATACTACAACTTCTACTTATATTGCTGATACTGCATCCAGACATGATACATGTAAACAATGTCTCCCCCTGCTGGATAAGAACGGATTTACTCTTGTACTGTTCCATTTTGAAGTACTTGTAATGCTACTTCATACTTCTACTCCAGTACATATTGTATTTTATATATTGCTACTATTATAGCAATTACTGATCTATTCTTATAGATTAAAGTACCCATCTGTAGTAATTAAACAAAGTTTAACTAGCAGTACTAGTTTTATATAACCTAGATTCTGATTCAATACATGTTGTTATTTTAGAAAAACAAATGTATATTTATGAGACACTAGCTTCTGCATTCTGTACAATAGCACAACAGCAGTCCAGATGTGAGGACATGAAAAGTGTGTCTCTGATAATACGTATCGGGTGGAAGAAGCACGAGACATGAGGTTTTATTGGTATCCAGGTGAACGGGGTGGACCTGCGAGGGGCGTCCCACGAGGAGGCCATCGCCGCGCTGCGCCACACGCCGGCCAAGGTTTGCCTGACGGTGCTGAGGGACGAGGCTCAGTACAGAGACGAGGAGAACCTGGACCTCCTGAAGGTGGAGCTGCAGAAGAGGAGTGGCAGAGGGCTGGGACTCAGCATCGTCGGGAAGAGGTCAGCCTTAAAAGAAGAAGAAAAGGACACACACATACACACAGATCCACAACACTTTGTGTGTGTGACAAGTCCAACACGGCATAATAAGGAAACACTTAAGTAAAGTTGTATTTCAGTATTTCATTTTCATGTTACGTTATACTTCAAATCCACTAGATCTCAGAGTGAAATATTGTTACGTTTTGCATTTTACATTAATTAATATTTTTTATTACTCAACAAACTTCAGATCATGAGCCCAAAATATAATCAACTAGGATGTTATAATGTATTACTTTAGATTAAACTATCCACCAGGATACAAAGGAATTGAATGACCTCCACCTTCACCAGAAGCAACAGCAGTGTTGCAGGCCCGTTTTCAGTGGCTTGAGGGCCTTTGCGAGAAGCGCTGTAGAGGAGGCGTGGCTTATTGCCATGACAACAATTAATTACCGCCGTCCACCTCCGAAGGAATGAGCATTTATCCTGCTTTGGACATTTTGTGAACCATGATGCGGACACTAGGAGAACTACGGTGGCCTTCCTGTGTTTGGTTTGTCCGTTCTGGGCTACCGTAGAACAGCTCCCTCTAGATATGAACGGTTAATGGAAAACACAGAGATTCTTAGACATACTAATGAAAAAATAGTTCTGAATATTGTATGACATTTCTGATAATTTCGACTAATACTGCAGATTATTGTAAAAAAAAAAATCGATTTTTACATTGTAATATTGCTGCCGTTTATTATTCCTATCAAATGTTTTAACGATCCTGATAACTGGTGGTGTGTGTGTGCATCAGGAGTGGCAGCGGTGTGTTTATCTCTGAGGTGGTCAGAGGGGGCGCTGCTGAGCTGGACGGTCGTCTGATGCAAGGAGATCAAATCCTGTCGGTCAATGGAGACGACACGAAACTCGCCTCCCAGGAAACTGTCGCCGCCATCCTGAAGGTAATGGCGCATGTCGATTTTAGTTCACAAAATGTTAAGATGTCATTTTGGTGTTTCGGCCCTTATGTGATGCTTGAGCGTGCAGAGACGGACAGGAAGCACCGTTCCCTGGTGGGGATGGTCCTGTGGACATGTTGCTGTTACGTAATACGGATCAGGATGTCAACGTGTGTTTTACTCGCATGTGTACGGTACCCTCTCACCTCCCGTGTGTGCACACACACTGCTAAAAGAATGTGGCCACATGCGGCCCGGACCACCTCCGAACGCGCCTCAGTGCGTCCCGGGTGAACTCACAGAGCTAGTAACCAGATCACCGAAGGAACACGTTGGTGCCAGGTCTGAACGGGGCCTCGCGCCACATTCTGATACTGCTCGTTTGTGGGTGTAACTGTGTATTTGTGCACAAACTAAAAGTGAATATATGTGTGTGTGTGTGCATGTTTTTCCCGCAGTGTGCTCGAGGTCCGGTTCAGTTGGAGCTCGGACGACTCAAAGCTGCAACCTGGATCTCCTCCAGACGCAACTCACAAGGAAGCCAGGTGTGTGTTCTGGTAGTGTTGCTTTGTGAGAACCATACTTAGTTTAAGGTTTTTAGACTCTAGGCAAGGATTGGGTACTTACATTTAGTATGAATATCTTAACAGCATTTGCATTCTCCTGTAAAGTTTAAATATACTTTGCGAGCTCATCATCAGTGTGTGAATGGGTGAATGAGGTCATGTAGTGTGAAAAAGACGACATGGCATTAGAACCTATGGATTGATTTGTAAATGTGTTTCCCAGATGAGTCATGTGAGTGGGAACAGCTCAGGTGTAGCGGCTCCGCCCCTCCCGAACACCTCAACATCTTGTGACCCCGTGACCCCCGACCCCCCGAAGTTGACCTCCACCGGGCCCCTGCTTCTCAACAACAAGACCCGTGACATCACTTCCTGCTTTAACAGCACAGGTAGAGGAAGCATGAAACAACTTAAAATCATAAAAGTTTTGGAAAAGTCATGGAAATTTGTTATCACGTGTTCATTTACGCCGATTTTTTTAAGAAAGCCGCTTCAAATGTAAGCTGGCGTACGCTTTCAATACGCAACATTTACTAAATTGTTCGTGTTTGGTCATGGAAATTTGGTATAAAGTCATGGAAAAGTCATGGAAATCCATTGGTCAAAATGTGTAAGAACCCTGCTGTAACCGAGGAAGTGTGCTGGGTTTCTGTGGGAATTCCTTTTTCTTAAGTAGTCAAATAAATCAGAAATGTTAATAAATAGCATTACATCTGGAATCATCACCATCTTTGAAAAATGAAGGGGCCTCTAATGCAAATATTTAAATATAAAGCACCCCTGAGCTTTAAATACCTTTATTTGTAGGTTATTGATTCATATGTAGGGATAGCTTTACTTAAAGGGGTTGACTCCCAAATAATGAATTGATTTCTAATATGTTGTTGTTTTCTGTTTTAAAGGTCTAAGGGTTGAGCTAAAACTTGACCAAATATATTTAAATACATTTCGTGTAAATTAAGGTCTTGAGGAAGTGTATCATATATTCATCTATTTTAAGTATCATTATTTGATTAATTAACCGATTTTAATCAGGGTTTAAATGGGCTTTCTGCATGGTCTAAGAGGTAAGATAAAACATCTATTCCTTTCAACCTATTTAAAGACGTGCTGCATAGATACATTACGAGTTGGCAATCTTTTTGCTGACTATAATGATGTGATGTGATACATTATGTTATATTGATGACACATTTTGATTTGGACTGGTTAAATGTTGATCACTGTTATTCCCCCTTTGTTTGTTGTCAGGGGGAGACGCTGGCGTCCGTACAGTGGAGATCACGCGGGTAAATGACAAAGTATTTCACAACTTGACTATTATTTCATAACGCTGTGATTTATGTATTTATCATTTTGTTTTGCCATCCAAGACTCCTCAGCATGCTATTCTGTTCTTTTAATGTGGTACACATACGACAGAATAACACAACACATGCAAAAATTAAATAAAATAACAGTTTCAAAAAGGAAAACGTACAATCAGAGGCATTGGGGTCGGAAAGTTTTCCAAGTTGGGGTCTGGAATGAGGTTTGTGTTTTGGTGTGTGCAGGATTTGCATGACATCATTGTGCAGCAGCACATTGTGGAGAAAGTTTTGTGGTTTTCAATGAAGCCGTTGTAGAACGATAACCGTAGGTCTGAACTGACCCCAGTGCTGCACTTTATGCACATGAGCGAGGACCCGTTCAACGCTGCTCGCAGCCTTAATTTTGTTCTTCAGACTTCGAGCTCAAAGGAAGGCCAGTTGTATAGCGTCTCTCACCAGCATAACTGTTTTTAGCTGTACTAAAATATTGTCACATGCGTTTTCAAGTGTTTCTAATCATCCATTAGTCTTCTTAGGCGATGAGCAAACACAAAGTACCATTAGAACACTGGAAATGGGGCTCTATACACCTTTGGAGATCATTAAAAAACAGAGATTTCCACCTCAGTTATTTACCACATTAACAATGCATAGATTGCATTTCTGATTAATTTAATATTAATTTAATTGAGAGAAGAAAAAAATACAGTGCTTTTCTTTAAAAATAATTACATTCCTCATTTTCTTTTTCTTTTTTTTTCCAAGTGACCCCAAACTTTTGACCGATAGTGTGTACATATGATAAAAGGTTGACCGGATGTTGTAAGATGCGGTGTTGCTCTACAGACAGACTGAAACAGAAATGAGAAAAGTCCTCAGGCATCCTTTTCTCTCAGGCGTCACCTGAAGCAAGTCTCCCCTCTCTCCCCCCTCAGAGTGTCAGCGACTCCCTCGGGGTGAGTATAGCGGGGGGGAAGGGCAGCCCGCTGGGCGACATCCCCATTTTCATCGCTATGATTCAGGCCAACGGGGTCGCCGCCAAGACACGGCGGCTCAAGGTAGACTGACGCTGGGGTTGAGGGGGTTGTCATTTCGAAACGGCGCAGCCCCGGCGGGATTCCGTGACGCGCCACGAGTGAATAAAGCAGGTATGTCTGTGTGCTCAGGTGGGCGACAGGATCGTCAGCATCAACAGTCAGTCAGTGGACGGCCTGTCACACAGCGACGTCGTCGGCATGATGAAGAACAGCTCCGGAAGCATCCGCCTGCAGGTAACACCGCCGGCGTCGCGCCTTTACTCTGCTGGAGCCCCGCCGGCCGCTTTCAGCCGTGGTTAAACACACAAACTGTCGCAAGACGCAGGTGTGAACTTGGCGTACTCTGTTTGGACAAAGTTCCAAAAGTGGGAAGTTTATGTTTATCATTTCATGTTCTGAGTATTATGTTTAATGCGTCCGTCCGGTGATAGTTTCTTCAAATGTGGCGCAACCGTCCACTGGGAGTGGATGTTGTTAGTTAGAAGTTGTTGGTCAGACATCTCTGTGACCTCACAACACAAAACCAAAACCCAAGAATGTAAATGCTAGTCATGACAATTTTACAAAAATATCTAAAAGGATGAAATGATGAAGCATTGACATTTTAGACGGATTATGGATGTAACTGACTGGTTGGTGGAGAGATACAGGCCGTTTATCAATATGCATTCTTGTCTGTCTGGTGTTCTCGTGGACTCGATATATATATATATATATATATATATATATATATATATATATATATATATATATATATACAGGACTGTCTCAGAAAATTAGAATATTGTGATAAAGTCCTTTATTTTCTGTAATGCAATTTAAAAAAACAAAAATGTCATGCATTCTGGATTCATTACAAATCAACTGAAATATATATATACGATTCAAGTGATTAGTTGAATATCCTACTAGTATACTTTTTCATGATATTCTAATATTTAGAGATGGGATATTTGAGTTTTCTTAAGCTGTAAGCCATAATCAGCAATATTAAAAAAATAAAAGGCTTGCAATATTTCAGTTGATTTGTAATGAATCCAGAATGCATGACTTTTTTTTTTTATTTATTGCATTACAGAAAATAAAGAACTTTATCACAATATTCTAATTTTCTGAGACAGTCCTGTGTATATATATATATATATATATGTACCCACACATTTTAAAATAAAATTATTATATTTAAAAATACTTCACAGTGAATAATTGGAGTAAAGTCATGACCAAGAACAGCTGATGTGGTGACATCATCAAGTCAGCTGCTGTTCCAATTGCAGAAAGACCGTCCTCTTGTCCTTTGGAGTCTGGACCAAGTCCAAACTCCAAAAGTACACAAGTCTGTACTCGGCGTACTTGGTACTGATAAACGGCCACAGCCTTCTACTGAGGGGATGTTGGAGAGATTTCCTTAATGATGAAACTCAGTAGGTATCAATGTTGTTGGTCTATGGGTAGTATGATGTCACCCGGACTTCTTTTCAGTGGTGTAAAGTAAGTAAATACATTTATTAAAGTACTAAACTTGTTTCACTTGACCAATTATATTTTATCCTCTTGCTTTACTTTTCTCTGACCTGATACACACATGATAAGCTCTTAAAATACAATAAATTGTCTTGTAAAAAGTGAAAGGTGTAGCTCACACAGTTTGTCTAAAATGCAGCTCAGTAATGTATTTCTCCTCAGTAATTTAGTGTTAAACTTCCATACAGTATTTGTTGTTATTATTGTGAGAGACGACTATCTGATGTGGTTTCATATGTAGAAATGTTACGTGTGTCATTTTGTTTTTGTGTCATTTGTGCGGTTCATTTTCATTTAAATTTACCACCACAAATATCATTTATTTTGTGCTCTGATTTCTTTGAAATTGTATTGTGACTGTTTTTGCGTGGCTGTACATTTGACAGCTCAGCTCAGCTCTGACCATCAGGTGGAGATATCCTGAGTTTTAGTACAATAACCCTATATACTACATTCTGATAGACATTGTTACTAACTTAATGTGGAAATCGAGAAGTCTGTTCAGCACGCAGCTTTCGATCAAGTGAAACAATAAAGAATCTGTTATCTTTATTAAATGCAAAATGGCAAAGAAACAACTCAAACTATATTATCAATGTGTCGGCGGTGTCCTCTCCTGTGGACATTAAAGCCGCGACTGAGCCAGAGTGCAGCCGGATGCCGAGTGCTGCTTCACAGCATATCGGTTCAGTTAAGGCAACTGACACACTCGCTTTCCTTTTATGTGTGTGTGTGTGTGTGTGTGTGTGTGTGTGTGTGTGTGTGCGTGTGTCAGGTGGTAGCAGACACCAACATCAGCGCCATTGCCACTCAGGTGGAGGGTTTGTCCAGCAGCTCCAGTCTGTCCGCTGACGCACACAAAGCAGAGCCAGAGTGAGTCCACACACCAACACAGCCCCACGACAGGTGGTGCTGACCCGAATCTGACCCCTCCTCCTTCCTCCTCTTCTTCAGGGGTCCGCGGCCCCGCAACATCAGTCTGGAGAAAGGCTCCGAGGGACTCGGCTTCAGCATCGTCGGAGGATTCGGCAGTCCGCACGGAGACCTGCCCATCTACGTCAAGACCGTCTTCAGCAAGGTCAGAACCAGGCTAGCTGTTCCCATCTGCTTCCAGTCTCTATGCTAAGCTAGGCTAAACCGGTCTGGATTACATCACATCACATGTCATTTAGCAGACGCTTTTATCCAAAGCGACTTACAATAAGTGCATTTCAACCTAGAGTACAAACTAAGAACAACAAGAATACAGAAAGTAACATTTCCTCAACATAGTCGAACTCCAAAAGTACCACAATAAGAGATATTTAAGAGCTACTAAAGTGCAAGTCTGTGTTTTAATCCAGATATAGTCGGTGTGTTTTTAGTTTTCGGCGGAAGATGTAGAGACTTTCTGCTGTCCTGATGTCAGTGGGGACAGTAATGTCACTGTAAGAAAGTGAACAAGACTTCATGTAGACTGATAACTGTTTCAGAGTTGGGAGTAGGCTATTCATACGGTTTATAATAAGCGGGAAATACCAAATGATGCTAAGCTAACTGGGGGTAACATCTACAGTTGCACTTTGCAGTTAGTGCCAATAAATACAACAACAGCAACAACGTGTCTTTAGGTAAGAACTGGTTTAGCTGCAGACGGTGTTATTTCCATGATAAGACTAAATGTAGGGATCAGGAGCTTCAGCTGACGAGCAGATGCTGCGCCGAATGCTGCTTCCTAGTTGTGTTCCTAGTAATGTTGCTTTCGATTCAGATTGGATGAGCAATTCTGATACAATGCTAACAGCCTTAGTTTAAACAGTCAATGTAGCATTTCTGTATTCTTTTGATTCGACGATGTGAAGGTAGTCCTGTGTCTGTGAGCTGTGACCTGTTTTAATCTCGTGGTGAACTCCACTTGCATCACAACGAGGATGGCTTTGATTGAACTTCTCAACAGGTGCTCCACGCTAATCGTTAGCTAGCATTTTAGGCGTCTTTTCCGCCGGCTTAAATCTGACGCATCAGAATGTTGACGGCTAATCTGAAGCGGTGTGTGCTTCAGGGCGCAGCGGCGGTGGACGGCCGCCTGAAGCGGGGCGACCAGATCCTGTTGGTGAACGGAGAGAGTCTGCAGGGAGCGACGCACGAGCAGGCGGTCGCCATCCTGAAGAAACAGAGAGGGACCGTCACACTGGACATCCTGTCATAGCACACACACACACACACACACACACACACACACACACACACACACACACACTGCATGCATACACGTTTGTATCAGCAGCATACACACGTCTATCAAAACAGATGCTCTCGTGATGTCCTTCACACACTTTGACTCTTGGACTACGAATCATCGTGGATCGTGAACTCCGAACTTTCCAACATGCAAAAAAGAAACGGCTTCAGACGGTGCCAACACACACACACACACACACACACACACACACACACCCACACACACACTGATGTCTGACACCAGTGAGTGACCACTTGAAAAGAGTTTCTCAATCTCGGTGTGGGGCCCACAGGTGGGGTCATGTGATACATAGACGTGGTCCCGAGAAACATCTGATGTATTGATATTTGTTCAGGCCAAGAGGATCGGGGCTTTAAGCGAAATCGGACGGGGTCAGAAGCCAGAAAAGGTGAAGAAACTGTAACTAGACACGCTATTAAATCAGAATACCGTCAAGAAGAAGAAAAAGTATCAATATGGAGTCATTACTTTATTGCCAGGCTGCACTAGTTAATGCATTCCGACACACGGACAACAGTTGGGTTTGTTTTCTTGTTTGTGATCCAGAAGAACAAAAGGGACGCCGCGTTGGTCCAACGACGTGTTCTCCGCCGCACACGTTAGCTTAGCATCTCCTTTGTGGTAAAAGACTGACTAGCCGCTAGACACCGAGGAGCAGTTCATTATGAATGTAGAAACTGTAACACTACTGATGAACATCAACATCTGTTTTTTACCCTCCACTCAGAACAAACAAAGTATTGTTTTAGAGGATAAGCTAGTGATCAAAACAGAACTTTTCTTTTTTTAAATTGGCAGTAAATGTGCATTTTCCAACATGGAAACAACAGTTAACTTGTTAATTCAGTTGAACAATTTATCTTAAATATTGTCAGTTTCCAGACTTCCATATGTAAAATGTAAAAAATACTAACAAAAGAGAGGGAATCCAGTCATTCCAGTCAAAAAATCATTCCTACGATTCATTGTCAGGTTTGACTTTTTAAAGAAAATCAAAGCATTCATTGGTGATTTTCTTTTAACTTAAAAAAAGTGAGAAAATTGGATTACAAAATTTAAAACAATAAACTTTAGTTAAAAATTGGCTTCATAATAACACACTTGTTGAAAGGTGTTATCTATTCACACAATGTACACATTTGTTAAACGAGGTAAGCCTGTGAGAGTGTCCTAGTCAGTGAGCTGTCTTAGATAAAGTGATTCAACACAAACTTTGATAAACATGTAACTCCTTGTACGCACACATTCTTCTTCCAGTAATTAATCCATTTTGACACATAAAGGAAAAAACAATATAAATGTTAAATATGCGTCTCTGTGGAGATGAATCTCAGGACTTGGTGGGCTTGGAGAACCCCTGTCGCCCCCGGCAACAGATACAGTGTCTTCCACATGATTTTAATCATGGAGATAAAATTATAAAAATATGTCTCCATGGAGAACTATAAAAGGCTTTCTAGAAGCGGGCGTGAATAAAAGCAAGAGACTGACATTTATATAAAAACTATTGCTCTGTTTTCTAGCAGATTTGGACGCATCAGTGGCGTCACTCGATCCAGGAAGTGGTTAGCCTAGCTTAGCACAAAGACTGTATCCCTCTAACAACTCAAAACAGTCCAATTCACAGGTTACATTTGGTTTGTTTAATTGTTGTAGGAATAGCAATTCATGTTTAAATTAACGGGGACGTTGTTGCACGGTAAATGTCGACAGCAGATCGGTTAATGGGTTTTAATTTGTTTTCTGCATTGATTTAACGGTTGGAAAAATAGCTTTGAAGACATCTCTTAATATTCACCTTAAATGAAGAAGTAAGGTATTTTTAAGATGTGAAAATACCAAAAATGGCTTTCATGTTAGGAACTTTTAAGTGTTCAGTGTTCTCCTTAAAAAAAATAATTCCATGCAGGATTCTCGACATATATTACAGCCCATTATGTTTAGTTAATGCATTTGTCATCCTTGTACAACACGGGGTCATCATTGTAAGAGACTGTTTACGGACGTTTAAAATGTATTCTGAACCGTATTAGTTCATTCTCATCGAACACTAAAAGTCCAATGTCAAGAAAATACTTGCAATACTGAAGGCGTAGCTCTCAAGGAGGGTAACATTATAACGTGTGTAACCTGAAGATGTTGCTAGCTAACCCACATGTTTAGAAGGAGAACAAAAGGATTTACCAACATGTCAGACTGTTGCTTTCTGTCCTAAATTCTACAACGTGAAGTTAGTTGTGTGTTTGCAGAGTTTTGCTGAAGTCTCGTATGATACCGCGGTTTGTGACTCTTTTCGATGTGTAATTGAGGTATTTAGCAGCAGCTGTAGGCGTCTATACGGTTTGTGCTGAGCAGAATCCTGTAGCCCACTTTAAACATGTCACTCGAGTGTAAAACACTTTCTGTCGAGCCTCTTTTTGTCATAACTACTGTCCTAATTGTTGGTACTTGTATTTGAAGTTGTCGGAGTAGATGAACTGTAATTTATTTGTGTGATCTCACTGGAAACTAACAATGTATTATTTGTTTTTATATTATTCGGAGTACCGATATGTTTGTGCTCGTGTCTGAATCTTTGTCTGAGCAGTCAGAATCCCTGCAGCTTTGGTTCGCCTTCACACAGGACTCCGCACGAGTCGCTGCCAAAAACCAGCTGAGGTTGCACTTTATTTGACATCCTTTCTTCATCATTTCCTCGCAAGTTTCCTGGACAGAAATGTCAGTTGGTACTATTTATAGAGAACAAAGAGGGATGTTTTAGTCAGAGCACAATAGATGAACAATAGATTTAACCTCATGAGAGAGAATTCCTGTGAAATGCAACTGCTAACATTATTACTATTATGACATAGTTGAAAAGTGGGAGGAGTTATTTCATGTGACAGAAGTTCCATTGTTTTTATTCATTGACAATGTAATAAAACTTTTTTTGTCCTAAATTTGTTGACATTTGGTCCAATTGGCACCATAAAGAAGTACGCTTAATACTCTATGAGCATCTCCTGGTTGCTGTGCAATGGATGTGCACACAACTATCGCCAGATTACTTATCAATGAAGAGCATTTAACAAATGATGATTCTCAGGCAACTTCTGCAGCGCCTTTTTTTATTATGTGGATTTATGGACATTTAGTCTGAATGGACTTTGGAGTTAAATAATCTAATTCCCCTCCTCTCCCTGTCACGTTCATCCTGTCTCAGGATATTTGAAGTTACTCGGAGACAACAGCGGGACAGTGGTACGTATTTAATGAACACATTTATTTCTTCTATTCTCTCATTCGCTCATTGAGCTTTCTGCAGGTTTTCAAAACGTGTATTAAAATAGTCGTAAAAACAACTGAAACTGCGACTCTGGAAAGGTTCCTTGGCGGGTTTTGTATGTAGACTAAACTTTGTTTTTGCATGATCTAAAGGTGGAGACACAAAAGGCAGCATGTAGCAGGATTTAGAGTCGCAGGTCTAACTGGTACAAAATGAGGCCAATATCAGTAATTGAGAATATTTATTGAACATAAATTCACAGATTGTAACACACGGTCCTCTTTGTAGAGTAGTTGAGACATTTTAAATAAAACTACACGTTTATGAAGCTGCTCAAAAAACCTGCAGCTCAGCCTCTCCAGACCCGTCGGTCTCACCTGACGTCCCCAAACCGATCGGGGTTCCCATTGGTATCGCTATTGATCCAAAGAGGCTCTTGGTCGTCTCTGATGTGGCTGACCGCTCCCCTCCGTGTGATTTGTGCTCACCGTGATTTATTATGTAAAGAGAGCAAATCCCACCTCGCTGGCCTCCGTGTATGTTTATTATAATCTGTTAATTCTGTCTTCAGGTGTGTGTGCTCCAGGTTTCTGATGGGCAGACGTCAGGAACCGCTACGACCAAGGAGTGGTTGTCCCGCTGTTATTACAGACACATGAACTCACCACAGACGCTCTACGATCACGTTATTATAGACGCATGAACTCACCACAGACACTCTACTGTCCAGTTGTTATTATAGACGCATGAACTCACCACAGACACTCTACTGTCCAGTTGTTATTACAGACACATGAACTCACCACAGACACTCTACTGTCCAGTTGTTATTACAGACACATGAACTCACCACAGACACTCTACTGTCCAGTTGTTATTACAGACGCATGAACTCACCACAGACACTACTGTCCAGTTGTTATTACAGACACATGAACTCACCACAGACACTACTGTCCAGTTGTTATTACAGACGCATGAACTCACCACAGACACTCTGCTGTCCAGTTGTTATTACAGACACATGAACTCACCACATACACTCTACTGTCCAGTTGTTATTACAGACACATGAACTCACCACAGACACTCTACTGTCCCGCAGTTATTACAGACACATGAACTCACCACAGACACTCTACTGTCCAGTTGTTATTACAGATGCATGAACTCACCACAGACACTACTGTCCAGTTGTTATTACAGACGCATGAACTCACCACAGACACTCTACTGTCCAGTTGTTATTACAGACACATGAACTCACCACAGACACTCTACTGTCCAGTTGTTATTACAGACACATGAACTCACCACAGACACTCTACTGTCCAGTTGTTATTACAGACGCATGAACTCACCACAGACACTCTACTGTCCAGTTGTTATTACAGACACATGAACTCACCACAGACACTCTACTGTCCAGTTGTTATTACAGACACATGAACTCACCACAGACACTCTACTGTCCAGTTGTTATTACAGACACATGAACTCACCACAGACACTCTACTGTCCTGCTCTTATTGCTTACACAGGAGTTTTCTAAAGGAGACTTTACTGTGAATGTTTAACTATTAATCGCAGGTCATTTCATTGATCAGTAATGAGCCACACACTAGTTTGTTAGGAGAGAAAACTTATTAATCTGGATCCCAGGACCGGCAGCTGCTTTTCCTATTGTAGTGCTCTGAATCTGAAAAGGTGAGTAAAAAACATGAAAACACCGTACCCAATATACAGATCTAGTTTAAGCTTCAGATCCAATAGAAATGATTAAATATCCATATGATAATCTCACAATTTCTGCTAAATTATTTTAAGAAACAAGAAAACAAAAGAATATCTGACTCGGCTTTACCTGTCGGGGTCGACAGGTACGACAACAAAAAAATCAAAATCGAATGTAATTTCTTTTTGGGTGTCTTCGTTCAGAGTTGATGAGGACAATGTTCAGCAAGCCAATAGGATCACTGCAGGACGGTCACATGGCGGTAGCTTTGTCCACAGTGACGTCGATCGCGCTGTCGTAAACATTCATGTTGTCTCTCCTCCTGATGGACAAACACAGCGTGGGATTAAAAGGTATTAATCAAAGTACTGCGATCCTGTACTTAAAGTACTGATACTACACTGAAACTACTACACAAGTAAAAGTTCTGCAATCGAAACATACAAGTATTATGAGCAAAATATAACTAAAATAAGATGAGTTAAATACTGATTGTGCGTAAAGTGTTCACTGTGTTTTATTATTATATATTTTTTGGGTTTAATAATATTGCTGCATTAATGTGTGTGTTGCATTTTGAATCATTTGTATCCTGTTGGCTGGTTTAATCTACAGCAGTGTAACATATTCTCTAAGATCATCAAATAATATAATATTTAACAAATAACATAAAGTGTATTTATTATTGTTTTCCTACATTTCCAGACTGGTGTCGTAGGTGTTTTTGTTGACATAGTCCTTTTCTTCCACCGACTCCATAGTGGTCTTCTTTCTGTAGACAGATTTCAACTTTATTATTTAAGAGTCCCCCTCAAAAAAAACTGAAACATTTACATCTGGCACCAAAAATAAAGTCTACATAGGGAATTTTACTAATAATATTACTTCTTTAATGTGTGTTGACCTTTAAATCCTTGACATCCTGTTGGCGGGTTTGGGCTACTGTCACATGTTCTATCAGATCATCACGTGTGTGTGGCTTCCCTGTACTGGGAGAACCACGTATCTCTAAAAAGAAGAACTGCCTGATTCCAGTTTAGTGACGATTAATTTTCCAGCTCATTCTTTTTAAAGAGTTTATTTAACTTAAGAGAGAGAGGGAGAACACATAATATAAAGGGTTTAGTTGTATTTAGTGGCCATGTCCAGACTGTTCTCCTAGGTGTTTTTGTTGACAAACTAATTCACTCCCACCAACTCCATAGTGGTCTTCTTTCTGCAAACAGATCCACTTTATTTAGACTTTATTCATTAAAACATATTTCGTTTTGTCTCTAAAGTATCAAAAAGTAAAGATTTGGAGATGAAGAGTCCCTCATGTAAAATGTTGGACATTTTCCATTTTCCATTTATCCATTTTTCTTTTATCTGCACAAGGCTGTAAATAACTATTCGTAAAATTATCACATACAATTATTTTATCGATTAAGCGTTCTGTTAAAAATAATGTAATGCTTTTCCCGACCAGCAAGCCAAACAAATACTAGAGTATTTTGAATGTTGCTGGTTACAGTGGTGTTTGTAATGTAGTACAGTAAAGGTTTAAAGTAGCAGATAATAGCATCATAGCATAGCATATAAACTGTTACTAACAAGGCAGCAAAACAAAGGGATAACAAGAACAATTATTTAAAATAGTTAAAGATTCATTCATTGTTAATCAATGTGTTTAGCGTTAAAATATAACATTAAAATATATCATATTTGAGCAAAATCAATTTGTGTCTCAACTCTGTCAATAGTCTGTTAAAATGATTTAAGATTAAAACATATTTATGTATAAATGCAAAGTTAAAATGGCCTGACCTGCTTGGCTCCTCACACCAGGCCTTCTTCACCAGGAAAGCGACAAAGGTGAGGAAGAGGAAGCCGGTGACGGCGAGGATGCCGGTGAGCCACTGAGGCAGCAGACGCTCACTCTTCTGAGTCTGAGCTGCAGCACAAACATCGAGGTCAGAGGTCATCCAACTCTTGTTGTAGTTAAATGGCTGTTTCAGGGTAAACCGTTAGCTAACCTTTAACAAGACATGTCTCTCTGACACCAATAGCATGGGGGCAAATAGAATAAAATAGTATAAAATAGTAACCCTCTAAATGTAGGCTTCAGTAAGAGGTGTCTCCTTTATGACCCCAATCATGATATTAACAAGAGTTAATTACTGCTTCCTTGTACAGTTATTATCCTTATTACAAATCCAAACAAAGTTGAAAAAATCATGATCAATGTTCAATGTTCACTGATATGAAACAGAGCAAAGTCGAAACTGGAACCAAAAAGCATTTTAAATAACTAATCGGTATATATTTATTTGTATGTCATTTATTCTAGTCAGTGGTTGAACAAAACTAAGTACATTTACTCAAGTACTATTTTAAGGTACATTTACAGTGTTTACCAACTGCAACACTTAAGAGATGAATGCATTAATACACTGATAATAATTATAATCAAATTATATAATGTATATTATTATATCGACCATTCTTCATAACGAGTACCTTGGGTATATTTTAATGTTGATAATTTAGTTATTTGACTTGGAAAGCAGGGATTCTACTTGTAATAATGCAAACTAATGTTTGGGTTTTGGACAAAATATAATCATGATTCATGACATTTCATACGGGGGCTAGTAAAGAAACGGTTTACACCTCAAACCCGCTGCATGTACTAATGACTGATCTCGACTGTGACTAGCATAGCGAGTACAGCCGTGTCTCCATCGGGACACACAGCTGGAACAGCTCTTACCTCCCTGAGCCGTCACCGCTGCCACACTCAGCAACAAACAGGAAATCACTGCACAGAGTTTCCCCATCACTGCTTCTCTGATGTGAGAAAAACCAAAACGTAAAGAATCACAGCAAGGATTAAACCCCAACGCCTCAGACATGGAGGTAAAGCGTCCAAGTGTGACACCAACAGCCGAGGGTGCAGGTCGATGCTTCAGGTGTCCTGTTAATGTTTAACTCAAGCTCCCGATAGAGGCTCTGACTCACAGGGAACGCTTTTATCGGCTCTCTGTGTTTACGGACCAATCATGTTTCCTCTCAGGTGGACCAGCGCTCTGTTCCACTGCCGCCTTAAACCTGCAGACTTTACGTCGTTTGTTGTTTGAGAAAAAAGTCAGATTCCCCTTAATCCTACAGAGGAGTGGACTATTTGTTTACATCTATTAAGTTTGACGAATTGTAAGAATATATAATCTTCTAATATATCACATATTCTGTTTTTGTACTCTAAATTATTCTAATTTGTTGTCACTTTTGCTGAAATATTGTGTCTGCGCTTCATGTTAGCACTTTCGTATATACAAGAAATACACACGTTATTGTCTTTAATTAAATAATCTAGCAAATGATACAGTATAATTTAATTGGTTATTACGCTTTCTATAATAACTTTATAGCACCAAAAACAAAGTGCGAAAAGGAAAATCACCTTTCCAATCTTTACTACAAAGAGCTCAGACTTTTACTGCATTATTACTATCTGGCAAAAATAGCATAAATACTTTTAAAAGGAGTTACAAAATTATTTAAATCATTATCCCCATTTAGAGAATATATGCCATCTCTTGTTATGCTTGGTTTTGACTCGAGATTATTAGCTAGTTAGCTAGCTTATAAATGAGTTAGATAGTTAACAAGTTTAGCTGGATATTAACATGTATAACAGCAGAACAATACACCTCATTGTAACGCCCTGTGCTGTGTCTCCCCAGTGTCTCTTGATTGTTCACACCTGCTGCCCTCAGCCACTCCTGTCTCTTGATTGTTCATTCCCTTCACCTGCCTGCAGCCACTCCCCTGCCTCCCTAATCACTCATTCCCTACACCTGTGTCCCCCCCCCCCCCACCCTCTATATTTCCCAGTCCTTTCCCTGTCCGCTGTCAGATTGTTGTCTTTACTGGTGTCTTTGTACCCGTCGTGATTCCTGTCTTTAATCCCCAGCGTCGTTTCTAGTCTTTCGTTGCCTACGAGCTTCTTTGTTAGAATTGTTCTCTCGAGGAAACAGAGTTTTTGTTTCCATTTAAACTGAGGTTATGTCTGTCTTTTCTCTGGACCTGAACCTTACCCCTTGAAACCTGTGACATTCATAGTTCACAGAGCTCCTCTGTTGCTTCTTCTTTTAATTTCTTTTTTACAAATGGTGTGTAGGAGCAGAATTTAAGGGTGTAGAGTTACTCTGTGGGCTTAGTGGATCGTGCTTTGCAAAAGAAGAGTTGCGTAAACTGAAACGCTATCATTCATTATCAATACTTGCCCCCGGTTGTCTTCCCTCAGGACAGCAGCTGTAGTTATGTGTGGATCCACTGCAGCAGGACCCTCATCTCCTCTGTCCATCCGAATGATGCACTCACTCGTCCTATACTCATATTTTTGCTAAATTGTGTAAGTCTGTTATTGCCATGAAGCACCTTAACGGCTGACATTGAAAGAAATTACAGATTTTTTTTAAGTATACGAGGAATATAGGAACCTAAGAATAAACAAGATATTTACGGTATATTTGTACATTGTGTAATTTGTGTAGTTAACATGTACATTAACTCTGGTCACAACAAAATGAATGTATTTCTTAACTATACGAATAGATTTCCCCTCATTGTCTTTTCGAGTCTCCCTAGAGCCTGGAGGCCCCGGGGTTTCTGGCCCCGGTGTCCTACAGGACCACACAGGTGGGGGAGGGTTTCGCTTGCAACATGAGGTTCAGGTTCATCTGGGCCGGGTTGTAGTCCTGGAGGTCGGAGGCGGGGCCCTGCTGGTCCGCCTGGTCCGCCTGGTCCGTCTTCTCCCTGGAGGTGACCCGGTAGTGGGCCTTCACGTTCTTAAGGGGGTTGTAGTCTGGACTGACGTGGTCCGGGCAGTGAAACACCTCTCTGATGAGGGAGCCCTGCTGAGACAACGCCATGAAGCCGTTCCTGAAGGTCAGCATCCTGACAACGGGGGAGTAGAGGTACTGAACGTACAGCAGGTTTCCTGACGAGAAGAAACACATAAAGAATAAGAATAAAAGAAAACAGATGGATGAGTGACGGTCAACAGGGCCTCTTCATTCCAAGTACTCGCCTGATCAAAAGTTAACTGCTTAACTTTAACAAATAAATTGTGAGGAGAAATGGCTTTCATCTTTGATTTTTGGTTGCTGATAAAAAATATATATTAATAATTCTTGACTGATATTCATTTGAGTTAATGACATTTCCGAGTACATACAGACACAAAATCTGACATTTTTACTGCATCAATTTGGAGTTAATCCAAAGTAAAGCTCCCACACATATACCTATATGACTATATGAGACATTTATTATTATTAGCTTCTGTGTAATTTTTTGTGTCAGCTGACTGGACCTCAGTCATGTATGCACACTAGTGTTCTACTCTTGATGATTAACATAAGTAATAACAGGAAACGGCCTTTTGTTTTATCAAGATAATGAGATGACCAGATCTGACTAAGAAGTTATTTTTCTTGAGAAAAAGACATCATTGACTTGTGATCCTGAGATAACAGTGATTTTTTTTTTTTTTAATACCGTTATCTCAGGATCACAAGTCAATGAAATCTATTTAGCTTGAATCATGTCCGTTTCTTTGTCGCAATGAATCCTGTTTTAAGTAGATGTTCAGAACGTACCTGTAGCGACGTCCCACACCTGGACAGTTCTGTCCTGGGATCCGGTGAAGACGAACTGGTCGCTGTCAGAGAACGCAGCAGAGAGGACGCCTTCGAAGGCAAAACCCTGAACAGCAACATTGGGACATTGTGATTTGGGGTATAATGATAACATCCTCTTATGAACACTTTATTTTAAGACTAGTATTAATAAGTTACAACTGTGTGTGCAACATTTGTAAACAACTATAACTTCTTGTGTAGAGCATTCTTAACATGCTGATATGTGAACTGGTAATGAACGACAATGTAAATAAAGAGTTATTATATAACGTCTATTCATTGGGAAAGTTATAAAGTATATTTATAGTTGACAAATAGTTTGCAAATAGAGTAGAACGTTATTTCTGAATGTGATGGTATACTTTAAAAGTACCGGTGGTGGAATGTAATTTAACTTTACTCAAATACTGTACTTAAATACAATTTGTATACTTTTTATTACTTTTATTTTGCTTTTATTTATTTAGTATTTCCATTTTATGTTAATATTATACATTTATTTGACAATACTAGTGCCATTACATTAATCATATATTAATTATATTTTGTGTAATTTACAAAATAATACCATGTAAATATGTAGATTATATATATACATATATGTTCATACATATATAAATATATGTATATATACACACACCAATTGTTTACATATGTGTATCTACATCATATATTCTTTTTTTTCCCAGCTTTGTTTTACTTATTCGTAGCTGTTATGTCTATTTCTGTGTAAGTACATGAAGAGAAATTAAATAAACATAAAATTCCTTGTTCATATGATTGATGACTGATTCTAATGTATCACAAATTATAATTCAATATTATATGATGTATTATTCTGAAAATATTTAATGCTAACGTGCTTTTAATTTTATTAGGATTTTTGAATCGAGGACATTTACATATAACTGAGTATTTCTACACTATTTTATAAGTAAAAGTACTGAGCAATTCTTCCACCACTGGAAGTTACATGCAGTGACATCATTTGTTGTCATTGGGAAAAACATCAAACTTCTCTGGTGATCTAGTGCCGATGTACAGGAGCTGTGACCTTGTACTCCATGGTGTGGTCCAGGACCAGTGGGCTCAGGCTCCACAGCCTCTGGACGGGGTCCTCGGAGCCCACCAGGGCATGGCTGCCCCGGTTACTGACCGCCACGCAGGTGACTCTGCTGCGATGCGGCTCCAGGTCGGAGCTGCCGCCGTCGCAGAAGTTGTGTAACTTCACCTCCCCGCAGCTCGTCCCGTACAGCAGCCGGCGGTCGGCCAGCAGAGCCATGGAGGACAGCGGGGCGTGGAGGAGCGACAGAGGGAAGCCCTTCAACGGCCCCTCCACCGTGGGGAAGCTGTCTCTGGTGGTGATCTCGAACAAACTGACAGAGTCCTCGTAGGCCACCGCCACGAGCTTCTCCTGGCAGCTGACGGCCACGCAGAGCACCCTGGAGAGGCTCTCCGGAGGGGGGATACAGAGCGTCTCCTGGGGCATCGCTAACGGGTAGATGAGTACGGTGCCGCTGGTCAGGCCGCAGAACAGCAGCCGTTTGTGTTGAGCGACCTCCAGGCAGCATACCTCAGCAGAGACCGCCAGATGATCCGATAGAGAACCTGCAGGGAGATCCAAGAGACGGTTCAGGAGTTTCCACCTGCCGACGGTGCTTTAATAATACTGGGCAGGCTACTGGGGGTCAACGCGTATCGGCAAAACATCAAACAAGTGCAGCGCTTTGTGCTCCAGCTCTGCACCAGAAGTGACCTGTGTTGTTGTTCCAGCTGATGACCTCGGGCTGGCTCTGCTGCCGCACGTAGAAAATTCGGTCCGCTTCTTTAGTGACGGCAACATGGGCGCAACCCGTGGGGATGTGGACGGTGGGCTTGTGGCGGGTGTCGTACTTCAGATTCCACAGACGGACGCTGGCGGCATCCGTCGAGGCCGACACCACAAAGCCGTGATACAGCACAACGGAGGTGACGGGAGAGTTTGATCCGCACAGAGTGTCCAACAGCGCACCGGTGGTCACCGACCAGATCTGACAGAAGTTCATACAGAATGTGAGAGACGTGTACACGCTGCCTCAGCTGCTGACTCACTTGTGTTTTTTAAACTGTAGTTTGCAGTAATATTCATGAAGCGGTGGTATGGCGTCAGTATTTCTGTCACTGTAAAGCACCTGAAGGTTGTTTTTACTGTGAAGCAGGTACAGGGTGTTAACTGTGAAGCAGCTTAATTATATTTAGCTGTGAAGCAGGTTTTTACTGTGAAACTGCCTGAGGGCTTTTACTGTGAAGCAGCAGAGGGGCTTTACAGTGAATCAGCTGTAAAGATTTACTATGAAGCAACTTTGGGGCCTTTCTCAAACTGTAAGGCGTCTGTAGGTTTCTAATGTGAAAAAGTTGGATAATCTTTAACTGTAAAACTACAGGAGGGCTTTACTGTGAAGCATCTGGAAGGATTTTACTTTGAAGTAACATTAAAACATTTACTAAATGTGAAGCTGTTAATCAGCTTTTACTGTGACCCGCAGAAGGGCTTTTATTGTGAAACAGCTGCTCGCACTTTTCCTACTCCACCATCTACATCGACTGTATCTTAGTCTGTTACTCGTATGAGTTGGTCAGCGGCTCCCGAGACGAGCAGTCGGCAGTCTGAAGACACCGAGCTGGACAAAACGCTGTCGTCGTGTTGCAGGTCGAGGAATCCGTCCACAGAGTCGTCGTCGACGTGAAAGAGGCTCAGAGTCTGCTCACTTCCTGCAGAGGACACAAACAGTGGTCAGCTGGAACACATTGACCTTTCTTTCACACTATGATTACATGCACGTAAGAGGCCGGGTTACTACAACAAACTACCCAAGCACTGTTTTTTAAACAATAGCGTGTTACAGTTTAAGAAACTTTGACTTATTTCACCAGTTAAATCAACAACAGAGTCAGACCTGCTATCAGTATCTTTTCATCTTCAGTGACTGAAAGCAACGAAGGAACCAGAGGAAACTTGATGACTGTCTGTTTCCCCGTTTTAGAAATCTGCAGATAGGAAGGTAGAAATCACCATCGTCAGTTATTATCATGTGTAGCAGAAGTACAAATTACTATGTTGTTTTTTTAATGTGAATATAAGGTCACTGGGTTTGTATCGGCTGTGACCTACAGACAGTAGTGAGGAGGTGTTGGGATTCTTGACTGAAGCATTAGTACTAATACATCGTAAAATCACTATGTCCTGTATTCAGTTAAAGTATCGAAGTCTGATCAGGAAAATGTGCTGAAGGTATGAGAGAACGGAAAAAGAAGTATCACTCAAACTGTAAAAGCAGTATTTTCCTGTTGTAGTTGTTCGAGGGGGAGCTAATTTTGAACGCTAAACTCATGATTAATTTTGTGTTGGATTAATCTGCTGATTATCTTAGCTATTAATCGATGGATTTGTTTGTAAAAATAGTAAAAATGGGTGGAAATGCCACCAAAGAGCCCAAAGTGACACCTCCACAATGATTTTGTCCAACCAATTTTTTATTTATGTTTCAATTCATTGTTTGAGTTTGTGTTTTGTGAGCAGAATTCCCAATTTATGAAGTAACTAGAAACATATGGGGGGGGGGGGGACAATATTTATGGGTGTCGAGGACCAAACTATTTTAATGGTAGTTTTGCTTTACATAAAAATAAATCTTCATGAAGAAAAATTTTTTATTTCTTTCTGCATTAAAGTCTACTTTGATTTTGCGGAGCAAAAACACCAAACAGAAGAAAGAAACACATACCTGATAGAGGAATCCTTCTTTAGACGCCACAAACACTTTCCCATGTTTCGGCAACATAACAGATTTCACAGGAGTTAAACTTCTATGTACGTTTTCCATCCGACTGTCAACAGTTTCATCAACAGGATGAAATATCCTGATCAGACCAGCGTCACAAAGACGAACGACATACGCTCCCAAAACCCCCAGAACCACCGACCCATCTTCATCACTGCTGCTGAAGAGGAGCTCAGCTTTGTCCAGCTTCCACACCTTCACCTGCAACAACAACAACAACAACAACAACAACAAGACCCGAATCAGAGTCAGAAACGGTCATGGTAAAGATGTGCAGTAGCAACAGTAATAGTAAATGTCCATATTAGCAGGAAAATAATTGGTAAAAGCAGTACTAGTAGTACTAGTGGTAGTAGAAGTAGTAGTAGTAGTAGTAGTAGTAGTAGTAGTAGGAATAATAGTAAATATTAAAGCTACTATGCAGAAATATAATGTCTTGATTTTGGTGGTCCATATGAAAGTGCAGTAGTGCTTCCCAGCAGGAAGCTGAAGAGCATCGAGCAAAGCTCTGCTCCTGGCACTCGGACACTGATGCCGGGCACCACCCCGACCTCCTGTAGCTGAGACTGCAGGTTGAAGGTTGCACTGAAGCCGGATCTAATCCAGTGAACTAATCAGTGAGATAATAATATTCTTCCTACTGGTGGTCTTACTCACTTAAGTAGGTAATATAGAGGCATCATATACAATTGAGACCCAGTTAAAAGTTCCCCACACCAACTTGTATATCAGTAGTATTAACGGTAGTTGCAACAACAGTAGTAGTGGTAGTAATAGGAAGTACCTGTGTCCTGGTGTAAACACAGATCAGCTGATTAGACAGGTGGAGGTTGACTGAGGAAGAGGTGGAGTCAACAGGCACCGCCTCCTGGATGCAGAGCAGCTGTTGGCCGTCCAACAGGCTCCACCTCCTAAGAGAGCCGTCCGCAGCCAGTGAGAAGCAGTGGGCGACGCTGACAACCACTTTGACTGACAGAACCGCACCTACACGCAGATTATTATCGTCAATAATACGATTATTTCACACTTGATGTTCTTTGATGAACGCCGACTGACCTGTGTGTCCCAGCAGTGAGTGGACGAGCCTCTGGTCAGCAAGGCTCCAGACCGCCACCATGCCGTCAGCTGAACCTGCAACCAGAAGACCCGCCTCCACACAGACGTCCACACAGAGCACACCTGAAGATGTGACGACAGGTAAACCTCCAATGCAGCGCGTGTCCGACCTCACTCAAGACTGACAGCTTGAGGACCGTAAAGATTTGTTGCGGAATTTTATTGATTATTTTCCAGAATATTTCAAAATGTAAATAATCATAGAGACAACATGTATATACTAACATTGTTATATGAAAAATAAAACTAAGTTAAAACTGACTAAAGGTTAAATTTCTGGGGTTTTACACTCGACAAGTGAAATACAGTTTTGAAATAAAAAATAAGAGACACTGACTAAAACTTTAACTCCTACAATTTGCTAAAACACAGATAATTATTTAAAAACTGAAGATCTAAATAACTCAAATGTAAATTGTAATTTTGATATAAATGTTTTTTTCAGATCGACTATATATAATTGTATGCTGCTTTCAGAGTAAGGACGGAATGTTGCCAACCTCCCGGCAGTCCGGTCAGTGTGTGTTGTAGCGCCCCCCCTGGCTGCTCCAGGAAACTGCACTTCGGAATGAGGATCGGCTCGGGGCACAACAGCAACCTCTCCTCACATTGACGACAAAGCTGACCAATCACAGAAGGGAAAGGCGTGGCCAAGGAGCTGAGTCTGGCCAACAGCTCGGTGTAAAAGAGAAACGTTTCTGAACCAGAGAGAAAAACTCAATTACAGCAGTTGTTAGCATTTTACGCAAACACATTTTTGACGTCTTATTTTATTTATTTAGGTTTAAAGATATTTTGTTTCTAAAGTACAATTATAAAGGACACATTTTATAATAAAACATTGACAATGACACCGATAACTGACCCATGTGGCCGTCCAGGAAGTCCATACTGGGTTTAATGAGGACCAGAGTGTCTCGGATCAATCTGGTCTCACAGCAGTCCATGTACTGGGAACACTGTTCCAGGTCCTGGATCACACTGGAGACCCCACACACCCTGCTCTTGCAGTACAGCCACTCTGCACTGCCTAAAAAACAAGTAGCACTAATTAATAATTGATCAGTCTACTGATCTGGTTTGGAAAAAGTGTACGAAATAAAAGATTGTATATAACCTACTGGAAAATAAAATGCTAAAGTTTTAAAATAGAAAACATTTCTTTAAAACTATAAATGTTGTGTTCTGTACTTTTGCACGTTTTTCAGTTAAAAAAACAATCAACTAAATGTAAAGAAAAAGAAGGTGATTAACAGTGACTGAAAAGAAATATTACACGTGTTCAACTGTAATGCAAAGATAAAATCCACCAATCATGTGACATTAAGTCAAAGAATTTGAGCACGTCGACATGGTCCAGAATATGTGCTGATGACCAAACCCAGCATCAAACTAGTATAGAAAAGGTATGTAAGTGACTTTGGATGTTGGTGCCAGATGGGCTGAGTGTTCTAGAAACGGCTGATCTTCTGGGAGTTTCCCACATCTCTTCCAACATCTCACCAATGACTTCCTGTCGCAACTCGTCCCACAGACCAGCATGCAGCAGGTGATGGGGCAGCTCCTGCAGCTTCCTGACGTTGGCCAATCCTGGAGCAAACCACAGTGGCTGGGGCGGGATCTTTACAGTACAGTGGACACCATACAGCCAATCAAAGTACACCAACAGAAACATAATCATGTAGCTGGTACAGGTATTAGGGAAGTAGAACAAACAACTTGTAGAGTTTATCTTCGTCTGTTACCACAGCTACACACAGACTGTATATGAGAATTAGACAGTGAGTCGTTGTGATGTCACCCAATGATTTGGGGTTTGAAGTTACGTTGACGTTTTGGCCTCCTCCATCATCAGTGAATGGAGGTACCGAAACTTGGATTGTGGAGGAATGACGTAAACGGCTCTGGTAGTGGCAGTGACCTGTCGATCACAATGACCCTGTCCTCAAATACCCTATACATGCTTTGTGGTCTATTTGTGGGCCATATTTTATGAGAAGACCTTACAACTAGAGATTGAGATCACAAAATCACGTTTACAATGTTTACTGAGGGAATACATCAAGAGAAAAGTAGAGTCATTTTCTCATAGACTTCTATACGATCTGACTTATTTTGCAACCGGAGGAGTTGCCCCCTGCTGGTCAGTGAAGAGAATGCACGTTTAAGACACTTCTGCATTGGCTTCACCCTTCAGATCTGCAGGTTGTCGCCTGGTTCTGTATATCTGTACCTTTCTGTCAGAGAGGATCAGCGACAGGCCCGGGAGAGAAACCGGCTTCAGTTTCCCCGACCAGCGACCGAGGAAGTACTCCGCTAGGATCCTGAGGCTCCGCCCCCGCCTCTGTGACGTCAGATACCGAGATGAAACCGCCTCGTACAGATGCCTGCACACATGAACACATTTCTAAATAATTATACTTTTGACCTATGTGATCATTTATCTTTTTATATATATATATATATATATATATATATATATATATATATAATATATATATTATATATATTAAATATATATATATTATATATTAAATATATATATATATATATATATATATATATATATATATATATATTATATATATATATATATATAATATATATATATATATATTTGTTTTTATCTTCTTTACCGGTTGTTGAAGACCATGGTTGCGACCCCGCCTGTCCAACGCTCCTCCAGCTGATCATTGAGGTCCTGTCTGAGTCGAGCCCAGAGGAGGGGAGGCAGCCGGATCAACGAGGGGGATGGAGGGAGGGAGTACTTGTACACCTCACAGATGATGTCATCATCCAGGGACATGATGTCACGCAGCTCAGCTTCCAGCAAACCTTCCCTTTAAATGTATTTGCTGATATTGTATTATTAAAGAAATAGTATGCATTCCAGAAGCAATTGCAGGTTAGTGTAAAATGTATCCCCATTGTGTTTTAAATTTAGTTTGACAAACATCATTACAGGGACACTGCTCTGATGATAAAGAAAACCTAATCTAATTTACTTTAATAAGTTGTGGAGTCATTTTATCATAATGTCTCTTGCAACCGGAGGATTTGCCCCCTTATGGCCATTATAGAGAATGCAGGTACAAGGCACTTCCTCATTGACTTCACTTTTCATACCCGGAGGCCTGGTTACACAATAATTCTTCTCACCTTGCCAGAGTGATGTACCCTAAGGCCCCGCCCACCAGCTCCTTTCCATGTTTCTCCTCCAGCATTACAAACAGCTGTGACATCATTTCCTGTGTGTTGGGGCCCAGGTGTGTTGCTGTGAGCAAGGTGAAGGACGTCCAGTGTTTGGCTGCAGACAGAATCAGTGTGAGGTGTAGCGGACTGCCAGTCTGCTCGAAGCTCTGCAGTGCGGCGTTGCTTTGCTCGGGGGTCAAAGTTCGCTGGGATGCTAGAAGGTACGACTCCATCATCTGTCTTCCTTCGTCGCGGGACAAACGCTCCACTTCAAAGAAACTCTCCAAACTCTTCAACTTCAACCGCATATTAGCGAATGCCTCACTGTTGGTATCCATGGAAACCACAAGGTGGACATTGGGTGGGAGGTCGGCGGGCATCCAGTGGAGTTTGTGAGCATAATGTTGATCGGAGAGCTGATCCAGAGCATCCAGGATGATGAGCACAGTGTTCCCCTGCTGGGAAACCTCTGTGAGGATGTTCCCAAAGAACCGGAGCAACTCCAGGTGAGTGTTGGCCGTGAGCGGCGAAGGCAGAGCCAAACCACAAGACAAACATATCTGGAAGCAGACGCTGCGGAGGACATGGTCGATGTCGGGTCTCTGAGGGTGGCGATCCGACAGCAGCCGGATCACCACCCCTGCCCCAGCTTCCAGAACACTCCGCATCTCTTGCGCGAGTTTACACATGAGGGCTGTCTTCCCCATCCCAGCACCCCCGTGCACCACCAGCGGGCTGTGGTTGACATTGCTTGACTCCCACATGGAGCAGCAGAGCTTACCCAGAAGACCCTCCCTGCCGTAAAGGCCTCTGCACAGCTCGGTGCTCATGGTGGCGTGCCGTACAGCTTCTTCAGCCACCCAATCTGAGATATCCTCCCTTTCTTCCTCAATGTTCCCCCAAATCTTCCTCCGCCTCCCCACCACCGGCGAATCGACCACCGTTCTGATGCCGGCCTTCATCTGCGATACAAACTGCTCGCAGACAGTGTCCAGGTACTGTGCATGCTCTTTGCGTTTGGGGTCGATACTTCCTTTGCTGAGCTCCACGCTGTGCAAGTTGAGGATCTTCTGCTGCGTTGAGGAGAGTCGAGACTTCAGGGCTGCAAGGAGTCCCAGAACATCCTTGTCCAGAAGCCCGTCGGCGGACAGGTCCATGAACTTGGCGAAACGTTTGGGACCATCCCTCACCTTCTGGCGGGGAATGTCTCGCACGAAGAGCAGAGCCGACGGTTTGCTGCTATCCTTCCACAAACCCTGCTCGAACTCTTTAACTGTGACTGTGGAGAAGATAGAGACCATCAAATTTTGCAAAATAAACGTTTTGAGAGAAACTGTGTCGGACATCGCTGACCTGACGTGAAGAAGTGATCTTTCTGCTCGGCTGTGATGTCACCGGCTGAATGGGCGTCCGTGGCGGCGGAGCGTAGAAGCTTCAACACTTGAGTCTCCGTGAGACGCCAAGAGAGGAGGTCTTTGTCACGCTGTGGGCCACTCTCAGGCCGGAGATCGTCGTAGTGGGCGAAGTGAGTGGTGATTGGCTGAAGCAGGTAAGTGGGTGGGACTGCATTGTTGTCTTTTAAGAACCACTCATTCAGCTGCTTGATGCCTTCCTGGTTTTTGGAGAGTTTGGACAAAAGGACTTCAAACAGTTTCTCCGGTATGAGGCGAGGAAGACTTCGGTGGCCGTACCGGTTCCCCAGCAGAGCCTTTGCAGCCCAGACACAGGGAAGTACAGAGAAGAGGAAGAATGAGCTAAAATAAAAATCTTTTATATTGCATCACATGCATCCACTTTTATTACCATTCCAACATAAATGTCTCATAAAGCGATCCACAACATAACCCTCCAATACACAGAACAGTATATTGGCTTCTTATTAAATCTTAACTGTTGATCGAAGAAAGGTGCAGACCTCGGAAATGTTTGGAGTTTTGTCAACAATAAAGATGTGACAGAGTATTCTTTTAGAAAGATCAAACATTGAAAAATATATATTTTCTGATTTTCAAAAAATATTTGAAATGACTATTACTGAAAAAAAAGTACTGTCACCACAGTGGTATTCCTGACTTGAACTTAAGTTCAAACAAATAAATCCAAATCTGCTCCTTTGTCTACTACCACGATAAAGATGAGAACAATCTGAACTGAGAACTCTGAATTTAAGAAGGACAAGAGACTCACAATGAAAGCTGGACCGGCTGAAATCCTCTGACAGCTCTTGATCTCGTGCAGGAAGATCTCGCAGGCCTTGTGGTCGCCAGACGAGTCATTTCGAATCCCCCAACACAGATCCACCACCTGAACAGGAAGTGACCTCATTGATGAATGAAACCGCACACACAGTCCCTACACATTATACATCATAGTAGCAGTTACTAGATGGTTTTGTCTTAAACTTGAATATTTACATTACATAACTGACCTCAAACACCAGCCCCAGACTACGGCAGAAAGCAAGGACTTCTGGGTAAGCTTTCTCCAGCAGGACTTTCCTCTCACTGATCATATCTGACCAGAGAACAGTCAGTGATAGAACATTTAAAAAGAAGAGTTAAAGGAAAAATCAGTAAGAGGATCTGAAATTATCTCATCAGAGGAAAAGTTATTGTTGTAGTGATTTTGGTCACAATACTATTTTATCAAAACGAGTGTTGTTTAACGATGTGTGAAGTGAGTTTGGTTTCACTACTCAGCATGACAATGATGTTGATCTTGGAAGTCCAAACTAGGCTCTTGGAATCTAATGTCATGATTACAAGATCCGAATCTGGTAATTACGAGTTCTTTTCTGGTAATTACAAGTTTTTTTCTGGAAATTACCAGAAATTACTCATGATTACGAGACACGGTATATATTTGGTCTTTCTTTAGTGAACTGTATTGTCTCTTTGTAAACCTTAGATACAAAACTACTGTCACCAAAGTGCACACGTTAGTTGTTTCATTCACAAACTTTAACTTCTCCTGCAGTTTTCTCTGTTTTACAAGACACAACGCCACATCGACCCTTTTTCACAGCAACGCCGTAAGCACGAAAAGCACAGGTGTTAATAATCACATTGACGACGTCTCAACATCATTTCACAAGTTCACGATCTTTAGCTGAGCCCTTTCTACATGTTCCTGTCGAGTGCAACACACACCGGTTGCGTACAGACAGGAGCTGGACACCGTGTCCTGATTTGGCCCTTGCACAAACAGAGACCTGACCTGTGAAGGTGGAGCTGATGAACACTCGGATCATGTTAGAGCCGCTCTTCGTCCTCTGATCGCCATCTATCCGACCTGTTAGGATGTCCTGCAGGCTGAATTCTCCTGCTCCTCCTGCTCTGCCTCCTCCTGCTCTTTCTCCTCCTGCTCCTGCTCTTTCTCCTCCTGCTTCTGCTCTGCCTCTTCCTGCTCCTGTTATTTCTCCTCCTGCTCCTGTTATTTCTCCTCCTGCTCCTGTTATTTCCTCTCCTGTTCCTCCTGCTCCTGTTATTTCTCCTCCTGCTCCTGCTATTCCTCCTCCCGCTGCTGCTGCTGCTTGATTCTCCGCCATCGCCTTCTTCGTCTGGTCTTCCCTTCCTCAGCTCAGCTGCTCTTCATCCTGTTTTGTTTCCCTCAGAGAATTTCCTCCACGACAACCAGCTCTCCCCCCTGACCGGCTGTCGTACCTGCCGTGTGTGCTACTGTAGTCTGTGTTACACGCTGTTTTCTAATCTCAAAATAACTGTGACCAACTGAGACCAAAACGTTGTTTTATCATCCTCCAATCTTGTCAGGTTTTTCATGGCTGCTGATGTTTAACAGCAAGCTGCACTAGCTTCTTATCCAGAGGTTGAGGAAGAATTGAGAGCCTTTACTCAAGTAAAATTACTACACTTAAAAAAATACTCTGTACTGAAAAAAACATCCACATTGACACATAGAGTCCCATCCAGCAGCAGTCTGCTGCGTGTGAGAGCCAGTACACATGACGGAAATATAAAGCTCACACTTGCATTTGTGTAATTGTAAGTCAATCTGTTCAAAATAAACTTTTCTTGTTCTAACTTGATAGGTTGGTGATAGGTAGGGTGCAAGAATAATGTATTTTATTTTGGTTGGCTAACCTGAACCACATATCTACTGGGCTACCTGCTACCTGTAGGCTACTGCTAGCTTTGTAATTATTTAGTTATTTGTTTTGATATTTGAAGATTGTGAAACCTGTAAATCATCTAATCAACTGTATTAGAGTTCACTTTTGATTTTTATTGATCTATAACTGCTATTGATTGTGGATTTGCAGCTACTTTTTCAGTTTGCCAGTTTGTTGACTTAGCGTTAGCTTCTTTATGCTAAGCTATACTAAACACAACTTGCACCCCTCTCTGTAACTAACTGAATTCACAGAGATGTAGGCCTCTGTCAACTGTACAATAAATTAATCACACCTGTTAACTAAAGCTGTGAGGACACACGGGGGAATTTGACATATAGAGAGGATTTCTATCAAATATTTGCAGTGCCGCTCTGAATAAATCTTCTGTCCCTGTTTTCTATGGTTTTAAGTATCTTTAGCAGCTGAGTTCCGCTTGATCTCACCTGAGTGTTTTTGCGGGGCCCGTGGGAGCCGGGGCCCCCGAGGGGCCGCCGCCCACAGCTGCAGCTCAACGCTAATGACGCTGAAGACAGAGGGGAGGATGATGATAATGAGGATAATGAGGATAACAACGCTACTGTAGAGCTGGAGGAAACCTGCTGCACCTGAAGTAACAAAACTCTGACATCATGTGATGCACAAACATCTTGAACTTCATGTACATTTTTTCATCAATTAATGCTCAAATATGGTAAAATTAATACCTAGCTATGAATAATGATTCTGACGAACACATTTTGCTTACTTTAATTATCATCCTGCTATTCCAAAAGATATAATCGATGATTATCATATTATTGGGCGAATTCCAAACACAAACAAATATTTATTTATACCCACACATTTTGTTTCGCAAGATAATATTCACAAATGAACACCACTTTGTAATTAATGATGTGTGAAAGCAAAGGCTATAAACAAACCACAATGCGGTCACATTAGTGTGAGTATCCACACAAAGTGGCTGTGAAAGCTAACTCGACGGCCTGATGATGTTTTGTAGTTTCATTAGGCCGCTTGTTTAAAATTCACAAGAGAGGTAATTTTGAATTCATTTAGTATTTTATATCATACTCATAAACAATTGAAATATCTTAATCTTGTGTTGACTACAAACCTTATATCTAACCAAAGACACATTCTAACATTTTAGGACACGTTCATGCAGCGCTCTATTTTCCACCAAGGCCCCTCAAAGAGCATTAGTTCATGGCCAAGATGTCTTTAAAAACCCGTTGACAGTAATATAGCAAAATGATTATATATGTTTTTTTTTTATTTCTAGACTTATGTTTAGCATATTCCCCCATGTTCCCTTCACTTTGCTGAGGCTCTAGCAGTCTGATGCCAAACAGAATCCACAGGTGAATACTTGTTTTTGATGATGTTGATACCTCTTCATGTTTGATTCTGTAGTTTTACCTTCAGGCTGTTTTTCCCCCCCAACCACAGCTGTTGACCTGCAGCTCTCTGAGGACGTTGCAACAGCCGGGAGACACGGCCTCTGTCACCGGCTGATGCCTCATACTTGCCATCACTCTGTGGGCGGTCTGAAGCTCACCACCTTCACATGCTGGGAGCAGTCATTTATTGGGAAAAACCTATCAAATAAATAGCTCTAATATCGTCTTAATTAGTGAGGTGACATTTTCTCCTAGGGGCTCAACTTGTGAAAATTAAACAGAACAGACTTTTAGTTTTTATGTTTTATTCTTCTTCAGTCTATAGGCAGGTCCTATAACCTGTGTCACCACACCGAAATGGGACAAAATATGCAAAGAATCTTCTGAAATCTTTCACTTTTTCAAACACAATTTTCATGTACATTTTCATGGACGAAAGGTCAAATGAAACTGTTGCAATATCATTACACTGACCTTGTATTGTGTTTGCATCTTTTTGAATCCCCAGTTTGGATGTTGATGTAGTGGAGAGGGTGTCATCGCCATCATTACGCTTTTTGTATTTATGTTAAATTCTTTCTTTTTTTCAATAAAAAAACAAGTACGTCAGCCCTAGAACTAGAACAAATATTTGTTTTTAACTAGTACGGTTGTATTGTACTTTGTACGTCATCTGTTGGTGATGGTCGGGGCGGGGTGGGTCTTTTGTGGCTGGGTGGGAGGGCCCCTAAGACGATGCTTGGTTTGCAAACATAGCATGACTTTGCTCATTTCCCCATAACCAATACAATACCATGAGTTCATCTTTAAAATTTCCATAAGTTGGCAATTCATTTGGCAGCAGGTATAAATTATTTTATTACATTTTGTGCACGTGTAACCTGATCTTTGAATACCTATGTGTTACGTTTGATTTGGTTTATTACTTCAGGCCTAAGGCTTCTGTTGAGATCATTTCCATGTAATATCAGTTATTATTCAGACACAGAAGACAACATCACCTCAAATCAGTTTTTATTTATGCTAATTTCTTTCCCACGTTGAGCAACATTTCACTGCTTTTTTCCCTTTTTCCTAGAAAATGTCAGTCCTTTGTCCCTGCTGGGAAGGGATAAGGTGGTGGAGACGGCTGCTGTGATTGGTCAGCAGGGACACGGCGCGGGTGCACCCTGCTCCACCATCAGTCCTTTGCTCAGCAGGAACGCTTCCTGTTTTGGTTCCCGCCCTAGAAACTTCCTCAGCATCTCAGAGGCGTCTTGGGAGCCGCCGGGTCCCAGGATGTACTTCCTGTAGTCCAGTCCCACCTGGAAGACCAATCAGGAGAGAGTCAGTCAAAATCTACTTTGAAGTGCCTCTGTATCTTAAGGCTAACAGTTTCCCCCTGCTTCTAGTCTTTGTGCTAAGCTAAGCTAAATGCCAATATCCATCTGAGAGGCTATTAGTAAATATCTTATTGCTAATCTTTTTAATTTGTTTCCACTCTTTCATTATATGCACTTCAACTGCTGCACAATAATTACATTCTTATTTCATCCAAAATAAAACAATTGTTTGCATTTAAACATTTTTTAAAAGACTATTTTTTAAGGAAAAGGCTGAATGAAAGAATGTTTAGAGTCGTGTCATTAAAAATAAGATTTTTTTTTTTTTTTTAAATCAACAAAAATAGAAAACAGATTATGAGAAAGAAAAAAACATGTTTCTATACGTGGATTATCACTCCAGTCTCACTTTTTGACAACCTATTTGAAATGACCATTGTTCCCTCAGCTGTCCTGACACCCGTTCTAAAATACTGTAACTGTGAAGATGATACCAACACCGGCTGGTCCAACATGCTCCGATCACACCTGTGACCAATAACCTCATGTACTATAATAGTTTACTTCAGTAAAAGTACCAATGCCACTGTATAGGAATACTTGATTATAAGTAAAAGTCCTACATTCAAAATATACCTCACATTTTAAAGATAAAGTACAAAAGTATTAGTATCAAAATACACTTAAACTAAAAGTAAAAGTACTTATTATGCAAAGTGAAACATTTCACAATAGTTGTTATCAATTATATATTTTTGTTAAAGGTTTACTTCTTTACTTTATATCTTGCTGGAAAGTTCTTGAATTCAAGCCTGCAGATCAATACATGTTTATCTTGAACTACAATAACATCATTTATTTATTAATTATATGTTGCATTGTATGATAGATAACAGATGTAGTGCTTTGAAATGTACAATATTTCCATCTGAGATATGGGGGAGTATAAGTATTAAGTACAAGTAGAAAAATGGAAATACTCAAAGTACAAATACCTCAACATTTTTACTCTGGTACAATACTTGAGGAAATGTCATTAGTTAACTTTGTTCATGAGAAATCAGCTGACATTTGTCCTACCCATCATACAATTCACCTGGTGATTATTCTAATTAACAACATTTATATATTTTTTATTGTTCTCTTCAGCTGACCTTCGGGTTCATGATTCCCTCCTTTTTGAAGCGAGCGAAGAACATGTCCATGGAGAACACCTCGCTCCACAGGTAACCGTAGTACTGAGCATCGTAACCGCCGGCCAGGTGCCCAAAGGTCGCCGGCATGTTGGTTCCTGCAGAGAGACGGAGAGGTCAAAGGTCAATACTTTAACTACATGTATAAGGGACATTATTCCAAACTTAAATATCAGAATGTTTTTATTGGTATATCAGAGTCTTCAATCCACTCAACACTACATGACATCATGCACCTATTATTTCTGCTGAAATAAATGTCAGCGCCGCTTCACTGAACTGGCTGTAGTTCTAAAGGGGGCCACTAGGTGGAGCCCCCGTCTGTCTGATGAGATGGACTCAGACCCGAGCCACAAGCTTTCTTTATCTGCACCAGAGTTGAGTCGGCGTGAGGCGACGTCATCATGGCTTGGGAATGCCACCGTTTGTATTTTTTGAACTAAGGGGCTTTTCAGACCTTCACAAATACTTCACTGAGAAGCCAGATTTACATGTCTAAGGGTTTTACAAAGACAGACAATTTGCTTTTAAATCAGACATCATCAAAATGAACATTTGAGTCAATATTTTCCAGGACATTTGACCTTTGTGCCTTTATAATGCATAACATTTGTGACCTTTCTTTACAGGGGTTGTAAGAGCCAAATGTTGTGTGGGTACATGTATGTCTTATGTATACACTGGGTGGCGCTGTTGAGGGTATTTTTGTACACCTATATTAATCAAGAGGTAATTGGTGACGGCAGGTGTTTTGACCCCGGAACGGGAAAGGGGTTTTGACCGTATCGCCGTGAGCTTGTTGTTTGTTTTTGATACCGGACTTAAACGTCATTAAAACGATTCTCTCACATTCAACATGTCGGAGGCAACTGTCGGGACCAAACAGCAGAAGACCAGAGTGCGTCGAACATCTAGCCGGAGGAAACCAAAACGCCTCAGTAGCCCAAGTACAGGACAGGGCTCCTTTAACAGGGGTTGTATAAAGGTTATAAAGTCATCTATGAATATGAGATATGTGTTTACAGATAATAACAATCCCTCCTTGGCGAAGTGGAGGATGGTTTATGGGGTTTTGCCGATGAGACTCGCCGTCTTCCTGCTTCTTCGCGGTACATTACACGCGAAGCCAACGAACAATTAAAAAGCATTTGTGCGCATATTAGAATCAAAGCTGCTACAAATAACAGCAACACTTGTTAAAACCATCAGTTGAGGAATGAGCCTGATATTTGATAGCATGGCCCACTGTGTGTTTGTTGTGTTCAAGGGGAGAACAATGTACGGTACGTAAAGCGTTTCAAGAGTGACCTGCTGAGGCAGGGATCCCCAGGACCTCCTGACAGAGGCGCCCGTACTCCTCGGCGGCGTCTAGTCCGTTCCTGGTGTGCAAAGCCTGGTCCACTTTAGCGAGGATGATCTGCCTCAAGTTGAACAGACCTGCGGCAGAGTCACGGTGGGCGTTAGCGCTTTGCGTCTCAAAGCTATGGAGTCCGTACTAAAGTGCTGCCTCCTGTTCGGTACTCACCAGTGTTGGCAAGGCGGGACTTGATGAGTTTTTCGAGCAGCTCCTCTGGGATGGGTTTGCCCGTCTTGTAGTGCTTGGACATCCTCTGAAGGGGCTCCCGCTCCCAGACCCAGTTCTCCAACATCTGAGACGGAGCCTCCACAAAGTCCCGCTCCACGTGAGTCCCGCTGAACATGGCGTAGTCCGCCTACAAGCAAACATGCACACTCTGAATCAGCCTACAGGAAGGGCACCGACTACCGGACTGCTATACGCAATTTAGCTGAACCCTGAGCCGAGGTGCTGAATCAGGTTAGCGTCTCTCCCCTGATCTTTGTCTAACCCGTATCAGCGATTACATCGGGGTTCTCACCCGCTGTGTGACTGGTCCAAGTGTACAAATTAGACACACACCTGTTAGGAATCAGCTGATAAAAAAGTTTTTCTGAGAAAAGAGTTACAAAAATAATTAAAAAAACTGAACGATGTAGACACCAAACAGTTGAATTACATCTTAAGACTTAAATGAATCTAATTCAGTTTCTTCATTGTCCCCAGTGTTGCATGACGAGAGGAGAACACTGTTCAACTTTGATGTTTAACTTAAACTGACTTGTTCAGCTGCTATTCCTCTAGTGTTAAACCTACACTAACCTTCTACTTCTACTGGGAGGTTTGAAGAACACGTTGCCAGTTAATCCCAGCTTGCATTATTGTGAAAACACTGAAACAGGAGTCCTGAAAGAGCGTTCAGACGTATAGAGCGGTCCTCTCTGACCCCAGTAACTACAGGTGAAGGGTCACCGCTGTAGTACCTCGGCGCAGAGTTGGTGCATGACGTGTCCGAACTCGTGGAAGTACGTTTCCACCTCGTCGTGCTGCAGGAGCGACGGGGCGTCGGCCGTCGGCTTGCTGAAGTTGGCCACCATGGCCGCCACCGACATCTGACGGGTGCCGTCGGGCAGCAGACAGCCGGGCTGCAGGCCGAAGCAGGCGGCGTGGCCATACTTCCCCTCCCTGTGGGGGATGTGAGAGGAGACATTTATGCATTTAGTAGGAGGAGGAGTAGAAAGCAGCGACGGAGTGAGAAGACATGATGAGGAGGGAGGGAGAGAAGGGAGGAATCAGATGAGGAGGAAAAAGACAAAGAAGGAGAAGGAAGGTGGACGAGAAAAAGAAGAGGAGAAGAGATGGAAAAGGTGGTAGGGGGAGTAAAGGAAGAGGAGGAAAGAGGTGGTAGGGGTGAGAAAAGGAAAACAAGGAGGAGGTAAAGACTCGAGAGGCAGACCAGGAGATGAAGAGGAAGACACCTGGAGACCCGCATCTAAGTGTTCCCCTGAATACAGACGGACCTCACCTGGGGAAGAGGTCCAGGTAGAACTGGCCGACCACCTGACCGCTGCTGCCGTCCTTCACACAGTACAGAGTGACATCCGGGTGCCACACGGCGGCTCCGGCCACCAGCTCGAAGGACAGACCCAGCAGCTCCTGGTAGATGTCCAACAGGCCCAGAGTCACCACCTCCATGGGGAAGTACTCCTTCAACAGGTTCTGATCCACTGCGTACTGAGTCTCCTCCACCTGAGAGGGGGGAAAAGACAAGGAGACGGGTGAGGAAAAGAGACACAACAGATCAAGAGGGGAGGAGGACCAGGAGGAGGGAGAAGACGAGGAGAAAATGCATTGAGTCATTAAAATATATAAAATTATACCTGTGTTTACTTTGTCTCTTTAAATTTACACAATTAGTATCTTTAAACATTTAAACAAGTAAGTACAAACTAAACCAGAAAATGAAATTAAACCAGAAAATAAGTCAAATTAACTTTCCATTCCATTTTCCCTTAAATGTGTTGGGTTTTGTAGATCAAAAAATCTACTCTAAATTATTTTTAAAGCGCCCAGCTGTCTCTGTCTCTTCGGGGGAGGACCTCGGGGGACGCCCCGCAGCGGCGGCTCTCACCTGGGTCATGAAGTAGCGGGTGTCCCAGGCGTGCAGCTCCCCGTTGAAGGGCAGACTCCTCTTCTGGCACTCCTTCTCCTTCATTTTGAGGATGACAGAGCGCTCTTCGTCGCCCAGGGGCTTCAGCTTATGGGACAGCTCCTCTGAAACGACACGGCCGAGTCAGGAGAGGAGTTATTTCCCTCTAACGCAGGACCTCGTGGTCTATAAACGGGAAGATTGTCTTTGTCTGATCCAATTTCTCTCATTTCTGGCATCTGTGTCACCGTTTACTTTTCATCTGCAGTGTAAAGCAAGACAAACAAGTCGGATACTGAATGGAGAATTGCGCTCATGTCTGAGCTCGGTGGTGAAACCTCCGTATTCTTAGACCCCCAATCCTCTAATAGTCTAATATCGCTCTTGTTAAACCCTCGGCACAACGATCAGGGTTCGTACACATGTTGACCGATGGAATTCCAGGACTTTTCCAGGACTTTAAACCAAATTTCCATGACCAAACTGAAATCTCGGTGTGTACATGAAATTCAAACAATGAGAATTACAAAGCATACAATAGACCTTAAATAAAACAAATGAATGAGAGACAATAGTTTGATTAAAAGAATAAACATTACTATACATGTTTATTCCTAGAAACACTTTTATAAATGTTTATTTGAGTCTTCAAATTTCCACGACTTTTCCAAAACTTTTGTGATTTAAGTATTTTCCATGACTTTTCCAGGCCTGGAAATGAACATTTTAAAATTCCATGACTTTTCCAGGTTTTCCATGACCGTACGAACCCTGAACGATGATAATGGTTCTTGTTGCAACACGTGCGTTTCTCTGCAGGTTATCAGAGCCGGAATGTGTAACTTCCGGTCGTAAAGACGCTCACCCAGGAAGCCGGCCACCTTCTTCCCAGACTTGGCCATGTTCATCTCCAGGACGAAGTCGGCGTGTGTGGTGAAGCCCAGCGTGGAGCTTTTCTGAGCCCGCAGCTCCACCACCTCCTTCAGGATGGCCGCGTTCTCCTGGAAGCACACGCACACAGTTCAGCCCTTTCACACGGATGAAGCCAGTTCCCTGCTCGGCTGCGTCCACCTGTCTTATCAGTGGCGTCGCCGCGTCTCCAGATTAACAATGTTGATACAACCGATACCAATGGTGGACAAAACCACTCAACTATGTCGTAGTAGAAGTCAATCTGGAACAAAAATAGCATTTAACATAGCTGTGAATGTTTTTAGAAATACAGCTTTGTGAGGAACTTGTTGTGGTCTCCAAACTGGACGTCCTTAAACTGCATTTCCGTGTTTGATGAGAAACAGCAGCCGACTTCTCACGCTTCAGAATCTGAAATGAGTTGTTTAAAGAGCTGCTGCCTCGTTTTTTTTATTCAAATGGTTCAATGTTCATTAATTGTCATTGTCCAGCTCTGCACGCTGTGGGACTCCCTGCACTAGCCGCCTCTGAACGGATTTATACCATCTGGACCTCACCTTTTTGCAGCGGGAGTTGAAGGCCTCCTCCAGCTTCTGGCGGGTCTCTGGGACGAAGCACTTCTTCATGGTGGGGAAGTAGTGAGGGTACTTCAGGGTGACCTTCAGCAACTCTCCGTCCTTCTCCAGGGAGCTCAGGAAATCCTCGGGGAGGCCGCCTGAAAAAGTGACACCACCACACGGGCGCACGTCAGTACACAGAGGAGGGGGGGGGGGGGGGGGGGGGGGGTCTGAGGGCTCGGGACTCACCCAGCTGGTCTCTGGTGAAGGACAGACTGGTCGTGTCCTCGTTCAGGTTCTTGTTGAAGTCGATGCAAAGGTTGCTCAGCTTCTTTTTGATGGTCTTGATCTCCTGTCACAGCAGAGTTAAATACTGAGATCTGATACAACACCGGGAGATGAGAAACACAACTTCATAATAAAAGAATTTAAAAAAGGTAATCTTCAGCAGGGTTTTTCCTGGGTCAAAATGGGTCTTCGGTGCTCCGAAAAAGCTGCACGGCTGAGCTCCTATGTCGGCGCTCGCGTCGCCGTATCAACAGCTGGCCGCTCTGTCCATTCGCGCACCTTTTTTTTTTCAGCGCAGACTTTGTATTATTTTTTTGCCTTAGGCGCTCGGGATTTGTCATAGGCGCTCGGCAAAAAGGCTTGGGCGCGCGCCCACATTTTCTCTATGCAGGAAAAACCCTGTTCAGTGATTTCATCCATTAAGCCCAGTCTGATCTGGGCAACTGTGGGGCAGTGGGTAGCAGGTCCCTCTTTCAATCACGGGGTTGGAGGTTCAATCCCCGCCCTAGTCGACGTGTCCTTGAGCAAGACACTTAACCCCGAGTTGCTCCCCGTAGCTGCGTCTACGGTGTACGATTGTAACTGGATTGTAAGTCGCTTTGGATAAAAGCGCCAGCTAAATGACATGTAATGTAATGTAAAAAACACTTAATCTGACTGTTCTTTTAACCGGCCATTCCATTGACTTAAATACATATATTAATAATAATATAAATATTAGAGATGTTTGGTGTGTTAAAGCTTTGTAACAACAACAAGAAGTATCAGTTCCATCTTTTTACACCAACAAAACAAGATGGGAAGAAAGGAATGCTGAGAGTTTAAGCTCAACATACTTTTTTGGTGCCCTTTTTTTGGAGTTTTTGGAGTAAAAAGTGTCAACCATAATATCCAACAGAGAGAATGAGGGAGTTGATTCTCAGTGAAGCATGAAGAGTAATAATGATAAATAAATAATCATAGGTCACCTCTTGTGTCTCTGTGGGCAGGTGGAGGCCGTTCCTCTTCCCCAGCTTGATCAGCCGCTCCATGTACCGCTTGGACTCTGCAGTGAGGCTGCCGGCGTCCACCTTCTTCTGTAGACGGAAACAGAGAGACTTCATGGGAGCGGGAAACCAGAGGGGAGAACTGAAACGGGTCCAAATGTCACTGGAGAGGCTGCAGATCCCGGACTTAAAGCGACACTATGTAACTTTTCCCCTGTAGCGCCCCCTTCATTTGAAGAAACTTTTGTCCATAGTGGTCAACCCGGACCACCCTCTCCACCACCTCCTCCAGGGACAGAGGAGCACGTTCTCCAACCGCTTCGTCTCGCTCCGCTGCCACAAGGAACGCTACAGGAGAACATTCCTGCCCACGGCTTCATAACAAAGCACCTCCTGTCAGAAACGTGCAATAACTCACTGTAAATATTCAAAATCATACTACACTGTTGATCTGCACTGCACTCATACACACACTTGGATTTTTCACATTATCCATATATATATATATTTTTTTTTATTTAATTTTACAGTGCTTTATTTATATTTACATTTACATATATGTTGTGTATATGCTGTGTATATATACATATATATTTTATTTTATGTTATTTTATATTTCACTTTACTTTATGCACTGTCACTTTCTTTCTTTCTTATACTTATATTTTATTGTGTTTAGTTTTATCGGGCTGCTTCTGTTGTCACCAAATTTCCCCTTGGGGATTAATAAAGTATATTTCATTTCATTCAGGTATAAAACCTGTAGAACCTCTGCCTCTCGAGCCATATATGGCTCTTCTGGCTAGTGAGCTCACAGCTGATCGGCAGCAGCAGCGCGGTGTTCTCCACAGCGGCATGTCACTCTGTCTGTACGCGTCGCGCAGCGGAGCAAATAAAAAGTCACCTGTGAGCGTGGACTGGCACTATATGACGTTGGTAATCACTCCCAGAAAGCAAGTTGAAGTACTTCAACCGGAAGTACCGGGCGGCTCCCAACATCTTACATTCAGCAGTTTTCTGGCCACAGACCCCCGATGGCAAATCGACATTAAAAGTAATTGTAGCGGCTCCATTTTTTTCAAGCTGTTATTTTAAGGTGGAAAAGTTACATAGTGGGGCTGTAAGAGGCAATGAGAGCTACTGGTATCGGAGTGTTTCTACTCAAAACATACTAAATTGACCCCGACTGTCAAGAAGCTGATCACCGATCATAGAATATCAGAGAAAAGATTGTCCCAAGAATGTAAGAGCTGCCCAGCCCAGTTTGGTTCAAAGGCGTACCCAAGACTCACTCTTCTGTTAGAGTAGCGTGCTCCTGTTAACGAGTCTCCACGAGCACAATGACACAGGCACACTTAATCACCTTGGGATCGGGCCTCTGTAGGTTTTTTATTGTTGATGTACTCCTACAGCTCGCCGTGTCTCGTTCGTCTGCTCGGCTGCTCCTGGTCTCTTCCTGCCGGTTTTGCAGACTGTGGGTTCATCCCAAGTCTCTTAATTGCATCCCTGTTTTTCCTCACTTGCGTCTTTTCGCTGCGTCTTAGCCCAGGGATGCATGGAGAGACGCAAGGAAAATGTGTTTTCAGGGAAATTTGTTTCCTCGGAAGCAACATCCGTTTCTGTTGACGGCGGATCAGCTGATCACATCTGGATCTGATCACATCTGGAACAGCTGTCAGACTTATGACAGAGTGTGTGTCTGCACACATGGTCAATGGAACAGAATTGTTTCCCGGTCCGGACCGTTTTTAGCTAACATCCATTAACAATCCACTTTAAAAATTGATAATTTTCAATGATATTTTGGTGCCACATTCTCCAAATGACACCAAATTAGCACATCCAGCTTGTCCTTTAGGTTTCCCATGACAAACGTGTTGCAAGTTTATTGCTACCATGGCCTAAAATGTATCTTTTAGATCAACAGTATAGTTTAAAAGTATTGTCAAACCAACTTTGGGGAAAGTTTACGAAAGGTTAAACATCTTAAGTTTCAACTCGGTTATGAGTAACACTTGCTAGTATTATTTATTTTCACTGTTCAGTGAGTTTGATAAATATGACCCAGGGTTCTTACACATGTTGATCGATGGATTTCCATGACTTTTCCATGACTTTAAACCAAATGTCCATGACCAAACTGAAATCTCGGTATATACGTGAAAAAGCAAGAATATTTAGTATTTAAACAATGTGAATTCCAAAGCATACAGTATACATTTAATGAACCAACTGAATAAGAGACTATTTTATTTAAAGAATAAACATTTGCTTCCCGAGCTATGGCCATCGAACTTTCCAGTTAAGGTGCGTTCACTTGCAACGCGGAACAAAAAGAAAATTGCGCCGCCAGTATGAGAGCGTATGCCGTATTATATTTTGAGTCTTTCTTTCTAAAACATATTCATTATTTCAAACTCGGCGTAAATGAACATGTCATTATAACAAATTTCCATGACTTTTCCAAAACTTTGATGATTTAAGTTTTTTCCATGACTTTTCCAGGCCTGGAAATGACCATTTTAAAATTCCATGACTTTTCCAGGTTTTCCATGACCCGAGAGTTCGGCTACTAGCGGAAGCCACATGTTCAAATGTGAAAAGGAGAAAAGATGGAAGGAAGAAACCCATCAAGCACTCATCTCTCCATCCCTCTCTCACCTCCAGGGCGACAATCCTCTGGTGGACGTCCTCCCTCATGCTCATCTCCACGTCGAACTCGGACAGACGCTTGTCGGCGTCGGTGCTCGCCGTCCGGACCTCCTTACTGGAAGAGACGTGCTGCGGGAAGTCCAACATGTTCCTTTGGACTGAGGGGGGGGGGGGACACAACAACAGGGAGACAAAGCAGAGTTCATCTACTGGGTTTCCTGCACATTTTTATTTTTCATTAAATCGACTGATCATTTAACCTCTTTGATGGACTCTTCAAAATGTTAAACGACTCCGTTACAGTAACTCGATTCTGAGGTCTTGTCCGCGCGCCAGGAAATGAGCAGTGAGTGGTGGCCGTGCACTGAATTTTCTAACTAGCACGATCTTAGGATTCTACAAAGACGGACGATTTGGGGTTTTTAGAGATCCTTTAGAAACCCGGAGGTCCTTCAAATTTTCATTTGCGTAAATATTTTTGCATGAAATTGGACCTTGGTAATGCATTTATTACTTTAATGTTTATATTAACAGGCTTTTATACCATTGACCATGAATACGAGATACGAGTATACAGTTAAGGACAATCCCTCTTCCCCGGAGTAGTTTGGTTTATGGCGTTTTGGCGGTCACACTCGTCGTCTTCTTGCTTCTTCACAGTGCCTTTTGTTTGCAAACCATTTCTGGGGGTTTATTCATGTTTTTCCAGATGAAATGGGCAACCGTCAAAAAACCTCTGACATGCTCTCGTTCATTAATCATAAACACTTGTGTATGAACTGAAGATGAGATCAGGGAGCAGGAACTGTGTAGGTATTCCCTCCTGCAGCAGCGTGCTGGAGGCATTTTGAGGCTTTCAGCTGCCTCCACACAAAAACTCTCCCTCTATTGTCGCAGCAGCAGCTTTCTCTGCAAACTGCCGACGAGCCTTTTCATCACATTCTGCCGACGCGGAGCTTTAATGCAGAAATCACAATGCGTACGAAGCTGCTTCAACATCCAGGGCTGTAAAGCGGCAATATGATTTAATTTTAAATCTCTGGTAGCCAATGACTTTAATGTTCCCAGAATAACCAACAGTGATGGTATCTACTGACAAGTATTGTGTTGACCATGAACACACACTGGAGTTTATTTCTGACTAATTCCCACACCTGCTAGCCTGCTGCCACAAATACTCACGAGAGCACCAGATGTGGATTCATCCGCCGCTGAAAATAGTCCACAATAAATGTGCTATTTCCTCCTGTTGGTTTGATAAAAACTACAGTGACCAGCTCTGTTGGGAAATTACTGAGCGTCTTCAGTAGGAACTAATGGGGTACGAGTTGAGAGCCAGAGACAGCTCTCACACATCTGCAGGTTCTATATGTAAAATAATAACCACAACTTGTAGTTATTGTTAATTAGTGGTAGTTCAACTTATAGTGGATGTTTTTTTTATTAGAAATTGTTGATACTTTGACTGTAAAAGGTTGTATTGTATATCAGCGGTCCGAGTTTATATGATAGCTCTTGACTTTGAAATAACATTGCAAAAATAAATCTTAGTTTTTTGTTATAATACCCTTTACATGTATGCAGAGGTTTGTATGTACCGTCTAATAAGACAATAAATACAGAAAATGAAGCTATGTATAATTGAAAAATGTTTCACTCGTCTCTGAAACCGTGTATATTTTCTGAGAAACTCTAAATAACTAGAACTATCGTAATTTATTTTAATTTCCTGGCTTTGAAAAAAAGAAATTTGGCTATCATTAGAACCCATGAGCTACAGCTTTGACAGAGGCTGCCAAATAGTGGCCACTGACCGGTGTACTCGACCTCCACGTCGGCGAGGGCTTTCAGCGTGTTCTCGAAGGTGACGCCGTCGAGGTCCAGCGCTCCGACGGCGTCGTACACAATCTTGGTGTTGGCGATGAGCTCCTCGGAGAGCTCCAGGATCTGCTCGGGGGTCAGGTCCCAACGTAGCCGGTTCTCTGCACAGACCGGCACCACGCTGCCAAACACCACCTCACCTGGGACGCCAGGACAGGTGAGCAGGAAGTAAAAAGGACAGGTCAGTGATGCAATAGGAAATCAGATTGAATGTAACTAATACAAACAAGTACAATTGTAATCAGTAAAATACTAAAACTATTACCAGCTAAATGTACTTCCGGTATCATTATAAAAAGTACTCTGAGGACAAAGTGTTTACTTATGGTGTATCTCATTGGAATATTATTCCACATGAACACATATGCAGCATGTTTTTGTAACAGCTGGTTTAGGTAAGAATACTTTTAATGATGGTACTTTAATATATATATATATATATATATATATATATATGTCAGTCATATATAAAATCTTCAGTGTCAGTCAACGGCTCAACAGTTTGTTAGCTCAGTGAATAAGCAGAGTGAGCTATCATGCTAACGTTACACTAACAGGAGGGAATCGGCGCAGAGCTGCATATAAACGAACCGCCATCACAATCCAGCTGGTTTAATTTGTCAATTAAATACTTAAATGCTAAAATAACGCATCTCGTGCGTTTTAAGCAATTTACTGGTAAAAGCCTGACGTTACAGCACAACAGCTAAGCTAGCGAACGTCAGGGCTAAAACTAGCTGAGACAGACTCAGTGATCAAAGCTAATTAAATCTAAACGATTACAGACACGATCGGAGAGGAGACATCGTGCCCACGAAGAATATGTCACATTGAAATGATTCAGTCACACAAAACTCACCTGTCGGCCCCATATTTCAGGTATTGAATGAAGTTCGCTCGGTCCGTGTGGTGAACTGTCAGGCAGCTGAATGCAGGACGACCTGGCTGCGACAGGAGAGCAATTACACTTCTGGTCATAGATTTCAAAATAAAACCCGACACGAGGCGCGAACCCAACAGCGCCAAACTGATTGTATTATAGCCTACCATGTATACAGTATTAGATTATGAAGTAATACTATCACATTGTGAAAATATTAATTTACAAGTAGCAGTATTGCATTCAAAAAGTACACACTATTAGCACCAATAAGTATTTAAGTAACAAAAGTATGTGCAGAATGTTATGTTACGTTTTATATATGTTATGGTATATTATTATGCAGCATTGTAATTCCCTTCTCCCTGGAGATCAATACAGATACAGTAAATGTAATCTATAATAATACATTATACTATTATGTTTAATTGTACCAGAATCTGCAAAGTAATTACAGTATAATAAAGAGAGCGCTTACTCTGAAGGCAAGTTTGCCAAACTGTGTTTTCCGGCTGGTGTTACTGGTAACTTTACGCCGTAAACCAGCCACACGAGAAACCACACAGGCGCCTACGCGTGACGGCGTATCTCCGCGTCAAGCTAATTAGCTAGCTGAATGACGGCTACGATTACTCGAAGGAGTGGGGCTCACGTCAACTCATCCTTTACCGGGCTAATCGACAACTGAAACACAGAGACAGCTGGTAGGAAACACGCATTGCTGTGCCTTCGCGTTATGTGAGGCAACACGATATGTTTCTTACACGGCAGCCAGGTTGCAGTCAACGGAATGTGATTAGCTAGCCCGCTAGCGGTTAGCATCTTGCGGTTGTCGTTGTGATATCACGTCAGGCCGAGCCCCTTTTAGAAGTCGGGTAATACAACATGTCTTTACTTCTTGGTGAACGTGCACTCCTCGAGACATGTAATGGGCTTTCAACCAATCTCTAATTCGACGTACGCTACATAAACCCACGCACGCTTAAATAACCACTGTTACCGTTTCTATTGGCGGGTTTAAACATTGTTATCGCACGAGAAAGGAGACGTGTAGCGACAATCTGTTGAGCCCAGATGCTGTAAAATCCGATAACTGTTAACCGAATTTACTGAAAAGATAATGGATTCCGGCCATAGATAGTCCCTAATATAATACACACTGCAATGCTTGCTGCTTAGACGTAAAGCCACGTTAACTTGCCATAATTTTGACAAGGGATTCGTGTAAACTTTATTTAACAATACATCTCTACAGTGGAATGAACGTTACACACGCGTACACCAGGTTTGTTTTTAGGGAGATGTGTTTTTTTCCATGCTAGCAAGCTTAGCTAAAAGTAACCTGCTAACTTCGATAATTGAAGATGAGCCCAAGTTCAGAATGACCTCTCAGCTGTGGTATAAAAGGTCCCTCGGCTCGCTGGCCTTACGATGTGTTCCTATCGGTTGTTGTCAATTTGTTCAGTCACGACTTTTCAAAACCAAGATGGCTAGTGTTAGCCAGCAGGCTTCGGCGATCCTAAGACAGTGACGCCAAGTAATATTTAGCTTGAGTTTCTAGAATGTTCTCCATGCTAATGCTAAAGGAGGCTAGCTGTAGTGGAGCAACACTAGTGTGCCCCTCTCTCTCTCTCTCTGTGACACTGGTGGGGAGAAGGTAGTATTCGGATCTTTCTCTGAAAAGCTCTACACCTTGAAAATACTACACTACTAATAAATAGTTTATGTCTGAATATGGATACGCACAATGTCATTTAAGTGTTAAAAGTACAAATGGCACACTGCAGTTAGTACATTTTAGTAGAGGGAGGGCATGTTGTACTGGGTTACATTCCACAATTTCAAGGAGATGCATCTAATTTGACACAGAGTTTCTGAATACCCAAAATATTGATGTTTGTCTATTAATTTTTCGTGACAATAATGACATGACAACTTGGTTATTCAGCCGGTTTTCCCCTCATCTTGTTTCATTGACTTTACAGGGTCTCTCTCCCTCAGTGACCACAGTTTGAGCCACCCTCGCCATGACGGACAACAAGCGTCTCGCCTTCTCCATCCTCCAGTTCCTCCATGACCAGCTTCAGTCAGGGAATCTGACCTCAGGCGCCCAGGAGAGTCTGGAAGGTAAGTCCTCCGCGAGCAACCGGAAGGGGCACAAAACGTAACTAAAATGTGCAGTCATATTGTGTATTTCCCATAATACTCATTAAGATCTTCAATGATTGATCCAGGATTATAGTAGACTAAAACCAACGCAAGCGGAATAACTAAAGATAAGAAAGTCCTGCAAGGATATTTAGCATGTTTATCTTTAAGCCCTCTCCACTTTTCTTTCACTGTGTGGTTTATCCACACACACAAGTTCAGAGTAGGATTCTCCAAAGCCTGTTCACTCATAGGTCTCTAATGTTGGTGAAGAGTTTGTCATTAGAATAATTGATTCAGAGTGGGGGGAGTATTGAGAGCTGTTGGAACTTCAAGAACAAAGTGAGACATCCCCTCAGCTGATCATTCTTATTAGATGAAATGCTCTCAACAACACTTTTGTTCATCACTTAATAATTTAAACTGATTATCTTAATAGTTTTTAATCGGAACAGTATAAGTATTTTCATCAAGCTTGTTGGAAAGACATATTCAATTAACATTTAGGTAAATATCCAAATAACCTTAGAAGATGATGAATATCGAAGGACTTGGATCAGGACATCGATAGCTTTGATAAATGTTGTGATATACATTGTTTCCCATCAGCCCCCAGATTCAACTAAGAGTTGTTTTGTTTCCCAAGAAACACATGTATGATGTAAACACCAGACAGACTAATGGAGATGTAACTACCAAGTGTTATGGTATTTTTTCTTGATGAAAGACACCAACTGTTCTCTTTGTACAGGCCTGGTTGTAGGACTCGTCATCGTGTGTGTTTACATAGTGTGTGTGTTGTTCTGCAGTTGCTGTTCAGTGTTTGGAGACGGCGTATGAAATCTCGACTGATGACCAGACCCTCGCCGTCCCCATGACGTTACCGGAGATCTTTGCCTCAGCCACAGACAAGGTAATGATAACCCGGTGTGGCTTGGACATGGCTAATCTAACACTATGTATTTAGGATAAAATCGTGACAGTTTTTTTGCTTTTTCTGGATGTACTTTTGTTGACACAATGAAGTATTTCAAACTGGTGATGTCTGACTTATTCTGTGTGTGTGATTTTGTTTGTTTCAGTTCCCAACTGAGTCGCAGGTCAACAACAACTCTGCTCCTCCACCACCTCTGAACTCCCTCACAGAGGAACAGAGAGACGAGGCAGAGACGCTCAAAACCGACGGTGAGACGGCAAACGACGACGACGACGAGGAGGAAACTCTTCCTCTTATCTTGGATTCTATCCCGGATTACATTAGTCCGTAATGAGGTGATGCGTTTTGATCTGCAGGTAACGACCAAATGAAAGTGGAGAACTTTGCGGCCGCTGTTGAGTTTTACTCAAAGGCCATTGCCATGAACCCTCAGAACGCCGTCTACTACTGCAACAGGTCAGTGTGCCGTCAGGACTCAGTTCAAGAGGTTTAAAAGTGTCGACCAGGGGTATTCAACTCAAATTCAGTGAGGTCCAGTTAGAGAGGATTTCCTCATGCAAAGGTCTGGAATATCACCATCATTTAAAATGTGCGCTATATGATTTTGTGCCATATGTATTGAATTAGCAACTACAAATCAAGATCATTGAACCTCAGTATCCTCACTTATTTAGCAAAAAGTAGAGAGCAGCTGCCTCACTGTGCTACCGCAGTGAGGCAGCTCGACGGACAGTCAAGAGGAAGAAGAGAAAAGGGAATGAGATCGTCACACTGAAATGTTTTCAATGTGCATTAACGCGTGAATTAAGTCTTTCCAGATCTATATAACATTTTCCTTTGCATAAAATGTGTCGCAGGGCCGCAGCGTACAGCAAACTAGGGAACTATGCCGGAGCGGTGCAGGACTGTGAACAGGCCATCGGCATCGACCCAAACTACAGCAAAGCCTACGGGAGGATGGGGTACGCCTTCTGTATAAACTCTCTTCTCCTGACATGCAGCAGCTTCCTCAGCCGGCTCTAAATCTCCTTCTGCCCTCTAGTCGTAAAAGTGTACAACATAAAAGATAATGGCTGGTTCTCTGCATTAAGCCTGGTCTATACTCGCACAAGGCAGCAACTAATATTAAATGCACAATTCAATATAGAGCATCAAAAGTAAAGGATGAATTGATTCTTATTCTTTGGGTGTCGGGATGTGTCGCTGTGTTTCAGTTTGGCTCTGGCCAGCCTTAACAAACACACAGAAGCAGCAACTTACTACAAGAAAGCTCTGGAGCTCGACCCCGACAACGACACGTACAAAACCAATCTGAAGATTGCGGAGGAGAAGATGGAAACCTCCAGTCCAGTAAGAACAGAAGAGAAGAGGAGGATGGCTTTTCTGAACCGGTGATGCTGTGAAGAGTCTGCCCTTATCTCTCTTTCTATCTCTCAGACAGCAGGGATGGGTGGAGTAGATCTGGCCGGTCTGCTCAGTAACCCCGGCTTCATGAACATGGTGAGAGCTCAAACACTCTTTCTCTTGTTCGTCTGTCACCGCCATCGAAAACACATTCTCCACAGATGGGAGGTGTTATAAGAGAGCTCAGCACATATATATGATCGTAAGATGAGATGAGGGAAGCCTCTTATTGATCCCGAGACCAGACATGGTTGTTGCAGCAGCACAAAAACAAAAATAAGTGCAGTTACTTAGTGAAGTCGTATTAATAATAAGGGGTGGATACAGTGATGGGGCTCCTGTGTGGAGGGTTTTTGTCTCTGAACCCTGGGTGGATTCAGTGTGGGGGGGGCAGTGCCCTGTTCAGTCTTATGAAAGTTTCTCTGTCGCTTGAAGCAAAACAAGTTATAGAATGTAGATGATTGCTCTTCCAGCATAGATGGGGCCGCTTTGTGCAAGCATGATGATGTGATGATGTCACTTGACTGACCTGGTAGTTGTAATTCTACTGTTTGGCCACTGCCTACACTATTTTAACTAAAACTGGAGCTCCACATGGAAGAGTTTATATGGAGAACATGCAGAGCCATGTTCTCAGATGACACGGACCTGGTTGGCCTTCTTACCCGAGGCACAACCTGGCCAATAAAAGGGAGGTTGAATCTTTTGTCAGCTGGTGTAATAAATGAAGAAGGAGAGAAGAAGGAGGAGGTTTCACCAGTGATAAATGAGTTATAACTGCTGATGACGAAAACAGGATCAATAAGATCAGAAAGGCTCTGATTGGCCTTCCCCCGGACTCACTCAAGGCCACTACAGGAAAGAGAACACGATACTATTGTTTCTTTTAAAAGCCATCCACTGCACCGTCTTTCTAATGAACGTGGAAGTTAATTCAGTGAGCGCCTCAGGATGCCAGTGTCCTACTGAACAACTCGCAAAGTCTTTTGTTCCAGTAGCAGTGTTTTAAATGAACACCGTTGGTTGTAGTCTTTTAGATTTAGCATCTTTCTGATGTCGGTCATGTTTTATATGGCATTCTCTGGTGTTTGTTTCTTGTCTGCTGTGCGCTATGGTCTGTGTCTGTTGCCTGTATTTGTATAGTGTTATATATCTGTATGGATTATTTCCTGCTGCACATCCTGTTCGACCTCTGCTTAGTGAGCATTGCAACGTTTTCTTGAACATCTAAACCTCCGTCATCTGTCCCTGCAGGCATCCTCTCTGATGACGAATCCACAGGTTCAGCAGCTGTGAGTTGATTTTAGGTTTCTCTCGGTCAATTTCTTCCTCTCTGGTGATTCGTTGAGGGTAACTTCCATTCTCCTCTCTGTCTTAGGATGTCGGGGATGATGTCAGGAGCATACGGCGGGGTGCCCGGAGGAGGAGCAGGACTAGGCGGACTAGGAGCAGGACTAGCCGGGCAAGGAGCAGGGCTAGGTGGACTAGGAGCAGGACTAGGCGGGCAAGGAGCAGGGCTAGGTGGACTAGGAGCAGGACTAGGTGGACTAGGAGCAGGGCAAGCAGGTGGAGGACTAGGAGCAGGGCAAGGCGGAGGTGGACCAGGGGGAGGACTAGGAGGAAGTGCGGCGCCCACTGGACCCTCCGCTGGAGCACCCGCTGGAGCCGGAGATTTATCGGGACTGATCCAGGCGTACGTACCTCAGCAGAAGGGTCATACCGTCATTCATCTTGTGTCGTGGCCGCTGGGTGAATACAGTATCAGAAGGTTGATGATGTCCTGTGCTGTCGTTTTTTGCAGAGGTCAGCAGTTTGCTCAGCAGATGCAGCAGCAGAACCCCGAACTCATCGAACAGCTGAGGAGTCAAATCCGCAACCGAACGCCCAGCGCTGGAAACGAGGAACAGCCGTGACACTCGAATACCGTAATCTATTATTACGTTATCTCTTATGTTGAACATTCCATGAACATCAACAATGATGGAATCAGTCGGCTGGTTGAGACGTTTTCTTAGTACAGGCCCAGCCACTTTACTCAACATTTGTACAAGTACCGTAAGATATGTGTACGATACATAGGCGGGAATAGCCATGTATAATAAATGAGTAATTGATTGTTGTGCACTAAATATCTCAGAAAAAATATCATGATAAAGCATTATTAGTTGTATATTAAAAGGTTATAAATGTTAATCTTTCAGTCAATGAACATAAATCGGAAGACAACAGAAAATGTAGTGTGCCCAAATAAATCCTTTTTATTTCACTGCAGAGGTTTATTTTGACTCTTACTGATGGCACTAATGACGCTCTGTTCCAGCTTTTACTGCGGTACAATGCTTTCTAAAATCTGTTAAAAATGTGTTGGCGATTAATGTGTTTCTTCTCGTCTCTGTTTCAGGTTGGACAGGTGTGCTTGTGGATGAGAAGAGCTGATATGGATCATTTAGAACTCGAAGGACTAAAAGGAGGTTGTTGTTGTTATTTTTTGTTTTCCCCCCCATCACTGAATAATTCCTGCACGAGGGAACGAGGAGCTCCAACCACTTCATTCAAGAGCCACGTCACCAAAAAACACCCTCTTCCTGCGGCTCTGTGTGGTTTTTATGAAGAAGATTTTGACATTTAACACTTAAGTGTCGAACACAGATTCATTCTAATAAAGAAATTCTGCTCTAATAAAGTCATGTATATTAAAACAACAAAGTTTAAAAGCAGACGCTTGACGTTTCTGAGGTGAGTGTGGCGGGTTGAGTTGTGAGGAGGCAGCAGGGTGTCAGAGAGCTGTTCAAAACACAGTCTTGACAATAAAAAAAAACATCTCAACATTTTACACTCCTGACGACTGGTGATCACTTTAGACCCGTTCTGTCTGTCTGATCAGCGGCCTTGCAGAAAACCTTCTTCCCCGACTCAGGAGGTGTGAACACACGCTGAAGTGTTGATTGACAAAGAAGCCCAACAGCGTCTGTAACTGCCATGTAAAGTGGTCCCCAACCTGTTTTCCTTGCAACTCCTTTTATTATAATTTACTTTAAAAAAAACATATCTCGGCATAGGTTTCATGTCTTTATGCTGTAAGCCGCTTTAAATATGTGTCGCAAGCAAACATTGTGGCTGTACAGGTCACCGAAATAGCTCTAAAGGTCATATAATGTTCAAAGTGATAAAGATCATTTTACCCATCAGTATTTTTATGTACCCAGTTTATTTTTTACCGGAGCAACGCCTGTCTGGTGAGTGAACTTAACTTGTTAATCAATGTAAACTTATTGATAATTGACAAACACTATTTAATGATACTAATGTATCATTCACCATGTTAGATGTGATGATGGCAATGTTGCCATAGGTGTCAAACTTGTGTATTTGGTTTAATTTTTTTTAGATAAAATGAATACAAAATTGTGTAGTAGGGAAGTTTAAATGGAGGAATAAAATATATATGTTAACTAGAATGCATCACATTTAAAATGTAATATTGAAAAAGTGTAAGTTCATTTCTGACTCGGTTATATTTGTACAGGCTGAATTGATAACATCAGAGTGAATCTCTATAACAGAAAGGGATAGATCATCCAAAACAAAAGATTTAACTCATTTGAGGCACTGCTTTAAATGTCACTTCCTGCTTCTAGATGTTATCTGATTGGGTTTGTTACTTTAAATGAAGTACAACTAACAACTACTCATTGACATACACTGAATTATCACCTATTCTGTTGGTTTAAGATTATACATACTGATTTCACTTACGGGGCATTTTAAATGGAGGACTTGTGCTAGTGACATATTAGTGCTAAAGTGTGCTAATCTGCAAAATTGGTTCCTAAATTACGCCGTTCATATTTCCACCAATCGGCGCCCAGAGGATGCGTGACGTCAATGCGGAAGTACTTCAATACACCTGCTGGGGAAGAGACGGTCCGACAGGTAAACACGATGACGCTGACTCGCATTTCTTGAGTTTTAAATGTACGTCGAGCTGTTTCGAGGGGAAATAACACAGAGCCAAACGGCGTCTTTCTTCTATCACGGTCGTTTTAAGGTGGAGCCTCGTTAGCTGCCGGGGTGGGATAGCGAGCTAATGTTAGCAACTCCGTCAAGCTAGCTGCTGTTAGCGGAAAGGCTCTCGGCGGTTTTCAACGTAAAGGGGTCAAATGCACCGTAATCACTGATGAGGTCAAACCAGACCTGTTACATTATTGTATCATAAAAGCGTAAAGCTATAACTCTCAGGATACGTATGGAAAATATTATTGTCAAGAGTTATGATGCGCTGTAACATTTAACTCTAAAGTCCCGTACCGGAAGCGGGCTTGAAGCCGGGCCGCTTGATGTCTCTCCCCTCCGGTTACGACACGAATTTAACGGTGAATAAAAGGTCATAAAGTCATAAACAGTCCAACACACACCCGGCTCATGAGTTTATCTCGGCCGAGATATCGTTTAACGATAATTCACGTTAGTTTACAATGTAGAAAAGTGTGTAGTTGACGTAACGGTTTGCCGTGGTGAAAGATGTAGCGTTATTAAGGTGTATTTATTACTTTACACAGCACCATGAAATTACACGACAGCAACGAGTTAAACATTCTACTTTGTAAATGTTTCTTAAGCAAAAATATTTAAGAATAAACAGAACGCTGTACTTAAAGCATAAAGTGCCGACACTATCCATGAACGTTATACTACGTTAACAAGATGTTGCTGCTGGTTGTGGTGGAACTCCTTGTGAACCAGGGTATTTTCACGATCTGCTGATTATTTTCTATATTAATCATTAGATTGTTTGGTTATATAAATAATGTGAAATACTGTCACAATTGAACAGCCCAAAGCCACAATTTCACTCAATTGTTTTGTCCACTCAACAGTCCAAACCTTGCAGGAATTCTTCACCGATACTGAAACGAGTAAACCTTCAACATTGCAATTAATTTGCTTTAAACTGACTTTGATTAAGAATTAATGAATGAAGTATAAGAACTTCAAACAGTACAGGAGTAAACGTAAATCATTGCTTTAGACCACTACACACAACATTTCTCTGTGCATGGAGTTCTGGGTTGACTGGTTTATTGTTGACTTCCTTTTCCACTAACGTCTCACTTTGTCCCAATGTAACCAGCAGGGAAGTCTCAGCAGCAGGGTGAAGGTGTTTGGTTTGATGATGCTGTAGCGTTTGAGCTGAAGGATGGAGATCCTGGTGGCCAAGCTGCTTGGCCTGCTGGGATTGTTTGGTCTCATGCTGGCGGGTGTACTGGTCCCAGTGCGCCTGTTGCTGTCCGACCACGACAAAGCACACAGATACAGGAGATCTCTGTCTCTGTGTAACTCCTTCGGAGGAGGCGTGTTCTTAGCAACATGCTTCAACACTTTGCTGCCAGCCGTCAGAGACAAGGTAGTGTGTGTGTGTGTGTGTGTGTGTGTGTGTGTGTGTGTTTGTGTTTGTGTGTGTGTGTGTGTTTGTGTTTGTGTTTGTGTGTGTGTGTGTGTGTCTTGAATTGAGAACAGCAAAACTAATTTAATAACAGTGCTAAGAAATCTGCAAGAGATTCAGAACCAATGAAATGCCGGCTGATCGATTAGCTGTGTGAGTTTTAAGTTGACCTTCAGTGTGTGTTGACGCTCCTCAGGTGGCTGACGTGTTCCAGCAGCTGAAGATCAGCAGCGACTATCCTCTGGCAGAGACGATGATGATGCTTGGCTTCTTCCTCACCGTGTTCGTGGAGCAGACCATTCTCACGTTCAGGAAGGAGAAACCGTCTTTCATCGACCTGGAGACGTTTAATGCCGGCTGCTCTGAGGCCGGAAGTGACTCAGAGTACGACACACCCTTCATTTCCTCTGCACGGGAACCGCCGAGAGATGGCGGCGGTCAGCGCTCTCGCGGACACAATCACGGACATTTCAGCGCCGCCGACCTGGCGGGGGCGGGGCCTCTGCGGCTGGCCGGCCTGGTCCTGGCTCTGTCGGCTCACTCCGTGTTCGAGGGCCTGGCGCTCGGCCTGCAGGAGGACGGAGCCAAGTTGGGCAGCCTCTTTCTGGGAGTGGCCGTGCATGAGACGTTGGCCGGCGTGGCACTCGGTGTCAGCGTGGCCAAGGCGTCGCTCGGCATGAAGGACGCCGCCAAACTGGGCGTCACGGTCAGCCTGATGATCCCGGCGGGGATAGTGGTGGGGATGGGCATCGAGTCAACGCAGACGCTGGCCGGCAGCGTGGTGTCCGTCGTGCTGCAGGGTCTCGCGGCCGGCACCTTCCTGTTCGTCACCTTCTTTGAGATTCTGTCCCAAGAGCTGGACGACAAACGGGACCGCCTGTTAAAAGTGCTCTTCCTCATCCTTGGCTACACAGTGCTCGCCGCTCTCGTCTTCATCAAGTGGTGACACACGGGAAGCTCTTTGACACAATACGGCAATACCAAAGGAAGTCTCATACACCCATCGAGGCAGCTGTGTCCAGCTGTGAGAAACAGCTGGACGATAACAAACCATTTCAATCCTCGGCTATGTCTGTGATGAAAACAGATTCAACAAAAAATTAACTGAAAGAGTAATGTTACCCTTCCAGAAAATTCCTCTAGTGGTTTAACTTGTCACCTTGCAGGCAGCAGCTGATGCTCAGCAGTACTCCAGGACACTGTGACGTCACTGTTGGGTGTGGTTACATATCAACTTTACTCCAGAGAGGGCAGCAGAACTTCTTGCCACATCTCACTGTGTACTCTGACTAATTCAATATTCCCAAATCATTTCAAGTTTTTTTTATTCAGTCTGAATCTGCTAAATTTAGCTAGAAACAAGAGAAAAGGCGTTCTGACTTGAACACTGTAAAGACACGTGAACTATTGTCGCTAACAAATAAACATAAAATAATATATTTAAATTAGAAGAAATATTCAGCTTTTCTTTGCACTTTTTCATTTCCCGAATAGCCTCTCTTTTTTATTTACCAGTTTCTCGTCATATCGATGAGCTATTTTAGACTAAGAGTTGTGCAGTGTACTGATACATCTAATATTACAAGCAAGAATATGATCCGTTAAGTATTTACATTGAACTTTAAAGTGTGTTTAATATAATACCGGATTCTAATTATCGATGTATTAATATATACATCACTTTAATTTTGCAGCTGGTAAAGTTGGACCCAATTTTAATAACTTAATATACTACTTGGTAGTTTAATATATTACAATACAACATTTATTAGTTGATCATGTTTTGTATTATTAATCAGAAATTTCCTGTTATTTAAATGTAGTGGAAAAGTACAATATTACCCTCTAAGATGTAGTAGAGAATAAAGTGGCAGAAAATATAATTACTCAAGTAAAGTAGACTGTATGGAAGCTCAGATTTAGTATTACACCTCCTCTGTCTCTATATGACGTTAAACTAATCACACCGCAGCCTTTCAAAGACAATCAACATGTATATCCATGTTCATGTACTCTTTATATTTATGACTTTTTCATCGTTGAACGTGTTCCTATGGTGACCCTGAACCGTTTTGTATTTATGATGGTTTGTGACAAGTTATCGTTGCCTCAGGTTTCATGTGTTAGTTGAAATTAAACGCATTATGGTCATACTTGTTGTAGAAAAGAGCTTCATTGTGCGTGTGATGCCTGTGGGATTGAGCTGGGGAGGACGCGCTCTACATCGGTAGAAGTTGCTAAGAATTTTGGTTGGCATGCCAAATTTCCTCAGCCTCCTTAGGAAGATATCCCGTCTGCTGGGCCCTGTGCAGGTTGCGCAGCGTGTTGGGAGACCAGACCAGGCCCTCGCTGATGTCAGCTTCCCAGGAATTCAAAGGCGTTCTCCCGTTCCACCTGTCTCCCCTTTGGAAAGTGGTGTGTGCTGCAGCCGCTCCCTCCTCGGGTCAGCAATGAGAGATCATCATCCTGACACCATTTGATCGCCTCATCAACTCCGTATTGCATGTCATCAGATGTTTTACCCAGATGTTGCTGCTCTGGCGTGGCGTTTGAAATACATTATTTGTTATTTGCATGTTTCCGTGAACAACGGGACCAAAGACGAGTTGACACTGAACTCGACCCTAAAACAGGATGTTGAGTCGCAGCACAATGAGGTCACACACAGGTCACACATCAAGACAACAATTACTGTAGTGGCCATTTGTCAGTCCAAAATCAACAAACAATAATCTAAATCAAACTGCCACTTTGATGCACCGTGGGTCTCGGTATTGACGCACGCAAAATAAAATAATGTCCAGAATGTTGGATTGGGTTGTGATAATTTATTCTCCAAAGAAACAAAAAAAGAACAAACAAAATGCAAACATTTCCTTCTGCTATGTGACTGTGTGTGTGGTAAAAAAACATTTGCCACCCTGGTGCATGCTGGTCCTGTGCTTACCCACCTCTACATATAACCACAGGTGCCCAGTGTTAACCAATTAGTGAACCCAAGAAACAACTAACCTATCCAAACATAACCTAAATAAATGTGGTATTGCGCATGCGCCGAGTCGATTTTCCGAGTTTGTTTTGACACGCCCATAATGTTTTGCCACCCTGTCGATGCACGTCTGATAACGGGGAGTGACATCCTCAAAATCCCGATTATTTCCCTAGTTAAAAGTACATTCAGCATGTATATTGTACAGGTAGTAATAATATGTAGTAATGACATGTAGATTAATGAGTGATAAGCAGTTGCTATTTCTTTTGTGTCAACAAATTATTGTAAACATGAGTTTGTTCACATTATCAAAATAAAACACTGGTTTATTATTAGGGTATTTAGTGTCGAAGATAACCACTTTAACAGTGAAAAGTGAAACATTGAACTTTGAAAGAAAAGCATATTTTGATAGTACAATAACATCCTATCAGATAGGGTAGCATGAATCGATACACACCTATCAGTTTATGCAGCGGGTAGCAAATTCTGACAAGGCAGCAAAAAATGACAGAACACCGGCCCTAATTTGAGCTCATTAAGTTAAAACCTCCACCGAGTGCAGGATCTTGACTTCTCAGGAGGCATTTGCACCCCGTGAGCTCAGCAAAATAAAAGCAGAAACAACAACAGGAGCGGGCTCCGGCCGGTCCGGCACGGTCCGGCAGCAGGACCAGACGCCACAACAAAAGGCGCGTGAGGTTGTTCCCCCTCTTTAAGCCTCTTAGTGGCTGTAAGTCTGCCTGTAAGTCTGCCTGCAGCCGGTCTGCAGCGCTGCCGTTGGTTCTGATCGTGATGATTTAATCCCTCGGTGGAAAAGGTTAGGTCGTCTTTGGATCTTATAGGTTTGTCAGCCTGCCAACCGCACACTACGGACAGCAACGGGAAACGTGGAAGGCATGGACAAGCTTCTGTTACCGAGCGGCGAGGAGGAAGAGCGCTCTGACCAAGGCTCGCATGCTCCGGCAAAAGCAGAGAGGAAGATGTGGGACCGGGTGAAGACTTACTTCCAGGGGACGAGCAACCTGAGGAGTAACGTGAGGGGTTACCTGAAGAGGAACGGGCTGCTGACGCTGTCCATCATCGCCGTGATCACCGGCTGCCTGCTGGGCTTCATGCTGAGGGGAACTCATCTGTCCACACAGGTAGAGTCACGACTCGCATGTTGGAACGTTTTAACCACAGAAGAGTGTCCTGTGCTTTAAGTTTAGGCCCAGGCTCTCCTGCTGGGCCTCAGCATATTTCCAAGTTGATATGTTATTTTTGTTTCTATTGGAATTGTTTCATAAAACTTCCCCACAGGAATCACCTGCTGGGACTTAAAATGCAAAAATATGTGTCATTAAACTTCCTGGTGATAAATCCTTTTTAGTGTATAAATAAGCACTCACCCACTAGACCTTGACATTCCAGTCATACACACACAAAATCTGTACAATGCTGTACAATAGACGTCAAGACTGATATTCTCAGATTTAACTTAACAAAAGAAACAAGAGAAACTCAAAATGTCTAATATTTTCAAACATTTTATTCTCAATTAATTTTATATCGAATGTTATTGTCATCATCATCACCATCATCATCATCATAATATGTATTCTCGTTATTAGGATTACTCTCATTAAGATAATAATAAAAACAATTTAAATGCATTCAGTTTATTTTGCATAGCCCAAAATCTGAAATTTGCCTCAGAGGGCTTTACAATGAGTACACATCGACACCCTCTGACCCTCCTATCGGAACAGGAAACACTCTCCCAAAAACTTTAACTGGGAGAAAAAGAGCAACAGATGGACAGAAGGGCAATATATATTATGTTTACATCTCTTGTTTCAGTTTCCACATTTTGAGCCAGCTTGGTTGACCGGTGTTCTGTCATTTCATGGTACTTGTCAAGAACCGATACCTTGTGGTATTGCGCATTTTTTTGACACGCCCATAATGTTTTGCCACCCTGTCGATGCACGTCTGATAACGGGGAGTGACATCATCAAAATCCCGATTATTTCCCTAGTTAAAAGTACATTCAGCATGTATATTGTGCAGGTAGTCATAATATGTATTAATGACATGTAGATTAATGAGTGATAAGCAGTTGCTATTTCTTGTGTGTCAACAAATTATTGTAAACATGAGTTTGTTTACATTATCATAATAAAGCACTGGTTTATTATTAGGGTATTTAGTGTTGAAGATAACCACTTTAACAGTGAAAAGTGAAACATTGAACTTTGAAAGAAAAGCATATTTTGATAGTACAATAACATCCTATCAGATAGGGTAGCATGAATCGATACACACCTATCGGTTTATGCAGCGGGTAGCAAATTTTTACAAGGCAGCAAAAAATGACAGAACACCGGCAGTTAAATAGTTTAAGTTTGCTTCCAGTTTGTTTATGAGCTCAAACGCTGTAGTTCAGGTGAACTAACATCTCAGTTAAGCAGTTAAAACAGTTTGCTTTAAATTAGCTTTTTTATGTTATTTAGTAAAACAGTTAAGTTCATGTTAACAGCTCAGCTTAACCTTACTAGCTTAATTGTGGACAACGTTCGGACTAACGTCTCCGTCTCTGCTGTAGCTATATGTGGCAACTACTTCAGGAGCGGAAGCTTCAATGTCTTATTTCTGCTGCTCGTTCTGACAGTTTAGTGACTTAATGTCCAGTGTGGTTAAGGGAAGCAATTAAAACAGATACGTTTAAGTTTGAGCACTTAATACTAACCGCGTTGTGCCTGTGGAAGAAGGCAGCTGTTTGCTGACATGCTAACTTTATAAGATGATGTGTGAATAGCTTGTTCTGCTGCCCCCAAGTGGACAACAAGTATGTTATTACTGGCTTACGTCTTTCGTAGAGCAACCATGTCAAAAAGGTTCTTAAAACTTCCAGTTGGTCACAAGTTTTTGACCTTTTGTAACAGGTTTTTTCCCGAGAGGGTCTTGAACATGGATGTAAACAATGCAGAATTTAAAAAAATATATATTTTACGAAGAAGGACATTTATCTCAACTATGAGAACAATAATTAGGATCCTGTAAGTCATACCTCATATGTATGACTTACAGGATCCTCATTTTTTTTCTTCTCAAAGTGGCGTAGATGGGCTTTCATATTAATCCGCTTCCATACTCAACCGGTTTGTTAGAAAGATTAACTGTAAATATAAAGTTGTTTGCCTAGAAAATAAGGATCATTTAATTTAAAGATCAAATGTTGAGGTTTTCCTTTTTAAATCGACTCTCTGCAGCACCATGTTCTGAAAACAATGTCAGGGAGCATTAACAGCCACCGAAGGAGACGACAGCCCATCCAAATCCACACACACTAATCCCTCCTTTCAATTAAAGTGTCCGTCAGCCTCTCGGGTAGTTTCTTCTTGTGAGTTAGAGCCAAATGAGTGACGACAAGAGGAGCTGGAACTGAATGAGGTGGGAACTTTAAGTAACAATAAACGTACACTTGCAGGTTTTAACATATTCACATATATGCCTATACCTAAAGGCCAACAAAAAACAAGCCAATGAAGGATTCAGGTTGTTTAGACCTTCGCTTGAGAGATAAAACATAACGAAAGTTTTACTTATATTGTGAAAAAAGTACTCAGATATTTTGTTAAATACTAAGTTACAAATCCAGCATTTGTAATTTTACTTGATTAATAAAATAAGTATCAACAAAATGTACTTAAACGTGCATGTCATGCAGAACAAACATATCTATATATATATATATATATCGAAAGATTTTGTTCGGATTTGAAAAACTGCATCACAATCTGTGTTTCAAAAGTCCTTTATATTTGTAGATGCATACAATAATCTGAAAATAGACTGAACATAGCTGGACTTTTTAATTATTATTAATGACCTCTTATTGGCTGTCTGCAATCATGTGACATTCGCTGCACTCCTGCAGGTGTGTGCAGTGGTCCGTCTGGAGCTCAGGCTTTTCAGTTTGACTCTAAAGGTTGATAACAAACAAAAAGAAACAACAAATACATGAAAGGGTTATTCAACAATAACGATAAAGATTTGGACAATTGGTCCGGCCAGTCATTCACATGTAATAAACAGTTGTAATTCTCAAAACCAGATTAAACATTTCTCTGTTCATGTTTTCTATGATGTGTAACGTATTATATGTGTGTACGTTATTTTCTAAAATGGTTGTTTTTATATTATATTACAAGTGGATAATACATGGACATCCCTGTTCTCCCGTCCGCTGTCAAAGCCCCACTATGTAACTTTTCCACCTTAAAATAACAGCTTGGAAAAAATTTCCAAGCTGCCAACGGGGGTCTGTGGCCAGAAAACTGCTGAATGTAAGATGTTGGGACCGACCCGGTACTTCCGGTTTGGACCGGCGGAAGTACTTCAACCTGCTTTCTGGCAGTGATTATCCAACGTCATATAGTGCCAGTCCACGCTCACAGGTGACTTTTTATTTGCTCCGCTACGACGCGTAGAGACAGAATGACATGCGCTGTGGAGAACACCGCAGCTGATCAAAGCGCCTGCTGGATGCGGGCTTCGATCAGCTGTGAGCTCACGGAAGAGCCATATATGGCTCGAGAGCCAGAGATTCACTACACTGAAGTAAACGTTAAATACCTGAAGGGGGCGCTACAGGGGAAAAGTTACATAGTGTCGTTTTAAGGATTTTGAAAGTCCTCATTACCAGCTTTACAGCTATAGACGTATCTGCAGGAGTTTGTCAGCTCTTACTTTGACTTTGCTCTCATTAATGAAAGAGCCACATACCTTTATAAAAACTCTCCACACAAACTCGAAAATAATATTTCCACAACATCTGTTACTGTTTGGCTGCTTTTGTAATAACACCTTAAACTAAAGTTTGTTTATGAAGACAAACCATGATTAGTTCTACAAGGAATCTAACGCCACAAAGAATGCGACTAATGACAAAGGCCCCGCTTTTATTTTGAAATGTTCATCGCAGGCAAAGATCTACTTCTCCTTTCCCGGAGAGCTGCTGATGAGGATGCTGAAGATGCTCATCCTTCCTCTCATCACGTCCAGGTAGGTTGACAGTTGTGTGCTTGTCACACACCAGCAGATACATTTAAATAGTCATGAAACATGGAGAGAGAAAAACAAATATAAAGTAATGTTCAGACGTTTTTGATATTTAAAGTTGCACTATTGGTGAGGTTCACCACCCTCTCTGTACTCAAGTTCCCCTTTCATGCGACCCTTTAAACAGATGGGATGGATACTATTTCACCACAGCGAAAACAGTGTTGTGGTGATTCATGAGGACATAATCCTGAAATCATCAATGTTATGCCAACAAGCTTATTTTTCCTCAGTCTTTCGCATGTGTGTGTGTGTGTGTGTTTGTGTGTGTGTGTGTGTGTGTGTGTGGAGGAGGTGTAGGGGTTATTCTGTATGAGCTTGGTGTTGTTTTCAAGCTGCTTCAAATATCCGCAGATATTTAATGAACTAAAGGAAAAAGTTGCCACGCAATATGCAGATCTATTCAGGCTGATTTACGTGCTTTAAAGATATAAGTATATATTTGTTTGTGGTTGAAAAGTGTCTAAATTACTCTTATTGGCTTTTTGCTGGCGGTGCTTTGGCAGTGGCGTGGGGAGCCTGGTGTGCGGTGCTCTGGACGGTGAAACATGTCGATGACAGCAAACAGCAAGGGTCTCTCCCACTGAGCTGGAATGAAACGCATTGACACGTTTATTAGGTAGAAGACGTCAAAATAACCACGTCTTCTAATGAATGTTGCTGTCGTTTATGGCTGCGATCATTGCGTTGCTGTGAGTGAATTCTTAGTAATAAATGAATAATCGTTGTTCAGTCTCATGAAGTCAGAAAGTGACGCATTATCTTTCTGCAGCATTTTCTTAAACTAATTTTACCGTACAACATACAACACGTGCATCCAATAGACTGATGCTTGGTTTATTTATTCTCAGAGCTAGGCTAGCACTTTTATTCTTCCTTAGAGCTAGGCTAGCAGTTTCCTCTTGTTATGCTAAGTTAGGCCATACACCTCCTGAGCGCACACATATGAAACTGAACTAAAGGTCCCTTTTTTTTTTTTTTTGCCCCCCCCCCCTCTCTGTCTGTCTTTTGGTGTAGTTTGATGTCGGGTCTGTCGTCGATGGAGTCGAAGGCGTGCTGTCGGATTGGCGTCCTGACCGTCACCTACTACCTGTGGACCACCTTCATCGCCGTAGTGGTCGGCATCTTGCTCGTCATCATCATCAAACCTGGCGTGGGGACGGAAATGGAGAGCCACCGGCTGGGAGGGGGGCCCGTCATGACCTCGGCCGATGCCCTGCTCGACCTCATCAGGTGAGCGATGTGTAGAGGCCATAAAGGGTCAGACTCTCTAGGTCCAGTTCTGTCTGTCTCAGTGGACCAGATGCTGTTTTCTTTTCTTTATATATTTTGTTTAGTCAGTTTGACAGAAGAATATATGAGGGACGTGTGGTTTATGTGGCGTTTTGCAGCTGATTTGCTAGCTAGCCTATTCTGAGGAAACAGGTCAGCACAAGAACCACTCTAGATGAACACGTTTCAGATTTAGAAAGCAAGACTGACAAACGTGGGTGATAATGAATAAGATTCTCGTGGGTTTTAACCTGACGTCAGTCTTTGATTGTGTGTCTGCTGCGTCTCACTGCAAGGCTGGAGAGGAAGTGCAGTGCAATTGAATTAGTTGTTGATCATTTAAGTCAATTATCAGCAGGAAGCTGCCGATCGCTCTCCAGTGCGTCAGATGTTGTGTTTTTATATCTCAGTAAACTGAATCTCTGTGTTTTGTACAGTTGCTCGAACAAAACAAGACATCTAAAGATGCTTTAAATGACTGGACTCTTGAGAGACTTTTTTGGACCACATGTTTAATTTTTGTCTGACACCTTATTGAAAATAATTGATCAGTTGACATAAATCATAGTGTCCAATAGTCCGCTGCCAGTCAGCTGTGCAACAAATCATACAAAACATAACAAGCGCACACGCATTAATCCAATTACAGATGGGGCTGATTAGTATATTTTTAGTAATCTTGCTAGGGATGAGTGACAGATTAGCACAGTCAGCGGTGATGCAAAGCAATGATCTCTGCTGCGGCTCGTTGGTGGACTCCTCCCGGTGACCTCTGTCTTTGACCTGCCGTTGAAGGTCAAGTGATTTACGCAGACGTTTCCTTCCCGACTCGTCCGCGTTTGACTCTCGATCCTCTCTGTTCCTCCGCAGAAACATGGTTCCCTCTAATTTGATTGAGGCTACGTTTCAGCAGGTAAACGCAACAGCCAGAATAAATAACCTTTCTAGACTCAAGAGCAAACTTATTGTAACACTGTGTGTCGTCTCCCCCACCCCCACACACACACACCCCCCAGTACAGAACAGACCTGGTTCCCATCCTTAAAGTCCCAGCCAGAACCGTTCGGCCCAACTTTGTCTACGTCTTCCCCGACGAGAACGACCCCAAAGGTCGGACGGTGTACCTGGAGCTGACTCCGCCTCCGGATATCACGTACAAGACAAGTCCGGGCAGCAGCCAGCAGATGAACGTCCTCGGCATCGTCATCTTTTCTGCCACCATGGGTGAGTCCACAGGTCGCCGACCGATACTCCGTTATCAAATCCTGATGTTCTCTGCGCTGACGTTTTTATTACGTTCCAACTACTTCTTCTGTTTTCTGTACTTTATCATGGATGTTAAACACATCAGAGGTGGAAGTTTTTTTTTTTTTCCCCTACACAGTAAACTTCCCAGTAATAAAAATTCAGCGTCAACATATATTGACTCTTTCAGAGTTATTACAACACTAGCAAGAGTAAATAGCCCCCATTGATGGTGTAAATATTCAGAGTTAAACATGTTTGTGGAAAATATACCGTGTTGAAGTGAATTGACTGTCAGAGTCATTACAACTAAAGCAAGAGTCAAACTTCATGTTGGTGACAACGTTCACAGTTATTCTGGAAAGCTCCGCCCCCTCCTCCTCCTATCAAATTGAGTTTCATCATGCGCGTTTTAATTCTAGAAATAATTTATCCAAATCACTGTTTTACATATCATTTTGATATTTCAGCAGAAGCAACATTTTAGAATAACTCTATACGGACTTCAACTTTCACTCAAGCTGTTTTTGTGTCTTGAAATATCGAATTGCAGACGGCTAACGTGACCGAGTCAAAAGCTGAGCAGCTAAATTAAAGATTACATTAACACTAAGACCATATCGTCCCTATCTACAGAGTGTTGAAGAGCCACTGTGGGTTAGTGGTTAGCAGGTCTGTCTTTCTATCGGGGGGTTCAATCCCCGCCCTAGTTGATGTGTCCTTGAGCTGTGTTTATGGTGTATGAATGTAACATTATTGTAAATCGCTTTGGGTAAAAGTGTCAGCTAAATGTAATGTAAAGTAACATAGTGATAACATTTTAGAGATAATGCAACTCTGGCGAGAGTTATTATTCTACACTTAGAAGTGTTCATTTAACACAAGTGTTATTTATATTTGACACTCGGACTAGTGTTAATAAAGATTAACACTTCTCAGTGTAATGTAAAATGTACTCTTTAAGTGTTAAATTGACACTGCCAATTTGACTGTACTGTTCCCCAGCTGTTATATAGATCTTGTTCTTCTTTCCTTGAACTTGAGTCCAGACCGTTTCCGTTGCTGCTCATAATAATGTACAAGCTGTTTTGTTGCAGGCCTGTTGCTAGGCAGGATGGGAGAGCGAGGAGCTCCCCTGATCAGTGTGTGCCAGTGCATCAACGAGTGTGTCATGAAGATTATCAATGCTGCTGTCTGGTGAGAGGAATACTCTGAACAGTACAGCCCATATTGCTGAGAAAACACTGGTCCACTTTACAGCAGACACTTTCATTTGTGACAGCAGAAAACACACATTGGTGCAAAGCAACATCACAGTGATGTCATTTTCTTTTTTTATTATTTGCCTTTACCCACTTAGTTATTATATCCACAATCATGATGATAGTTTAGCAACAATATCAGGGTGTAAATATATTGTGAAAGCATCACTAAGTCAAGCCTACAATGTCAACACAATATTAATAATCATAAATATTGTGACATCTGAGGCAGTTGAAAATATTATTGGCCATAATAAATAATGAGCTTATTAGAGGAGACGTATACCACATATACAGGTGTGAAAGTGCCCTATGGATAAGAAACAATCAAACTCAACATGAAGCATACATTATTTTTAACACACCACTATTCACAGGATTATTTCTATTGTGTTCATGACTTCACTTTGAAGCCGCAGCGGGTTTGACCTTGACCTACATTAAATCCAGAACAATCTGGCAAATGTTTGTGTCATAAAGGTCTCACTGCTAAGTGACCCGTCCTATGACTCTGTGAAAGATTGTGTGCATCTGACCTGATGTCAGTTGGTCAGGTGGGGAATACACGGCTGTAACATCCTCCTGCTGCAGCACATGACCAGATTAAAGACGGCAGCAGAGCGAGGATTATTGACCTGAACACTAAACAGATACAGATACAGTTCTGACGTCTGCGCCCTTCAGGGTTTAGACCCTCAGACTCTTAACACACAACAATACGCACATAATAAAATAGTTCACAGGATTTCACAAGCTTTGTTCATGGGTGTTTAGTTATGGCAATCATTAGTGTTTGAAGCACCACCTGTTGAAGATGTTATCATTCATGAGCTGATTCGGAGAAACTACTTTAGCTCTTAAGTCGCTAAAACACGTTATTGTAATAATGACAGCTTAGAGCAGCTTAGAGAAGCTTTAATGAGACGAGCAAACACAGGCTAGAAGTGGATGATTTCTGAGAAGTATCTTGGTTTTCTCACTCGGGTGTTTAACCTTCTCATCAGTTTAGTTTAATAGATGTTTAACTTTTATGCAAATATGTCAAATTCAATTATACATTTTAACACAGGGTTGCACAATGACATTTAAATTGTAGGCTATTCATACCACACACACACACCCACACACACACACACACACACACACACACACACACACACACACACACACACACACACACACAGATCATATACATATATATAACTAATTAAATTAGAACCTTTTCCAGCACAGGATTTCCAACTAATCTTTCATTCCAAGAAGCTACAGTTTTAAAAAGAACTTCAGTGTAGAAATGTGGTTATAATGAAACCAGATATTATCTCGGGTTGGTTGGCATTCCTCCTCCGGCTTTTTATGCACAACTTCCCTCTCCCCTTCCATGTCTGCTTAAATGCCGTTACCTACTCCTGGATCCGCCAGATTTTCACGAGAAAAGCTACCCCGATGGAAACGGTATTGCCATATCTCTTCCGGTGGACGTATCACCCGTCCCAAGTTCCAGGCAATTTCTTTATTGTGGTTTATTTATTTTCTCTGCAGAATCATGACGTAGACTCTTTGGTTTTTCGATATCCGTGGTCCCCAAGGCGAAGTCTGTAGTGGAGTAAACCTCATGACCATTACTAAAATAATCCTTTTAGTAATGGATTACCTTAAAAACTGAGTTGTATATTCACGATCCCCAGAGGATGATGACTTAATGATTGCACCCTGATTACTTTTTTTCTATTTTAATGACTCCTTGACCTTTCCTCTAACCTTACATGTTCAGCTCCACCCTAACGACAAACTCTACATGTTTAGCAGCACTACTGCTCAGACTCTAAATATAGATAAACCATCACAATGCCGTTTGCTATGCCCTCTCAGGTACTTTCCATTTGGGATCATCTTCCTGGTGGCAGGGAAGATCCTGGACATGCAGGATCCGAGCACGCTGGGGAAGAAGCTGGGCTGGTACGGCATCACCGTGCTCGCTGGCCTCTTCGTCCACGGACTCATCCTCCTCCCTTTCTTTTACTTCGTCCTGACCAAGAAGAACCCCTTCACCTTCATCCGTGGGCTGCTTCAGGCTATGGTGATCGCCCTGGCTACCTCTTCCAGGTCAGAGTCCAGGATGCTTTCAATCCTCCAGTCTGTGGATGCTTTCATTTTTTATTAAATTTGTATTTGAATGCTGCCTTTTCACAGCTCTGCCACGCTGCCCATCACCATGAAGTGTTTGTTGGAAAACTGCAATGTTGACCGGCAGATTGCCCGCTTCGTCCTCCCCGTGGGTGCCACCATCAACATGGACGGCACAGCGCTGTATGAGGCCGTGGCGGCCATTTTTATTGCTCAGGTTAATGATTATGAGCTGGACTTTGGCCAGTTGGTCACCATCAGGTAAACAAACAAAGACATGTGTTAACTGTGTCTGAGTCAATTCAGGAGGTTTGAGAAAAGAGATATGAAAGTCAAGAAGACCAAAGCGTTATCTTTGTAAAGAATCTTTTCCAAATGGACACAATGTGAATGTTTATTATTCTTTATCTACTGCTGCACGCATCCCACAAGAGCTTATACGTTTTGTTTCTTTGTATGGTAACAATTTCAATTCTGTCCTCACAAAGGTATGTGGGGGAAAACACGTCTGCTGGTAGTGTAGCCATATGCTGATGACTGATTTTACAAAACCACACTGTTTAACTGACAATGCATTTAAGTATTGATTGGTCTCCTCTCTGATGGTAAATTCTACCTTTTCTTCTGTTTTCCTCATGCAGCATCACGGCTACAGCCGCCAGCATCGGTGCGGCGGGTATCCCTCAGGCCGGTCTGGTTACCATGGTGATCGTACTGACATCAGTGGGCCTGCCGCCAGATGACATCACACTTATCGTGGCCATTGACTGGATTCTGTAAGTTTACAGTACTAATTCTGTAGAAATGTCTCTTTTTAAGTATTTATTTATAGTTAGTGAAGATGTATTTATGCTTGCATGCATTCATTTGCAATTTCTGTTAACTGAATCTCATACATGTTATCAATTCAATGAGTAAATTGGAAAGGAAAACTGTTTTCAAAGTTCCCCTTACATATACTGTATATATATATATAGATATATATATAAAATAAAATATTGATTTTGAGTCAAAGTATTGATTTGCAACTTGAGTTAACGATCACATTATATAAATAAATAAATAAGAATAAAATATTCTTAATTACATGGTCATTTTTCCTTCATATCTTTGGTTCCAGCAAGTATTTGCTGTAATTAGAGGATATACCAATGTACAGATTTTCAACGTCCTCACATACTAATAATGGGAATCCAAACTAATATTTTTTTAACTGAGTGGGACTCTCATTATATTTCTTTACTTTCGACGGCTGCCAATAATCCTCGTCAAACAAACACAGTTTAAAACACTTCCATTACTGCTCAGAGACTCAGAGAGGTTTCAGTTTTATAGTGTTCCTCATTGTGTTTCTGCAGCGACAGGTTTCGGACCATGATCAACGTTCTGGGTGACGCTCTGGCAGCGGGAATCATCGCCCACCTCTGTCAGAAGGATTTCCCCCATAATGCAACAGGAAAGGTAAAAAAAGAAGAAAAATACATTATCTGCAATTTAGACGCAAATTGTAATTTCTAATTTAGTTTTGACATTAAGTTGTCAAACTTTTGGATCAAATTTCTCAGAATCCCCATTAATATATTTGTTATTGCTAATTTGTTGTGTTCCCCAGCTTGACTCCCATGGGGAAACTGAACATAAAATATTAATATTAATTAAAAACAATAGTTCTTTTTTCTTATTGCTTCCTATTTTTTGAGAAAACTTCATATCCCAAACTAAATTTCTCTCTCCATAACTTCAGATTGTAAACAACAAACCGTTACTCATTCACTTACTCATGTTTGTTGGTTTGAATTAGATCACCCCGCAGATTGTATTCGTATTTGAACAACACCAACAGATTAGACATCAAACTTTTTTTTTAATTCAACTGAGTCTTTGTTAAGTCCCGCCCTCTCTACTACACTCAGTTGCTTTGCAGAAAAGTCCATTAATAACCAATCTAGAACTGAGAATTGACTACAATTATTAGTAATTTTCTAATCTACACTGTTGTGTACTATAGGCCTTCAGGATACTGCATACACTCTAAAACAGGAGCTAAGGAACAAATCTTATCAAAGTTGGCTTGCTAAACTATAATAAAGGAGGATTCTTTGAAACATTTGAATCTGATTATATGTTTTCTTGTGATTTCTCTCCAGCCTGTACCGTCGTACGGGACGCAGACTCCTCACACTCACAACAACGCTCACAGCGTGAACGTGCCAATGACAGAGTTCCACACACACACAGACTGTATGTTCGAGACGATGGCCGACCCAGCGGGCGGGAGCCATGCACACACCGTCTACTACAACATCTGTCAGGTGTGATCGGACCAGACCCGTGGAGCTCACCTCAAGACACCACAGAGTCTGGTGAAAATCTCACCGTGCCATCTGAAAGAAAGACCGTCGTAACAAAGCATGATTCTTCTTATTTTGAAAAGCAGAAGCTGCTTTTAGTTCAGTTTAGGTGACAGGGACAGTGGTTTAATTGGCCAAAAGTGGATTGGAGCTCAATTTTAAACTTTGTTCTATGCTCACTGAGAGAAAACATTATCTCCTCGGATTAAAAGGAACAGGGCACCATTTCATGGAAACTAGCAATCAAGTTGGCCTGAATTAAAAAAAGTGGGAAGGTTGCTTCATATCAACCAGAGAAATTCAGCAAGATCTCTGATTGGCATTGAAGAACAGGATGTTCAGGAGTCTAATCTACACCAGAGGATTATGGGTAAATGACAATTTCCTGGGAGCACCTGCAGGTTCATCATCTGGTCTGACCGTAATACCTCTTGTGTGCTGACCAAAATGGACAAATGGAAGATGGGGCTGGAAGACGGATCGCTGTGTTTCATGAGCTTCACCATGTGCTTTGGGTAATTACAGAAAGAATGAGATTGCAGACACTGGCAGTCGAAACGAGTTCTCGTCACAGAGTCACTCGGCTCCGGCATGAAAGCCCTGTTTGAAACCAGATGGCGCGCTTGGGGGAGCCAGTTGAGTTTGTTGCTTTTAGAATATTTCAAGCAAGTGGGAGGAGGCTCCGAGGAGACCATGAACACGCCGGATGGATTTTATATCCCGTCAGACCTAGGCACTTCTAAGGATTCTCCAACAGGAGGACATCTATAGACTACCTTGGCCCAGACCCTTGTAAGCAACCGTTTTCAAGTGATACCCTCACAGTTGGCTGTTTATTTGCTTGACTGTACCCTGAACGAAAGGTTTTGATCCTATTTGAAGTGGAGAGGTGGATTAGTACCTGGATTAATTGTCAGAGCTTTTCAACTACCCGTCGTCTTTTCTTGGATTTACCAAAACAAATCCACTTCAAGGTTGAGATGAAGATACCTTAAGATACCACGTTGGATCACTTTGGATTGGCAATTGAAAATACACTGCGATTGACCTAAGAACAAAGCTGGTAAGCTTGGATCACTCTTTCATCTGGGATCCTCTAAAGTGACGAACGTCTTCGTGCTGCTATTTCTTCCTCATGTTCACAACCCTTTTGCTCTCAGGAATTTCAACGAACCTTTGGCTGAACTGTGTATTTGATTGTCGGGTGGTCACTGCTGCCTGCCCTCAGACTTGATGGAAATGTTAAAGGGTAATCCGTCCAATCCGACGGCTCAATCAAACCAAGTGCTCTTCGTCATGCAGACTCAACCTTCTGTTTCAGTCTCATATGTATTTGATAGCATGCTGGCATGCGTTCTAACTGGCTTCACTTGAAGTCGCATTATTTTCTCCTGTTGTTGTCTCGACTTGAATGTTGCAAAGTATTGTACAAAGTGCTAAAGGGATTATGGGAATTTGACCAGTCAGCTGCCGCGAACTGATGCTAGTTTGGGTTTAGTTACTACTCAACCAATTCATTGTGTTACCTCGAGTTGTTTACAAATGATATACCTACGTCTGAAATCAGATGTCATTACTGACAATGGTAGTTTTTCTAAAACTTTGAGGTAACTGTTCACAGACTATTTATTTGATGTAAAATTGAATTTACTCGCGATTAAAAACTGAAACCATTGAGTAAAAACTGACTATCGGAAGATAGTCAAGATAAACTAAATACATTTAAAGTATTTTTAGTTGAGTGGCTAATACATGGAAGACACATTCTTTTAAATTCACTTGTGATTTATTTTGTGAAAATATAGATTTGCCTTAATTTGACCGTTGAACCGTCGTTTTAATCTACAAACCCAATGTTTGTCTGCCAACGCACACCAACAAACTGCAGCATTTTCAACTGTTACCAAAGTACTATTTTCATCACACCATTATGTAGCCTACATATTTCATTTGTTGGTGCTTTTTAATATGAAATATGTGTTTGGGGACTTTGTGTAATTTATGTTAATTTGTATTTAAAAAATAAATATGGTAATACTAATATACTTAATACTCTCTTCCATACAGTGCTCGTAACATGTTACTGTAGGTGACTTGTAGGGGCAGAACCAGGCGGAAACCTCTGGTTCTGCTGAGTGAAGCCATTGTGAAAGTGACGTGCATTCTCTCCACTGAGTCTATAAGAAAATGACCCTAAGCTTACTTGATATATTACCTGAATTTATGTTCTCAATCTCTAGTTGCAAGTCTTCTACAACGCAGCATGATGTTCATTTAGTAAATGATGCTCCATTTAGAGTCAAACAGACCATAAAGCAGGGTAAACTTTAGGGCGGGCTAAATAGACATGTGAAAGGAGATCTCCAGCCTTGAATCATTATGGGATTGCTAAATGTGAGCCGTTAAACAGTGCCTCATTTAAGTTATTGTCCTAACATTTTTAAAAGTCACTCATAGCTGAATCCAGGTGCACTTGGATGACAATCCATATTATTTTACGCAAATTATTTTGCTTTTGTGCAAGGAAAGACACGTTTATTTTTATAGCATATTTCAACAAGGCAATTCAAAGTGCTTCACGTAAAACCATTGAAACACAATGCAAAAGAAAACAAGATCTATAAACAATTAAGAACATTCATTAAAACACTTTAAATATAAAAAGAAATTCAGAAATGGTATACAAGTTACAATGCAGTTAAAGAAAAAAAATGCAGTAGTAAAATGCAGATTGATGACCACAAAACCTCCAAAGCCTTTTTATAGCTCATTCACTTGATGGGCTGGAACTTTGACTGCTCATTTTTCAACCCTTCCAACCGCTTCATTGTGTTCCCAGACTTTAATTTAAGGGGACAAATGGACGCACAAAAGTACATTGTCACTCCACTGCTGCTCTGCCGCTGTTAGATATAAAAGCACTCGCAGAGCAATGTAATCTAATAAACATGCGCGAGAGCGCACCGGACCGAAATCCTGTGACGAGACGCAGCCACAAGTGTTTCGATGGCTAATCCTCCCACCACAGATTAAAGTCATAATGAAGACTCAACCAGTGAGGGAGGAACAAAGGGGATTAATCGGGTTTACTGAAGGGTCCCTGGCTCTGCATGCTGAAAATTGATCTTGTGTTGATTTATTTCCCTTTAAAATAAGTATGTCATTCTTTAGTTTAGCATTAATGAGATACACAATGGCTGGTCCCTGTTGCAGCTTGTAAGTAAGGAGCGTTAAACTCAACATTGTAACATGGAGAACGACCATGAAGTGGACTTAAAGCTAAGCTGCAAGGTAGCATGTATCATCATTCTCTATGAGGTCTTATTATGGGGTGCAATTAACTCTGCAGCCTCTAGTCACAAGCAGAGCATTAGACTAGTCAACTGAAGTGAAGCAGTCAATGCAGGTTCAAAATAGATTAATATTTGTACAGGATTTTATTTATTCTAATTCTGGGATGAGTTTTGATGGCTCCTTGTATGGATTTGATTGAGTTGATGAATGGACAAAACCCTAAAACTGATAACAAGTGAATCCATCAACACTTAATACCGTCAGTCAAGTCATTGAGATCTAAAAAAGAATAGAAACCTTTATACGTTTCCAATCAGTTGCTTTGGCAGTTTCTTTTCCACTCTACCCCCAATCTTACTTGATAACAAAACAATATATATATATTTTTTAAATGAAAATGTGAAAGACTTGCCTAAGAATATTTCAATCAGGCGAGACGGGTATTTAGAGTTAAACATAATTTATTTACAATAGCATATTGCAATAGTGCAAAGTATTTTTGGCGGTTGGACATCCTGAAGTAGGATAAACCAGGGGTAAGATGCTGATATCTGTGCAGGCAGAATGCCCCCAAAAAGAATTATTTTATATGTATAAAATAAATTCAATCTTACCTAGAGCCACAGAAGTTTCCTAGGCACCCCTAGAAAAAGTTCATAAAACCACTATAAGAGAGTAAATACCAACATTGCTAAGAGGGTCTAGTTAAATAACAAAAGAGAGAGAGGAAGGTCCTGACGGACTGCAGATGAGGATACGGGGGTCTCCATCAACCGCAGAAGCTTATAGTGCCGATCTAGATATACAGCACTAAGACAGCAGGAAACCGAACATATCCCGAAAATGATAGCGGAGTCGGAAATAACGCAGAAAGGAAGACTTGGGGTGAAGACGCACCGCAGACAAGGACAGGAGGGGATCGAGTGTAGACCTTAGAACTGGACAATGCGGGTCCGAACTACCACTGTAAAGGAGAGGGGGATTTCAAGATTTCCGAATTAAGAGCAGAGGGTCTTGACGCACCAGGTCGCACCCAAGTACGGGATAGGTTGGGGTAAAGTTAGACCGCAGACAAAAACAGGTTGGGGTCCTGTGTAGACCGCAGAACAGAATAGCGGAGAGTCACCTTCTAAGACCGCAGAACAGAATAGTAGGGGTCACTTTCAAGACCGCAGCACAGTTAGAGTCAACCAGGGACGTACAAACTTCACGTTAGTTATCGGCAATATAAAACCAGAGAATGCTAGAACACGTTTAGGTGAGGCAAAGTAAAAGCAGGAAACTGAGAAAAGATCATGACAAGGCAGAACATACAGTATGTAGACCCAGAAATGACCTGGAATTCTATCTACGGAATGGAACTAGAAGTAATGACATATGGCTTGCCGGAAACACTATAGATTTAATGCAAGCAAAGACACGACAAGAACACCACCAACAGTTATATGAAAACCTATCAATTTAAGGCTTCAAGGACCTTTGATTAGTCTGAAAGGTGAAATCCGATACCGTGAGGTCTCGATTCGGATTGAATGGTTCTGAAGATGTAAACTCTCCACATTATAGAAAATCACATTAATGAACAAATGTGTCTCTAATTTCAGAATAGATTTAAAACGAAACGGTGCATAGGTACGACATAATTTCACTTCTGATTCACAGTAAACCACCTCAAGGTTTCACCTAGAGACAATTAAGACATTCTGACGTTTGATTTCTAAATGAAAGAACGTCATAAAGAAAATATTAATAATTCTCCAATATTTAAAATGTCTTTAAAGCAGATCATTACAAGTCTTAACCAACATGACCATGCATTCTTGTTATTGTTGAACTTTGCTATGCCCATTATTATTTTCATGTGATATTACTGTACAGACTTTCAGAAAATGTAAGTTAAAGTCAGCTAAAAATAAATATTAATATTTTTCCAATATTTGAATTTTATTTAAAAGCAGATCATTACAAGTCTTAACAAAAGTGACACTGCATTCTTGTTATTGGCGACCTCTTCTATGCCCATGATTATTTTCATGTAATATTACTGTACAGACGTTGAGATAATTAAAAGGTAAAGTCAGCTAGAAATATATATTGTTAATATGTTTCCAATTTTTTTAATTTTCTTTAAAGCAGATCATTTCAAGTCTTTACAAAAATGACACTGCATTCTTGGTGTTGGTGACCTCTATATTATTTCCATGTGATATTACTGTACAGACTTCCAGAAAATTAAAGTTAAATTAAGTTTGAATCAGATCATTTAAAGTATATACAAAAAAGATACTGCTCTTTTGTTAGTGATGACCTTTGATATGTCCATAATTATTTTCAGCATGAATTATTGTACGGATATTGAAATAATCAAAGGCAAAGTCAACTAAAAATAAATAATTGTATTCATATTGTTTCTATATTTGAACACTAATTTTACTTTAGAGGGTATTCTGATGTTTAATTCTAAAATGAATCCCGTCAAAATCCTCATGAGCCAACTTCAAATCAGTTTATGAGACCATTTACGCCTAACTTTAGATTAGAAAGGAAATAAGCCATAGTTACGCACTAATCTATAACAGTTTAGCTTCATATTTTCCTTTTATTATTTGTTTTCATCCTGTCTGCCTGTTTCACTAACTATCATGTCATTCCAGATCCTGCTTCCCATCTCGTCAGTCCAACTCCCTTCACCTGCCTCTGGTCACTCCCACCTCGTTAGTCCCTCATTACCTTCACCTGGTCTTCATGCCCTTCTCACCTGTTGCCCATTCCCTCGTTAGTCCCTGTCTACTTAGGTCCCCTCACTTGCACTTGTCCTCTGCCAGATTGTCTTGTGTTCTCCAGGCCAAGCGCTCCAGCGGTCAAGATTAAGTTTATCTATTCACGTTAGTTATCGGCACAATGTTATCTTCAATCAAAAGTAATTTGGAGAGAAATATTTTTCAGTCAAACGTAACTGCATATTGCATTTTAGGTCCTGGAGAACGTAATTTTTGTGATACAGGGTTGTAGAGAGAGAGAAGAGAGAAAAAAGAGAGAGATAGAGAATTATTATTCCGCTTTATTTAATGGGCTAGTCTAGGATTTGCGTGGCCAGACTGAAAAAAAAATCATAAGGCCTCTTGTTCAGAGGGCCAAATGTGGAGGCAGTTTGAGGACCACTGCTCTTGACCGTTGATGTTTATCAATGTCGCTCACTTTGAAAATGAGGTCAGAGGGCAATACGGATCAGAATCAGACCAGCGAGGAGGGCGATACGTGGCTGGCATGACGACCCATTAGTAGGGATGAGAATCAATAGGATTTTAACGATTCCGATGCCTTATCGATTCCTGCTTATCGATTTGATTCTTTTATCGATTCTTATTGGGCATGGGGTGAAAAAAAAGAGCACCAACAGGTTTCTTTACATCAATTTTCTTTTATATAATGCTGAACACACCATATACAATATGTACATATTTATATTTTTTTAAATAACCAAAAACATTTATACATATTGCTCTATAACTTAAAATAAAACTTACATAACTTAAATAAAATGTATACTGTTTAATTTAAACATGAAATAACAGTGCTCCTTCCTCTTTTTAAAAGGGTACATAACTGAGCTGCCAAAAATGACTAGCAGAGGCAAATAACAAGTGTGCAACAATCATTGTATGTATGAGTCAACAATTTTTGTGCAGAAAGATAAGCATGTCTGCTTTTTCGGGGAGGATATGAGATCTCTCAGGACTTATTGTGTCTTCAGCCGTGGAGAACACTCTCTCAGATGGGGTGGAGGATGCCTGAACACAAAGATACGACTCAGCCAAATCTGACAGCAGGGGTAAAGTGTCTCTCTTGTCCCACCACCAAAGGGTGGCGTTATTGGTAGAGGGGATGGAGGGTAGACTTCTGTACAGCTGGACCTCTTGATGGACTCTCTGGGCCATGGACTCAGGGAGCTGCTGTTGTTGCAGGGAGTGAAGCTCACGGTCCTCCTCTTCAAAGAGTTCCTCCAAGGCTGTCCTTTTACTCCGCTTTACGGCTGGTGTCTGAAATGAAATGGACATAATCAAATGGTTTGGATTAAATAATCTAAAAATCCATGCCATATAGCATATATCATCATCATTAATCAAAATTAGCTGAACTTACATAGTCATCTTCTTCATCCCCCTGCCTCTGCGTCTCTCCTTGCTCTGACAACTTGAGAAGAAATTCACCAGGTAAGATTAGAACCACAGAGCCAGAGAGAAATGTCTCACAATAGAAATGTTCTACAATCAAAGGGATTGTCAAATTCAGATACCTCATTTGCAGCTGTTTCTGAGTTTGCTGCCACTGCTGCTTCCCTGCCCCTGTCCCAGATCTCTTCCCTGTCCAGTTTTGTTTTAAATCTAGGGTCTAACACGGTGGCCTCCTCCAGGAATGCCTGGACATCAGCATCCTTAAGTTTAAAGAGATGGACAGACATTAGGGGACATAGGGAACCCCTAGAGGTAAATGTTACTGAATATGAATTTAATTTAGTGTATACGATTAACCATCATATTATTAATATTAAACTAATAAATGTCAGTCACTGTACCTGGTAGCGTTTTTGAAAGATCGCTCCAAATGTTCACTTTAACACTCTTCACGAATGCAGAGTCCTCTGCCTGCACTGTATAATGTGCCTCCAACTGAGGAGACAGCGAGTGTGGACATGTAATGCTTGCGCATCAACAGCACAAACTCTTCTGCCTTCCTCAAGTCCTCGTTGCCCATTTTGGCCAGTCTGCAATACAGAAACAAAAAAATAATACATATATATATATATATATATATATATATATATATATATATATATATATATATACTGCTTTATCAAATCTTTGAATTGCTTTAGTCCATAAAGTTTTAAATAAGCCATATTATTATTACTTCTCCTTTTCCATGGGTTTTCTAAGCCGTGGTTCTATTGCTGCAGCTTGGATGGCAGAAAACTGTTCGCAGAATCTCTTCATCATTAAAAACAAAGAGTTCCATCTCGTCTTTACATCCAAGAGGAGCATGTGCTTTGGCAGCTCTGAAAGGCAAACACACATACAAGTTTACAATAAACAATTACAAGTAGTTTATCAATTTAAATTGGTCATAATCTGCTCATTCACATTAACATATCATGTATGTTGGCGTATTTGGCTATGATATAAAGAAAGTATTTTAAATGTGTACTTACTGAGGAGTTCTTGCTTCTCCTTGAGGACTACTTTGGCCATGTGGGATCTCTTCATCCACACAACCACAGAACGAATCCTTGCCACCCAGTTGGATATAGTTGTACAATTGTACATTTTCTGAGCTCCGAGGTTCAACATGTACGCGAAACATGGCAACTTGATCAGGTGTAGAGACTTCACAGCTACACTCATGTTTGCTGCGTTGTCAACAGTGGCTGCCACTATCTTCTCTCTCACTCCGAAATCCTCAAGGATCCCATCTATCTCCTCTGCCACAGCTGGCTCTGTCTGTGCCTGATAGACTGCCTTCGTTTTCAGGACTTTTTCCTCATTCTGAACATCTCTGACCCAGTGCAGCGTTACCGTTAGGTAATGGTCCTGGCTGAAACTTGTCCATCCATCAGCAGTGATGGCTGCCCTTTTGACGAGCTTCAGCTCTCAACCTCTCATATCTCAACCTCATATCAAGCAGGGATTAGTTGGTTTGCCAAACTGTCCCTGCTTGGGGCTTTGTATCGGGGGTTGATAATCTTTGTCATCTCCCTATTAGAACATATATAGTGGAATGAAGGAAAGAAACAGAACTATGCTTGCTGGTTAGAATAACAACATTGACATTTGACATTTTATTGGAGCTGGCATGTCAAAAACAAATTAACCTACCGAAAATCTGGGGCATTTACCGTAGTAAAAGGGTGCAAACCTTTCACCACAAACTTAGTCACTGCTCGTCGACATTCATTGATCCTCTCCTCGGAAATAGATGAAGTGCCGACGTTAGCCGAGCTGCTGCATCCATCGAACACATGACATTCCTGGAGTTTAATGCCATGCTGTGTATTTAAATGCTTGTTCATATTGGTTGTATTTCCTCCCTTTGAGGAAATAGCTTTTTTACACAGGTTACACGTGGTGTAGTTATAATGTTGACGTGTAAAATAGAGCCACGCTTTGGAACGCTTCGGTCTGGTTGCCATGTTTGCTGCAGTCTGAAGAAGAAACAAAAAAAAGTTTGCGCATGCGCAATGCCACAGAGGACCGTTAGCGGAACCGTTAATGAATTTGGCTGACGATTCCAAACAATCGGTCCATTGGGAACCGGTTCTAAAACAGAACCGGTTCTCGATGCCCATCCCTACCCATTAGCCAATCAGAACGCTTGTACTGTTGTTGCTATATAATAATTAATCTTTATTCATAAAGAAAATGTAAGCTAGCGGTATGATGCTGCTCAGAGGAAACGCGGGTCGAGGATGTATTGCATCATCAGTGTATTGCATCAACAGTGTATTGCTGCTAATACTTCAACTATGTCAGAACTTTTTTTTGGCATCGGGTGCCCTTTTTGGGGGATTGAGCACCTGCCCCCCAAAATGTCTGTGAACGTGCCTGAGTCTGGGTAACTAATAAAGTGGGGTCCCCTTGTCACTTAAAGAGAACAAATGGCGTGTTCTAGTTTTGAAGGTCATGTCGACACGAGGCCAGAACTCGTCCAGCCAAACTATATTTAATCTGTTAAATACTGTGTTTGTTGGACTGATGAAACAAGAGCTTCTACCACGTTCAGAGAGACTTCCACAGCGGCTACATCCTTCAGTTGTTTTGGTATCACGGAATTTTCTGGCAGCCAGCATTTTATTTATTTGTTTTATCTGATGTCAGTTGGCCCGATGCTCTGTTTTGTGTTTACGTTTCATTCGTGTGTTGCTCGTAAAAATGCAAACTAATTAAAAGGACCCTAAACATGTCAGAAAATACAATACGAAACTCGTCGTATACATTCAGGCAACACGCAGGGGACCATCTAGTGTTTAACTACGCAACTACAATGTTGTCACGGTTAGAGTTTATTATAATGTCAAGAGAAGTTGTGTAATTTCCAGGTTAAAATACAATGTGAGAAATAAACACAATAGTTCAAATTGCCTCCAACCATTGTATTAGTATGGATATAAATATGATGTGTATATATGTGAACATCAGCTTGAATACACTATTACACTTTATGTAATAGGGTATTATATTGTTTAATTAATATTCTTCTAACGTTACCCTGCAATGTGTTTGTATCATAGAACACTGTGAATACAAATATCTATCACTGGCGTTTATTTTTACGTTTATTTTAAGCACTTCCGTTATATCGTTTTTGGATTCAGACAGAAACGGAAAACAGAAGTGTTTTTCTGTTTTTACGATTTTGGTTTCAAACAGAAAACGAAGAAACCACATTCGGTATTCCGTATTTTGTAGGAAAAGAAAAAACAAAGAAACAAAACATACACGGACCTGTAACTTATTATCTTCCTGTCTGAACTTTGGCTGAGCTACATTTCTTTCATTTAAAACTGTTCTTAGCGGAAGCTTTATGCAAATGTCTCACTTTGTTTGTCCCATAGCTTTCATTCAATTCAATTCAGTTTATTTTGTACAGCCCAACATCACAAATTACTAATTTTGCCTCAGAGGGCTTTACAATCTGTACACATCCCTGTCCCAGGACCTCACATCGGATCAGGAAAAACAAAAACACTTTCAGGGGGACAAAATGGAAGCAACCTTCAGGAGAGCAACCGAGGAGGATCCCTCTCCCCAGATGGACAGAAGCAATACATTATACAACATTATTTTGTGTGATCCCTTTAAATTCTGGCGCATTTTCCATATGTTATCGCTACAAACCAGCCTGAAACGCAACAAATGTTGTTACATTTAAATGATTTTACAAGCTTACATGCAACAATTTTTTATAGAAAAATATATCTTTTTACAAAAGAAGGAAATATGATAAAGATGGTTTTACACAAGGTAGTAGTTCAACCGCCCACACCTCTGGGGTGTCCCTGTGCGAGACGTAAACCGGTTCAACCTGCTCATATTTGAAACTATAAATTCAGAGTGAACTGAGCATGTCTTGCTCCATTTGATCAACATTCAGCTGTTTTCATTTGTATCTGACCCAGACTGAATGAAAGAACCTGATGAGATAAATCTGTCTGAGATTATTCGTCTCCACGCTCGTCAAAGTCTGCAAAAGCAGGATACCAGTCATTTTCCTTTTTTCCAGACCGGCTTCCGTGAGCATTTTCATTCTCAAGGTGCTGGACTTTCTTTATCCTGGCGATTTGAGCCGCAGCCAGGCCGATCATACAGACCTGCCAGAGGAAACACAAAAACGGATTAGAAACTGTCCCAACTGTGGTGTGTTTTTCTTCTCTGTAACTAACCTGACTCAATTATGTAATACAACACACACTTTTCTTTTCTTTTTTTGCAGCTGAGCAAGACCATTTTGTAACTTTCACAACCAGACTGACGGGACTTTTGGAACAACGTGTTCAGCAGATTGGATGACTCAAGTTTCAGGAGTCTGAATTCCCTAGTTCAACAGTGATGCATATTATATAAAATAAGTATCCCTGTTTGGGGAAAAAGCTCAGGTAATCAGCGTTAATCAGACATACAGGATATTAGCAAAGAAAATACACTTTGAAAACACTTGTGTCACTTATCAAAGATTGTTGAGTGTCGAATGTGCCCACTGCAGCCCCTTACAGCCCCTTGTGACCGTAAGGAGGGAAACAACTGCCACTCCGACTGCAGTGTTTACCTCGAGCAGCAGCAGGCTGCCGGTCAGACCGGCCACCAGCAGCAGGTTGTGTTTGGCCCACCAGGCGATCTTCTCCAGGCAGCCAATGGTAAAGATGTCCAGACCTGCCGTAGTCTCCTCCAGCTGCTGCATCCCGTACCCACACATGGTGTTCAGCACCGTCTGCAAAGGGAGAATAACACAGATCTAAGATGTGAGTTATTTCAGTTAGTTGTCTTTTAGCTTTCCCCTCATGTTCTGTCTATCTCCTTAACTGAGTATTTGGGGAAATGATCACGCAAAATACCATTTATTTAAGTTAAGTTTTTTAAGAGTACAAGAATGTTTATTTCTACAATCACTGGAAATATTTTTATTTCATGATGATTCTTTAGTCCCAGGAACTGACTCAAACAACGGGCATGCAAACTCCCTTCATAAACCTGTTGGCGACAACGCACACAGGCAGCCTGACCTGGTTCTGTTGGCGAATGCAGCAGGAGAAGGGAACTCCACAGGCCTCCAGACTGGGGTTGGTGTGCAAACACTCAAAGTATACGTTTTGGGACCAATCGTTATAGCTTTGGACTCCGCAGCACTGAAACTGCAAACACGACAAGCTCTCATTCGCAGGGAAATGGATTATGAACGGCCTGACATTGCCTCTTGAAGCATTCAGGACAAATCATTCTTTACCTTCTTCTGGATGAAGTCAATGGCGTTCTCCAGATCCCGGTCCTCCCTGTAGCGGACGATTGCCTTCATCATCAGCCTCTCTGTCCTCTCCATCACCTGATCAACAACAATAAGTTTGTCAGCAGCCGCCACAGCAACGCTGGTATTGTTTCACCGTGTGATTGCTTACGTGAGACATCATGGCAAAATGTGGTCCTGGAGACACTGACTGACAAGTACTTTGCGAGGTGTTTATATGCCTGAGGAACGTTTTTCCATTAACAGTAGCCAGCAGCATTAGCTCTTGAAGTTGTTCAATCTCGCAAGTTGGTCGCCAAGTCTGCAAAACTTGACAGCCTTTAGGCCTCCAAAGGACAATCCCCAAGCTAACAGCTTTTGGAAGACTCCATTGGCAAGCAATAAATACAAGGGTGATGAGGAAGATGGCCGGCTGTTCAGTCTATTACAGGCTTATCACAGGCTTATTACAGTCCTGCAATAGCCACTACATGTCTTACTTTCTTTTGTTGAAGCATTTGAGTCTTTAATTGTTATCAGAATGTTATTGAAATAGTGACAGGTTTGTATTTCCTGTGCCTTGAGAGCAGCGGGACGTTACCATGTCAGTGAAGAGGTATCCAACGACCCCAGCCGCGATCTGCAGGAGGAGGATGGCGGTCAGGATCCCCAGAAACTGCAGGAGCAAACAACAGTAAGATCGCCATCGCCATCGCCATCGCCATGCAACACAAACATCGCACCTATCAAACTGCGACGTGATCGGTGACCGGTCTTACCGTCTTCAGCAGGCAGGTGCCGTTACGCAGCGCCCCAAAACATCCGAGGAACGTGATTAGAAACATTGCCGAGCCAACGACGATCAGGAGCAGAGCTGGATCTAACATCAGGGTGTCAACCACATCTACGCATGCATGCACACATACACAACACACACACACACACACACACACACACACACACACACACACTACGGTTTAATTGCAACCATCACATGTAAAAGCAAGTACAAGTAAAAACTGAAACATGTCTGATTCACTTTTTCTGGTTCATCCTCAGGAATGTTATAGCAGCATGTTTTTTATAACCTGACACACACACACACACACACACACACACACACACACACACACACACACACACACACACCATTAAAGCCCTATTGCTTTTGTATGCCATGTAGTTAGATTCCTATGTATGACACTTGAATGATATTAAAACATAGATATGAATTGATTGCAGGACTGATACTTTCAGATTTTCTTTTTTATAAGACGTTGTGCGCCTTCTGAAAGAACTGTTGTCACAGTAAACCTCCACTTCTTCTGTCTTGCTCAAATTGACACATTACACCAATAAAAACAAGCACCTTACTTGCAGTGTTGGAACTCTTTAGGATTCGAAAAAAATATCAGCAATTTGCAACCGAAAATCATACGTCGCATGCGACACTGCCGTCATTTGGAAAAACAACTATTTTGTAAAATACAGTGAAAACTTACAAAAGACCTTCTGCACTGAAGGGCAGTGACACATGGATAATCCATCCTTTTTTCATAACCAACCTTTCTCTTTTGCAATCTTGGCGTAGATACCGACCGCTGCGAGGACTGCGCTCACAACCTGCAGAGTCACAAAGAATGTCTTTGTTTTATCAGAATCTGACCACATGATACACAGATATATTGGGAATCAGACGTATAAAATAACAACGCTGTGTTCATCAAAACGAGACACAAGTATTTGCTTTCTCAGAGACGTGTTTCTGCAAGTGGGGAGATGACATATGGAGTCTTTTTTTCATTGGTATGAAACTGCAATTTGACAGAACAACCAATCACAGAGTCCTGTACAAGGAAAACATATAAGAATGAAGAGTCATACAAGATCTTCTTTCTTGGAAATAAAAACGGGATAACTGTTGTCGTACAGTTGGTAAAAAAAGAGTTGTGTATACTAATTAGAATTTAATTTAAATTTGAAATGTGCACTTAAAATACTGGAGATACAGCAACAAAATACATCATGCATAGCTGTAGTGGAAAGTTGGTGTATCAATAAAAACAAAACGTGACAATGTTCAATGAAAATAAACTTCAAGAATACATCCAAAACGTATTTAAAAAATAAAAAATAGCCTCTGACATTCTTTAGGTCCACTGTCGTTTTTAAAATGTACAACAAAATAAAACCATAAAATCAAAATGTGATTTAATGCTTTCGTTTTAAGTGATCCCGACCGTCCTTTTTCCTATGAAACAATGTAACTGTGCAGGTGTTGAAATCACTTGCTGTAAAACCATATTGTGCAACACGTTCATAAGAAAGCGATCACAGCTGATGATCTGTAAAGTGTTTGATCCCCAGACTATGCCAAACAGATATAGACTCACCCAGAAGACGTAGCAGCAGATGAATAAAGTGTACTTGATGCCTCGGTATCCTCTCATCTCCTCTCACCAGATCGCTGTCAGACTGCAGTACAATTCTGATGGAGGTTTTGCTTTCTGCCAGCTGCAGACGTGTGTTGGCCTGCAGGATGCATTCCCGCACTGAGGCTCATCCCCTTGCCGTCCTGTCATCCCAAAGTAGGTGTGAGGGAGGAGGAGGAGGTGGAGTGAGGCAGGCACTTTCAACAACAAAAGTTCACTCGTGCAGATTAACAGTCCTCGTGACAGCGTCCCCGAGACTGCAGTGGATATCCTCTGCATGTGGATTTATGTTAAAGAGTAAATATACACTTAAATATGTTTTTTTTCAAGCTTTAAACTAAATAATTACTTTGATGTAACAAATCAATGCTGGTGTTAATATTGGCATTTCTGACCAAAATTATCAGCATTTCATGGTTTGAAAATGCGAAGCCAATGCTGAGAGTCGACCGTTTGAGACTAATCTAATAAGAAATCAAAGAATGGTAACGCCCTCTTATCAGACCCCCTCGCCTCTTGCCTGTTTGCTATGGACAGTTTATCCTGAGGGTGGCAGTAGAGGAAAGCTAAGGGGGTTCTAGGGTTCATCCTCTCAAGAGCAGGACTTAAGATATTCTTGTTAACTTTCTTATCATATCATCAGAAAGCTTCTACTTCTACCATTTAAAGATGATTAATGCTTTAATTCGGTCGTTGAGGTTAATTTGGCTATATGAAAAACGGGGCTATCATCTACGTATAAATGGGAGCCCTTGTATTCATTTACATGTGAGAACCTGAGCCGCCTTTTTCTCTGCTTTAATGATGGGCCTTCTTTCCCTCCCTCCCTCCCTCCCTCCCTCCCTCCCTCCCTCCCTCCCTCCCTCCTCCTCCCCCTCCCCCCCCCCCTCACCTCTCTAAAGCAGATTGTTGCTGGTGGAGGATTACATAGACTGTGTTGTCCTCGCCATTGCAGGTCCTCTTCCTCCTTAACCGTTATTTGAGGACCTGATTGAGGACCATGGGCCTACTCGCCATCTTCTCATCCATCAAAGACCGAGCTGACAAGTTCCTGAATGAGAAGAATGTGGTGACTGATTTTCTGGGGAAGTTGGAGGACAAAACAGGAATAAGGAAGAAGATCATTGCAGTGGGTAAGTGATGTATATTTGTGTTCACTCTCATCGGTTCATCATAAGTGCTTTACTGACGTTTCCACAGTTCTGTTTATATTTAGTACATTTATGCCTCCCTGTTGCTTCTTAGTGAAAAACTGAAGAGGATTCAGTTAATCCTCCAGTGAACACAAGGCTAAAGAACAGCTGCTCTCTGTAAATATTAACCTGTCAATTTTGTGGAAGTTTTCTGAAACATGTTTGCTCTTATTAATATTGTATTGATAGTTCCAATGATTTTGATTTTGCAACCAGTACAATGGATGCCTATGTGTTGTCTGTATCCAATTTGGGCGACCATTTGTAAATACACTTCTTTATTTGCTTCTGTTTTGGAAAGCAGCTGATTTGGAGGTAATTGTCTTATTAAATTATTATTGTTTTTTGAAACGTACACAGAACATGCTTCGGTCATTTTAATAGGAGATTCATTAGTATAAAACAAAATATAGAATTAAGCTTTTGATAATCCAAACATGGAGAGTGTGGAAGGGGGAGGGAGAGGGGGGGTGGCTGATAGCATTCAGATTTAATAAACCATGCTTAAGATACAATAGGTAAAGTGTTTGCTCTTTTGTTTTGTTTCAGGCATGGACTTCATATAAGTAGATTCTTCGAAGTGAAATTTGTCGATTTACTCTGTTTGGAATATAAATCAATGAAAAACAAAAGAAAAGCTCTTTATAATGTACAAGACCATGAATCATAAATACCATCTTACAATGTCAAAACCCCTAATGGTACATCTTGCCCAGATTGCTATAATTGATTGAATCCCTCTTTGTGACCTATACGTCCAACGTGGGGGGAATTCAAAGCAACCTCAAATTGTGTTTTTTTTTGTTTTTCATGTTATGCCTTTTATCTTTAATTGCAAAAGCAATATAATGCGAACAGAATGAGACATTTGGTTTGCCCTTTCCCCTGTTGCAACAATCACTAATTCTGGTTTGGTCAAACAATCCCACATAAGATATGACTATACAATCAATATGCTGGCCCAACCATGCTGTTTCTCTCTGCGGTTGTGCGAAGTCCAGATCTACAATTCAGTCGCTGAATGAGTCTTGAAGATCTAAAAAGGCAATTTCTCTCCTTTAGTTGGTTCAGAAACAGTTTTGGGCGTACAGCTGAGGGGTAATAACTGAATGTTTACCAGCGTATTCCCTGTTTTCAAATTGGGGGGAAGAAAATGCATCGTGGCCATGGAATAGTAGGTGTTTTTTGGAGCGCATAGGATACATCTATGCATCCTTCAAAATCCTCTGAACGAAGAACTCAGTCCATGGTCAAATTCCAGATGACAAGATAAATCTTAACAACTATAGACTCATATCCAAACCGCCTCACATGGAAAAGGGCCTGTAACCTCTAGTTAGTAAATGACCAATTGAAGGGATGATTATGATATTTTTAATTTTTTACAACTTTTGTGCGAATTGAAAGCGTATGAAAACTAGTGAATGGAAACACACAGAGATACAGAGTAGTCGCTCTCTACGCAGCAAACTAATATTTCAGCTCGTAGTTAGTTAGTTTATTAGTTTGTTAGTAAGTTAGTGATAGCTCATGAAGCTAAAGCTAAGGTAAGACAAGTGTGTTTGTACAGTAACAAGGTAATTCCAAGTGATTCGGAAAAGACAAATGCATTAAAAACTATGTTGCCTCAATGAAACACCTATATAGGATTTAAATAATTCAGCTAAATAGAATAGTGTAAGATTTGAATAAAAAGTCAAATTGAATACAATCCAGTGCAAAATCCAATGGCAAATTATGTTTAAAGCTCTGAATTATTAGAGCTGAAAGTTTGTTTAAGACTTGGCACATATGTTAATAACTGCACCTGATATTATCTGAAAGAATGTATCATGATTTAATGGGGACAGTTAGGTGCAGGGAGGTTGTGGTGGCCCAGCTTTGCCGTGACACTCTGTATCAAGATGATAAACAATCAATACAAATGTAGCTCTTTTGTTCCATAAAGTTTGAAGCCGAGGACATTCACTGAGTGGGGGAACAGCAGTCCATTCATACCACTCTGATGCTCATACAGTGGATGAGTAACACACTGGCATGATGTCACTCTAGTGCCTGGTGCATAGTGTCCCCCACTCTCTCTGCGTCCTCCTGCTGGGTCCTTAAAAGAGATTATCCAGGGAGACGGAGAGCAGAGCAGACCGGCCTCCATGTGCGAACCGCCAGATAAGCTGATCAGAGGTAGGACACTGCTCAAACAACTTCCTGTCTGTCGGCTGCGATCAGTGAGACGGTGAGGTTGAGACGGAGTATCTGCAGAGTTAGTAGGACAATCCCTGTGGTATTAAGAAGTCGATCATTCATTTACTTCCTTCTTATAGGAATCATAGCTGCCTGTTCGTGACTTTAGACCTCCCAGTTCAGATCCAACCGTGAATTAATGGAACTTTTGTATTTAATTCTACACAGATTCAATGCATTTCTGATTCCTGTACATTTTAACATCCATGCTTGTTTGCTCTGATAACCCTCTAAAGAAGGGCAGCCGCGTCGGACAGATTGTAGCCGTTAAATTGGTCACCCGTTGTAGATTAAAAAGTTGTTGTTGACATTTATTTTAGAGTTTGACAGTGAATAGGTAGGCAGGAAATGGGGGAGACAGGAGAGTCAGACATTGGAAGTTTTTCATGATCAATTAAATGGATGTAAATAAAAAATGGCTGTATATTCAAACAAATAACTATGTAGCGATATAACTATGTAACTATGTAGCTATGGAACTATGGGCAGCACGGTGGCTCAGTGGTTAGCCACCGTGCTGTTGCCTCACAGCAAGAAGGTCCTGGGTTCGAATCCCGGTCCTCCCGGTCGTCCCAGGTCCTTTCTGTGTGGAGTTTGCATGTTCTCCTCGTGCCTGCGTGGGTTTCCTCCGGGTACTCCGGTTTCCCCCCCCACCATCATAAAGACATGCACACAGCCTCACCCCGGTTCGTATGGATGTGAATGAATGTTGGTGGTGGTCGGAGGGCAGTAGGTGCAGATTGGCTGTGTAGCTCACCACCACCGGGATGACTGGTCTCTGGACTCTGTAAGCGACTTTGGGTACTCAGAAAAGTGCTATATAAATCAAAATCATTATTATAGTGTATGCATGCGGGTATGTAGGGTAACGCATACGCGTGCGCAACAATAAAATATGTGTGTATTCAATGTCCATATATTTCTGTGTCAATATGTCTGTTGTGTTTGATATATTATCATATGTTAAAAATAGGGTAGGTTATCTTAAGAAACAATCAAAAGCACGCAAAAAAAATTACTCAACTGAAAAACCCAGTCTAGTGAAACCATGAAAACAGCTTGCAGTCCAACACTGACAGCACATTCCCATCAGGCCTCCCTCCAAAGCCACTCCCCCAAAATAATCATTATGAGTGTAAACAACGGACATTGCTATTGGATGGGTAGGTGACCGAGTCATATATTTAGAAATGCAATAGTATATAAAGAAACACTGTGATAATAAAGATGCTCTAGTTAATCATCTTATGTATGCAGACAACCTTGTTATTATTAGCCCATGTGCTGGTCTACAGCAGCTCCATATATATATATATATATATATATATATATATATATATATATATATATATATATATATATATATATACATTCAATGTATATATATATACATTCAATACAATACAAGTACAAGTACTATCCTCATCTGCAGAACAAAAGAGGACAACAATATAAAATGCCCTGGCTTTAAATTATCTAATGACTATATCAGTGTCTGTGAAAAAGTCAAATATCTTGGACATTTCATCACAGCACAGATGGCCGATGATGAAGACATCTATCGGCAATCACGAATGGTGTATGCGCAAGCAAACATTGTCCTGCGCAGGTTTGGTATGTGTACGGACAAAGTGAAGATGTCTCTGTTTAAAGCGTACCGTATACCTCTGTACAAGGTACACTCATGGTCTAACTACAAAAAAGCAAGCCTATAGAGACTGCAAGTGGCCTTCAATGACGCCACGAGGATACTGTTGAAGAGACCGAGCTGGACTAGTGCCAGTGAGATATTTGAATGAAATGAATGAAATATACTTTATTAATCCCCAAGGGGAAATTTGTTGCCAACAGAAGCAGCCCGATAAAACTAAACACAATAAAATATAAGTATAAGAAAGAAAGAAAGTGACAGTGCATAAAGTAAAGTGTGCAAAGTGAAATAGAAAATAGAAAATACAAATAGCATAAAATAAAATATATATATGTATATATAACACAGCATATACACAACATATATGTAAATGTAAATATAAATATAAATAAAGCACTGTAAAATTAAATAAAATATGTGCAAAATGCAAAGTGTAATAAAATATGTGCAAAATGCAAAGTGTAATAAAATATGTACAAAATGCAAAGTGTAATAAAATATGTGCAAAATGCAAAGTATAATAAAATATGTGCAAAATGCCAAATGTAATAAAATATGTGCAAAATGCAAAGTGTTCGCAGGAGTCAATACATTCAAAGCGATTTTAAGAAACCTAATGTACAAATTTATCTGCCGGGTTGATGACTCCAACAATGAGATCATCATGTTATTATCAAATATAAAATTCAGCACTACCACTACCAGTCTCAGCTGTGGAAGCACTGGTACAGCTGTCTATTTATAAAGCATGTGTAGTTCTTTGTTCGTTTTTTACTTGTGGTTTTGTATGTATTTTATTATATTTAATGTATTGTACTATCTGGACTTTGAGTCTGTAATAAAAGTTTGCTGAAAGGTGGATGTTTCAATCAATCAATCAAAGTGTTTTTTAAGTATCTTCATCCATGTGTCTCCTGTGTCTCTCGTCCAGGTGCCATCTCACTGACCGGACTCTACCTGGTTTACGGATATGGTGCCGCCCTCCTCTGCAACCTGATTGGTTTTGCCTATCCAGCATATTATTCGTGAGTATTTATTTTCTTTCCATTAAGTTACATATCTGCTTGTTACATTTATTTCACTCCCACAGACATGGACCAATTCTAAAAGTCTCAAGTCCCAGAGATCACCGCAGTAAGACTCAACCAATCAGAGAGCTGCAGACTCTGTTGGGGAAAAGGAAGAGTCCGTTCATATTAATGGTGCTGTTGTCAATTTTTTCCAACACAGTTATGATCCCCTTCGATGTAGGCGGGACTCTTAGCTGACCGGTTTCATGTTGCCACATTAAAACGGCTGCGACATCTTCTTTAACCCAACAGAGCAATGTCGTCAGTTGATCACGGTGTTGTTTTGTAAATAAAAAGATTGATACTATTGGTACTTTCCAAAATTGTTGCCAATGGGGAAAACACAAAAGGAAAGTTCTAATGGATTCAAGTTAAGTTGTGCTGTATCATAGAGTTGAATTAGAGATTGACCTTTTCAGAAAATCAACACTTTTTTATTTAATTTGACTTTATTTAATTTGACAATATCGAATGAAACTTTTTGGGGCTCAGTCTTGAACTGCATTACTGTAGACTTGATTAAAGAAATCTGTCTTGCTTTTTCAATCAAGACAACCATTTACAAAGATGCTCAAACACAGGACTCTAGTCCAGGAGACCTGTGTTTTGGTCTAAAATATAAAAGTTGACATTTGTCACGTCTACCTTTATGCGAGTTGCTCGTCACAAGACCCATTAGTCACTGGCCAGTCGTTTGGTCGATTGCATTTTAATTTTCTCTGGAATGATAATATATTTGAGTTTATTTACAATTTTACTTTATGGTTGAGGACCTATAACTGATTCATATCTGAAGGATAGGATTTAGAGGATTTACACTTTTTTTTAAATAATCAATTATTAAAATAATAACTTTTTTGCTTTGCGACTATCAGAGCAGTTACACTAAAGATACATTTTTCTACTGAACTTCAATATTTCCAGAATTCTAAAGCTCCTTTTTATTAAAAAATATATTTTTCAGCTCATGTGAAACCTTCTAACTTCTGGCTGTTTCCACTCATATCTGCAGAGTCAAAGCCATCGAAAGCGTAAACAAAGAAGACGACACAAAATGGCTGACGTACTGGGTGGTCTATGGTGTCTTCAGCCTCGGCGAGTTCTTCTCCGATATTTTCCTCTACTGGTTCCCTTTCTACTACGCTTTTAAGGTGGGGAAACACTGAAGAAGCAATGATTATGGGTTCATTATTTCCACCTGTTATCATCCAAGCAGAACTTGAATGTTAAATTGACCTTACCATGCTGGAAACTCAAGTTTATTTCCAAACCATCCTGAAGTCTGGAACCAGGCTATGAATAGTGTGGATAAAGATGCACATGAAGAGGTATTTGTCTAGTAAACCAAGTAAATCCAAACTGTCCTCGTTGGCTCCAGTGTCTCTTCCTGTTGTGGTGCATGGCTCCGATGTCGTGGAACGGCTCCCAGTTCATCTACGACAAAGTGGTGCGGCCTGTCTTCCTCCGCCACGAGGCCACGGTGGACAACTTGGTGAGCGACCTCGGCAGCAGGGCCATGAGCGCCGCTGAGAACCTCACCAGGGAAGGTATGACCAGTACATTGTGGTTACACAGCATTTCAAAATGATATTGGATTGAGTGTTCCTTCTTTCCTTCTTTTCAGTCCTCATCGTGCTGATGAGGAATCAAAATGGGGTGACTCCGGGTCCGTCGGCCGCTCAGCCCGAAACCAAAAGTTTACCGGCTCCATCTGTAGCGAAGGTTGCTCCTTCAGATTCAAGTGAAGAACAACCAGTACGTAAACCATAGCTGGTTCCCCCACCTCCCGACAGTTAGTGCACCTTAAAGGCCTCATTTGCTTAAAATCAGCTGTTTCCCTTTGCGTCCAGCTTTTATGCTAAGCTAACCATGCCATCTGGCTCCAGCGCAGTATCACCACTCACCAGTGTGTCTGTTTCATTTTGACATTTGACATTTCAATCCCTCTGTGCCACTAGAGCACAGAGGGAGTAGATATACAGCGTAATTCTGATTTCAGGTGTGTTCTCAGATTCTACGCTGCAATTTCCTGTTGTTTAAAAGGAAAAAATATGTTTCATGTTGGCAGAGATGTTGAATGCTTTTTCCATCCAACACAAGATTTCCATCTTAAGAACTTCAGACCAGATTGTGATGAAATGTCTTGATCAAGATCCGGATCCCCAGGGTGAAAATGTAATGACCGGGTGTCCCCAAAGCTAGCTCTCTTGCTAACTGTCAGATAACGAGCTGGCTTATTGTATAGCTCTTATATGATGTTTTTAAAACATTTGTAAAGTGTCTTTGAGTATTATGAAAAGCGCTGTATATATAAAATATATTATTATTTTAGATTATAGAAACAGGCCAGCTGTTTTGTCCAACACTTTCTTATTATGGCTGTATTAGCAACATCTGGAGGGACTTTATAGCCAGTCTTGACACTGTTAGTACAAATGCAGTTTCATGCAGTTGGAGTTTATAGTTAAATCATGCTGGATTTTAGATCATAGAAAATGAACTGTTTCTACATCGAGACTTGAGGTGAAGAGTAAATGTGCTAACTCGGCTGTCCTGTTACTTGTTCCAGCCTTTCTTGGGTTAACCAGTATGGTAAGTCAACTGGTTTGCTGTTAGAAGTAACTGTATGTGTGGTGGAAGAGAATAGATAGAATAGTTTATTTTAGATATTCCAATAGTACATTTGTTTATCAGTAAATAGTGAATAGGTAATTTATGTATTCTAATCTTGAAGAACGTGATGCACTGAGTGTTGTTGGGTCGTGTGGTTAACAGTATAGAAATGTCTCTAGTTGTAGTGGAGGTGTTTTCTTTAATGTGAAGGTATTACTTGTTTTTCATTATTGGCTGCCTGTCTGTTCTATGTCTCCACGATAGAATGAGCTCAGTGTAGACTAATGGAGACAAACAAACAAAAAACAAAACTACTTATGCTTGTTTTTTTCATGACAACAAAACACAAATTTAAAAAGAGATTGTTCAAATATTTGGCTGTAATTTTGTAATTTATCATTAGTTATATTTTTTAACATAAAAAGTGTGTGTCTTCACAACATTATGTATCTTAAGATCACAGAAAACATTCTGTGGAATCACAGGGAAACAACGCTTGTTTTTATCTATTAAACAGCAGTAGTTGATCAATTTGGCGACTATGGGTCAGTGGGTAGCAGGCCCGTCTTTCAATCACGGGGTTGGAGGTTCGATCCCCACCATAGCCGTTGTGTCCTTGAGCAAGACACTTAACCCTTACTTGCTCCCTGTAGCTGCGTCTACGGTGTACGAATGTAACAGGATTGTAAGTCGCTTTGGATAAAAGCGTCAGCTAAATGACATGTATTGTATTATATATTATTATAATTTCACACTGATACATGTTTAGTTGACCTGCTTGGTTACACTAATAATGAATAGGAGATAAATCTTTAGAGGTGTAAGTGAACATTTAATTTTTAACGATAATTAGTGTTCTTTCCAGAATACTCCCTTGGAAATTATAAGAAATGTTATCAGGAAATGATTATCAAATCATAAAATCAATAAATAATGCAGTATTCTGTGTTTTTTTACTTACTTCAGCAGCAGCTTTACCATTCTTTTTTTCAGGACTTCAGATAGCAGCAGTGCAAGAGGACCCTCAGTGAAGAAGAGGAGCGGCATCCTCACAGATCCAACTGAGAAGAATGTCATCTGAGAGACTGATTCTCTCTGGGTTTTTTTTTTTACATCAAATCTGTTATATTTATATACAAGTTTGAAACATCAACAACTCAGATCGTCTCCTCAAATTTTTAATACGTAGTTTCTTATCGCTGTTTTCATTTTTATTTATCTATTATTTTTTGATGAGTAATGCAAAGAACATGAAACTGGCTCATAAGTTACAAACTCATGAGATCTCGTTCAGCAGGCATCAGGGAGAGTAGTCCCTCGCCTGCCAACCTGCAATACCTATAAAGTAACATCACTTTAGACCTGCAGGCATGGACACTGCTGCTGAGACACCTGCAGACGGGAAGTGTTTTTTTCACCCTTGCCATAGGTTTTATTTTCATCACTTTTTGAAAGTGCAGTTTTCTTTTCATGGAGAGATGGTGCACTTCAACATCTGAAGGAGCAGCAGCTCCGCATCCGGACACTTTCTTCTGGGCCTGTCTTTGGGTGCTTTGCATCAGTGACACTGTGTGTCTTTTTTTCCATTAGTGTTTGTATTATTTATGCACATAAATGAGATTCTGACTTTGATCTGACATTGACATTATGATAAGAAATAAATGGAATAAAACAAAATGTTCACCCTCTCTGTTGCATAAATTCTGTAAAACAAAGCATCTTAGACTTAGATTTGAGTTCATTGCTTACTTTTGCACATTAGCAGGATCATCTGAGGCTGCTGGGAATGCCCTCATGTTTTGCAGGCATATTATACAGCGTATACCTTATTTAAATTAGATTCATGGCCTTAAAAAGTTATGCACATGTGCTATATTTTCAAATACATGTCTTATATGTGTCTTTTATGTTCTGAGCATTAGTGGAACGCAAAATTATAGTCAATAATCAGTAATAGCTTTCAACCAAACACGAATCCACCTTCTTATGACGCTTAGTGAGGGCGTGGCCTATGTAGCCACTGTCGACGTAGTGACGTGTGACGCTGACGTGCAGTACGTCAGTCCAGTGGTCTGTCTTGGGACGTATTCTCCCATCAATTTCTGTACTTTTGGAAGCATTTTGCCGATTTACCGTCTTTCCGTGAAGTGTAAGTTGCAGGAACCGTCTCGAGAGGTCCTGGGCCTCCCGCTGTCTTCCGATAAGACGAAACACCGGTGAGCACCGACGACAAGTCTCGTTCAAGCCAAATGCCCAATTCCGTTTAGCTGTTATGGAAATTACACTTAGTGCTTAGTGGCGAACATAGTTGTCTTCTATGTTTTCCGAAGGTGTCGTGAACTCTACGGTCCTCTAGCACACATTGACCATTCAAACATGTCACTGTTCTGCAAACTCTTAGCGTTAAGCTATCTACTAACTCCACAACGGTTTAGCGTTAGCTATCTAGCGTTAGCAACGTCATCGTAGAGTAAAATAAAGTCACGCTACGAAACATTTGTACGTAACCTGACACCGACTCACAATGTAGGCTTATCGAATACATTCATATGCGGGACGCTTCCGCGTGTCGCTCTGTAGTGTTAGTGTTAGTGCATTGGTAATACACTAACATACACATAGCATGTTCTGCATCTGTCTTTGGTCGTTAATAGGTGTCTTGACCCAAACATGTGTTTTTGCAGAAGGTGGAGCTTGGTCTCTAGCAGAATGAATATTGGTTCTAAAAATAAAAAGAGGGTGGTTCTGCCCAGTCGTCCCGAGCCCCCTACTGTGGACCAGATCCTGGAGGACATCAACAGAACCGCTCCCAACGACCCGGTCTTCAGCATCCTGGAGAAGACCGGACAAGGTGAGTCCACTCAGGCCTAGAGTCAGACAACACGGCACTAATTTACAATCTGTGGGCACCACTCTGAAACATTTATTTATTGGCCTCCTGTCAAGCTTGATGAGTAGGAGTATGTGGAGGAGCAAGGAGGCTGGCTGGAGGTTAACTCCTATAGTTAGCTGACTGGTTCTCCCGCTCCTTCATCAGATTCGTACCGGTCCTCGGGCAGCGATGTGGACTTGCGGTTCCAGCAGTGTCAACAGTATCTGGAGCTGAACGAGCGGCTGCAGGAGGCGCGAGGACGGCTGTTGCGATGGAGGGAAGAGCTGCGATTGGCAGGCGAGCAGCTACAAAAGGACATGGCAGAGGTCAAAGGTCAAACACTCTGACACCACTTCTGTTAGAGACTTTACTCTTTTTTGGGTACTTTTTTTTATCGCACCATTATCAGGCTCTGATTCAGCTGAATCAGAGCCTGATATGACCTCTCGCCTCACACCTGAGATGTATTTTTGTCTCCGAGGGTTGCTGCTGATGATACCGGCAGGAAAAGGGTTTGTATTTTACTTACAGCTGAAAGTACACAGTCAAATAAGGCTGATGTCTTTATCATTATCAATTAATGTAGCAAATTACTTCATCTATTTACTAATCATAATTGATATACAACATGTCGTCATAAATGACAAATTACCAGTATGACGGGATTTACATTTGCATATTTCTCTGGGATAGTCAGTAAAAACAAGTTATTTTGTTTTGAAATGAAGGAAAGGAAAGTAATTCTCATGTTTAAGAATCAAAGGATGTCACAATTGTAGTGTCATGGATTGCAGTCATTTCAGCACTTGCTCTATGTAAAGTGTTGAGATGTGTTCAGGCTGAACGGGAAGTCAATATTCGCATCGATTTATTCACCGAATGTTCAGTTGGTGTTGTTTCACATTTCTCTTGGTTTTCCTTCTTATCGTGGTTAGTTCCTGTAGTTGAAGTAGCGGTGTTCTAGAACTTCTCTGCGTCGGTGTCAAGACCATTTTTAGAAGTTCTTGTCTCGAAATCGACTGAATTTTATCGGTCTCAGAGATGGAGCACTCCGGATTTCAATTTCATTACTGGTCGAGACCACAACTGTGGTATATCTCTAAATTACTTGTGTACATTATCAGATTGTGTTGTACATTGTCTGATTCATCTGTTAACATTAGTGTTACGGCGCATGGGAAACGGGTACATTCCCACACATAAAACTCACCACTGCAATGTCTTTTTTGATTATTTATTCTATCGGTAGACTTGTACAAGCACACATACAGAATATGTGATAATAAAAGAGGTGAAAAGAGATGAATCTTAATTTGGTTTCGGTGGGAATGTCGATATTTGAGGAGCTTTAATGTTCCACATTTTATTTTTGCACTAATGGACTCTGAATTCTGCGACAAATTCACAAACTGCTGACAAACATTTCCTGTGTAGGTACCGAAATCTGAATAAAAACCTATTAAATATTCTTTCTTGCCTTCTTTTCCTGGCCTGATTAAATCATTGCATTGTAAGTGTGGATCCTGAGACTGGGCCACGATGTCCCAACAGAAACGTCATAAAAAGCAGGTGTTGATGATGTCATGTTTACTGTCACGTCTCTTCTGTAGTGTTTACTTGTGTCTCACCTGCACCTGTATGAAGGAAAGTCATCACAGCGGGTTTAATGAAACACATTGCTTTTTATTGGATGAAAACATTTATATGACACACTTCAGTTGCTTTGCCTATTTCACAATGCTCCATAACTCCTCTGTGGCCTTGTTCATGCAAGACGGACAGGCTGGGTCTTGGCCGCCATCATGATCAGGTGAAGACATCACCTTGGTAACTCGTGTCCATAAAACTAAAGGCTCCAGATTTGTCTGATAAGTTATCTAATTGCAAGCTTGGAAGACAAATGCAGCCCCATTTCTGTTGATTAAGTAATTAATTATTTTGACACAACTCCAAGTCTGCATATTATTTTGGGAGTGAACTTGTCTAAATTCTCATCTCAAGCCAGACATGAACAAGGCCGCCGACAATAATGATGGACAAAATTCAGTGCACTCCGTTGGCCTTTAAACATGGAGACAAGCCTCCCATCCGTCTCTTTCACACAATTATCATCCTTTCATCCGGATTTTCCTTCACAGGTCTGCTAAAGTGATTCTCCAACTGAATAAAAATCGTCTTTAAGTATGAAACGCAGAGCGTTTATTAATCCCCCAGCGGCCACAGGCTCAAATAAGGGACAAGAAGATTTTGAATTTGTGAAATTATGTTCAGAATTATTTGTAAACTGGTTTTATATTCCCATTTATAAACTAGTAGTGAACAGAACAGAATAATTCCTTCTTTATTTCAGTTGACTACCATGGCTTCTATTCCTCTCCTAGATTCAATCATTTGATTCACTATGACATGGAAAGAGACAGATAGTCATCCACAGCAGCTGCGCTTATATTTAAACTATTCACATAATTATTCATACATGTGCACAATCTATCGTGACTCTGGACCGCTAATGTAATAAGCTACCATCTACGTGAGTTTTTGACCTAAAGAAAGAAACCGTCTGTGCACACGCAGAGAAACATTTTCACCTTCACATTAAGTCAAAAAGCTTTATGAATTGAAGGAATGTGATGCATTTCTCAACCTTTTTGTTTATCTACAAACAAGGCTCATCGTGTCTGAATTAAAATAAATAAAAATGATGGCCAAAATTGAATTATAAACTACAATTTCAATGCAGAGTTTTTACTAGGGGTGATAACAATATTATTTTCTGAACATCTTTTATCAAGCTCAAAACCTCATTCCAGCCCACACACATCAGGTGAGGGTTTGACACTGAGAAGATAAAGTTGATTTCCTTACTGTCGCACTTATCCTAAAATGGCCAGTGGGAATTAAAGTGTTTGCATTCAAAATTTAATTGGGCTTTAAATATTCTCAAAACATGCTTTGAAAATACAAAACCTTGTTTTTCTGAATAACGAGCCCCTTCATGTGGATGAATGTTTGCTCTGTACAGCACACTGCTGTCTTCACTCTCCCAGCACACATGGAGGTGTGATGGTTCAACTACAGAGAATATTCATCGACTTTATACTTGATTTCATCTCGACCTATTACTACTTTTACAGCAACACAGTTAAGCAGATATTAACACGTTTTGAAGTCCAAGAAGCCCAACCATCACTGACTGATATCGTTCTGTTTCTTGACAGGAAATACTCAACAGCAAACAGTGCCCGAATCTAGGAGCAAACACATGTCATCACATTAGATGAACAGAGGTATGTAGTCCCTTCGTTCATCGACAGTTTATAGCATTATAGGTCTTTGTGGCACTTGAATACAGATGGCTAGTAATGCGCTTGTCGGGCTTTAGAAAGTGGTTTACCACTGAATAACATCCTCTTTGTCCTTCATTGTCCACAATGTTAACAAGTGTGTGTTCAGTCAGTGAATATATTAGCATGCTGACAGGGAGAAACACAGTTTATTTTGCCCACCAGGAAGTATTGAAGATTTTGTATATATGCATATTATTTACAATACTGATTAAGACAGAGTACAGGAGAGTGTGAAGTTACCTAGAATCTACTGATAGTTGGGGAAATGACAGGATTTACGATAATATGTTCTGTTGCAGTGATGGAACTAGAGTCTAGTCGGTGTTGTGGTAGTTTTGTGATAAATCATATCCTCAAATTATTAATTTCAGAGCTAAATATACGTATGTCATTCATACAAACCATAGCTGGTTCCCCCACCTCCCGACAGTTAGTGCACCTTAAAGGCCTCATTTGCTTAAAATCAGCTGTTTCCCTTTGCGTCCAGCTTTTATGCTAAGCTAACCATGCCATCTGGCTCCAGCGCAGTATCACCACTCACCAGTGTGTCTGTTTCATTTTGACATTTGACATTTCAATCCCTCTGTGCCACTAGAGCACAGAGGGAGTAGATATACAGCGTAATTCTGATTTCAGGTGTGTTCTCAGATTCTACGCTGCAATTTCCTGTTGTTTAAAAGGAAAAAATATGTTTCATGTTGGCAGAGATGTTGAATGCTTTTTCCATCCAACACAAGATTTCCATCTTAAGAACTTCAGACCAGATTGTGATGAAATGTCTTGATCAAGATCCGGATCCCCAGGGTGAAAATGTAATGACCGGGTGTCCCCAAAGCTAGCTCTCTTGCTAACTGTCAGATAACGAGCTGGCTTATTGTATAGCTCTTATATGATGTTTTTAAAACATTTGTAAAGTGTCTTTGAGTATTATGAAAAGCGCTGTATATATAAAATATATTATTATTTTAGATTATAGAAACAGGCCAGCTGTTTTGTCCAACACTTTCTTATTATGGCTGTATTAGCAACATCTGGAGGGACTTTATAGCCAGTCTTGACACTGTTAGTACAAATGCAGTTTCATGCAGTTGGAGTTTATAGTTAAATCATGCTGGATTTTAGATCATAGAAAATGAACTGTTTCTACATCGAGACTTGAGGTGAAGAGTAAATGTGCTAACTCGGCTGTCCTGTTACTTGTTCCAGCCTTTCTTGGGTTAACCAGTATGGTAAGTCAACTGGTTTGCTGTTAGAAGTAACTGTATGGGGTGGAAGAGAATAGATAGAATAGTTTATTTTAGATATTCCAATAGTACATTTGTTTATCAGTAAATAGTGAATAGGTAATTTATGTATTCTAATCTTGAAGAACGTGATGCACTGAGTGTTGTTGGGTCGTGGTTAACAGTATAGAAATGTCTCTAGTTGTAGTGGAGGTGTTTTCTTTAATGTGAAGGTATTACTTGTTTTTCATTATTGGCTGCCTGTCTGTTCTATGTCTCCACGATAGAATGAGCTCAGTGTAGACTAATGGAGACAAACAAACAAAAAACAAAACTACTTATGCTTGTTTTTTTCATGACAACAAAACACAAATTTAAAAAGAGATTGTTCAAATATTTGGCTGTAATTTTGTAATTTATCATTAGTTATATTTTTTAACATAAAAAGTGTGTGTCTTCACAACATTATGTATCTTAAGATCACAGAAAACATTCTGTGGAATCACAGGGAAACAACGCTTGTTTTTATCTATTAAACAGCAGTAGTTGATCAATTTGGCGACTATGGGTCAGTGGGTAGCAGGCCCGTCTTTCAATCACGGGGTTGGAGGTTCGATCCCCACCATAGCCGTTGTGTCCTTGAGCAAGACACTTAACCCTTACTTGCTCCCTGTAGCTGCGTCTACGGTGTCGAATGTAACAGGATTGTAAGTCGCTTTGGATAAAAGCGTCAGCTAAATGACATGTATTGTATTATATATTATTATAATTTCACACTGATACATGTTTAGTTGACCTGCTTGGTTACACTAATAATGAATAGGAGATAAATCTTTAGAGGTGTAAGTGAACATTTAATTTTTAACGATAATTAGTGTTCTTTCCAGAATACTCCCTTGGAAATTATAAGAAATGTTATCAGGAAATGATTATCAAATCATAAAATCAATAAATAATGCAGTATTCTGTGTTTTTTTACTTACTTCAGCAGCAGCTTTACCATTCTTTTTTTCAGGACTTCAGATAGCAGCAGTGCAAGAGGACCCTCAGTGAAGAAGAGGAGCGGCATCCTCACAGATCCAACTGAGAAGAATGTCATCTGAGAGACTGATTCTCTCTGGGTTTTTTTTTTTACATCAAATCTGTTATATTTATATACAAGTTTGAAACATCAACAACTCAGATCGTCTCCTCAAATTTTTAATACGTAGTTTCTTATCGCTGTTTTCATTTTTATTTATCTATTATTTTTTGATGAGTAATGCAAAGAACATGAAACTGGCTCATAAGTTACAAACTCATGAGATCTCGTTCAGCAGGCATCAGGGAGAGTAGTCCCTCGCCTGCCAACCTGCAATACCTATAAAGTAACATCACTTTAGACCTGCAGGCATGGACACTGCTGCTGAGACACCTGCAGACGGGAAGTGTTTTTTTCACCCTTGCCATAGGTTTTATTTTCATCACTTTTTGAAAGTGCAGTTTTCTTTTCATGGAGAGATGGTGCACTTCAACATCTGAAGGAGCAGCAGCTCCGCATCCGGACACTTTCTTCTGGGCCTGTCTTTGGGTGCTTTGCATCAGTGACACTGTGTGTCTTTTTTTCCATTAGTGTTTGTATTATTTATGCACATAAATGAGATTCTGACTTTGATCTGACATTGACATTATGATAAGAAATAAATGGAATAAAACAAAATGTTCACCCTCTCTGTTGCATAAATTCTGTAAAACAAAGCATCTTAGACTTAGATTTGAGTTCATTGCTTACTTTTGCACATTAGCAGGATCATCTGAGGCTGCTGGGAATGCCCTCATGTTTTGCAGGCATATTATACAGCGTATACCTTATTTAAATTAGATTCATGGCCTTAAAAAGTTATGCACATGTGCTATATTTTCAAATACATGTCTTATATGTGTCTTTTATGTTCTGAGCATTAGTGGAACGCAAAATTATAGTCAATAATCAGGAATAGCTTTCAACCAAACACGAATCCACCTTCTTATGACGCTTAGTGAGGGCGTGGTCTATGTAGCCACTGTCGACGTAGTGACGTGTGACGCTGACGTGCAGTACGTCAGTCCAGTGGTCTGTCTTGGGACGTATTCTCCCATCAATTTCTGTACTTTTGGAAGCATTTTGCCGATTTACCGTCTTTCCGTGAAGTGTAAGTTGCAGGAACCGTCTCGAGAGGTCCTGGGCCTCCCGCTGTCTTCCGATAAGACGAAACACCGGTGAGCACCGACGACAAGTCTCGTTCAAGCCAAATGCCCAATTCCGTTTAGCTGTTATGGAAATTACACTTAGTGCTTAGTGGCGAACATAGTTGTCTTCTATGTTTTCCGAAGGTGTCGTGAACTCTACGGTCCTCTAGCACACATTGACCATTCAAACATGTCACTGTTCTGCAAACTCTTAGCGTTAAGCTATCTACTAACTCCACAACGGTTTAGCGTTAGCTATCTAGCGTTAGCAACGTCATCGTAGAGTAAAATAAAGTCACGCTACGAAACATTTGTACGTAACCTGACACCGACTCACAATGTAGGCTTATCGAATACATTCATATGCGGGACGCTTCCGCGTGTCGCTCTGTAGTGTTAGTGTTAGTGCATTGGTAATACACTAACATACACATAGCATGTTCTGCATCTGTCTTTGGTCGTTAATAGGTGTCTTGACCCAAACATGTGTTTTTGCAGAAGGTGGAGCTTGGTCTCTAGCAGAATGAATATTGGTTCTAAAAATAAAAAGAGGGTGGTTCTGCCCAGTCGTCCCGAGCCCCCTACTGTGGACCAGATCCTGGAGGACATCAACAGAACCGCTCCCAACGACCCGGTCTTCAGCATCCTGGAGAAGACCGGACAAGGTGAGTCCACTCAGGCCTAGAGTCAGACAACACGGCACTAATTTACAATCTGTGGGCACCACTCTGAAACATTTATTTATTGGCCTCCTGTCAAGCTTGATGAGTAGGAGTATGTGGAGGAGCAAGGAGGCTGGCTGGAGGTTAACTCCTATAGTTAGCTGACTGGTTCTCCCGCTCCTTCATCAGATTCGTACCGGTCCTCGGGCAGCGATGTGGACTTGCGGTTCCAGCAGTGTCAACAGTATCTGGAGCTGAACGAGCGGCTGCAGGAGGCGCGAGGACGGCTGTTGCGATGGAGGGAAGAGCTGCGATTGGCAGGCGAGCAGCTACAAAAGGACATGGCAGAGGTCAAAGGTCAAACACTCTGACACCACTTCTGTTAGAGACTTTACTCTTTTTTGGGTACTTTTTTTTATCGCACCATTATCAGGCTCTGATTCAGCTGAATCAGAGCCTGATATGACCTCTCGCCTCACACCTGAGATGTATTTTTGTCTCCGAGGGTTGCTGCTGATGATACCGGCAGGAAAAGGGTTTGTATTTTACTTACAGCTGAAAGTACACAGTCAAATAAGGCTGATGTCTTTATCATTATCAATTAATGTAGCAAATTACTTCATCTATTTACTAATCATAATTGATATACAACATGTCGTCATAAATGACAAATTACCAGTATGACGGGATTTACATTTGCATATTTCTCTGGGATAGTCAGTAAAAACAAGTTATTTTGTTTTGAAATGAAGGAAAGGAAAGTAATTCTCATGTTTAAGAATCAAAGGATGTCACAATTGTAGTGTCATGGATTGCAGTCATTTCAGCACTTGCTCTATGTAAAGTGTTGAGATGTGTTCAGGCTGAACGGGAAGTCAATATTCGCATCGATTTATTCACCGAATGTTCAGTTGGTGTTGTTTCACATTTCTCTTGGTTTTCCTTCTTATCGTGGTTAGTTCCTGTAGTTGAAGTAGCGGTGTTCTAGAACTTCTCTGCGTCGGTGTCAAGACCATTTTTAGAAGTTCTTGTCTCGAAATCGACTGAATTTTATCGGTCTCAGAGATGGAGCACTCCGGATTTCAATTTCATTACTGGTCGAGACCACAACTGTGGTATATCTCTAAATTACTTGTGTACATTATCAGATTGTGTTGTACATTGTCTGATTCATCTGTTAACATTAGTGTTACGGCGCATGGGAAACGGGTACATTCCCACACATAAAACTCACCACTGCAATGTCTTTTTTGATTATTTATTCTATCGGTAGACTTGTACAAGCACACATACAGAATATGTGATAATAAAAGAGGTGAAAAGAGATGAATCTTAATTTGGTTTCGGTGGGAATGTCGATATTTGAGGAGCTTTAATGTTCCACATTTTATTTTTGCACTAATGGACTCTGAATTCTGCGACAAATTCACAAACTGCTGACAAACATTTCCTGTGTAGGTACCGAAATCTGAATAAAAACCTATTAAATATTCTTTCTTGCCTTCTTTTCCTGGCCTGATTAAATCATTGCATTGTAAGTGTGGATCCTGAGACTGGGCCACGATGTCCCAACAGAAACGTCATAAAAAGCAGGTGTTGATGATGTCATGTTTACTGTCACGTCTCTTCTGTAGTGTTTACTTGTGTCTCACCTGCACCTGTATGAAGGAAAGTCATCACAGCGGGTTTAATGAAACACATTGCTTTTTATTGGATGAAAACATTTATATGACACACTTCAGTTGCTTTGCCTATTTCACAATGCTCCATAACTCCTCTGTGGCCTTGTTCATGCAAGACGGACAGGCTGGGTCTTGGTCGCCATCATGATCAGGTGAAGACATCACCTTGGTAACTCGTGTCCATAAAACTAAAGGCTCCAGATTTGTCTGATAAGTTATCTAATTGCAAGCTTGGAAGACAAATGCAGCCCCATTTCTGTTGATTAAGTAATTAATTATTTTGACACAACTCCAAGTCTGCATATTATTTTGGGAGTGAACTTGTCTAAATTCTCATCTCAAGCCAGACATGAACAAGGCCGCCGACAATAATGATGGACAAAATTCAGTGCACTCAGTTGGCCTTTAAACATGGAGACAAGCCTCCCATCCGTCTCTTTCACACAATTATCATCCTTTCATCCGGATTTTCCTTCACAGGTCTGCTAAAGTGATTCTCCAACTGAATAAAAATCGTCTTTAAGTATGAAATGCAGAGCGTTTATTAATCCCCCAGCGGCCACAGGCTCAAATAAGGGACAAGAAGATTTTGAATTTGTGAAATTATGTTCAGAATTATTTGTAAACTGGTTTTATATTCCCATTTATAAACTAGTAGTGAACAGAACAGAATAATTCCTTCTTTATTTCAGTTGACTACCATGGCTTCTATTCCTCTCCTAGATTCAATCATTTGATTCACTATGACATGGAAAGAGACAGATAGTCATCCACAGCAGCTGCGCTTATATTTAAACTATTCACATAATTATTCATACATGTGCACAATCTATCGTGACTCTGGACCGCTAATGTAATAAGCTACCATCTACGTGAGTTTTTGACCTAAAGAAAGAACCCGTCTGTGCACACGCAGAGAAACATTTTCACCTTCACATTAAGTCAAAAGCTTTATGAATTGAAGGAATGTGATGCATTTCTCAACCTTTTGTTTATCTACAAACAAGGCTCATCGTGTCTGAATTAAAATAAATAAAAATGATGGCCAAAATTGAATTATAAACTACAATTTCAATGCAGAGTTTTTACTAGGGTGATAACAATATTATTTTCTGAACATCTTTTATCAAGCTCAAAACCTCATTCCAGCCCACACACATCAGGTGAGGGTTTGACACTGAGAAGATAAAGTTGATTTCCTTACTGTCGCACTTATCCTAAAATGGCCAGTGGGAATTAAAGTGTTTGCATTCAAAATTTAATTGGGCTTTAAATATTCTCAAAACATGCTTTGAAAATACAAAACCTTGTTTTTCTGAATAACGAGCCCCTTCATGTGGATGAATGTTTGCTCTGTACAGCACACTGCTGTCTTCACTCTCCCAGCACACATGGAGGTGTGATGGTTCAACTACAGAGAATATTCATCGACTTTATACTTGATTTCATCTCGACCTATTACTACTTTTACAGCAACACAGTTAAGCAGATATTAACACGTTTTGAAGTCCAAGAAGCCCAACCATCACTGACTGATATCGTTCTGTTTCTTGACAGGAAATACTCAACAGCAAACAGTGCCCGAATCTAGGAGCAAACACATGTCATCACATTAGATGAACAGAGGTATGTAGTCCCTTCGTTCATCGACAGTTTATAGCATTATAGGTCTTTGTGGCACTTGAATACAGATGGCTAGTAATGCGCTTGTCGGGCTTTAGAAAGTGGTTTACCACTGAATAACATCCTCTTTGTCCTTCATTGTCCACAATGTTAACAAGTGTGTGTTCAGTCAGTGAATATATTAGCATGCTGACAGGGAGAAACACAGTTTATTTTGCCCACCAGGAAGTATTGAAGATTTTGTATATATGCATATTATTTACAATACTGATTAAGACAGAGTACAGGAGAGTGTGAAGTTACCTAGAATCTACTGATAGTTGGGGAAATGACAGGATTTACGATAATATGTTCTGTTGCAGTGATGGAACTAGAGTCTAGTCGGTGTTGTGGTAGTTTTGTGATAAATCATATCCTCAAATTATTAATTTCAGAGCTAAATATACGTATGTCATTCATACAAGTATAGCTGGTCGATATGACAATCTCTACTGTAGAAGGTTATATATATTGTTAATTTGCCAAATCCTTTATACTAAATAAGCTAACCTACAACATATATGCTCAAATTTCATTTTTGTATCAATGTGATTGCATACTTAATTAGTTAAGTATTTGATATTGCCACAAAAAGATATTGTTTTTTACAAATGGCTTCTAAATGATTTTCGACATAAAATCTATTTCACAATATATTAATTTTGTAAAATCAAAATTATATAAGTGATGATAGATTTGATCCATATCTACAGTTAATAGTTTGTAGTTAATCGGTCGGCCTTTAAACATGTTTTGGTGAGCTCAATATACTAAGTTATGTATTAGAATGACCACATTTTTAGTATTAAAGTTTAAGATTCAAAGTTGTACATGTATTTCATCTGTAATACACCTTTCAACTCAGTCCAATATCAGAATTTAGCTAAATGCACAAGACATATGGTTTAAAGGTGATAGCACTACTAATTTGAAGAAATGTTTTATCAAAAATGTAGCCCCAACCTCAACAGAACATACTCAATTGATTGGTGAGGCAAAGCTCAAAGCGTTGATGTACATACATGTGTATGTAAAAAATACTTTACATCTCAATATGTCAATTGAGTCCCTTGTGAAGCCATCAACAGTCCGACATAGTTGGTACCTTTTCAGGTAAAAACCCAGCTGAGTAATCCTTCAAAAGTTTGCATAATATTGTTCTTTTATCAATTGTGTCTAGGAGACCAGTGGTGATTAATGTGCTGAAATCAAGTTAAATGTCTGTTGCTTCATGTTTCACTATATTTCTACCAGGCAATGTTTATACTACAAATACAAAAAAGTACAAAATGATGCACTTCCGTTTCATCTGAAATTCTCCTCTGAAGTGCATCTCTAAAAGTTAGTGATGCTCTGCTCATGTTTAGACCTTTCTCAATGCATACATCCTTTGTGAATGGTAGATGAAGCTGTGGTCAATTGTTCAGAGAGCAAAACTTAACTGCAGTAAATGGGGAAAGTAAGGGGTAAATACCCGAGGTAAAGGGACCAGCACACGCCTAATCTGTCCACCTGAGTGCAGAGTTTCATCCAGGAACACAGAAGAGTCATCCGTGTTGTTCAGTAGTCTACTTAACGTCCTACGACTCACTTTTTCCCTCTGGCCTTTCATCGATTGTGGCTTCTTGGCTCTGTGTGTCTTGCAGGCTACAGGAAATAGGGCTTGGGGTGTAGTTAAATGGAGTGATTCGGGCAGCCTTGCTGGGGGATCCTTGGCGGAAATGGACAGCTCCACCCACATGGATGTCTGACGTTCCTGTGGAAACGGTGCTGTGACTCTTAAGTGAGACTTCTGAATCTCCATCTTGTGGGTTACTCACAGAGGTAGCAGTACTCTTTCTGAGTAGTGCAAATCGTGCAACTTCCTCTGCGATCACCCGAGTTGTTTCAACTGTTGGAGAGGTGCTTGAGTTGGTCTTATTATTAGAAAAATCTTCTGTCTGGACTGTCGCATCACTTGTCTTGCGTGATGCAAGTACAATGGTTGGTAGTTTTCCCGGAAGAGCTGGTGGCTTTGGCTGTTCACCGTCAGGAGAAGGCAACAGAGGTAATGCATTGGCTGGCAGAGTGCTTTTCAAGATCTGAGGTACATCTTCATCCCTGATCCTCCTCCATGTAACTCTGTCATTTAGCCGTGATGCAGACCGGTGCCCTTTCTTCTTTGTGTCATCTTCACTCTTTGCTCTTCCACTTGAATCAGATGAAGACGAGCGAAGAGAGGAGCGGCTGGTCACTCGGCTAAGTATGTTTATGCTTGGTGATGAGGCGTGACGTTTAAAGTTGTCTTGGTCTTGTTGCTGCTTGGCTGCAGACATCCTGGAATGCCTGTTTCGCTCAGCCCCCCTGCACGGGCTTTCAGAGCTAGTTCTTCTGTGTGTGCGTCTTGCAGATAGGTCCCTTTCACTGGAGGTCGCTCTTGAAAGGGTTGGTGTCTGCTTTTGAATGCTATGTTCTGGCCTCTGGACTTGCTGTGTTTGCCTTGGATTTTTCACTTGCACCCTTCTCTGGGTTTGAACAGCTACCTTAAGTTCCTGACAGCGTGATGAACAAAGAAAGACGGCTGAAGTGCCAGGAGCCGCTCTGTGGGGGGATCCATTCTGAGATCCAGGCATTTTGCGTGCAGAGCCATCCCTTCTCAGAACAGGCTGTGATTCCTTAATGAAAGTTAGCTGTCTCAAGAATCCATTGCGCTCAGACTCACCGCCACTTGAATGGACAGAAGTCATCCTGACCATCCCAAATCGATTGGCGGGTGGGACCCTTTTCCCGTTGACCTGATTGGTTTGTTTGGTGGTTGTTAGGTTAGTTACCAGAGGTGACAGAGCTCTGGGCCTGACTGAATTTTGCATAAAAGGGATTCGGACAGGTGACTTTTGAGTTTTAGGTGGTGGGGATTTTTCATATTTATTTACAACAGTAGAGCGCCCCTTTCTTTCTGGGGGACTACTAGCTGGCGGGCTATTAGGTGGTGAGGCAATCTTTTTCTGCATGAATTTATTTGTCTGAGTCGGGGATGTTATTCTTTTCTGCGACTGTTTGGATGGTGTAGAGCTTTGCGATGATCCAGAGGATGAACTCTTTGGTATCCTTGGAGGTGGAGTAGAGCTCCTCTTTGGCAAAGACAGTTCAATGTCCTGCGGGTGACCCAATCGGTGAAGGCTCTTTGATCTGTGCTGAGCCAGGTTTGGATTTTTTGGAGCATCTGTCTTGGTTGGTACTTTTCTAGGAGGAGGTATTTGTGATGGAGGTGTCTCTTTCTTCGGCGTATAGATCACTGTCCTGCCTCTGAAAACCACAGGTAAATTTGAAACTGGCTTGCGTTGTGCAAAGTCTAAAGGTTTATTTGCCTTCTTGTCTTTAGCAAACTTCTTTTCTTTAGGTGTAAAGCTGGATGTTGACATGAATGACAGTACGGATTCAGTCTCTTCAGAGGATGGCTCCTGAGACTTTGAGGCCTGGAGTCCAGTTACAACACAATTAGCACCTTCTTGTATGGCTCTCCATTCAACACTATTGAGGTCTGAATCTTGATCCCATGCTGTGTCATCACTATCCATTTCCTCATTCCACCCATCAGAGGCTTTTTGTTTTTGAGTATTTTCTGCTTTTTTCTTCCTTGCAGCAAGCTTCCTTCTCTGCTTAGGCATGGCAGATGTTATGCATTTCTGAAGGAGGTCATCCTCCGAATCCATGCTGACAGAGCTTGGCGAGCTTGGCGAGCTTGGCTCTTCATATTGGTTGTGAATGTTCATAAACTTTGTTTGTTTCATCATATTTAGTGTTTTGTTGTGTTTGTTTTTGTACCAAATTTGATGGGCTCTTGATTTCTGATCCTCAAACTCTGCATCACTCAGTGAACTAAGTGAGGAGCTGAGTGAGTAACATGCCAGGGATTCATCCTTCATCAGATTCTCTTTTATCTTGTGAAATCCCCTGGGCATTGCTTGTGAATTATCAATCCTGCCAATATTTGTCATGCTCCGGGAAAGAGTATTTCTTTTTGCTTCCCTGATCTGTTTTCTACTTGTTTGTTTCATTGCTTCCTTTTTGTCAGAATAGAAGCTGGCACTGTCCTCTGAAGAATTTGTCGATTGTCTGTAGAATGTTTTACCTTTTTGTGATCCCACATTAAGATTACTTGCTGTTTTTTGCTTAATGACAGGCAGATCCAGTTTCCTAACTGGCCCTTGAACTTGCCTCTTCTTTTGTTGGTTAGGAGACTGATCACAAATTCTTTGCTTTGCCACTCTATCAGCTACCTCTTTGCTCTGCATAAGCACCCTCTGAGTAGGAATGCTGTGTTTGGTTGTTCGGTTCATTTGTATCTCTGGTGGGTAGTTAATTCTGTTGGGCTTATGGAAGTGTGAGAATATCCTCAAGTCTTCTATCCTCTTTGCCTCATCGTCGAGCAACTCCTGTTTGTTCATACCTTTAGCTGTGCAGTCTTTAGCCCCCCTCTCCTTCACTGGATACTGAAGTGTTTCGTCACTTAGTGATGTTGTGCTGGAGAAGTTGACTGGTGTACCTTCTGCAGAATCAGTGAAGGATGAATCATCAAATTTAAAGTCCTTCTGTGGAATAACAATTCTCCTCCCAGGACACATTTGGGTTTTGCCATTTGGAAGCATCATGTACATTGGAAGATGTATCTGTTTTCGGATCTGGGAATTCAGAATATGATGAGGAATGGTTGTCATCAGGGAAGGTCTTACTTTTCGGAATTTAGAGGGCATTGCTGAGTTGATGCATTCCTTTAAGATTTCAATGTCATCATCTGAATTGCCCTCACTATATCTTTCACTATGGTCGAATCCTTGCTCATCCTCATCAGGGAAAGGAAGATTTTTGTCATTTTGCTGCAGTAGGGGTGTCAATTTCAGTTCCACATCTTTTTGTATGTAGTGTTCGTGAAGAGGCAGAGCACTTAAGCTCGATGCACAAGAGAAGTTCTCGCTGGGCTTTTCCACAGTAAAGTAGATCATAGTGTCCAGGTCAGGAGGAAGGTTAAACCTCTCTTTGGAGTCTGCAATCTCCATGAACGTTCGCAAGCTACTTTCCCATTGGCCCGCTATTCCTGTGGTTTGTGTTTCTGCTCCATTTGACTCAACGCAACATGGAGTTTTACTTCGACTAGGAGGCATGGTTTGACCTGGACTGTCAGGAAGATCACTTGGGCTTATTGTTCCATCATTCATCTCACTGCATGGATCACTTTCAATTGAGCTCGCAATTGAGGGAGCTTCAAAGCTGCCCAGTGAACTCACTGAGCTACAGCGACTCATTATTAAAGGTGTCTCGTGGATGTAGTTCTCAGATGAACTAGATGGAGATCTATCTTCATGTAGGGTTGGTGAAGCTCCTCTTAGGAACACCTTTTCCTTTTTGGCAGGACAGGGAATTTCAATGGGATCAGTATCTTTGCTGGGGAAGGTTTTTGAGTCAGTCATCAGCAGCTGGCTGTCACTCAGATCCTCCAAGGTTTCATCCTCTTCCGCTCTCTTCACTACTTCTCCATCCTCCACTTCAATTATTTCTAATGACGAGTCACTCTCTAGCTCATTCTCACTTTGTCCATCGAGCGCTCCATCGCCAGAAGAGAGGGAGGACAATGAACTGCAGCGAGAGAAGCAAATCGGGGTGTTTTCCACTGAGTATTTCTGGACCGTCTCCATCGACCCGACAGTCGGGCTTCTGGTGGATGTCATTGGAGAAAATTTTGTTACACTACCTCCAGTCATCACAGTAGGTACCCACGCTTGCCTCCTCATTGCTTGGGCAGCCTGGACATTAATGGCCGTCTTTGCTACACCGAATTTGGCGACACTCTGAATGAGTGGGACCTGTTGATAAGAAGGAGACAGTTTAATTGAAGTCATGCTCACATCAGAGGAGAGTTTAGTTGATGCACTGAGAGGTGTTTGTACAGATTGATCCTGGTTCTTTTCTGCATCTGTGATGCTGAGCTCTAGATCTCTCAGATCTTGGTTGTCCAGAGAATCTCTCTCTGGAATGTCTTGCTGGTTTGTCTCTGTCAGAACAGCAGGACTTACATTAAGGTAATCTTGATGAGCTACCTTGAGATCAAGTTGGTTCGGTCTTTGTTGCAGCATAACAGTTCTTGGAGCAGTTCGCATCTGGTCCTTGCTGCCGCAGTAGCCATCACTGGTGCTTCCACTGTTTAAGCTGTCTGTTGATAGACTTGTATGGGCGGTTTTGAGGCGCAAGAGAGCGTGGGCTCTACTGAGGCGTTCCCTGTGGGCCAAGCTGCTTGTTTCAGACAGACGGCAGGGGGAGCATGATTTTGCTTGGGCTTCATTGAGTTCATCCAGTCCGTATGGCCAGTCTGCCAGGTGATCTTCAGAGCTCAGGCTAAAACTATCTTCAGAGGATGTGTGCATGGTGATGTCCTCCACTAACCTGTCAATCTTGGCTACCGTGTTGGTGATTTTTTTTGCGAGCGTCTCTGCAGCGGCAGATACATCATCAACAGGAGCATGTCTCTTGTCAACCATTTGAGGCATGTCTACATCTCTTTCAGGGTCATTGTCCCTCTTGCGTGGTTGGCTTTGTAGGAAGTTAGAGTTGGTAAGAAACATGGATAGCATAGAGAGGCTCCCAGTGTCCAGGCTACTGGAGACGTTTGGGGCCTCGTCATCATCAAAACAACCAGAATCAGATGCGTAATCCTTCGCCAGACTTTCAATGTGCCGTAGTGGCTTGTTGAGGGTCAGATGTTTGGGGCTCTGTTTCTCAAGGGTATCAAAAGTCTCAGCCAAGTGTTTGGCGTCCAGCTCCGCCTCCAGCGCCTTCTGTTTCCTCATATAGAGGGAAGGCATGCAGGAGCCGGGGGATATGACTGCAGCATCCTTATATTTTAGGGGTCGATTAGTGAGGAGATTCCTTAAAGCTGCGGCACTGCCCATCGCTATCATTTTGTGCTTGGAGTGGATAAGGTTGCGCAGCATGCTAACTGCCCCAAGGTCCCACAGCAGCTCCTGGTCCTTCATACTTCGGGCAGAAAGGTTCCAGAGTGTCCCGCAGGCGTTGCTCACTATGGTCAGGCTGTGGGAGCGCAGATGCTGCAGCAGAGTCTGGAGGCAGTTGTGATCCCTGAGGATTTGTCTGTAAAATAAGTTTAATACATTTCTTAGTTGTGTGAGAAGAAAAGAAAAATATCTTTACTCAAGTTTGACTTTTCTTGAAGTCAGCAGATAGTATTTGCTCAGTTGTTATCCCGTAACCCAAATTTCCTACTGAGGCATTGCTGTGACAACTGAACAAATACGATCCGATGATGAAGACCATTAAATGCAAGTGGCCTTTCAGTTTAGAATCTTGAATCCAAATATTTACAATTTCAAAGTAATTTCTCTAGTAATGTGGCAGTTACTTTTTGAGTCTAACCTACCTGTAGTCTTCACGTGTGGCGACCAAACTCGACACATTTCGAAGAATTCCTCCTCCACTTTCGATGATGGCGAGCGAGTTGGTTTGACAGCGGTACGTTAGCGTGCTGACCAGGAAGCCCAGAGCGCCGTCCACTGAACAGATTGACACTTTGTTGTCGATGCTGTGAGCCGACAGATTCCATAGAGCACTCAGGAGGCTCTTCAATGTCGACTCCTGGAAAACCAGCAATGAAAAGAAAGAAGAATCCTTTACAAAAGTATAAAAGCGATGAAAACATTATATGTGAAGTTCTGTGCCAGATCCTCACATAACTCATTCAATGCACACTATATCTGTAAATTCTGTATACTCCCTACTCCCTGTGTACATGTTCCCCCTATGTGTATTGTTGTATGTGAGTTAAGTTAAATGTTAAATGTATAAGCTACTGGATGACCTAAATTTCCCTCGGGATTAATAAAGTATCCATCTATCTATCTATCTAACTCCCTCTGGTTTGTTTCACATTACCTTGGTGGCCTGGAGGGCACAGGTCATCAGTGCAGAAACGCAGCCGATGTCTCTGAGCACTTTCTTGCTGGTGATATCGGCCCTCCAGGACAAGTTCCTCAGGATGCTGGAGACTACCTGATGAAGTTCCTCACTGTCAGAGGCCAGCTGGGCCACCAGAGCCTGGAGACAGCTCTTCTTTGAGCACAGAGTGGCCTGAAGGGGAACACGGTGTAGGTCAAACGAACAGACAGTCATAGTGTGTCGATAAAAGTCATGGTAAAGTAAATTTTGTCATAGTATAGTCCAACAAACTCACGAAACGTCACAGTATAGAATATTGTAAAAAGTCTGAATAAATGTCATAGGAAAGTATGTCAAAGGAGTAATTGAATAGAGGGAAAAAGTGTTGGTAAAAAATTCTACAAAGGTCCAGTTAGAGAGGATTTCCTTATACACAGGTCCGGAACATCAAAACAATGTCTAACTTGCACTAGTCTGTATACTGTATAGTCAACTACAGACTATTAGATAAAAAAAGACAGTTAAATTAATTTAAAATCTCAACAATATTTATAGTCAGTTTTCAAATTGAACTTGATTAATTATAAATGACACATACTCTAATAAATAAATAAATGTTCTTTATTTTAAGTAAAATAATGGATGCATTTAAGAATAAATTCCATTACAGAAAGCGTTGGAAAAATGTGCATCTTAAAATAAAGTACTTAATTTTAGAAAAATTATCATATAAGCATATCATAATACACATATTTGATTGGCTGAGTACCATCACGTGATATGAATAACAATGCATATAATTAGTCGGTGTGTTTCTTGGTCCACTGTGTGTGTGTAAGTGCCGTAAAGATTATTGTGTACCATGTCAAATGTCATAAAAATGCCATTATGTAGTATAATGAAAAAAAAGATATAAAAATGCATAGTATAGAATGTAGAAAAAAATCTGAAAACTCAAAGCAGAGTATGAAGAAAAAAGTAATAGCCATAGTATAGTGTGTGGTAAAAGTCACAATGAAGTATTTTTCCATAAGTCATAAAAGAATTAAGAGTCCTAAAACCCATCATATGTTGACCGAAGTCTCTAAGAAGAATTAACACTATAGCAAGTCAGATAAAAAGTCATATATAGCATAGTGAGTATAATACATTGTATGTTGTAGTACAATGCACAAAAAAAACATCGTAGTACAGTATGTCATGAGAAGTGTCAGCTCATGCTAACACCAAGGCTAACAATGACAAAAGGCAAGCAAAGAGGTCTGGAATCAGTAAGTATTTAGATTGTGTACTAAAATAAAAGCATCATTACCACAGTTTCAAACACAAGTAAAACTTGTGCGTTGAAGTTTTAACTTAAGTAAAAGTGTAATTGTTTTAGCAACTAGAAATTAATACAAGTACAAGTAAAAGTACTCATTATGTGTTTTCCTTGTGAAATGTTTATCTTAAAAGTAACTGCAGCCATCAGATGATTGTAGTGCATTATTAAAGTACACATGTAGTCCCTGTGATGCATGGTGGAGTAGCAGTAGACATGTGCTTAAAATTTCAAGGACATCAAAATAGTGTCCAGTCTTGAATACATGCATTAAGTTACATGCCACCACTGGTTTTCGGGTACTTTTCTTATATTTTAATGATTCCTTTTCCATTCCCACTGATCCACGCAGGGCAGTGATTCTGTACCTTGTTGGCGACGTCTCCAAAGGTGAGGTTGGTCACAGCCATCCCTGCGTAGCGGCGCAGAGCCATGTTGATGGGGTCATTCAGCATGCCGTACATGTCCTGGTCCAGGTGGATCAGATCGGCCACGACCTGCAGGCCGCCTGGAAGACAACACGCAAACCTCTGAGCCAAATGTGTCACTGATGCCTTTGGGATGAAACAAAAAGATCAGTGGGTGTTTTGGCGTACCCAATTCATTCATGGCGCGTCGGTACTCCTCTTCAAAGGAAAGCTTCATGATGGCGCACATGGCCTGACAGATCTGAGGCTCCACAGGTTCAGGGATGTCTGCGGAGGAGAAAAACAGTAGTTGGTTTCGGGGAGTTCATTTACAATAAATCTCCAGAAGGAGGAAAAAGATATGTGTCTTTATGTACAATACAAACTGTGTACTTTGTGTGTTTGATTTCCTCCCCCCAATGCTGTGCCAAAAAAAGAAACTCCACCTGGTGGCTAAAACGTGGCTAAAATGTTTTTTTCTTTTCTTTAAAGTTATGCAAAGATGGAAATTTGACAGTGATGGTTAAATAAGCCAGATCATTTGCATCAGTTAAAATAGTATTATGACAGTGTTTACCTACTGTGATATTTCCGAATATATTATATATTATTGATGCATCAATAGGTAAGTGTGTTGCAGCTGGACATGGGGGAGCTAATTTCAACTATTATATATAATTGTCATCTTGTTATAGTGAATTGTCTATTTTGTCATTTGTATCAGTATTGTACAAAGTAAGCGCAGCTGTCAGACAAATGTAGTGCAGAAAAAGGGGGAATATTCACCTCTGACATGTAGAGGAGTAGAAGTAACTAATATGGTTAGAAATAACTCACCAGTAGTTATGGGGTTCTCTGTGTTTAGAGGACTGTCACTTACCGGTGGTTTTGGTTCCTCCAGGTGACGGGGTCGCTGCGTGGCCCTCGATCCAGTCCCAGCCGCTGTCACAGTAGGTCCGGACCTGCTCCAGCATGTGCAGCACCCTCATCTCCCGGCGGGCCTGGCCCTCGTCCTGCTGGGAGTAGATGATGTTGTGGAGGGCGGCGCTGGCTCTGGATTTGGCCTCTCTGCTGCAGCCCGTTGTCGTACCGGCCGCGGCCGTCTCCCCGGATCCGCCGGCGCCTCCGCACGGAGTTTCGTGCAGAATCTGGACAAGCAGAGGGACGCAGCCAGACTTCCTCATGGCGATGCAGCTGTCCTGAGAGCTGGACAGAGCCAGCAGAGTCCGAGACATCTCCTCCTTATCTCTGTTAGCGAGCATGGAGAGCAGCCAGAACACCATCTCCACCTGAGGAGAGGGGGAGGACAACCCGCATTAGCAGCATTACTATCAGGTGCAGCACTATTAATTAAGAAAATGGCAATATCAAAGAACCTTTCTGGTGGTTTTGAACATTATTGCATTTGAACCATACATTTGATATCAAGGCTCATTGTTTTTAAAATGATCATGCAGTGTTCGTATGGTTTTACTTCCAGGAAGATTTTTATATAAAACAATATTTCTATAAAAAAAAGTTGTAGTTTGATCAAATTCATGTTAATGTATTTATTTAGAATAGTTATATATATATATATATATATATATATATATATATATATATATATATATATACATTAGTTAAGTTATTAAGTTATATTAGTTGAATAAACTTTCAGCAATGGTGTTTCTAACCATTGCTTTAGATTGAATAAAGAAGTTCCTTTTTTCCCTTTATGCGTGTATAATAAAAACATATTTTAGACAACGTGAATATACATTTCTACATAGTTGTATTTCCCAACCGAGTAACTATTAGCTATGATGATGATGATGATGATGATGATGATGATGATGATGATGATGATGATGATGATGATGATGATGATGATGATGATGATGATTACACAGACTGGCATAACAGTGGTGGAATGTAACTTAGTACATTGACTCAAGTACTATAAGTGCCTACCAATTTATTTAAACAATTAGTTGATTAATTAATTATTTTATTGACAACTATTTCGACGGTTTAAGTAATTTTTTCATGTAAAAACTTTTCATGGTGCCATCTTAATGAATATGAAACTTTGCATTATTTCACAATTGTACATTAAAACATTATTAAAACGGTGTCTCTTTGGGCTCAGGGTAACTGACAACATTCCTCACTATCCTTACAAACCAAACAAACTGATTCATAATTAAAATAATCAGCAGACTGATCCATAATGTAAAATAAATAAATAATCATTAGTTAATAATCGGAATGAGCTCTCCCTCAAACAGTAAAGTCCTGCATGAAATCATGAATAATAATATAATAGTATAACAGTAATGTGGGACATTTTTTTATTTTGATATTTCCTAATTTCCACTTGTATTTATATACTCATACTGGAGTAACAGTTCCCATACAGGACTTTTGCTTTCACGTATTTTTACCGAGCGGTGTACATTTAAGCCTCCACAACTGCAATCAGATGATCCTATTCATCGACAGATGAATGAATTTGTGATCACTAAAGGTTGAATTCTCCCGCGTGGCCGGTCCAGACGTCTCTCTGTATTAGCCCTCGCACGTCACGTGGTTGGCGATGTGTCACCTTGCTGCCGCCGTCTGTCGGAGCTTCGGCTCCTGCTGCAGTAGCTGATGACGTGTTGCTCTCTGGTTCTCCAGCAGGGGGCTTCTCAGCTCCAGAAAGCTGCACACACGCGCACACACACACACACACACACACACCCACACACACACACACAGAGTGAGAGAGAAGAAGAAGAAGAAGACATGAGTGTGTGGTCTTGGAGACTGAACAAACAATTTGATTGGACCGCATTGTCTAACCGGGCCCCCAGCAGCGTATGTTATTCCTATCAGAGATGATCCAGTAATATCAGGAGTACATTCGTATTTACTGTAAATATCATTGAGAAATGACATTAGCTTTTGGCCACATTGTTGACATTTTCCTGTTTTCGTTTCCATGTTTTTTTAAAAACACAGTAGAGGGTATGTTATTGTTTTTATTGTTAAAGCCAGTGGTTCATTCTGGGCCGGAAGCCAGAGAAGAGAAAGGAACACGACTCTGACCCATTTCTGCTTTCAGTGTGTTTTCAGGCCAACGGCTGAAGAATCTGTGTTGTTTTATTACAGAAGCGTCTCACATAGCCAGACCTGTCTCTGTAGCGCTGGGGAGACAAGTACACAGGTCTGGCAGACGCTTCTGTCCACAGACACTTCTGTCCACAGACCCTTCTGTCCACAGACGCTTCTGTCCACAGACCCTTCTGTCCACAGACGCTTACGTCCACAGACGCTTACGTCCACAGACGCTTACGTCCACGCTTCTTTCCACAGACACTTCTGTCCACAGACACTTCTGTCCACAGACCCTTCTGTCCACAGACACTTCTGTCCACAGACACTTCTGTCCACAGACCCTTCTGTCCACAGACACTTCTGTCCACAGACGCTTACGTCCACGCTTCTTTCCACAGACATCTTAGGTTGACACTAACTGCAGCACAATGCCTTTGTATGATTATTTAGGTTATTTAAAATACTGTTTAAATCATTTAGTCTTATTTTTGTGCATGTTTCGTAATCTTTGATGCTCTCACTAAATGAAATAGGTCAAACCCCAGATTCTTTCATTCCATTACATGGAAATATTCTGCACGTCTGCAGCTTTATTAAAGAATGTAACACAAAAACTGTCAAATCTTCATTTCACTGCCTGCTAATCCACACACACACACACACACACACACACACACACGCACACACACATGCACACACATGCACACAAACACACACACACATTTTGTCTGCAGACAGTCTTTAGCTCACACGCATGCGTGCACACTTTACACCCTGAGGCGTTGTCATGGTGACAGGATGGAGAGGGGGAGGAAAGCTTTGATTCAACTCTCTGAGGATTTCAATCTGTGAATTCAAATGGAGCTGTCTGTGTGTGTGTGTGTGTGTGTGTGTGTGTGTGTGTGTGTGTGTGTGTGTGTGTGTGTGTGTTAGTGTGTGTGTTAACAAAGGAAATCAGAATATTTCTTTCTGTGTGTGACTCAATCTGTGGCTCTGATCCAAACCCCCTCCATTAAAAAAACGAGATGCACACATGACCACAAAATGGACGCCAGCGAGACGAGAGGAGAGGAGACGAGGAGAAACACGACCACTTCCCCCGATTAATCCATCAGCGTCAACAGCAGAGACGGAGATCTGCTACGTCCAAATGAAGCACCATCAATAATCCATACTATACATATCCTATCTACCCCTCACTGTGTACCTCTGTATATTACTCTCCTCTTAATCACCTTTTGCACTGAGTGAGATATTAAATGCATTTTTTTGTCTCAGTATCTGTGCAACGACAACATAGATTAAAAAACTAAAGTGAAGTAAATAAAGCAGAAATACTAACAAAGAGCTGAAGTGTGAGGATTTGCTGCTTTTCTTTCTTGTTTTAAACCGATAAAGTCTCACGCTCATGTCATTTTATAAATAATTACATCGATAATTAGGTCCAAAATATACCCCAAACTTCTCTTAAGATTCTTCTTAAGTGAATGACTGATGTTCACAGTCTCCATAAGGATGAACCCTTATCACTGTGGTGATCTTGTGATCCACCAGCAGGAGAAAATGTACAGATAACATTTAATCACAAGCTTTACATTCGTAGCTCCATACAAAATATTCCCTGTTTACTATATATTGTGCTAAATTCAGCTAGATTATGTCAGAAACTGTACTATGAGTATCTGAATTAATTCATATATAATCATATTAATCATATATTAACCTTCATGGTATTATTCACCTAAACAACCGCATCTAACTGCTAGAATGTATTGACCTCATGAACAGCCTTAATATAATGGATTGTTTTTTTTATGAATACAGATGTGCACTTAAATACAAATGTGCACATAACGTACAGAAACAGAAACATAGATTAACGCAGGATTCATTTGAAAAAATCATGTTTTATCAAACACATAATAAATAAACAATATATTTTCTGTACTGCACATAAAGTAGGAGGCCTTTTTCTCATAATAATAACATAACTATCATTTTTGTTATTGATATTTTTTCTGCCGCCCTGTTTTTAAAACAAGTTTACTGCTTGAATGTTTGTTTGATTTAACTGCTTTTCAGCACTTTGTAACTTTTTTGCTATGTAAATAAAATGCATTATTAATATAACAGAGAACACTGTCCCAAAGTTATTTCATCAAAGCTTCGTCCTCCATGCCGATAGAGCCTGAACTTAATTAAGAGCGCACAATGCTTTAAAATATAAATAGTGCCAATGAATAAAAGTGAGTTGTGTGAATCGTCCTGAAAGAACCGTCGCCGTTAAATGTTTTATGTACCAGCAGCTCAAGCTAAACTCCTTTCATTGCAGAGTAGGAACACATATCTGAAAGCATGGTCACCTAATACTCTGTGTGTGTGTGTGTGTGTGTGTGTGTGTGTGTGTGTGTGTGTGTGTGTGTGTGTGTGTGTGTGTGTGTGTGTGTGTGTGTGTGTGTGTGTGTGTGCGTGTGTGTGTGTGGGCTTGTTTCTTTCACGCCGATGTTTCGGTATTCTCAGAGGGACGCGGAGCAGCAGAAAGGACGAACCGCCTCGCTCTCTTCATCTGAGACGCTCCGTGCCAACCCTGCAGCCTGGCAACAGCCAATCAAAGCTCAGCTCTGAGACCTGGTTCCACTGCATAGCAACGAGCCGAGATGGAGAGCGAGAACGAGGAGGAGAAAGAGGAGGAGAAAGAGGAGGAAAAAGAGGACGAGAAAGAGGACGAGAAAGAGGAGGAGGCGAGTCGTCTTCATGTTCAATGTTTAATCATGTTCTTCATGTTAAGGACAATGAGGAACATGCTGGATAATACAATAAGTACAAATTACAGTTTGAGGCTTATTCTGAGTTAATATTGATTAACCCTTTTTGTTTTGTCACGATGTTAGTACTAATTATTCTTTTGAATACTTTATCAATTAATACTGTACTGTCACAGAAGTCAAAGAAAGTATCTTCCTTTAAAAACAATATTTAAATACCTTATTGATTATCAGAATTATTACTAATGAATTTCACCAAACCGATCACACAAGTAGATTATTTTTATTATTTCTTCAGTTGTATTCTCAGATTTATTTCATTCCAATCATTGTTTATTATTTATGGCTTTATATTGATTCTTACCTTCTTCATTTGTTTCACGCCATGTACTTGGATCTTATACTTTAGTAAAGTACTAATAGTGCTATCATAGTGTAGAGTTCTCATTTACAAGTAGAAGTCCTGCGTTCAAATTTAATTTCAGTAAATATACAAAAGTATTAGCATCAAAACAAACTTCAAGCAGAATGAGTAATACGTAATAATATTTAGCAACATTGGATTATAATTATTGATATACGTTGCATGGAACCCATTTAATTACTAGCCTAACTTTGAATAATATATCATAATTTGTCAATTTACATTTTGTACAAATAATCAGAAAATAGTAAAGGTCTCAAAAAAAAGGATTTTTAAAACTTTTTAAATTAAGATTAGCAATTAATCATTTTTAAACGTTTCTTTTTGTAAAGCTTTTTGTTACTGGTTTATTTTTATTATTTTCATTTTTATACATAAAATGTTCTCACCACCAACATGATTTGAAACTGGAAAAGATATTTTTCACCATTTGTTTTGTATGTCAAAGGTTCCACGAGCCTGACCTGCTGAAATGCCAGTTTACTGATGTACTGTTTCTGTTACTTAACCTTTAATTTAACAGATCTGAAAAAGTTGAACTGTGCCAAGTGATCATTTTATGTTTTTTGTGTCAGGTGAAATAAATATGTTAATAAAGCTTCTATCGACATGTTTGAACTTTTTCTTTATTAAACATCAATTATGTTTAAAGAGATTCAAATGTTTACAATATACATTCACTAAAAATGTACTTACTACATGTATTCCTGACCTTAGAGCCTTAATATTGTAGTTTTAGAGTTATATATTTCAATATACAAACTATTAAAAGATGGCTCATTGAAACCCTGAAAAAAAACACCTAAAAAACAATTTAACAAATCTTATTTAAACTCAACCTAAAATGGTTGCTAATGATGAGCATCAGGTTATTTTTGAGCAGAAACACCCAGACAGCCAAACTCCTGCTCATCAGCCAATTAGAAGCTGAGCAGTCGGACTGAAATATGGAGACAAACGGGTCAAACCAGAAACATGCTCAGCTGAATAATAGAATGCCGGCCGTCCCTTTTAAACGCACAAAGAAAGAGTGAAAGAGAGAGAAAGAGAGAGAGACAGAGAGAGACAGAGAGAGGGAGACCGTGATTTCAGCCACGACAACTCAGACTGAGGATACAAGTCGGGATTTTTGTTTTTTGGTCTTTTTCCACTGAAGAATCTGACGAAACCATGGAGAGTGAAGCAGCTGTAAGTATCTGACTGAGACGATCTGGTTGATCAAGAGTAGCAGAGCAACTTTAAACAAGCCTGAGCATGTCCTGAGAGGCATAGAGTTCAGAGTAGGTGTAACTTTATAGGACGATATTCAAGTCATTATACAAATGATTCACGGCTCGTCACAGTTCCATATGACTACATTTTGAGAATGATTTTTTTAGACTGTTGGTCGGACGAGATAAGTAGTTTGAAAATGTGCCATTGCATTATGGGAATTCTGCTATTTACTTTTGATGATTTGAACAGTGACTATAAATGGATTAATCTACACTCATGCTAGCAGCTCAGTGAGGCTGCAGAGCACATCGAGCTTTGAGCTACGCCAGATATCAGCATGTTAACACGCTCACAATGACAATGCTAACATAATATTATTCATTAATAAAGGTCAGGGGTCACGACTCTCACACAGCATTAGACCACATTAGATTGTTGTATTCATCAAAATAAATGTAGATTAATTAATGAATACTTGACTCTGAGATGTTATGCAGTGGAAGTATAGAGAAAAATGGATATACTCCGGTAAAGTACAAGTGCCTCAAAGATTGTACTGGAGTACTTGAGAAAATGTACTTTCCCTTTACATTCCTGAATATATATAGTAGCATAGTATTTAAAAGGATATACATATATTCTCAGTCCAATATTTGTTCTATTTAAAATGCTTCCTCTGAGTACGATAAGCACTTCAACTGCAATCCAATCATTTTAACAGCAAAACTAATATAATTATGTGCGTTAATAATATTTATTAAACTGCTAAAGATCTTGGTATAGCAGATCTATGTTAACACATGTATTTTGTTTTACAATTTTAGTATACACTTCTTAACCTTATTCATGGTCACGGTCAGAGGTAACCGCTCTCACAAGTCAACAAATAGCTATATTTATGATTGTGAATTGAAGATAGTTTCTAAACAAACCGGTTCTCGGTGCAAAATTGTTGCGTGATACTAAATCTACTTAATTCCACATGTATTTTTTCAAACAGGTGCTCTCAGAACTCTCCGACAATACAAACAAACACTTGTGTCTGGTTGAGGAACCTTCACAGGACGTTGACCAGAAACTGCTTGAAAGACCAGAGGATAATGCAACCAAGGACCAAGATAATGCAACCAAGGACCAAGATAATGCAACCAAGGACCCAGATAATGAAACCAAGGACCCAGAAAATGAAACCAAGGACCCAGAAAATGAAACCAGGGACCCATATAAGGCAACCAAGGACCCAGATAATGAAACCAAGGACCCAGATAAGGCAAACAAGGACCCAGAAAATGAAACCAGGGACTCAGAAGATCAAACGGACAAAAGCATGAGGATGATGGACCTTCTTAAGGCAAGTCAGAGCAATAAAAGCTACATAAAAGAGGACTTCAGCCAGTTAAAAGAAGAAGTGTTCAAGGTGTTCATGGAGAAAGACACAAGCTCATCAAGTCAGGCAGAACATAAACCTGCCACCAGCATGCTCAATATACTGAAAGAGGACCTGAGCCAGCTTAAGGAAGATGTGACCAGCATCTTCAGCTCGTCCAAAGAAACAAAGTCCATAGATCCTAAAGCCAGTCAGCCAGCAGAGAAGACGACCAACCGACTGAGCTTTCTCAATTTCAAAGACGACCTCTCTAGCGTTTTCAGAATCGGTCCTTCAAAGGAGAGAGACAACAGGGATGCCACAGCGAGGCAAGATACATCAAATGCCATCAAGATAAAAGATGACAGGACGGACAAACCCTTTTTACTGAGTCTGTTCAGAAGAGACCAACCTATTTCTCAAAAGGCAGAGAACATTCAGGAAGTGAAAGAAACATTTTCAGAGACGAGTGATAAACAAATGGACGCTGGTTTTAGGACAAACCTCTCGGAACAGAGTGAAGAAACAATCGATATCCAGAACATCAACAACAACAACAACATGAAAGACAGAATGAATGAAGTGGAGGACAGTGAAGTGGATATAAAAGTCTCTGATGAGACAACAAGGACTTCTGAAACCCAACAAGCTGAAAAGACAATTCCTACATCACAGGCAGGTATGCTCAACCCTTTCCCCCGTTAAACTAACAATTTAAGAGAGACCCTAAACCCTTAGATAAAGCTTGACTGCCTTTCTTGGCGCATGTCGGTCTCCTGCAGATCAAGAGATTAGTGCGAAGCCATTGGCAGGACTGTGTATCACATTATCCTCCATTGTTAGTGGGCAAAAACACGTGAAATGACCACAACCTATTGACAGCCCAAACTGCTCGTGGTGGAGGGCCGTAATGTTTAAAATGACGTTCCGCCACCACGGAAACCATTCAATGGTAGTATTACGCAACAAAACAACTTAGTTAAGCCTAGTTTATTCTTCTCCGTCGCGTCGACGCAGAACTTCGAATGCTCAAGGTCTGCGTTGTGTCGACGGCGTAGGACGCGACGGAGAAGCATGAACTAGGCTTTAGTCTTATGAGAAACATCATGGTTGGACTTAAAACCAGTACGTAAAATACATAATAACTAGTCTTGAACGCTGGCCCATATTTGAAAGTCCTTTGTAGTCTTTCTCACTGTTATTACTATGTCACAAGCTCGAGCGATGCATATTCACCCGGATGCTTAAGAAGGTGTGGTCATTAGAAGTATTTCTATGAGATCAGGCCGCTCATACTTATCGAGAACAACAAACACAATGGGAACCCATTCATAACAACATTGCGCCATAAGGCTACCAATGGTTATAAAACATAACACTATAGAATGTAACAATGTTACACACTGTAGAATTGTCAGAGAAATGTGTTGGGGTTTGGGTTGTGTTTAAACAGATGTGTGGCTACATCAGAAAATGTTCTCCTTGTTTTATATTGTGTAACTTGTATTTCACAAAACATCAATTCTACAGCCGAGCAGCGATGCGAGAGTGAAGAGTTGAGTGACAACTCCTCTGTGGTGTCAACAGAAGACGAGAGGATAGACAAAGAACAAGAGGAAGAGGGAGAACAAGAGCAAGAGAAAGAACAAGAACAAGAACAAGAGAGAGAACAAAAACCAGAGGAGCAACAAGAACAAAAGGAAGAGGAGGAAGAAGTACAAGAACAAGAGAGAGAACAAGGACAAGAGAAAGAAGAAGAGGATGAACAAGAGGAACAACAAGAACAAGGGCAAGAGGAACAACAACAACAACAACAACAACAACAACAACAACAACAACAAATGAAGCCATCAGAGACTCTTGTATCGGAGCCTTTGTCCTCTGGGATCAATCTCTTTAGTCTGAGCAACCTAAACATAGACAGCGCGAGGTGAGTCCTCCCAGCGGAAGTGAAAGGGAACACGTTGTTGTAACATGTCCATCGTTGTGATTATTTCTGCTCTTTAGGGCTCAGCTGGGAAGAGAGTTGTGGTCGGTGAAAAACTGTAAGCTCACATCGAATCTTTCTGCTTGACATATAGGGAGTTCTGCATTTGTGTCTATAATGAAAGATTACAGTATCATCGGCTAGAGTTAATCTAGCAGATCTGCTCGGCCAACCATAACCAACAGCACTGGGACCAAACCCGGACATTTGCTTTACTTCAATATAGATAATTGGTTCTTGATCATCATTCTCAAAATGATCCACTAATCTGGTTTCTTGCTTTCAGTTGCCTGTTATTTGACCTTGGACCCCAACACTGCCAACTCGGAGCTCCATCTCACCGACTGCAACCGGAAGGCGATCAGAGTATGGTCGGACCACCGGCCCTCGGGGCATCCGGACCGGTTTGAGAGCTGCCCTCAGGTCCTGTGCAGGGAGGGGCTGCTGGACTCGGTGTACTGGGAGGTGGAGTGGAGCGGCGGCGCCGACATCGGCGTCGCCTACAACAGCATCTCCAGAGACGGAGACACAGCGAGCTGCCTGCTGGGACACGCCGAGAAGTCCTGGAGCCTGGAGTGTTCGGAGGGAAGCTACACGGCGTGCCACCTTAACAAGAGATTCAGGTCCTCCTCCCCCCTACCCTTCACCCACCGAGTCGGGGTTTACCTGAACTGGTCGGCAGGCTCTCTGTCATTCTACAGCATCTCTCAGGACACCATGGTCCACCTTCACACCTTCACCTCTACTTTCACAGAGCCTCTGTACCCGGGTTTCTGGGTCTGGGCTTATGATGGCTCTGTGTCACTGAGTCAGGTGGAGTTAGACTGGGAACGACTGCTGCAGTGAACCACTGAGAACATAAGACTCATAGACTCAGATTCACAGACTCATAGACATAGTTTGCCGATTTCACCGTCGCCATCTTGGATTACGGCTGTCTCTCTCTCTTTGGCTTACTTTTGCAACCAGTGAACTGAGCTGACCATATTTGGAATGTGGAGGAGTGACGAGAGACAGAATACGGCTCTGGAACCGCAGCAATCACAGTAAGCCCCGCCCATAAGCATATCCTGCTTTATGATCTCTTTGACTCTAAATGGACCATCACTTATGAAATGAACATCATGCTGTATTGAAGAAGACTTCAAAACTAGAGATTGAGGCCATAAACTCATGTTTACAATGTGAGGGAATAAATAAAGAGAGAAGTAGAGTCAATATGCTCAAATTACATACATATAAATGTGTAGTATGCGTGCTGGTGTTTCTGGATCAACCCTTGAGCCCTTGAGAAATTGCCATAGGAAAATGTAACCGGTATGTCTCCCTTAGTGAAACAGAAGTCATTTGTCGCCATCAGTTGCAAAGACAAAAAAGATGCTTTGCAGCAAAAGGAAGACTTCAGATTAGACTCTTTGTACACACAACATGTATCAGTCCATACTCGGTTACAGCTGACCCAGACCAGTACAGTCCCATCAGATTCAGAGATTGTGTGTTTCCACCTTTAGCTGATGTAACACTTGAAGCACATCTATAAGACCACCTTAAGATCCAAACAATTCAAAGATACCTGAAACCAGAAGGTTGAACTCCCAAAGGCCTTGCTGTTGTATCGGAGCTCAGAATGAAACATTTACCTGAAGCCTTTGTATTTACTCAATTTAATGTATGCCGTTGTGCGTGTGTGGATTCCTGTTGTGTGATCCATCTGTTTGTGAGTGTAATGTGTGTGTATTGTGTGTATAGCTGACCTGTAGCTGGGTCTCTTGACTCCCTCGGGCCTCCTGCAGCTCTATCTCCAGCTGCTCCAGACGAGTGACTCGTATCTACAACACAAACACACACACACACACACACACATACGTGGTTCAGACATGTCCAGATGTGCTGTGTTTCCACCAACCAGTCTGTTTTGTCCCTCGTCAACAATTCAACTATTTCATTTGATAAAAACTCATTTTAATTAATTTAGAATTCTAATCTTTTATTCGTAAAATAATTTGAAGACACAATCTGCTCTGGCTGAATGTGCAAATTCCCGTCCAATCAGCAGCCTCGGCCTCACCTGTGACCTCTGAACCATCTCGTCGCTGGTACCAAAACGCTCCTCCATCACAGATCGAACCCGCTGGGCTTCAAACTCCAGCTGCTGCCGGATCATATCCATCTGCAGAGAAAACTACAGCAACAAAATTACAATTATATTTTTATTGTGACAACATGCTGTACAGTCGTTGACTTCAGAGTGACTTATATTAAATATAATATTTTGTGTTTTTAAATCTGTAAAGTAGCTCAAGTTATCAGATAAATGTTAAAAGCACAATGTTTCCCTCTAATATGGTCGAGTAGAAAAAAAACAGAAAATAGAAATACTCAAAGTTGTAAGTTAAATGTACTTTGTTACTGTTTGTGTGTGTGTGTATGTGTGTGTATGTGTGTGTGTGTGTGTGTGTGTGTGTGTGTGTGTGTGTGTGTGTGTGTGTCTGTGTGTGTGTGTGTGCTCACTGCGTCGATGCGAGGCAGATGAGCCAGTCTCTGGGACAGCTCCTCCAGCTGGCTGAAGTACCAGCAGCGCTCCCTCTCCTCCCGGTCGATCTCCCCCAGCAGGAGGTTCCTACACACAAAGAAAGCACTGTTAGCGCCAGGAGGCCCCCGAGCCAGGAGGCCCCCGAGCCAGGAGGCCCCCGAGCCAGGAGGCCACAGGGCCAGGAGGCCCCCGAGCCAGGAGGCCCCCGAGCCAGGAGGCCCCGGGCCAGGAGGCCACCGGGCCAGGAGGCCCCCGAGCCACTCGTCACGGCAATCGAGCGGAATAGCTGGCCACTGCTCTTGACGTCTCGCGTTACAAAGATGATATGAGCTCTATCTGTTTGTGTGTGTGTGTGTGTGTTGTTGTTGTTGTCTATATAGTGTCATTGTCATGTTTATAGTCAAATCAAATTTGAACCCATTTAAAATAACATGAGGTGACCAAAGGGTTCTACAGACAAAGGCAGATTAATGCAATAGGGCAGAAAGAAGTATGCATTTGATCAAGATCAAATTAATGAGTAATGCAAAAACTCAAAATAGACATTTAGTAGTGACTGCCTGTAGAACATATCTGTAACACCTTAGCAGATATCTCACTTAAAAAAAAAGATGATTGAGCAACATCGCCATGATCTGCAGGAGAACTGAATCCTCTTACCTCTCCTTGTACAGCTCCTCTTGGTGGTGGTCGCTCATTCGTCCATCCGCCCCGGTGATCACAGCTGTTTTGGGCGGGGCCCCGTCCAGGAAGTGATGCGGCAACAACATGGCTGCCTCCCCGCCGGACACTGCGCTCAGGCGGGACGGGCCTCGGAGCGGACTCCTGGCTCTGCTCACCGCCGAGGCAGAGGGGCAGGAAGCCAGGCAGTCGTCTAGCTCCGCCCCCTCCAGGCTGTCCGTCAGCAGCCTCATGTTGTGAGGCTGGTGCTTGAGTTCGTAGTAGTTGGTGAGGTCCATGTGGAGCTCTGTGGGGGGGGGCGGGGCAGTCAGTGTATTTATCAATCATACAAACAGAAATCCTTCTCGTTCTGCCGTTTTATTTTTGCTAGGCAGGAGGAGCAAATGCTGCTTTTCACTTTACGCCCACAAAGCATCCTGCAATTCCAGGATTTCCACCAACTGCCTTTTCCTTATCTTCCTTTTCCTTCCTTCCTTCTTCATTTAATTTATTCCTTTAGATCCATTCTTTCCTTCTTCCACCAATCCTATCTTTTCGGGGATCAAACCGACAACCTTCCGTTCACTAGCTTACATCTAGTATGCCGCGTCACACCAAATGCAAAGCAAATTTTTTGTGCGAGTAGGTTACATACAAAATCAATGCAAAAGCATGGCAGAACGCAAAGACATCACCTAAAAAGTGTGCGTGATGCCGTCTCGCTATCAGAGTTGAGATACTCGTCCCCGTTTGTGGGCATCTCGAGCTCTACAACACAAGCTGTGTGCGCCTACGGATAATATTATGAACTCAGACACAAGGGCGGCGGATGTTCTGACGTGTGTGGGCCTTCCACAACATGTACAGAGCAGAAATATTATCCATTTTTTCCATGGTGGATGGCGTAATTGAGAACTTATTCTATGGAAATAAGCCACTCCTCTCCGGCGAGTCTAGCGTCAATGAAGCGAATAAAGCAAATGATGGTAATGACCATATATAGTCCGACGAGTAAACTCATGTCAGAAAAGCAACGGGAAAATTTGCTTTGCTTTTGGTGTGAATGCAGAATAACGCTTTAAGCCACCACTTTCTTCTCCTCCTTTTTCCTTTGTTTGATTATTTTCCTTTCTTTCCTTCTGTCCTTCTTCCCTCTCTCCTTCACTTCTTTCCTTCCCTCATTTCATTCCTACTTCCATCTTTCCCTTCTCTTGCTTTCAATTCCTATCACTTCCTTTCCTTCCATCTTTATCTCTCCCTTCCTTCTTTCCAAACCGGAAGAGACAGTTAGAATCAGAATCAGAATCATCTTCGTCAATTGTTACTGAGCGGAGACTTTAAAAGGCACACTTCTGTTCTGGTTCACACGAGAATAAAAATCATTCAATTGGATACCGACCTTTCAGTTGGTGCAGCACGTCGCTCCTCCCGGACGAGGCCAGTGTTCCTGCCTCCTGCTCCAGTTTGCTCTGCAGCTGCTTCAACACCTCCTGCATCACGAGAGGAGGAACAACCACAGGTCAACAGACATAATACTGCTTTGTTCAGTCAGACACACAGCTGTGTGTGTGTGTGTGTGTGTTGGCAAACTACAGTTGATGTATGTGGAGTCTGTTACAGTGTCATGTTGTAACAGACTGTACAAACATTAACTGTCTGGTGAATATAGTGCGACTGTTCCTTCTGTCGAGTTTGCACCAACAATGCATCGTAGGCAGTCCAGAGCCCCTCTTGTTAGGGGAGGGGCCTCAATGGACCTTTTCTTAAGAAACAATTACTGTCAAAACACACTTGGTTCTTCACCAGAAAGGAATTTCAGTACCTATTCTCAGTGTCAAAAACAAATAGTAAATTCTTCTTTTGCATTCGGATAAAACTTCATTATTTTGCATAAAAAAACATATCCTGTTGTCTGTCTGCACACTCACATGAACACCAAACACCATTTCTCTGACTGTCGAGGGTCAAATCTAAAAAAAAGAACATGTCAAATGTCCTCTGGATCTTTTTCACTTTCATTGCAAATTAAATAAATTCTGCAAAAAAGACATAGTCCGGAAAAGAAGATAAAAATCCCATAAAAAGGGTCAAATCCAGGAGCAGCCGATATAATCTCTCTTCATCCCCGAGAAAAACAAAGTTATTCCTTCATGTCCGGACGAGCTGACGACCTTTGCAGACGGACGTGGAAGATAAAAAATGTCCGTGGTCCTCCTGCAGACTCGCCTGCAGGTGAAGTCAGCTGCCGTCAGTCGGACGTCCCGATTCTGATCAAACCAGCTGAGCTCAGGATAATCCAGCTTCTGGCCTCATCTGGACACTGTGTAGTCGCATCGACGTGTGCACATGCATGTGTGTTTGTGTGTGTAGTTGATGGGATTTATGTTGCAACAGGCTTTGGGTCTTAGCCGGATTTCTCTCTTTCTGGCCTGCTTTATATTTGTGGATTATTTCCCCACACACGTAGTTCAAGTTCTGACGTTAAATTAAAATGAGAAAGTGAGGTAAAATGTCTTTAAAATCATTTCTCCCATGTGAGTTAAACATTTAAATACTCTTACAAATCAGGGTTTGTATATTTATGGATCTGTATTGACTTAATTTCCGTACAGAGGACATATAAAGTTTAAATTGTTCACTTTCTACTTTTCTGTATTTTATTTCTGTTTGTCTGAAATGATTTGTCAGTTTGACAGAAAATGTACTGGCAATACATTAATTTAATAGTTTATTCATCGTTAAAGCCATTAAAAAAAATACCCAAATGATCTGGTTCCAGCTTCTGAAACAGCATTATTTACCTTTTGTCTTTTATCTAACTATTTTAGGGCTTGGGACTGTTGGTTTTGACAAAATAACATATTTGGGTTGGATACGGTCACCTTGGAGAACCGGTGATGTTGACATTTCTCATAATTTACTGAATTCTTTACACCAAACAATTGATCAATTAATAAAGAAAATGATTGGCAGTTTAATCATTAATGTTGCAGCTGACAATAAATCACCACGTGCTCGAAGTAGCTTTCCTTACATCAATGCAGACTTTCTAAACCAACCATCAGGCTTTTGATTGATTTCCTTTCACTTCAAGAGCAATTAAACATCAAGCTCCAGAGAAGGAACTGTCTCCAGAGAGATCATGGCCGATGTTTAGTCTACGGTTTGGTCCTTTGACTCTGTGTTGTTGGTGGTGTTGCTGATGTTGATGGTGTTGGTTTGTTGGTGGTGTTAGTGGTGGTGTTGATGTTGTTGGTGGTGTTGATAGTGTTGTTATTGATGGTGTTGGTATTGTTGGTTTTGTTGGCATGGGTGGTGGTGTTGATGGTGTTGTTATTGATGGTGGTGGTATTGTTGGTGGTGTTGGCGTGGGTGGTGGTGTTGATGGTGCTGTTATTGATGGTGGTGGTATTGGTGTTGGCCTTGGTGGTGGTGTTGGTGTTGGTGGTGGCCTTGGTGGTGGTGTTGGTGTTGGTGGTGGTGTTGGTGGTGGTGTTGTCGGTGGTGTTGGCCTTGGTGGTGGTGTTGGTGTTGGTGGTGGTGTTGTCGGTGGTGTTGGTGGTGTTGGTGGTGTTGGCCTTGGTGTTGGTGGTGGTGGTTGGTGTTGTGTGGTGTTGGTGGTGTTGGTGTTGGTGGTGGCCTTGGTGGTGGTGTTGGTGTGGTGTTGGTGGTGTTGTGTGGTGGTGGTGGTGTTGGTGTTGGTGTTGGTGGTGTTGGTGGTGGTGTTGTTGGTGGTGGTTGTTGGTGGTGTTGGTGGTGGTGGTGGTGGTGGTGATGGTGGTGGTGTTGGTGGTGGTGGTGATGGTGTTGGTGGTGTTGGTGGTGTTGGTGTTGGTGGTGGTGTTGTCGGTGGTGTTGGCCTTGGTGGTGGTGTTGGTGTTGGTGTTGTCGGTGGTGTTGGCCTTGGTGGTGGTGGTGGTGTTGGTGTTGGTGTTGGTGTTGGTGGTGTTGGTGTTGGTGGTGTTGGTGGTGGTGTTGGTGGTGTTGGTGGTGTTGGTGGTGTGGTGTTGGTGTTGGTGGTGTTGGTGGTGTTGGTGTTGGTGTTGGTGTTGGTGTTGGTGTTGGTGTTGTTGGTGGTGTTGGTGTTGGTGGTGGTGTTGGTGTTGGTGGTGTTGGTGGTGTTGGTGTTGGTGGTGTTGGTGGTGTTGGTGGTGTTGGTGTTGGTATTGGTGGTGTTGGTGGTGTTGGTGTTGGTGGTGTTGGTGGTGTTGGTGTTGGTGTGGTGTTGGTGTTGGTGGTGGTTGTGGCGTTGGTGGTGGTGTTGGTGTTGGTGGTGTTGGTGGTGTTGGTGTTGGTGTTGGTGGTGGTGTTGGTGGTGGTGTTGGTGTTGGTGGTGTTGGTGGTGTTGGTGTTGGTGGTGTTGGTGGTGTTGGTGGTGTTGGTGTTGGTGGTGTTGGTGGTGTTGGTGTTGGTGTTGGTTGTGGCGTTGGTGGTGGTGTTGGTGTTGGTGGTGGTTGTGGCGTTGGTTGTGGCGTTGGTGGTGGTGTTGGTGTTGGTGTTGGTGCTCGTGTTAGTGGTGCATCCAGACTGACCTTCATGCCGGTGGTCTCGGTCTCCAGTTTGGACAGATGGTTGGAGTTGTCCTCCAGCTCCCTCCTCAGGTGGGAGTTCTCCTTACGGAGAGCCTCCACCTGGTGGGCCAGCTGGTCGTAGGAAGCCACAGAGTTGGCCATCTTCAAACTCTGCAGCGCCTTCTGCAGGAGCATAGAGAAGAAGGTGGAGATGTGTTAGACTGGTGACAGGTTGTATGGACCTGCTTTACATTTTACTTTGACATTTGATACTTTGACATTTACACGCAGGTTGGTGCTCATTCGGTGTAATACACACGCATCCACACCACATCAGGAATTTATGACGTTGATTTCTCCCATTTGGTGTGAAAACCCCCTGACGAAAGCCAGCTCAACAAACTGTTGGGCAGCAAATGCACCAACGCTGGCAGTTACCATGCAAATCAAAGCCTACAAATACGTAACTCAACAAAAGAAGCTGATGTCTGTTGCTCTCCTGACGGTTTCTTCCCTTTTTTCCCTGTGAAAGGGTTTTGGGGGAGTTTCTCCTGATCCGATGTGACAGGGATGTTGTATGTGTGATTGTAAAGCCCTCTTAGGCAAATGTGTCTTGTGTGATGTTGGGCTATAGAAAATAAACTGTATTGAATGTCGGCTGTTTATCTTTTGTGACTACAAGGTTGGCTGTCGGGCCAACAATACTAGAAAAATGCAAGAAAGTCTCATTTATCACTCATATTATTCAGGCCATTGTTCAGTCTGTGAAATATTGATCACAAATTGGAGCCCAAAGTGTAGATTTTTATTTCGAAGATGATGACAGAGAGATTAAGAAGAATCGAGAAATTCCACCCATATCTTTCTAGAAATTGAAGTTGTGCAGATATTAAAAGCTCATTGGAGTGATTTGTGCTGCATTTTTTGTCAAAAAGGAGAAGAAACCGACACAAAAACATAGTTTGGTATGATTTAGCATTTATAAGTATATATATATATATATATATATATTATAATATATGCTTTAACAAACAATATTGACGGAGACAGTGCGCATAGACGAATACATATTAAATACTACTCACTTCGTAAGTGAGGAAATGAGCACCTTTGGGTCTGTCCACGGCTTTTCCCGCAAACTTTATAATATTAACGGAACTACCAGTATGCTCCATGCTGACAGCCAGGTGAGTTTGATCTGCATGACGCGACAACTTTGAGCCGATTCCCTGCCAGACATCAATGAAGCGTGCTCGTTGACGCCTTAATGGCATCAACTGTGGGTGGTGTTCAATCAAGCAACACATTAGTGACACACTGAGTGACCAAACAGTTAAGAGGAGAGTTTTGTCAGTATAACACACACACACACACACACACACACACACACGCACACACACACACAGTTACTTTGATTGCAGTATTCCTATAACATATTGACACCGACTACTTTGATCACAGACTATCGTCACGAAACACAACATAGGCTACGTGTATGTACACACACACACACACACACACACACACACACACACACACACACACACACACACACACACACACACTAAACTCCATTTAAATTTCCATTTTGGACTCTGTTTCATTCTATTCATTAAAAAAATAAACCATCTTTTTGCCTTCATGTTCATGTTCATATCCTCTTCCTCTGCAGTAGATGGCTTAAGTCTAATAATCTGTCGCTTTGGTTTTTAGTCTGGCTGGATGTTTCTCAGTCTGTTAGATAACATGGTATCCAAGTTTCTCCTGCGGCTGTTTTCCAGCCTCCGCTCAGCTGTTCCTGAATCGGTCTGAAAACAAACACTTTCCACTCATTACTCTGTTCTTCATCTTTCTGTTTTCATCTTTCTGAAAATTGTTTCCATAGAACTGCTTTAAAAAAAACTTGAATCTAACTTTTTATCTTAAGTATTATCCATGTTTTGGTTTAACCTCTGAAGGAAGCATCAGAATAAATTGTAGACGCGTGTTGTTTGTTGTTATGTAACCCAATGATGTTACATAATAACATTATTGGCTGTTGAAGCAAACGTAATGCCAAGTAGATCATCTTTCCTCAATATAAACGGACAACATATTTCATCGGTTTTCTGTTTTCATGGTTGAAACAATACAACGTTCCTGGTTTCAAGTCATGTGCGTGATACGTTTATCATCAGATAACCATCAGGTTGGATTCCTGAACAGAACGAGGACTGTGGATTCTGTCCTCCATCTCCATCACATAGGTAATCATCTTATAATATATTAACTGATGGAATTATGGCAGCAAGCTAAACCTATTCAGTGTTTGTCTGGATGCCTGAATTTGAACAAAAGCCACCATCGTTCTTGAACCGACTACAGCATCTTAACAGGCAGGGTTTGTGTTTGCAGAAACATGCACAGATCAATCGATAAACTGATCAATAATGAGACCTCAGATTGAGTGTGTGTGACACAGTGAGGTCATACTTTGGGGTCAGAGCCGTCCGCACATGCTCAGTGAGCTCTGCAAAAGCAGCTCATGTGACTAATTCGGTCCGTGACCTCCACTGCAGAGACGACGAGTCACCAACGTGTGAGAGGAAGTCACTGTTTATTTGTTTTTCCTATTTGACAGTACATAAAAACAACTGTCTGTTTACCCGTTGTTATTCAGATTATTGTGAACCTCTGGAGTTAGGGTTTTGTTGTGTGTTCAGCACAGCAGATCTGGAGTCAGCAGGCGGTCCGGTGCACCAAATGTCACTGCTGCAGCATTGATTATGAGGATCTGGCCTTTAGGGGATTGTGGGTAAGAGGAGGGGGTGGGGGCACCTGATCCAGACTGTCATTCAATGTGGAGTTACAGGACGTGTTCTCAGGTAGGCAGGGAATGATCTCAGAACAAAAATGATGTCTAACGTGATGGAATATTCAGCAAACTCTATCTTTATTTTCATCACAATGCATTTACTTACTTTACTTATTAGTAGTGTTGATTTGATAATCTAAACACTTTTTCACTTGAAAAAAATACATGATCGTAACTAAATAATATTAAGCGCTTTGGTTTTCTACAATTACAATTACTATTAAAAAAAAGAGAACCTGTCAATTCATTTGAGAATTTCATAAAATACATTTATAGATATATTTATACACAATATCTTAATCCAAAAATGTATTTCTTCTTTAAAGTAGGAGTTCATGTAAGAGACAGATCACTGAGTAGCGGAGGAGCAGATAATTGACTTTTAGTTAAAGAACTCTAAATCCTACATTTCCCACAATGCAGGCCAGACAGTCACATCAGGAAAGGTCCCCGGAAAAATGCAGAAAAGCTGTTAAATGAATATGACAGAAATTATGAATAATGAGTGGTAGGCATGGACCACGATCCAGACCTCCACAATCCATGTAAACAGAAGGAGAAAGAGAGGAGGGGCATCAGCAGGGCCAAGGTAGGAGGCAGGAGGTAAAAAGGGCCCTATCATGAAGACCTTACCATAGTCCCCCCTCCCCACACCGTCATCATCCAGTGGTGTCTCTTTCCACCTCTCTTTTCATCTTTAACAGACATGAAGAGAGAGAGAGAGAGAAAGCTCATTGCTGCAGTCGCTGGCAAAGCATGCTGGGTAAAAAAATGAGGGAGCTCCCTTGGGGATAATGAATCAGACAGAGCCTTTAAAGTGAGCGTTAACGGGCCCATTAACGGGCTGCAGTTGCTATGGCAACGGCCCATCTAATGCGTTGTGATCCCCGATATGAGGCGACGACGAGGAGATGGCAGGAGGAAGACCTCAGTGGGAAAGAAAGACAAAGCATCAAATCATCTGCAGTAATATCTGCATATTGCAGACATGTCTAACACTTGGCCATTCGGTCACCCGAAATGTTGATTTGAGTCAATTTAGAGTCCCAATAAACTGTTATACACTCAGTTTGTATCTGCTCACGATATATTTTTTTAATAAGCATAAAATGAAACACTGTCAGGATAAAAAAAAGTGACAAGAAGAACAAATCTGAAGATTGGCATAAACAAACTAAATACAGTTATTTTTTAGTAGAACGTGTGACCATTTTTTTCCTACACTAGTGTTTCAACATGTTTTAAGCCACTTTAAAAGCCAAACAACTCCATAACCTAAAAGAGATCTGTCTCAACATTTTACTTTGTGCCCTGTGATTATCAGACGGTACATTTTTGTTGGATATATCTTCATCACAGCTGATTGAAACATTACAGCGCCAATGGGCGCGTCCACCTCATGGTTAATGATCCTCAGTACAGTCACATGTTTACAACGGTCCATGTCCCAGTTGCTTCTCCAATTCACACAGTGATTCAGCGGAATAGACGGGCCAGTCTTCCTTTGGCGTGCAAAGGCATAATAACACATACATGCATGCTGACATAAAAAAAAAATATATATATATATATATATATATATATATATATATATATATATATATATATATATATATATAAGGTAACAACCATTAATGCATCTGATACATTTTCCTCTTCTTTATCCTGCCAAAGGTGATTCCTGTCTTTAGTCATGGCCTCAGTTGTTAAAATAGATCTATTGACCGAGAAAGATGCCTCACATTCTGGAGATTCTGTTCATTATGTATTAGCATTAGTATTAGTATTTCTGCAGCCCTCTTTCTTTCTAAAATCTGATATAAAAAGGTGTGGAACTCTCTTACAGTAAATGCTGAACAAAGAGAGTGTTGATCACTCCCACTAACACCTGCTCCTCCCCCACTTCCTCCCCAGCCTCTCTCTCCCCCTGTGGGGAACGTCTGGTTACCCTGGCAACCGCGTCCTTCAGGCAAAGAGAAGAGAAGGAGAAAATGGCGTTGGTGTGTGGAGAGCAAATTTCGTCACAAATCCAGATCTCTAAAAAACATTGGCTATTTTATGTCTCAGTTTCAGGGAGTTTAAAATACCTTCTGCCTGCAACTGTGATGCAGTCCTGATGCTTTTACCCTAATAATGTTGTAACCCGGATGAGAGTATAATTTCATTTGGTGCGTCAGACTGAGAGGAGACACTCCCTGGCCTAAAACAATACAAAGCCATAGTAAGTGCATTCCGGATGCTAAAAGCTAAGCTAAACAAGTCAAGTCAATTTGAGTTGTATGGCGCCGGATCACGGCCAATCACGTCGATTGATGCTGAAAGCTAGAAAATGACTTTAGCGTATCATCCACAACGTGCCGCACAGGGGTTCCTTTCTGCTGCAGCTCAAGCTGAGGCAAACCCGCAGTGAATGTTTCTACTCACAAGTCCTGTGTGTGAGCCTGAGGTCCCTCTGTGCCATAGAGCTCCGTCAACAACGATGAGCCGCACTGTGTCACTGTGTGACGTGTTCCTTCACCCCCACCAACACACACACTGGAGCTCATTTTGACTCGATCCCACACACACCGTCCCGCTGCCATGAACACTCACTGGAGCACCAAATGTGGATTAATCTGCCAGTTAAAATAGCCTCCAACAAATGCACTATTTCTAAAAGTGACAGTGACTGCTTGAGGAAATTACTGAGTCATTTGTATACATGAAACTATGCATCTATGTTTTTTAGAGATTTACGTCCAGAGTAGGAACCGACGGGCTTGGAGCTTTTCAGGTGGAAGATTTGAGCGATTTGAGCGATGGTTGGTTTGGGTCTATTTCATGGGATTTTTTGAGAGTAAGAAAAACCTTATCCTTTGTTAAACGTGAAAGAAAAATTGCTAAATGACTCTGTCATCTTATCCTCCAAAAACTTGAACTAATAACTTAATTTGTGGCAGAAATGGACAAAAATTGTTATTGTAGTAGGAGTAAAATCCCTGTGTTATCAAGACTTGTGGGTACATGAAGGAGGAGGAGGAGGAGGAGGAGGAGGAGGAGGAGGAGGAGGAGGAGGAGGAGGAGGAGGAGGAGGAGGAGGAGGGTGGATGTTGGAGGAAGCTTTTACCGGACATTTAACAGGCTTCATTCTGCATAACAACAACTCAGAGTGAGTCAGCGCTCGCACTTCCTGTCTGCGGACACATGGTCATATTGTTGTTATGAAATGCGCTGCTTCTGTCTCTGAGACTGCTGGAGGTTGGCAGCTTGTCCGAGTTTTTATCTCAACATAATCTAAAGACTCAGACATTTTACTCCGCTATTAAAGTATGTGGGCTAAAACTCCCCGTCACCTGAAAACCGACAAACTGCGACACACACAAAGCCCACAGGAGACAAGATGAATGTGAAGCCTTTCGGTCAAACCAAACTTCCAAACATTCAAGCTCAATGTTGACTTCAAATGTGGATCAAGAATAAGATTCAAATTCGGGCAGATAATGTATAACCAGCAAGAACAAGGTCAACGGTCAGATGTGACACATCACTTCACAACAGACTTCTGTGTTTGACGGAAAACGTTTAGCTCTCCGTCTAAAGCCGCTTATTATTTTATTTTTTTAAACTCATAACTCTTACATAATATCACAGCTGCCTCCTCCGGCTCAGTGAGAGAAAAACAAACTTCCTGTCCCCGAGGCTCGCTGAGTCACGACCCGAAAACACGACATCTGAACGTCTGATCCGAAATGTTAGTCTGATACTCGGGTCAGGGGTCAGAGGCCAAACTCCTTTACCCTCTCGGTCTGTTTCTGATATAAATCTGCACGCCCGTGTGAATATATCAGTGACTTTTCAGACAGTTCTCGAATTTGATCCATGTGCGCCGCTACTGAGACACTGAAAAGAAAACTACAGGGAAACACACTAACCACAACACTCTGGAGGATCTGATGGTAAATTATATTTATTGATCAAACCAGAGGAGACCAACCAGCTCACTAAAATTCCAGCATGTCATAAGACATGAAAACATAGATGACCTGCAACATCATGATGTTTTTTTTAATTTACTCGGCCCTAGACTAGATTACAGCCACTCCTTATTATCAGGCTGCACTAATAAATCTCTTAGGTCCCTCCAGTTGATCCAGAATGCTGCAGCTCTTATTCTCACTAAAACTAGGAAAAGAGATCACATTACTCCTGCACTAGCTGCTCTGCACTGGCTCCCTGTAAAATCAAGAATCGCTTTTAAAATTCTTCTCCTCACCTACAAAGCCTTGATTAGTGACGCACCATCATATCTTAAGGAGCTTGTAGTACCGTATCGCCCCACTAGAGAGCTGCGCTCACTAAATACGGGACTACTTGTAGTTCCTAGAGTCCTAAAAAGTAGGATGGGAGCCAGAGCCTTCAGTTATCAAGCTCCTCTTTTATGGAACCAGCTTCACCTTCAGTCCTGGAGGCAGACACAGTCACCTCATGTAGAGTAGACTTAAGACTTTCCTCTTTATAGAGATTATAGTTAGGGCTGAATCAGGTTCCCCTGGTCACGCCTCTTGGTATGCTGCTATAGGCTTATAGGCTGCTGGGGGATGTTTTATGATACACTGAGCTCCTCTCTCTTCTTTCTCTCCAACTGGATTCATTTCCATCTCTCCATCCCACGTCATTAACTCCGCCTCCTACCCGGAGTCTTTTTGGCTTCACGTCTCATAGGGCCCTGGCTGGGTCTGATGGCATGGCCCTGCTGATGTGCCGATTTGAAGCAAGTGAGCAGTTTTAAGTTATCACCCGCAGCCTGACGTGGTCATCGCACGGCTCCATCCTGCTGACGCGTCAGGGTGGTGACATGAGGTGCCTGCGAAGACCCAAAAGACATTACCCGCCCCAGCTGTTCTCCCTGCTGTCGCTTGGCAGCATCTCTCCTCAGGATGTGAGACTCCTGAAACGGACTACGACTAAATGTTGTTGAACAGTGACAATGAATCAACGACGGCCCTTGAACGTTTGCTCTTTGTAGCTTTATTGAGGAGGAACGTTTTTTTTAAGTATTACGTATCAGATTGGACCCCATGGCTTTAGTGGATTCTCAGTATTAAAAAAATAATTAACCAGATCACAGTTCAGTCGCCTATGAGGTGGAGGCCACGTTGATAAAGACAAACTTGGGCCCATATTTTAAAACTTGATCACAAATTGCATTTTAGAGGAACTCAAACCAAACTCTGCTGAACAGCCTCCATTTTGTAAATCAATCACTTTTTAGATTTCTTTCTTTCTTCCGTCAGAAGCTGGTTTCACTCCATTGGAGAAACTTGAGAGTTGTTGCAGAGAGATGATTGATCAGGTTTTATTGTTTCTCACTTACAAACATCCTCATCAGTTGGACGTGCAGCTGACATAATCATTTCCGGTTGGTGTGTTCAAGAACAATCCGACATCCGACTGCTGAACAGCATTCGAGGGATGAGTAATGGGAAATAAACAACAGCTACATTTGTTTGTTTTCTTGTGTTAAATATGTTTCTGTTCTACAGCCACCTCTCGGATGTCAGAGTTTCCATGAACACATTAAAGGGGAAGTACATGTACTGCAGATATCTGAATGTTTATTTAGGAAGTATGACCCATGATAAATGTTGCTGTAAATACTTTGAATTTTTCAAAAAAATAAATGTCATTTATAAAACTAGCAATGTAATGCTTTTGAAGGAAATTTGTAGCAAGAGCGGTTTCACAGATATGTTGTTGATTTATAGAGATACTTTTGGAATAATGGAAGTAAAGATTTAACGGCTCAAAGAAAGAAAGAAAAATAAAGTAGCTTAGACATCAACAATAACTGAAAAGTCTCTGCAGATTTATTAACGTGTATTTTAGCAGAGGCTTTTATAAACTGTTACTTTATGAATGTTGATGGGAATCAAGGCACCGCATTCCATACAATATAGGCCTAATCCAAGCATGTCCATTGTGACGGACCCTGGTCCGTCACAATGGACATGCTTGGATTGCAATCCAATTGCTTGGATTGCAATGGACATGCTTGGGTGCTACTACAATGTCACCACCTGTGGTGACATTGTAGTAGCACCCCTTTTAGCCATTAATCAACACATACTAAGAACTCAGTGTTTGTAAAAAATGATGACAGCCCTGACATCTCAACTTAGATTTCTTTTTTTTTATTGTGTAAACATGTGAATCTGATTGAAATGAATCTCCTCAAGGTTGAAAGTCTGGATTTGATGTGACATTTCCTCTCAGTTGTATATGATGTCCATCAGTAAAACCGAGATGTTAGAGGGAAGACGAGCCGCACCTTCCAAACAACATAGGTCATCCTCCGTCAGACTCATCCATCAGCACGCATTAATGATTCAGTGTCAACACTGATCGGGAAAATCATCTAAATATCTACATAAACCTCCTCAGATCTATGCTACCCTCTTATTATGACTAGTATATGTAAAACTGTATTTTGTTTTAAGTTCATGCATGGCTTAAAGCCTTCCAGCAGATATATAAGATACAAAATGTAAAAAGACTAAACTAATGGAATACAGTTTTCTAACAAAACCATGCATCCCAAAACTTCAACCCAGGGATATATGATGCTGATCATGTGACCTCAACGTCACCTTTCCCCCTTCCGCTTAAGTATTAGAACATTAAAATGAATTGCAACTATAAACTCAGGATTCAAAGTGTGTGTTTTTCATTGAACGTTATATAATATATTACATGTCATTTAGCTAATATAGCTTTATAGTTCTAGTGTGGTCATTATCAAAGATGCATTATGTAGGAACCACATATAGCAACACTCTGCACAAGACTGAGTCACAAAATAAGCTGATAAAATGCCACCTTAGCAATAATAAGCAATTTGTTGCTTATTTGCCGCAAATATATAGCTTCATTTGTCTTGTTCTTATCTCTATTCATCTCTAGGATACATATAGTCACAAGATGTCCCTGTTTATTTTCATCACTTTATAGATAAAACAGATTCAATATCATAGAATGATGTGAATCCAACAAACCAAATATAAAATTAATTTTGAAAGCCAACAACACCAGCGGAGCTGCTCTTGATCCCAAAGGGTTCCTTTATTATTTATATTTCTTATGTTCCTGCATCTACTTTTCATGCCAGATCCACCAATCAACAATAAATAGGCCAACAGAAAAATAGTCACCAATATGAATCAGTGATATAAACCATCCCTCCGAGAAAACAAAGGTAAAACCCCTCAAGCATTACAAAGAGAGAGAGAGAGAGAGAGAGAGAGAGAGAGAGAGAGAGAGAGAGAGAGAGAGAGAGACTGGAAAGGTTCACTGAGACAAACGAAAGAAATGAGCGGCCACTAAACGGCCCTGAAGCCAGCAGCACCAGGAGCATCGGCCGGCATGATGAACCATGAAAGCACCACAGACTGGGACCCACCGCGAGAGACGTTCAAGACCACAGATCGTCAGCCAGCCGCAAACAAAATGAACATCCGTTCATTCACATGTTTGATGCAGCGAGGACGAGCTCGACACGTTCGCGTTTGAAGCATGCATAGGATTTCCAACATTGAAATTATTCACCATTTTATTTACTAAATCCAGTTGTGAAATATATTTATATATTTTTTTTTCAGTTTTAACGTTTGACCTCTGAAACGTGCGTGTGTGTGGGGGGGGGGTGCGTGTGTGCGTGCGTGTGTGTGCTTTGTGTTCCCTGTTCTGACGACATCTATGATTCATCAGCTCCTCCATCCTCCATCCTCCATCCCTCTACCCGCATGAGGGAGGAGAAAGAAAATAGGACGCATCCCGCAACAAAAAAAACATAATTGTGAATTAGCCCAAATGAAAACAAAACGCGCCTTCAAACCGGAGTTTAATCCCTAAACATGTGATTTTAAACCTTTAACATGTGTTTTGTTATCCGGACCCAGGAGCCTAATTCTCCTGTCGGATCTGCGCTGCTCGACGAGGCTCTTATTGTCTGTAATTCGCAGCTTTTTGTTTTAGCTGCACGGTCTTGAAGAACCGGACCGGGTCGTGCTAAAGGGCGGGTCGGTAGTCCATCCCGGTTGTTTTTTTTTTTGTTAAAAAGCATGCAATACGAGATCAATGTGAGCTAAAGGCAGAAATATAAAGAGAGGTCTGGTCTTACCTCATGACTCCGAGCTGAGCTGAAGATCACTGAGGGAGAGGCAGAGAGAGAGAGAGAGAGAGAGAGAGAGAGAGAGAGAGAGAGAGAGAGAGAGAGAGAGAAAATGGGAGAGAGAGGGAAAGGCAGCGAGAGGGGGAGAGAGAGAGAAAGGGAAGGTGTGGGAGAGGAGAGATGCTATTGAAGCAGTGTCTCTGTTTCGTTTATTAAAAAATAAATAAAATACTCAATATATTCTCAACCGTCTGTGATTTAAGTTCCACGTGTAATTATTAAACAAAATTAATAAAATCAAAGGACTAGCTTCCCCAAAAAATGTTTAATAACGTGACAACAAAATTATAAATGTAAATATACCATGGTTCTTATCTGTAATGAATCTCAGTGGTTCTTAAACTGTGGGGCGCCACGGTATTGCAGAATCGAATATAAGAGATGTGAGACAGCACAGTGTTGTATCACAACTTAATCGGAGTCGATCAGTTTCCAACCGCTGACAGCGGTGGGCAAGCTGGGTGTAAACAACGGGCTAAATGCTTCATGTCACACTGTATGAAGAGTAAACTGGTCTCAAATCGACTTGCCGTCAGATAAAGCAATTTAATTGTTCATATGTTCAGATAGCTTTCAGCTATTACTGTATATTTTCAAATATTTTTTATCTTTTCAAATTTTCAATTTTTTTTTTTTTTATTGAATAAATAATGAATGGGATCCAATGGGGGAAATCTTCAAATCTGCTTCAACTTGTTCAACTTCAAAAGCTTACAATATCGGCATACATTCAGCTAAAGAAACAATTCTACCTTTAAAATGTTGACAAGTGTTAGCTATAACTTTACAATTCAGCTTTTTTTCATATCTCGTATAGTTATTTAATTGTTACGATTTTAGTTTTAGGTGTTTTTCCGCTCCTCCTGGAGTTATCAATGGGTGTGTGTGGGAAGTCTAGAGCTGTGACGTCATCGCTAGAGGGATCAAGCGGAAATTATTTTTGTATATCGTCACTACAGCCACAATTCTTACTCTTTAGACATCATTTTTTGATAAAGTAATAGGGACTCTTGTGCTTGTCGTAGACATGTGACTGTGTAATCCAACAGTTTCCCATATTTTTCTAGAGAAGCCTTAAAGAGGGAGGAAGTCCACTTTTCTGCTTAGTCATCTCCATTGAAATTCTGAGCGCCTTTCAACTTTTTTGAAGCAAACAGGAACATTTTCTGAACTGCGATCAAACTCTCATTTCTAAACCTAAAAGATATTTAAGGACATGTAAACGTTCACACAAGCCTTGAGCATCTCCTAATGTAGTCGTCTTTAGGATCGGATATCGGTTATAGTTCTCTGTCAAATCCAAATGTTCTGACAGGTTGCTTTCATCAGATTCTCAGCTGTCTGTCTCTCAGATATTTAAGCTATGTTCAGCCCATTTTATCTGTTAGCAGCTATTTTAAGCTATGTTCAGCTTTAATTTTTTTATTTAAACTAAATTCAGACATTTTCAGTTATTATTTCATACGTCAGCTATTTTCAGCTATTTTCAGTTATTAATTTCATATTTCAGCTATTTTCAGTTATTAATTTCCTATTTCAGATATTTCCAGATATTGTCAGTTATTTTCAGTTATTTTCAGTTATTCATTTCATATTTCAGCTATTTCCAGATGTTTTCAGTTATTCATTTCATATCTCAGCTATTTCCAGCTATTTCCAGTTATTTTCAGTTATTTCCAGTTATTTTATTTCATATTTCAGCTATTTCCAGATATTTTCACTTATTCAATTCATATTTCAGCTATTTTCAGACATTTTCAATTATTTTCAAACCTATTTCAGCTTTTTATCAGACATTTTCAGCTATTTTAAAACCTATTTCAGCTATTTTAAAACCTTTTTCAGCATTTTTATTTTATTTTTCAGCTTCAAGCTTTCAAATGTTAAGCATTCCAACGCATTTTCAGAAGGAAATGCTCTTTCTAGTTTATTTGTATCTTTGTAATGTTACACAAGCGTGTACTTTTTGGAGTTAATATATATTAATTCAATTCTAATTATTAATTTGCAGGCAAGTTGGCTGATGAATAATTTCCGATGAAATTGCTATAAATCTGAGTGACATATTTGGAAAGCTGAATAAATGTAATCTTCATCTTGAGGCAGAGACCAGCCCCTCAGCTGCTGACCACATCAGACTGCACTCAGGCTGCAGATGTGGGTCAGGAGACTCCATCAAGGGAATATTGATTCCTTTGAGAATCTAAATTAATTTGAACTAACACTGATACAGCTTGATGGCTCTCACATATCTGCACCGGTTGCACGTTATTGTTTTAAAAATATATTTAGTGTGTGAGGAGTCACAAAACGTTGTTATTTCAATAAATATTCAGCATAGATAGACCATTTAGTTATAATGTTGTTGAGGCGGTGGGGCACGGATATTTGTCTTCCTTTGAAGTGGGGCGCGACAGAAAAGGTTTGAGAACCACTGATCTAGCTAATGATGTACCAGAAAACATTTACACATATTTATTACAACTATTTGTGCAACCATACTATAATTGTAGGGATGTCTGTTTCATTTGTTTTGATTGCAGCATTCCAATTGTCCACTAGAGGAAGCCACAGGTCTTGGGATCAGCTTTACGATTTACATACATTTATTTTTGTCACTTTACAGTGAGACGTACAGAAACATTCAGTTTCCCCGGATGCAACATGTGACACTAATTAATCTGTTATTGATCATTCACTGCCTTCAGCCCCAAACTTTAAACAGTAACATACAAAATAGACATTATTAATCCAGACACATCATGGATTATATAGTAAAACACACAGACAGACGTTGTACTTGGTTTGAATACATGTTGCTGACAATACAAGGTATTAGTGCATTATTTTCTTTTTTTTATTGTTTTAGTTAAGTAAAGTACTTCTTCCAAAACAGCTCGCCATCCTTGTTTGGTGACATTATGTCACTGATGTTGAGAATGAAAATATACAATATTATATCTCACTATTTGCAGTTTTTTTTTCAAAAAGTTTCTGTAATGTATTAAGAAATAAATAAAATAAAGTAACACATGTTATTCAGTTATTTATCAGGTACAATCTAAAGGGATATGATATATAACACAAGAGATCTATTGGCTTTTACATTTTCCCTTATTGAACTTGAACCCAAGCATCGTCATCAGTACAGTATACATTTTAGTTTGAGTGTAATCTTATTGGATTTCATGTTTCATAATGTTTTTTTACTCAATTCTACTTTTTCTTCTGATGACGCATGGATGACGCTGATGGAGGTGGAGGGAAAATGTATTTTTACTTTGGAGGACGACGATGAGGAGATGTCAAGGTGCGAGATGAAGATGAGACATCCGCTTTACTGTTGCAGCCTTCAAAATAACACGTAAAAAACATTTGATTTCTCATTCCATTTAGGTAATTCATTGTGACCTATATTTGACCAGAATGGTTGTTTAACATCTGAATGTCACGTGCCATAAAATGTACAACGATAACAATACTCGGTCTTCTATGAGGCTGGTTTCTTATGTTCTACCTTACTGTAAGGGGTTTTAATGACCGCTCGTTTGGATTCCATGCGGCAAATGATTTTTTTGACAATGGTTGACCTCTGTAGATTGGCCGATAATAATCTTATTCTGAAAATCAAAGAAACAACCAAGCGAAAGTTTTGTTTCCTGTTTTTTTGCCGCCTGAGCAGAGGAAGGAGGCGATGGTGATGGAGGGAGGAGGAGTAAGAGGAGGGCTGATGTGTTCTGATCAGCAGCAGGTCTGATGATGATGATGAGGATGATGATGATGATGCTGTGAGTCAGAGAGCGGGGGGTTCAGGATGCTCACAGCCGCTCCAGAGTAGAGAAACTCCGCACACAGAGAAGACCGAGGACCCCGCCTGAGGAGACAGGTACCGTGAGTCCGCACACATCACACCCGACACTCACACCACCGTGTAAGTGTCTTTGTGAGTGCGTATACGTGTGTATATTTGCGTTTGCGTGTGCGTGTGCGTGTGCGTGTGCGTGTACGCGCGCGCGTGTGTGTGTGTGTGTGTGTGTGTGTGTGTGTACGTCCAACGAAAACTAATGGGTGCGCTGCTTTTAACTGCGCGTGCCCGAGTCGACTTTGAATGGGAGTCAGACTCATCACCATGATGTGAGGAGATAATGACACCTGCAGCTGATTGAAACTGAGAACAAAGCCGTGTGTGTGTCCGTGTGACCGTTTGCGCGTGTGCGTGTTCGTGTGTACATACAGGTATGTTGTGTTTCGTGACCGCCGCCGGAGTAGTCGGTGTCAGTGTGTTATAGGAATACTGCAACGAAAGTAAACTCCTTATTATTTGTAAAGATAAATATGATACAGTCTAAGTACTCCTTAAATTATTATTATCAGTGATGTAATTAGTAGTAAAGACACATAACTGATGCAAAAGTATATGCATAAAGTAATACTCTGTTAATGGGTTACAGAAGGTAACATGAAGCCCAGTTAAAGTATACAAAAAACTGAGCAATCTTTCAGAGATAGATGGAAGCTCTGGAGATGTGTAAGGTGTGAAACTGCAGCTCACACACACACACTCAGGGCGACAGTAGGTGTGTGCGCGTGCGTGTGTGTTTGTGTGTGTGTGCGTGTGTGCGTGTGTGTGATATCTATTCTCGGCGTTGTAAAGTTAACACATTCTCATTTTCGACGGTAGGGAAACAATTACACAACTTGTGTTGATTGCCTCCTGCTCGTTAATTAGCTAGCACGGCATTCCAGAGTATTATCATGCTGGGGGCAGCAGGTTAGCCTGCTGTGTGTACTCAGACACTATTGACATGTTGTTGCCTTCCACATTGGAGGACTGATTTTTGATATTGTGTGCACTGCGGTACACAATGTCCTGATTCCAGTTTGCATACTGATATTTGTATACGTAGCACCACAGGGCTCTGTCCTGGGGTGTCCTATTTTCTTTACTTCTGATTAGCTTACCTTGAAAGCCTCAAACAAATCTCCCTCCTCATGCCTCAACCTTATCCATCCAACCAAAGCGGGCGACGAGTAGCCAAGAAGAGGCAGAGAAGAGGGAGCAGGATTTATAATTTAGTGTAATTGTTCCGCTATGGTTTTAGTCTCAGAAGTTTCTTGAAACTAAATAAGGACCGAAGGGATGTCCACATTAGTTTATCACTCTGTCTCAGCTCCTTATACTTGTTTTTTGTTGTATGCGTTTCAGCCACAAACAACCAATCACAGAGCCTCACATTAAGTGACGCACATCGCTTTCGGCAAACGATAACTAAAGACGAACCAATTATAAACTCTGGGTCAACTGTCTTTTCTGAAGAAGTCTTGGATATTGTAGTTTGTAAACACGTCCGCCGGACAAGAGTGGAACCACGGGGGCGCTGGGGACACTGTAAAAAAAAGAAAAGGGAATGTATGACAGGGGGAGAGAAATTGTAATTAAACTGAGCTTACAGCACTTTAACCATTATTTACTTGTTGTTTTACTTCCTCCTTGTATTTTGTGAGTGAGTAATTGTATGTTCTTGAACAGGGACTCAGACTACGGACATTAAGGACGCCGGTCAGTTTCCTGGCGTCTAATGAACATTACTGCCTGATAGAGTCGTGACTGGCTGCAGATTATGTGTGTCAGCAGATTTGTAATTTTATTCCTAATCATGTCTGAGGCACACCCACATAAACAAGGTCCTGACGTGGATTAATAGCATAACGATAATAATCTAACTGTGTATTCTATTTTACAGTTTGTGATGAAAGCTGATTTATTCCTGTAGCAATGATGCCCCTCACTGAACAGTCAGTGGTGTTTTCCCTGCTGTCCGCCTCCGCACAGGAAGTGACGTCAGATGATGTGGGCAGGCGGGTAACCGTGACAACGGCCCTGCTGATGATGACATGTTTGCACTCCTCTGCGAGTGTATAAATCTCGGCTGTCTGTCTTTCTCTCCTCTCCTCCGAGCACCGTTGTCACAGCAACCAGACAACTGGCACACACGTACGCACATTCAGATGCTCCCATGGTTACATCCAGAAACACAATGGATGCTATCAGGAGGCAGGTGTGCGTGCGTCCGTGTGTGAGATTGATTAACGAGCTGCTGATTAGTCACTGGTTTAAATTTGTGGTTGAGATACCGAGTGCTGATGTTAGTGCTCCGACTGAGATATTCAGCTCGGAACAGCAAGCAGCTAATCTGAACTCAAACACTATTTTACATGAAGTCTGGTGTTTGTCAGTTAGAAGGATGCCTGTGAGTTATCCACAAGTCAAAAGGGAGCTGGACTCCCTTTAGATTATTGAACAAATGTTCAACTCTCCACACTTGAAGACCCAGGTCGCAAAGTTTGAATTGGCCTTTCAACCACTCGAGATGACAGTATTTCATGATTTGAAATGGACTGAAATGAATATATGCATTCTAACCATATTCTTGATTTACAAACTGCATGGACTGAGGTCTCCTCAGGCTTTAGATATTTAATATTTCTTAAGTCTGGCCAATGCAGGGATCCTGAACCAGTAATTAATTTCCGAGCGTTTTCTTTTAATAGATCTGAGTATTATTTGCACTGTAAGTTATACATACACACTCGCAAACTGGAACAGGCCTGCGGAACCAGACTCTGATGCTGTTTGAAAGGTAGACCGCCAGCTTGGCTCACAAAGCGAGAATCAGTGGGTGGAAATAACCGGATGGTGGTATGGTATCTCCTGTTCTACAGACGTTATTACAGTCTGGATTCGGTGAGCTGCGAGGAGGCTGTTAACTGCGAGTGGGAGTAGATAAAGCAGTAGATCAGAGATTTATTACAGGGAAATCACTTTTTGTTTTGTCAAACCCGATGAAAAGTTTTTTTACATTTTTGATTGGGGGCCCAGGAAAGTGAATGCATGATAAATGATGGAGAGCATCGGAATAAATCGGCATGTGGTGGCATCACTCACACGCTCACGTTGATGTCTCTCCTCCTCCCTGGTTTCTATCAGCTCTCTTATTTTACAAGATGCAAAGCTCTCATCATTCAATGCGTGTTAGTCATTCTTCTGATGGGGAATATAGCTTGGCATGCTGGGAAAGTCCCAGAGGACCTTCGCTCCATATTTTTAATCCATTCGTCACGTTATCTGTGAATATGCTGTGAGAGTTCAGGGAGGGCGAGGCGCTCATCAGATGTCCATGTGTTGTGGTCACCAAAGATTTAAATGTCACAGAGCTGCAGCTGCAAAACAAAATAGGCTCATCACAGCAGCATTTTTCCATCATTGACCGTCTGTTACATCCATAGGTTCATTTACAGTAGGCCGGTCATATATTTAAGTTTTCTTGCTTGCATTCAATTATCTATTTCAGCAGAATATAGAATAGAATGAAGCTACACTGAACTAAACCAAATAGTTTTACTTACCTGTTTGTGAACAAGTCACTACAATAAACAAAGTGATCTAGCTGCTCAAATTAAGCCAGTCTGACAAAACCTCAGCTAAATTTAACAATGACTAAAATAAATGAATGAATAATACCTCTGTCACGTTCTTTAGTTTTACCAGCTGAAATCCAAACACACAGCTCTAAGTGTGGTTTTGGACTTTTGGCAAGGTTAGCTAGCACCCCAAATTGGATTAGATGGGATAAATGAAGCCCCAACTTGGACAATTTATTTTGAGTTTCTATGTATGTACTGAATTCTAATTATTAATATACCATTTGCTCACCTGAACCGATGGCACTCAGACTAATTACATTCAGATCGTTTGTCTGTTCCTGCCTGGCTCTGTAGGAACAGTGTGAGTGGAGTTTGTGCGCATTTCCCGCTTAGCCTTTGACACCTGCTTTTAAAAGTATTACCAGATATTGATTTTCTATTACAATACATTTTATTTAGTTGATTTCCCACAAATGGTGATTTCCATCTTTGAAAAAGATACCAAAACATATCTGAACATCATCTAAACCAACCTGAAGCTCCAGACATCATACGCAATTAAAGTAGTAAATTCACGTCCAAGTTTCTCTTTCATTTCTGCTTAATATAAGTTATTCTCTTTTCATCTCCTTCTCAGCATACAGGTCAGCTATCCAGAGCAGCAGGCAGACTCACACTCCCAGAATGCCAGAGCAGAGCAACGACTACCGGGTGGTGGTGTTCGGAGCCGGCGGGGTGGGGAAGAGCTCGCTGGTCCTTCGGTTTGTCAAAGGCACTTTCAGAGACACCTACATCCCCACTGTGGAGGACACATACAGACAGGTAACACATGCAAACATTGTTTTAGTTTTATTGGCGTCTGTGTCATTTAAGCTCCTGTGATAACGACTTGTTACATTTTGAACATTACCTGTTCTCTCTGCAGGTGATCAGCTGCGACAAGAGTGTCTGCACACTGCAGATCACCGACACAACAGGAAGTCACCAGTTTCCAGCCATGCAGCGTCTTTCCATCTCCAAGGGCCACGCCTTCATCCTGGTCTTCTCCATCACCAGCCGCCAATCACTGGAAGAGCTGAAACCCATTTACCAGCAGGTCAGAGTCTTTCATTTTGTTGAATAACAGTTTTCAACAGGATCATTAGATATCAGTTATCTTATTTTTATGGGAGGGGGAAAAGGGTGAAAATATTTGCTGTTTATTGTCCTTGATATTCAACCTGATGTGACCTGCAGACTGAAAATCAATAAATACATTGTTTAAAATAAATAAATATCCAGAATAGACTATTTCTTTATTGATCGAACCCTTCTTCCCTATGTCAGTAGAGCTGAATATTCAACTATAGTTGAATCTGATCATGCCCCAGTGATACTAGACCTCACATGCGCTTTTAATAATTCGGAACGCCCTTCTTGGAAATTAGACAAAACCTTGCTGGCCGACGTTTCTTTCTGGGAATTGATAAACAAAAAAATTTATGACTTTTTAGAATCGAATAAAAAAGATAACGTCTCCCCTTCCTTGCTTTGGGAAACATTGAAGGCTGTGATCAGAGGTGAGATAATATCATATTCATCAAGAATCAATAAGATGAGGAGGAATGAACAGGAGCAGCTTATTAAATCAATAAACACAATGGATGCTCAGTACTCTATGTCACCATCCCCTGAACTGTATAAAAAGAAGCTAGACCTGCAAACTCAATATAATTTGTTATCAACTGGAAAGACTGAAAAAATGTTGTTAAAATCACGTGGATACATTTATGAGCATGGAGAAAAAGCTGGCCGCCTTTTGGCACACCAACTTAAATATCAAACTGCGGCTCAACAAATTCCACAAATAAGGAAAGTGAATGGTGACTTAACTAGTAACCCAGTAGAAATTAATGAAACATTTACCTCATTCTACTCAAACCTGTATACGTCAGAAATGACAAATGATAAAACTGACATGGAACTTTTCTTTAATAACCTCCAGGCCCCTTCTATAAACATGATACATAAGTCAAAGACTGAACTTCCATTACAACATTTTGAAATTATTAAAGCAATAATGGCAATGCAAAGTGGGAAGGCGCCTGGCCCAGACGGTTACCCAATAGAATTCTTTAAAACTTTTTTGAACAAATTAACCCCAATTCTACTAGATATGTTTATAGATTCTTTGTCCCGTGGGTCTCTACCACAAACATTAACTGAGGCATCAATTACTCTCCTTCTTAAGCCAGGTAAAGATAACACAGAATGTGGCTCATACCGTCCCATCTCTCTCCTAAACAGCGATGTTAAGATCCTGGCCAAAGCTCTTGCCCTACGCCTAGAAATCACAATGAGTGATGTGATCTCTGTTGACCAAACCGGTTTCATTTCGGGGCGACACTCATTTACCAATATCCGTCAGCTTTTAAACATTATACACTCCCCCGTGTCCAGTAGGGTACCAGAAGTGGTCATCTCGCTGGATGCAGAGAAAGCTTTTGATAGGGTTGAATGGGAATATTTATTTACATGTTTGGAGAAATTTGGCTATGGACCTAATTTAATTTCATGGATTAAACTACTATACAACTCACCCAAGGCCTCTGTAGTTACAAATGGTAAGAAATCACAGTACTTCACATTGACAAGAGCAACCCGTCAGGGTTGTCCCATCAGCCCGCTGCTATTTGCTTTGGCTATAGAGCCCTTATCTATCACACTCAAGTCGTTAACGACAATAAGTGGAATTATTAGGGGAGAGGAGGAGTACAAATGATCTTTATATGCTGATGATTTATTACTGTACATATCAGACCCTGTTCTAAGTGTACCTCACATTACCCACACTTTGTTAAGATTAGGTAAATTTTCTGGGTATAAACTGAATTTTAGTAAAAGTGAATGCTACCCTGTTAATAACTTAGCACTTCAAATTCAGGATAACGTATTGCCATTGCCGTTCACAAAATGGCAAAAAATGGTTTTAAATACCTGGGCATTAACATCATAAGAGATATGCAGAAGCTTTATAAAGAAAAAATTTCTTCTCTACTTGAAAAAGTTAAATTAGATCTTAAAAAATGGAAAACAATTCACTTATCCTTAGCAGGGAAAGTAAATTGCATAAAGATGAATGTGCTCGCCAAATTTCTTTATCTTTTTCAATGCCTTCCACTCTGCCTTCCCTAAATCTTATTTTAAATGTATTGACAAAGCTTTCACTTCATTTATATGGAATGGCAAGAACCCTAGACTACGTATGGAGGTCCTCCAGAGGCCTAAACTACAGGGAGGGCTTGCTCTTCATAATCTTTGTTACTATTATTGGGCAACAAATGTCCAAAAAATTACCTATTGGCTTCATGCTCCAGACACAAACTGGTGTCACTATGAGGCCAGAACCTGCAGTTCAACATCTCTTACAGCTCTGGTCTCCTCCAGTCTTCCAGTTTCTATATCACATTTCACAAATAACCCAATCGTCATCAACACCCTCAAAATATGGTTTAAATTTAGATGTAACTTTGGTTTTAAATATCTTCTTAACATAAGCCCTATATGCAATAACCACCTCTTCCACCCAGCTAGATTGGATGCTGCATTCTCTCTCTGGCAAAGAAAAGGCATTGCCAGATTTAAGGATATGTACATAAACAGGGTATTTGCCAGCTTTGACGATTTATCACACACATTTAATCTTCCTCGGTCAAGTTTATTTAGATATTTCCAAGTCCGCCACTTCCTGAAGTCTCAAGACCCCAACTTCCCAAATATCTCTTCAGTGGCAGGCTTGGATGATATGCTCGAACTTCCATCTGACTCAAAGAGGTTAATTTCAAGAATACATGACTGTATATCATCTCTTAAAAACGTGACCTTGGCGAAGATAAAGATGGACTGGGAAGGTGAACTGGGGGCTGACATAGAAGAAGACGTGGAACTGTGCTCTACAAAGGGTGAATGACAGCTCATCCTGTGCAAAACTCGGCATAATACAATTCAAAGTTCTGCATCGAGCTCATTTTTCAAAAGCAAGATTAGCTAAAATATACCCCAACTCGGATGCTAGTTGTAGCAGATGCCACCACACCCCAGCCAACTTAACTCATATGTTCTGGTCATGCCCTGCTCTGACATCTTACTGGTGTACGATCTTTAAAACACTTTCTGAGGCTCTTATTATTGATCTCCAACCTAACGCAACTTCAGCTATATTTGGTGTCACAGACGGACAACACTGCACAATAACAAAAAAACACAAAAACATCATGGCGTTTATGACACTCCTTGCACGCAGAAGAATATTGTTGCACTGGAAATCTGCAAACCCACCCGAGACATGTGTGTGGTTTGGTGACCTGATGCAATTCATTCATCTAGAGAAAATTAAATACTCGCTGAGGGGGTCAAGGAACAAATTATTTTCTACCTGGGACCCGGTTCTGACATACTTGGGTAAACTCAAAACTATGCCTGATTCCCTCTAGCAGTATCTTTTGTGTCCCTAAATAATTAGGCACACAATAGACATAGCCTTTTTTATTTATTTTTTATTCATGTATTTCCTTTTCCTTCTTTTTTATTCATGTTTTAATCAGATTGTTGGATAGGCGATAATGTGGGCGCTCTGGTTTCTGCCTACTGGCTAGAACTGCTGGCAACCAGTAACCAGTTTGTGGATATGACTGTGATGTGATGACTGTTTGTTGTTCAGAGTGAAGCAGGTGTGTTTATGTTCAGATGTACCAGAGATATGTGTGTTTAGGTGCATGTATGTGTGCAGTCGTCTGGCTCGGCGAAATGAGGTGACCTCTTTTTATTTATTTTTATGTATTTATTTTCCTATACTCTAGTTGGGTGTACCAGTGGGAGGGGTGGGTGGGGGGTATGTTGTATGTCAAGAAAAAGATGGAAATGTCAGTTGAAATGCATGTTTACCATGTTATGTGTCTACCAACATTTCCAAATACAAATAAATATAAAAAAAAAATAATAATAATAAATATCAGTTATCTTTAATTTTAACTTTAAGTTGTAAATTAGCAGAAGTTTGTCATGTAACCACGATTGGGAAAAACTACATAGTAGCAGTTATTATTTGACGGCTTAAACTAAAGTTTTTATGAAAGAATTTAAGTAATTAGCTAGAGTAACTGGGTCGGATTTTCTATGTACAGATGAGCTTAGAGGTTCCAAATAAAATATTAATAATAGTAGCAATTTCTATGAAGCACCAGTAAAACAAAGGAGTGTACGTTCTTCGTTTAATCTTTACTACAGGTGAAGGTTAAACGCGTTAAAGCTGAATCATGACTGTTTTCCAGAAAGGTCCTGTTGACTTGATCAAAATGTCCCCTTCAGGTCTTGGCCATCAAAGGGACAGTGGAGTCCATTCCCATCATGCTTGTGGGCAACAAAAGCGACGAGATGGCCCAGCGCGAGGTGGAGAGGAAGGAGGCCGAGGCTCAGGCCGCCACCTGGAAGTGTGCCTTCATGGAGACGTCGGCCAAGACGAACTCCAATGTAAAGGAACTGTTTCAGGAGCTGCTGTCCCTGGAGAAGAAGAGGGACATGAGCCTGAGCATCGACGGCAAGCGCTCGGCAAAACAGAAACGAGCCGACAAGTTGAAGGGGAAGTGCAGCATCATGTAGAGAGGGCAGGCGGCGAACTCGCTGTGGAGATGTGGAAACAGCAGAGGAGGCAAGAGGGGAAGTCTGCTGACGAGCTCCCATACAGACTACTCCTCCCATCTTTTCCCAGCTCTGCATTACGGAGAATGGATCTTGTTTGATGGCTCTCCTCCACCATCCTTCTGAACACTAAAGCCCCGTGGAACAAAAAAGATGAAACCGACTGATAATGAAAACTTGTATTTATACCAGGGTCTTGGGGCTCCTTCTGGTCCTGAACTGGATTGTGTTTGTAGCCCCCAAATACTTATAATATATATATATATATATATATATATATATATATATATATATATATATATATATTTATATGTACTTATAATATACATATAAGTATATTATAAGTATATATATATATATACATATATCTATATATAGAGATATATATAGATATATGTGTGTATATATACACACATATATATGTATATATATATATATATATATATATATATATATCTATATATACACACACACACAGACCCATCGAATGGCTACAACTATCAATCACAATATTATAATAGAGGAATACTCCACTGATTTTAATGTGAATCTTGGCCCAAGCCATGAATGTAACTTGTATTTATAAAAGCAAAAGATACATTAGATATAACTTAATTTATTCCAATGACAAATTGTTGTACAGCAGTTGCAGTACAAAAAGTAAGTGGAATAAAATGTGATAAAGAAACAATTTCCGATCATAGTCAAGCTCTCATTTGTCTTAGTAACTCCTACAATACCCAGGATTCATAGTGAACGCTGAGATGTAGTTAAAGTTCTGCATAGGCCTGAAGCTGACACTAAAACCTAGGCAGTACCTAACCCTTCAATTTAATTCAATTCTGTGTATTTTGTATAGCACAAAATTACAAATTACAAAGTTGCCTCAGAGGGCTTTACAATCTGTACATATACGAGATCCCAGGCCCTCACATCGGATCAGGAAAAACTCCCCCAAAAAACTCTTTCCCCGGGAGAAAAAAGGGAGAAATCTTTGGGAGAGCGACAAAGGAGGATCCTTCTCATGGAGAAGTGCAATATATGTAATGTGTACAGAATGAACAACATAAAGGAGTCACAGAACATTCAATGTATATAACCAAAATGATTAGTAGGCCTGATGAAACAGTTAGAACTACCAACATTAGCAATACTAATGATAATCGAAGCAGTAATGGTAGTTGCAATACTAAAAGCAAAGCAACTAATAGGACCATGATCAGCCACGATCAGCAGGGCCATGGCAGGACCCAGGAGGCAGGACCCAGGAGGCAGGACCCAGGAGGCAGGACCCAGGAAGCAGGACCCAGGAGGCAGGGCCCAAGAGGCAGGACCGGATTCAAACAGCCACGATCCATGGAAACCTGTGAGGCAAGAAAGCATAATGACTCCGGGGAAGAAGTAGAGTTAGTAATGTGCAATGAAGAGACATGAGAGATAGAGAAAAGGAGAGGAGCTTAGTGTATCCTAAGATGTCCCCCAGCCGTCTAGGCCTATAGCAGTATATCTCGGGGCTGGACCAGGTGAACCTGATTCAGCCCGAACTATAAGCGCTATAAAGAGGAAAGTCCTAAGTCTACTCTACATGAGGTGACTGTGTTTGCCTTTCGGACTGAAGGTGGAAGCTGATTTCATAAAAGAGGAGCTTGATAACTGAAGACTCTGGCTCCCATCCTACTTTTTAAGATTCTAGGAACTACAAGTAGCCTCGCATTTAGTGAGCGCAGCTCTCTAGTGGGGCAATATGGTACTACAGGCTCCTTAAGATATGATGGCGCATCAACAATCAAGGCTTTGTCGGTGAGCAGAAGGATTTCAAATGTGATTCTTGTTTGAACAGGGAGCCATTGCAGAGCAGCTAATACAGCAGCAATGTGATCTCTTGTCTTTGTTTTTACACAGGATCTAGCATTCTGGATCAACTGGAGAGATTTGAGAGACATATCAGAACAGCCTGATGGTAAGGGATTGTGGTAGTCTAGTCTGGGAGTAACAGATGTGTGAACACATTTTTCTGCATTGCTTTAAGACAAGACGTGTCTGATTTTTTTAATATTACGTAGGTGAATAAAGGCCGTCCTTGAGATTTGTTATACGTGAGAGGAGAAGTCCTGATCAAAAATAAATATAGAAACTATCGCATTAGATAAATCTTTTCTACGGTGTTCTGGGCCTTGTAAAATAAATCTGAGTTAACATCAGGAAGTTGCAGGTTATCCAAATGTTATATCTCTTTAAGACATGCTTGAAGTTTAAGGAGTATGCAGAATAATGAAAATGAAATGAAGTGTTTTCTGATATTATTGCCTAAAGGACTTTAAACCCCAACTGTTACTGCAAAATGTGATACCCAGAAATCTATATAGTGTTCATCCATTACTGACTAAACTTGCAAGTCTAAAGCAAACTATTGTGAAAACCATTCTCAGTGGTGAACCTGAACCCGACCAGAAACCCAAGCTTTATGGAAACAAAATGGTACAAAACCAACCTGCAACTTTGGCAAAGGCAGCCATTGTTAGCAGGTTGAGCAGTAGTAGTACCCAGTTGCTATTGTTAGCCTAAAGTCTCATAGCATCCAGGACAGTTTCCAAAACAGTTAATGTTCCATTACTGAAGAGGCCTGTAAGCTAGCTAATGATATGCTAATTGTTATCCTTGGAAGTAATGTTAGGTTACTAACAACAAAGTGAGTTAAATGGACATGCTAATGTTAAGAGCTTCAAGTATAGCAAATAATCAATTCCTTGAACTTTTACTCCTATGATTTTGATTTGGGAAAGTTTAAAATAAACTCAAAATGCCGCTGTGCCATATGTATAACTGCTAGGCTATGATTGGACTAGCATGAGGTTTGATAAATGGCCAACTAGCAGTGCTTGACCCAAAAGGCAGGGTGGAAAAAACACAATTTATTCAACACTATTGCGCCCAGTTAGCTTGCAAACATATTAGCCACAGAGTTGCCTTGCTATCAAGTGCACTTTAGCTTCGCTCACAGTCCTCCCATGGGGTTTGGTGGGTGCTCCCTAGTGGAGGATCGAGCACTGCTCTAATGTTTGCATAATGCGACCACACCTTACAGCTGCCTTATGACAATTCACCAAGTATTGATAATAAATCCAACTAATTAAGCAGCTACAGGTGAGGCCAAACTACAGTGAAGTATTCCTTTATCTAATAAGACCAGTGACCTTTCCATTATGAGTCGGCTCTGCTTCCTGCTGTCATTAAAAGAATGCTTACATTCAAGCTAACGGTCTTCCCTCTCCACATGAGCACAGTACAGGGGGTCCGACGAGCTGACGGGCCGCAGAAGAAAGTCAAGATGCTCCTAAATCAGGAAACTCCGCAATGGTTGCATTGATTTTCACAAGTAGCCTACAAGCCATCCCGTCACTCTGTGTTCATCTCTGTCAGACTCAACAAAAAGATTGGAACAACATTTGGCTGCCGACAGCAGCAGTGGAAGGCAACTATGTAAACTGTACATATGATTTAAAGGAACGGTGTAACAATTTAGGAATCGTCGTCAGAATCCGACGTTTCAGATGGATATCCCTTTTAATCGGTGTGTGTTCAAGACAGGGAAACTGGAAGCAAGCGGGAAACTGCTAGCGAAGCTCCAGCAAAATAATCCAAATTTACTTATTGGCTACATGAGCTGCTAGCTAGCACGAACTCCCACACAACTTTAAGCAGGCTAAGTAGGTAATGTAGGTGCTTCAAGGATTGTTGTGCTAAGTTAAGTCCCTCTTCTGCAGAATTAAGACAAAGACTTTTAAATGTTGAACTGTTCCTTTAACTAGCAGGGAAGAGGACTGTACATGAGCACTTGTGTGTGCAACCGCTGTATATTTGATATGCCTTTTCCTGCAACTTTACTTAACAGTTTGGTATATTTTCTGAAACATGAGTGAGCTTAAAAAATGTCAAAGCACAAACGCAACAAACTAAAGTTGGAGAGCAACAAACCGACAAGCACACGTTCATCCTGCATCCGTTATCTTATTTACACGTCAGTGAGTCCATGCTGATCACATTTTATGCACTTCTGAAAAATGTGCCATGTTTCCTTTCACTGTAAATTCAGCTTTTGTCGCATGTTTCAGGACCGAGATCTCACTGCATCCTCCCCGTTACCAGGCTGTACTATTAAATAAATATCTTTAAGGTCCAGTTTATACATTCTTACCATACCATGTTCATGTAGATTTCACAAGTGAAAGATTTAATCAAGCAGCGTATCTCCGAGTACTTTTTTATTTTGTCATCAGAGACAGTTCAATAATTAAATTAAATGATCTTAAGTAAAGCGCTTTGCAACTCTGGAGGAGATACAACATGCATCGATATACAAGTTCATTTAATTAGTGTTCCAACAAAAATCAATCTTATGTGTGCCCCAGGGGTAGCATGTGTAGAGAAAATATGAGGGGGGCCAGAAGACCCCACATAAGATTCACTATACATTATGTAAACATTGTGTAGAGGCTCTAACATGTTTCCACTGCGAACGGGAAAAGTAGCCTAAATGTTGCAAAGCGAGATGTCTCGCCATAAATATTTATTTTGAGAACATTCTGCCACAAACAAATTCATTGCGCTGTGTCTTTTTCTGTGCCTTTAATCCTGGCTGCTTGACATTTTAACGTAACATGTATCAACGTCCAATACAATTGCACTAGATCATTTACTTACAGAACAACAGAGGATCACCTTGACATTAACACCATGACACATCATGGTCAAAAACTATTTGCTTCCCATCCACCCACCTGTTCTCATTAGCAGGCAGCCACCTATATGCCCTTCAGTGGAGCTGTGCCACCCTGTGTTCAAATGTAGGAAGTGCGTGAATATTATTATAACTTTATTTCCCAACATTGCAGTCTATTCTTTTTATTTTTGTAAAGCTTCTTCACACCAGATTTGTGAGAACAATCATGTTGTATTATTAATTATTTGATGAATTGAAGCTTTTGCTTCCAAACAAATCAAAGCATAGGATATGTTATCAGAGCATTTATAAAACAGTTATGTTTGCAATGTGACGATATCGTGGATTGATATCTATACCTGAGCAGAAAATGAAGTCACTCTCCCTCTGTGTGTGTGTTGTAATCCATGCTTCTATGTGCTTTGTTTACATAGATGGGCCAGCCACACCCCTTTTTAATTAAATTAAATTCAGTTTATTTTGTATAGCCCAAAATCACAAATTAAAAACCAGACAGGAGGCTTCGCGAAAGAGGTCGGACCAATGAGGCCAGGCGCTTGAGGCAGGGCCATTGGGAAGGAGGCCAGGCCAGGGGCTTGATGAAACTAAAATGCTATAATTTCTTTGGTCTGGACAAACTGAACTACAGGTGTGGAAGCAGCTCTTGACAGGTGTGTCTGATCAAAAACCTACCGTACGTAAAAATGCTGTCTCCCTTCATTCACTTTGATCTTCAGACCTTCATCAGGGAAAATGAATGTAGCCTGATTGCATGTTCTAATCATTCAGGGCACGTATAGGACAGGAGCCCAACTAAAGGAGACAGACACTTGTTTACCCATGAATAAAAGTCAAAAGGATGCTAAAAAAAGACCATTAGATTACTCAATAATAACTCTCAAATGAGACCCACATGTCAGAAAACAAGTAATTCAATTCAATTCAATTCAGTTTATTTGTATAGCCCAGTTTCACAAATTACAAATTTGTCTCAGAGTGCTTTACAATCTGTACACATAGACATCCCTGACCCAAAACCTCACATCGGACCAGGAAAAACTCCCAAATAACCCTTCAGGGGGAAAAAAGGGAAGAAACCTTCAGGAGAGCAACAGAGGAGGATCCTCTCCAGGATGGACAGATGCAATAGATGTAATGTGTACAGAAGGACATATTTAGAGTTAAAATACATTCAAGGAATCTGACAGAGTTTATCAATAGTTCATATTTAGGCATATTCCACGATGGAGAGTTTGGAGACCTCCCAAGTGGAGGAGTGGGCGGAGTCCCAGCAGGGCAGTGGCACAGCTGGCGACAGGAACTCACGATCCAACCATCGAAGGTCCATCAGCAGATGGAATCTATGCCGTCTCATAGGGTCCGATGACCCCATGAGACGTGAAGTCAGAAGGACTCCGGGGAGAAAGCAGAGTTAGTCATGTGTGATGGAGAGATGAAGATTCATCCATTGGAGAAAGAAAAGAGGAGAGGTGCTCAGTGCATCCTAAACATCCCCAGCAGCTATAAGCCTATACCAGCATATCCAGGGGCTGGACCAGGGCAAACCTGATTCAGCCCTGACTATAAGCTCTGTCAAAGAGGAAAGTCTTCAGTCTACTCTTGAATGTGGTGACTGTGTCTGCCTCCCGGACTGAAGGTGGAAGCTGGTTCCATAAAAGAGGAGCTTGATAACTAAAGGCTCTGGCTCCCATTTTACATTTTAAGACTCTCGGAACTACAAGTAGCCCCGCATTTAGTGAGCGCAGCTCTCTGGTGGGGCGATACGGTACTACAAGCTCTTTAAGATATGATGGTGCATCACCAATTAAGGCTTTGTAAGTTAAGAGAAGAATTTTAAAAGTGATTCTTGATTTTACAGGGAGCCAGTGCAGAGCAGCTAGTGCAGGAGTAATGTGATCTCTTTTCTTAGTTTTAGTGAGAATACGAGCTGCAGCATTCTGGATCAACTGGAGGAATTAACCCTTTATTCGGGGGCATCATTATCTGACACCTTTTTTTTAAAACAAAAAGGATTCAAATGAAATGTAATCATCTTATAGAAATGTAATCATCTTATAATTACAATAACAACAACAACAATAATAATAATAATAATCGAGGGATCATTATCCAGGATATATTCTGGCATCCATAAACTGTCATTCGATTGTTAATATGATCCTGAACAATGTGTCAGGTTTGGGAGCTCTAACAGACAACCGTGTATCATTCTCAGCTAAAATGGAGAGTATGAAAATGTTTAGATATATGTTTTAATTGGAGTCTCATTCTACAGGTGCTTGGAGAATGCTAGGATCCCTGTAGTGTTCTGCTGCTCCACAAACACATTCTAAATATGAATACACAATGTTCTGTTTATTCCGACAAAATGGAACTTGACATCAGTTAAAGCAGGACTAAAATATGTTTTTACAATTATTCCTCCATTACTGTTGCATCCTCATTGGCATTCAGAGTGGTACTCAAGAGTGGTACTTAGTTAAATAACATTTTGAGATACTTGTTTTTTCCCTTTTCTGCAACTTTATACCAGTACTCCACTACATCTCAGAGGGAAACATTAATAATACAGACATCAAATGGTATCAGTCATTCCTCTCGGCTGCTTTGTCTCGGCCCTTTCCTTGTTCTAAGCAAAGGAAAACTTAAAAAGTGTTAGTTTTGGGTAATAAGACACTGATCAAGACACATGACATATTCTGAATATTCTATTCAATATCTGGCAATAAATCCCCACCACACCGTTCCATTTAAAAGACAGTTTAGATAAATGTCTAAATAGCGTGATGCATTAACTGTTCATCATCAGGATATTAGTTAAAGCTCTTAACTGTTCAGAGAATATGGGAAAAAACAGCAGTTCCCGAGTCTCCAGAACACATCTAAATCAGACTGTTTGATCTAGGTTGTTTGTGCCATAAAGAACATGAAGGTTTTTCTCACAGCATTGAAAAGAAGAGCCACTAAGATAAGATAAGTTATATTTGTATTATCCCCCGAGGGGCAATAGAGCTGCACACGGCTACAATCCTGCTTAAGTGCATACATAGCTGTCTGACATTACAGGTCATATGGTCTTTATATAAAATCAATAACTTATTTTAACAGTCAGACAAAAAAAGAAAGAAGAGCCACCAGATGGCAGAAGAGCACTTCGATAGAGTTTCCTCACATGCAGGATGCTCCAGCTGATTCTCAAAATCCACTGGTGAAGTGAGTTGTTGTTATCACACTAAGACCACGTGGCCTTAGGGTGGTACATTCCCACCCAAAAACATATGGTGGTCACATGATACCATGCAATCACTCTTTTTTAAAGCAAATGTTAAAAAGGTTGGTCTGGGCTTAAGAGATGGTGTTTATCTGTTGCGCCACCGTTTGTAGAGGAAAAATAGACAAATACAAACCCTGAAACAAAATGTCGCCAATACTTATTCAGTATCTCCACCTGAAGACTGTACTTTCATAGGAAATGTTTTGTTTTTACAATCATGCAAGGATGATGAACTCCATCTAAATGGGTGAATGGTGTCATACATGTTGGACATATAGGTCAGGATGTTGACACTCTATTCAGAAAAGTTAAAAAATATATATATGTCCCGCTGTCTGCAAGACATCGACCCCACCTTGAAACATGGACCATGTCTCTTTTACAATGTGGGTGTGACCTCTGGCTGTCGTCACCATCCAGCCATCCAACCAGTGTGTTTATGATTACATTGCACAACACCGTTAACATCACCACAAAGTTCTGCATGGATCTAGCCCTGGGGAGGCTGAACTATGGCTGAACTATGGCTGTTTGTGGATGGATTGCAGTGGATTAAAAGTAAACTGGCTGAAACATATTTCTAATGAATTGCTCTGTATTTACATTGCACACCCAAGTTTAAACATGAAATGTTGACTAAATAGGGTGAACATGCTTCTTTGCCTCTTCCGCCTGTACTAGTTACATCTTAGTATTTGACTTACAGATTTATATTTTACATTCACATTTGCATCTTAATCTTTTAAGTGGGCCCTTAGGCCGCGAACAGAAACCAGTAGTTCTTCTCGCTTTAATTTAACCTTTTTACAGATTCATCACAAGTGACCATTGAGGCCATGCACTGTATTTAGTTTAATAGTATTTAATTATTGAAATACTCAAAACTACAGTGATGTCTAATGTTAAACCGTTAACTGTTAAAGTGTAGTCATTTTGACCGACAATTTATTTTATCCGGCAAATTGGGATTTCTGAAAAGAAAACAGTTTTTCCCGCAGTCTACCTGGTTGAAAACTACACATTCCCTATTGGATTTGTTTGCAAACACAAATTCATAGAATGAAACACAAATCAATAATGAAACTGAAATAATGTTTGATTCTGGCACAAAAACACTCTGGCATATAGGAATGGGTATAATTGTATTGACACTAGTATTCCTGTCAATACTGCTTATTGCTTTGGCTCCTTATCGGTTCTTTTTTTATTATTTTGTGAGAAAAAAAGAAAAATAGTTCAGAAAACAATCAATATTGCTTTTAATATTCTTTTGTATAAACACAAAGTATTTCTTGAGCAGAAATACAAGGAGTTCATCTTTTTATTTATTAGCCTTCTCTTATTAGAAACTCTGTATGACATCACTAACGTTACCCACTGAGGACGAATGGCTGCTCGCCAAACAGATGAATACTGTGCATTACTGCAGATTCATGTTCTGCTTGTTTGCTAAATGTTTTGATAAGTTGCTGGTTTACCTCCCTTATTTGTGAGAGTTTATTGCATCTAGTAAAATGTAACCACACTTTGGATCTAGTACTGTTGCGACGTCCGCGGCCGCTCGTGACAGAGAGAGGACCCAAAAGCCGACATGATGCAAAAAACAATATTTAATCTTGAACTATGATCTTAACTATGAAACAGGACGACAAAAAACGCAGACCAATCAATACGACGCCACACTGGGAATGAGACAAACAGGGTTTACATACACAGGCAAGGTGAGAGGTGATTGGACAACGGGGAACGAGACACAGGTGGACACAATGAGGGCGGGGCCAGCAATCACACAGGTGGAAACAATCAGGAGCACAGCAGACAAGAAGACACAGACTTCAAAACAAGACATAACACAAAACACAAACTCCAGATCCTGACAGTACTGAGCCGGAATGAAGGTGACAAGCGATGCTGTGAACCGAGGCTGAAGGGTCTTAAACCTGAATTCTCTGGACTGACCAGAGGGGAAGTCCTCTGATTGTTTAGAAGCCTATGAGAAAATTCTACTTCTTTCTTGATTTATTAAAAACTCAGTCGCTCCCTCAATGGTATCTATTGACATCCTCAACTTCTTTCTTGATTTATTCCCCCAACATTGTAAACATGAGTTTATTGGAGAAGGAGGGTCTGAGAAGAGAAGTTCTCACTCAGCAACTTTCAAAGTAGCAGAAGTGTTAACTCTGGACCTTATCAATAGAACTGGTTACCGTTTACAACCGTGTTCTGGGAACGAATCCCTAATGGTTTACGACTATGGATTAAAATCTATAACCCTAAGAAAACGTTCCCAGGTAACTGCTTCCTGCCCATCCTAAACTCCATACTCTGACCGAGCAGTCATATCTCTATTAACTGCATCACCTCAGATGTTTCAGCGGTGAGAAACTGAGAAGAGCGTCTGAGCATGGCCTCCGTTAAAGATCAGCAGATTAAGGGGCTCAGACAAAAGCAGCTTTAAGTTTTCCCCCTTTAAAAGAGCCTGTTCTTTAAATCACTCAGATTAGTTCAGTATATAAAACGTTGGACTGCCGGGCCTGGGAAGACACAGTCCGAGCTCCACTGCGACGGTAGTCGATCTGTGAGCCCAGATGTTGTGGAAAACAAAAAGGATTCTAAAACATGGTAACGGTGGATAAACCACACTACGAATCCCTCGCCTCCCTCCCCCGCCTCAGTATGAAGAGCGTGCCAGATCTTTATGAACAGGAAACTGAGGACGGCATAGAAACAATGATGTGTTGGAGCGCCGTCTACTCTCTGACAGACTGGACCGTGGGAATAAATACCTAACAGACATTGTCCCCTCACCTTGTGCTGATGTGAAAGTGGCAGAGGAGATCCTCGAGAGGCTAAAACCCCTCAGAGCGGTCTGTTGAGCAAGTGTGGAAGAATGCACCATCACAAGAGATGGAGGACTGCCATGAACCCCAACTACACTGAGCCCGTCCTAACCTTCTCACCTCGACACCAGAGGACACATGAGGGACCTAACCACTTATGGCCACTGAAGAGGCCAACACATTATGAAGAGTGGATTTCTAATTCAAGGCTTCGTTGTTGCCACGATTACAGTTCAATAAAACATGAATATAAATAGATAGTTGAACAGATCATGTATTTTTTCCCTCCAGGCACCGAGGGGAGCTGAGTCTGCTCCTCCAGCTGCTGGAGAGGGTCTCCTCCTCAGCGAAGAGGTCTTCTCGCTCGCCGGACCACGTCCACATCCTCATCTGTTCCTTCCAGTTGTAAACATGAATGTGTCCCACTTTATTTGCTGCTGCAGTCAGTTTATGAGAATGACATTGGCTGGTCTCGAGTTGAGCTGCTCTGAGATTTCCTTCACAGTTGGCACAAGTCAATATTGGGTGTTTTTTCTCTCCAATTTTCCTCCGTTTGATGTTCTGACGTCATGTAAGGAATGAAGAGTTATGTGCAAAGGAAGGTTGTTTCTGGCTCCATAAGCATGTTTTAGAAGATTCATATCCTGCCACACTGAGGATCTAAATGATATAACGTAGCTGATTACATTTGCTCAAGCACTCTAGTTATGTACAATTTTGAGGTAATTGTCCTGCAATATTTCCATGTTCTTTCAAACTTGAAACAAATGCACCACTAGATTAGAGTGGCAATGTGGTACTTGTTACTGCACCATGTACTACACAGTCTGTAGTAATGTTGCAGTCTGAATACTGCATTGGTGAGCTGACCAACATTATACAATAATAATCTAAATGAACTCCATCTCAACGAGCTACAACAGTAATATCCAAACAATAAGAAAACATGTAATATTAATAATAATAATATAATAATAATAATAATAACTTTATTTAAATAGCACTTTTAAAAACAAGGTTTATAAAGTGCTCTACAGATAAACAAAGCATATACACTTAAATGGCGGCAAACAAAAAAGACCATACCATAAAAGCATTGAATACAACTAAAACCAAACAAATAGGCAATTAAAATAAAAACATAAAAGGATGACATCACTTAAAAGCAGTTCTATAAAAGTGGGTTTTAAGAAGTGATTTAAAAGAAGTGATTTAAAAGAAGTTATTGATTCTGCCAGCCTTATCTCCTATAGTATAATAGTAATAATAATAATAATAATAATAATAATAATAATAGGTACACCTTTGAAAGAGGTGTAGAGAGTATTTTACACGGCATAATAGCTACTTTTACTTCAATAAAGAATCGATATACTTTAGAACAAAACTATCTGTAAGGAGAATAAAGCTTTCTGTTTGCTGGTGGTTTAGCAGCTATTGTTGCAGACACATGCACACACTTTTCCTCACACGTTCACTCCTTCACACTTTAACTGCAAGGGCAACAGATGGAAAAACTAGAGGGAGGCGAGAAGAAGGAGAGAGACAGCGCACGGTAAATGCTGTTTGACTCGGCCCGTTAGCGAGCGGCACTTCTCAGGACAGGTGTAACATGTTTACCAAACAAAGAAGCAACACAGATGTCAGAACAATGTAAATGGCACCTTGGGAGTTGCACAACCAGTGAAAATATGCACAGTATCGAAACTAGCATATATACATATATTACATTTACATGTGGGCCTTTGAAGGCATCTCAGTGAGATAAGAAGACTGCGTGCCGCACCAGGATTGCAGAATGTCGGGCAGAATTAATCTTGTTACTTGTCCCGAGCAGCTCCGATGGTTAGTCGGGCTCATCCACAGAGCAGTGAGCCCCAGCCGGGATTTCAAAGTGGATTTATAGTTGAAAACTGGTTGATATTTGGTCTACAATGTGGTTACAACTTACAACATCAACGTGTCACTAAACACAAATCTATTTTTAAATGCTGATGGTTTGTTCAGTTGCAGGTTGAAAGAGATGACATCAGTGACTGTGGACGTATTTATGTCATACTGGTCGGTGAAATGTGACGCGATTAATCTAATGCCCTGACCAATGAGCTTTCCCTATCCATGTCACCCAGAGGTGCGAGGCGGGTCTTGCCAATAAAAGCAATGGGATTCATAATTGTACTAACATTGGCTAAAAGCACGAGCTCCTATGGCGACAAAGCAGAGAAGCTCCCATAACACACACGGAGGGAGAGTGACTTCCTTCTCTGCTCAGACTTAAAATAGCAATCACTTTGTTGCTGCTATATTAATGCGGCGATATCTTTTTACAATCCCTCTATCGAGGCTGCAGTGTTATTAACTTACTTTGGTGTTTGTCTTGTGCATGCTTGTTTGTTAAGTGTGCTACTGGAGAAAGAACACATGCAACATGCTGCTAATCTGTGCGGATCATTTACCTGTGTTGATACAATAGTGTGAGTGAAGAGGAAAATACATTTAATCCCGGATATTCATCAGCAAAATAAATACATAAATAAAATGACTGTAATGTGAAAGAGGCCATTTATATAAAACAATTCAAGCAGCTAGGAGTTGAAGCGAATTTGGCACAGTGGTCAAGCGGTGGAAATACTATTACGACTTATGATGCCATGAGGTCCAAAAATACTTTAATGACTTACATTAATAATACTTAAATTAAGAAAGCTGTTTCATGTTTAAATGTGCCTCATTGATATCAGCCTCACTGTGAGAGGAATAGGATTTAAAATGTAGTAATTAATTACAGGAAGTTAATAATATTCACTGCAGCAACAACCAGACATGTATTCTTGCTTCGAATGGACGTGGTTAGCGTATGATAAAAGACGGTGCAAAGACAAATCTGCATATTTTATACCACTCCAAAATGACAAGAGAACAAATTACACACTGTGACACCAAAACCAGGCGGAGCGACACAGTAAACACACACATCAAGGAGGAATACCGACACTGTACATATATGCACTGTAAAATTACACAGCGGATGATGAAACTATGAACTGACAAATGTGCCCCCGTGCTCCGGTGAATCTCTGAGGGGCTGAACGGCATGGGAATGAGCTTTTTAACAGACACACCGGGGGAGGAACAAAGGAGTCCCGTTAGGAAAACAGTGGAATTACCATACCGCTGAGGAGCGCCCTGAGAGCAGCGGGGGGTTCGCGGTGCGGTGTTGAAATGCGGATATTTCACACTTGTAATAAGCAGAGGGGGGAGATCACACAGTTGTTTTAACCTAACACAGAACATCCTGAGAATCCAGACTTAAACGTGTCACTAAAGCAAACCCCAATATGGAAACGTCTTTGGTCAACCCTGAAAGAATTTCAATGAACGAACGTAGAAACAAGAATTGAAGGCGCGATAATCCTTTTCCCCAGACTATCTGAAAGACAACAACACTATTACATGAAAAGCAGAAGGTGTCAGAAGCCGATGTTTCCTCGAGCCATGCAGTATCCCAGTTTGTTCTGGTTCCCAAGGAAAGACATGAGGCCCACGTAGGCCTCGATGTGGATCAGGTGGTTCAGGACAAGGACGCCGTTGGCCTTCCCGGGAAAGGGCTTCACGGCGTGGGCGTTCTGCGCCGCCTCGTGGAGCCGCTCTCGAAAGTTCTGCATCTGTGACGAGAGGGTGGGAGGATCAGGGATGTAATCCGTGAAAACACATGTATTTCCTGTTTGCAGCTCTCTCCTCTCGGTCGTGGCGTGGTTACCAATCGTGGTACGTTGGTGAACTGAGCCGTTAAACAATTCCATACCGCTCCCATCGATCGATCTACTCACGTCGCAGAGGGCAGCGAATGTGTCGCTGACGCTCCTCACAGGGTGGTCGGTGAAGGTGACGAAGGGGAAGTCGGTGGCGAAGGGGTTCCACCTGGAGGTAAAGGAGGGCTCCCTCAGCCGGTCCCAGAAGACTCTCAACCCCTCCCCCTCCCGCCTGGACGCATCAAGACACAGAGGAACACAAACGTCAGAGTCTCACCTGTCAGTCACCGAATCGGCGACGTTACTCAACATTACTACAGACAAGTTCCCGTTATGTTTTCCATTGAGCGGTATGCACTATTTAAAAATACTAAATAACTAAACTGCATCTTGTATGTTTTTTATGAACACATTTCAATAGAAATTCAGTTAATTTGATCTATTCCACTAATACTTGGAGCTAGACGGAGTCCCTAGCCCTGAGTGAATAAATGAATAATGAACGTAATAACAACAAACTAGTTAGAATGGACATGCTGAAGGAACACACGCTGTGTTTCCCCTTAGATTTAGCATGTTTCATATGTTGTGTTTGATCAACACCAATATTATTTTGGGAGCAAAAAAAATAGAAGAACAAATAAAAGATTCTACCAGAGAGAAACCACCCCTCATAAATCTTTTCATCTTCCTCGTGTCTCACTGCTCTGTGCCTTCTGTACTCAATAAGAGAGAACGCTCAGCTTTTGGGGTCCGAAGTCAAAAATACATTTGCTATTTCTAGACACCTTATATGTCGAGTAATTAAGATACTATGCAGATATGTGTCAGCTCACCAAATGAAAACAAGACAAATGTCCTTTTTGAGTTTCAACTTTCTCAGTTGAATATATTTGCACATTTATCCGACGTGGACGGGCTTGTTCAACTTTTCACCCGGAGTCAAACAACATCATTTGTAATGTGTTATTTGTTTGGTTCTGACTGTAACAACTTCACAAATGCAACAAAGGAAACATTTCGGGTGTACGACTTGCTGTACCTCTTTCAAATGTTAAGAAATGCTTGCCATGTTGGTATAGCAACTACAGGCCAAGGATTGGTCGCAAAATGGTTTCCAGCGTCGACCCAACAACTGTCAACATCATATTTGTTCAACATCAGTTCCCATTGTTTCCCCAAAAGGCAGACCACCGGATCACTTGGTTCCATGTTAACAATATAAGAATAATGGAGGAAAAATGTCACTAATCTGTCCTCAGGGCAAATACTTCATGCGAGTGCAGCCTCATGTTTACCAGTCCTTGAGGTAATCTCCAGCGTGTTCCTCATATTAAAGCAAATACCGCAGGCTTTCGTGAAAATGCCCCGGGGTCATATCTTCCCTCAGCCTAATGAAACGCCAGAAGAAGAGAGCAAACCAAACGCCTTCGAATACTTCGAGATCTCATCTTTGAAATGATACTGGCGTTAATCTACTTGCTGTAAAGATTCTCTTCTCTCTCTCTCCGTCCATCAAATGGGATCTCTGGATCTCATATCGCTAAGACTGTCACACCGGTGGGGAATACGGTGTCTGTTACGGTTCAAACGGTACAGGGTCATGGTGAGTTAAAAACAGCCTCCTCTGCATCTCTTTTTAGAGCTGTGCAATAAATGGATTTTTATCAATGTATTTGAATAATCTTGGGAAGTACAGAACAGTCCCCACTTCCCTGGGCTCGCATAGTTCATAGCAGCACCGCAGGAGCATTCTTCAGTGTCTGACCTCGAGCAACCCGCTGTAAAGTGTGTCTAAAGTCTGTGGCGACTAAAAGCTACGACACGACTACATTATTCCGGCACTTCCAGCAGAAGCTCGCCGAGTGTTTGGCAGCGTGTGCACAAGACCTGATGAAAAGCATCCGATGTTTGCATGTACATGTTTGTAATGTTTGTAACGTGTGAATGGAAACACATCGTCTCTGTCAGAGGGCGTCTTAAAGGGGACATATTATGAAATTTTCACTTTTTAAGTGCTTCTATACGTTCATTTGGGTATCTGGCATGTCTCCCAACACAAAAACGCTGGAGAAAAAAAAAAACTCACGCGGCTTGTTGTGGTTCCTCTATGTCAGAAACGATATGCTTGAGAGCGTCGAATGGGAGCACCACCAACGTCTACGTAGGTTTTGGCATTGGAACGCCCCCCATCACCACTCGACCCACCCAGTTTAAAGACGGTTCGGTGACCTGGCGCCATAAGTTAGGGTGACCAGACGTCTGGTTTTCCCCGGACATGTCCTGTTTTTGAGACCTAAAAAATGCGTCCGGCAGGGATTCCAAAAACGTCCGGGATTTTGCTTCGTCGGATATTTGTGTTTCTCTGGGTTTTCACAAACTAGTATTTACCCCTTACACGTTTTGGAAATGGTATCTCTCTTACGTTCCACCTTCTTGCGAGCTCTGACGGTATAGAGAACAGTCATTGGTCAACCGATCTCAGGGTTGCCAGATACACGATGATTATCCTCCAAATAATACAACCATTTTGAGCCTTTGGTCTGATACTTCACCATCTCCAACCTGGCAACACGGAGCACCATTATAATATTTTTTGTGGAAAGATGGGCATAATATGTCCCCTTTAAGTTGAGTCTTTTTTTTATTTTTGCTTCAATGAAACATCTAACCCAGTGGTTCCCAAAGTGGGGGTCGCGACCACTAGGGGGGGCGCGGTGTTACTACAGGGGAGTCGCGGCTTCATCACCAACCCACACACACAGACGCACACATATACCGGTAAAACAATGTAAAATAACCAACGTGACATGCACTGTGTTCCAACCACGCCACCAGAGCGGCTCATGTCACAGACCGACTGTGGCAAAACCAGCGAGAGCGAGAGCGAGCGAGAGCGCGAGCACGCGCCCGAGCGAGAGCGCGAGCCCGAGCGATAGCGCGAGCGCGCGCCCGAGCGAGAGAGAGAGCGCGCGCCCGAGCGAGAGAGAGAGCGCGAGGGAGAGAGAGAGTGAGGGAGCGCGAACGAGAGAGAGACACACAGCGACACAGAGCGAGAAAGATACGGAGCGACAGAGAAAGATAAAGATAAGAGAAGGAAGTATGTACAAAGATGGACAGATTTGTGACTGGTCTAAATCAGGGGTGGTCACACTTTTTCAGCATGCGAGCTACTTATAATGTGACCTTGTCAAGACGATCGACGGGGGGTGCTAGTGACTTTTTCTCTGCTCCGCCCCGACGATGCGCGCGCAAGCCAGCGAAGCTTTGCGCGCGAGACCGAAGCGGAGGACTGTTAACGCGACACGGAGTGACAGAAATGACACGCTTCTGCTGTAATCTGGCGCTATAGAGGAAGTTACTCGGGGGCGGGCACATTTATTTTTCTGTGATGCGATCTACCAACACTACGCCGCGATCGACTGGCAGGTCGACCATCGACGTATTGAGCACCCCTGGTCTAAATGAACTGAGAGTAGCTATCTCCAACCAGCAACCCCGCTTTGACAACATCTGTAAAGCAAAGCAAGCCCACACCAGTCACTGATTGATATGAACAGGAATATACATAGGTATATGATCACAAAATAAAATGTACCATGTAGACCTGCACACCTTGTTCATAATTGTGTTATTTTATTGTTTGAGAAAACCTGCTGTTCAATGTGAGGAAATACAGTATGCACTTTGCACTTTGTTTGAAATTAAGTTAATTGTATTTACAAATTATTTTATATATATTTTATTATTGCTATTTTTTTCTTTCAGTGGACCAATGGCTGAGCAGCTTTTAGTGGACCAATGGCTGAGCAGCTTTCAGTGGACCAATGGCTAAGGAGCTTTCAATGAACCAATGGCTGAGCAGCTTTTAGTGGACCAATGGCTGAGCAGCTTTCAGTGGACCAATGGCTGAGCAGCTTTCAGTGGACCAATGGCTGAGCAGCTTTCAATGAACCAATGGCTGAGCAGCTTTCAATGAACCAATGGCTGAGCAGCTTTCAATGAACCAATGGCTGAGCAGCTTTCAGTGGACCAATGGCTGAGCAGCTTTCAGTGGACCAATGGCTGGGCAGCTTTCAGTGGACCAATGGCTGAGCAGCTTTCAATGAACCAATGGCTGAGCAGCTTTCAATGAACCAATGGCTGAGCAGTTTTCAGTGGACCAATGGCTGAGCAGCTTCCAGTGGACCAATGGCTGAGCAGATTTCAGAGGACCAATGGCTGAGCAGCTTTCAGTGGACCAATGGCTGAGCAGCTTTCAGTGGACCAATGGCTGAGCAGCTTTCAGTGGACCAATGGCTGAGCAGCTTTCAGTGGACCAATGGCTGAGCAGCTTTCAATGAACCAATGGCTGAGCAGCTTTCAATGAACCAATGGCTGAGCAGCTTTCAGTGGACCAATGGCTGAGCAGCTTCCAGTGGACCAATGGCTGAGCAGATTTCAGAGGACCAATGGCTGAGCAGATTTCAGAGGACCAATGGCTGAGCAGCTTTCAGTGGACCAATGGCTGAGCAGCTTTTTTTTTTTTTTTGTATTCTATTAGTGTTCAAAATCTCACATACACATATTTAAATTTTTCAGATTCTTTGTACATAGAGAAGTACAGGCCAAAAAAGAGAAGAAAAAAAGAAAAAAACACATATGCAAATAAAGAAACAATACCATAGTAATAAAACTAATAATAATAATAAATAAAGTAGGGAGAAATCATTTTCCATAGAGTAAAGAAATACAGTCAGGCCATTTATCTGTGACATAGTTGCACCACTTTTGCCAGTGTTTAAGAAATGTTTCTGTTCTTTGATTGACATGAGCTGTGATCTGCTCCATTCTGTAGATACCTTCTAGACCGCCTTCTAGAAGTGTTTAATGATGGGACAGTCCCAGAAGATGTGATAATGGTTTGCGCTTTGGTGTCCACATTTTCTCCAGCATTCAGGAGTGGTATCGCTATAGTGAGATGTCTGAGATGGTGTAATGAAATATCTTGTGTAATTTTTACAGTTAAACTCTCGCCAGCTCATTGAACTGGTACATTTCCATTGGTACCCCCATATTAATGTTCATTCTTCCTCAGAAATATCTATCCCAGATTCCTTTTCCCATTTTGCTTTAATGCAGTGGTTCCCAAAGTGGGGGGTAATTGTATTTACAAATTATTTTATATATTTTTTATTTTATATATATTTTTTGTTATTGCTATTTTTCCCAGTTAAACAAACTGAAGAATAAACTGTGAAGTGATATGTACTTATTTTAGAAAGAAATAAAAATATTTTATACAGTTCATGCATTATAATGCAATTCATTAAAAAATAAGAAAAATTTGGGCTCGGGCTGCGGGTTGCGGGGGGGGGGGTTGGGGGATGGGGGGTTGTCCAATGTTCCCATATCATCAAAGGGGGTCTTGACAGAAAAAGTTTGGGAACCACTGATCTAACCAATCCTATGTTTTGGTGGGAATCTGTTCCGTTTCATTCGAAATAATGTCTTTGGACTTTTTAACTAAAATGAAAGTTAGGCCTGTACTATCCCAATAATTTATGATTGGGATCTATCAAAGTTGAATTGCTGGGTTCTTCACCTTGGATGCATTTTCACTATTTTATGATAATATAAATATAAAAGATGAAATGATTAATCAAGAAAACAGTCAGATTAATAGAGGAAAAAAACATTCTTTTGTAACTGAACATGTATAAAACAATATGCTCCTGGTATTGTGGGCATGACACATGTTTTAACAGGTAGCTTAAATCCAGCAATCTGATTGGTCACATACGGTCTCGACGCTAGAGAGATCGGCAAGCAACACCCAGGAACCGGAGTAGGCGGAGCCTCATCCTCCACCTGACAACAGAAGGCCAGCTGATAACCAGCAGTTATCCAGGTCATCCTACTGACGCTGGGCAGTTCCTCAGTGGTTGCATCACAGATGAAATCAATATAATTCACACCTGTGATGACGAAAGAAACACGATTGATGTGAGTGGAGAAGCTTCAAAGTAACTGCTTCAGTATGGACAGGCAGCCCACAAGGCCTATTTCATTGCGAACATTATTTATCATTTAAAACATACTATATTTCTCACTGTTATATTGCTATACTTGATGAACATTTCAGAAAAGCAAAAGCATTCTTAATGAATATCCAAATTACCTGCCAAGTGTTCCCCATCTCCTTGTAAAAACACGCGTCATGTTATCTGCTCTAGTAATCTGATCTAAACCACTTTAACTGTGGGGTAGAAACAGTCTTCTACAATAAACCCGCTAGTTTGGAAAAATAGAAGGAGGATAAATAAATCAGGGTGGGGGCAGTCTTCCTATGTCTTTAATAATCTGTCACACATTTTGACCTTTGGACAAAGATCACTCCCTGCCAACAGAATTAAATACCTGAGGCAGAACAATGGTGTTGCAGCTGTTGATCATGAGGGCGATCACCTTGCCCTGTTACACAACAACCATCCAACGGACGACTACTGCTCAGCATGGTGTGCCTCCTCCAGAGCAAATGTTGTGCAGGGAGGAAACTTAGTCTGAATGGGAATATTACACTTGTTGGGCTAATATACAGGTATGTTATCGCTGAGAGTTGGACCAGCAGACTTACCAACACCGAGAGAGAGAGAGAGAGAGAGAGAGAGAGAGAGAGAGAGAGAGAGAGAGAGGGGAAAAGCACACACACACAAAAGAGCATCGCCGTATTCTGAGCTTAAGGGCAAGTTACGAGAGATCCCTCCTGGGAAATCTTTCAAGCGCTTTGGTCTCATAAGTCGTCACACAGGATGTATACATCAAATATGTCTCCAGTCCAATCATCTCAGAGCCAAACAACCAAATCGGATGCGATCGCTCAGTGGAGCCTGCGTGGTTTGTCATCCATCCATACACGTGTCCATCCAACATGGACGACAGAGGGAGGAACAAGGGGTGAAGTGATGACGGGAAGAAACAAAGCGCTCACTCGTTATACACAATTTCCTACACCGTCCGGGCCTTGAAGAGAGATTTACATTATTCATGACGAAGATGCTCGTGCAACCCTCCGAAGCCTAAAGCATCCAGCCTCATTGCAGCGGATGTCATGATGCAAAAAGCTGTGATATCATAGCTGCGGGCTGTTGGCAAACACGTTTCCACCCCGAGCCGCCGAGTCCACGAGCCGACAAACCGCTCCGAGGTGTTTGAATTTAGAGCAGCAAATGCCCAAAAAACATTATACGCCTATTGGTGGAAATTCAAGTATGTATTTACATTCCTTTTTGCAATTTATGCCGCGGACGTCCTATTTATGAAAGTGAAGTTGAGGTGAATTACACTCAGTATAGTCATTGAATGAAGCAGCGAGGGTGACATTTGTGTTGAAGCAGTTGAAGAGTTGAAGGCAGAGGGCAAAATAAAGGCATCCATCACTCTGAAATCTCAATTCTAAGAAAAAGAACACATATATATATATATATATATATATATATATATATTTCCTCAAACTCCAGTGGGGCTTCTTCAAACCTCCACATCAAATATATATATATATATATATACACTGTAAATACAAATGATTTGCCAGGTAATTAGTTTGTCTCTAGACAGTTTAAAAAGAAGGCACGTTGAACACAATCTCTCCCCAAAAATGCGGAATATTCGGTGCTCTCGTCATCACGGCTGCACCTGGAGATTGCGAGTTGAAAAACAAAAAATGGTCAGCAGTAAATACTCAGTCGCTCCCTCAACGGTATCTATTGATATCCTTGACTTCTCTCTTGATGTATTCCCTCAGTAAACATTGTAAACATGAGTTTATGTTCTCAATCTCTTGTTTCAACTCTTCTTCAATACAGCAAGACGTTGTCCCCAAAATCCCCCGATATCCGATATCCCGATCTTGAAATGAAATGTACCCGAAAAAAAAGAAAGCGTCATTAACCATCGCAGCCAAATTATCTTCACGGCCCGACTTTTCCTACTTTTCTCTCTCATTGATTTTGTGATGTGGAAACAAAGTTCCCCGTACCATCACAGCAGTGGGGAGGATTTGTTCTCGTATACACATGAACTTTACTGTAGATCAATTTTTCTCCAAAAATAAGACAGAATGACCTCGATGAACAAAAGAAGACACTTCCTGAGGGAGAGGCAGAGAAGAGGGGGAGGAAGCAGTTGAAGATGAAGACAGAGAGGGGAAGCGTTTGAGGGTCGAGTCGTTCTCATTCGAATCCGTCTCTTTGCTGTTGGTCTCCCGGGTGGCTTTCACGAGCGCTTTTATGTATAATTCAGCCGAATGTGCGGAGACAAAGCCCCCAATACAGGCCACGTTTGTCTAAGCTCTTCACAGCGCATTACGTTTTATTCATCAAATTATTTTGAGTTGGTTTGGTATTCCCTGAGCCGCCTTTAAAAGGTTTGGATGAAAGGACTACATTAATGTTGCCACTAATCAGTTAAGCGACAGCTCCAAGTGACAGCTTTGCACTTCTTACCCCTTCCAGAAAAAAGAGCTCTCAATGCACTCGTCTCGCTGCCTCGCTCGGCGCCGCCCGGCCGCCCCCCGGCGCCGATCCCCCTCCGCGGCCTTCTGACGCCCTCAGCGGCGTGTCACTGCTCTCACTGACAACTACACGGTCCATACTTTAAATGTATCATGCATACTTCCACCTTTGAAATCCCGCAGAACAAAAAGGCTGCGTGTTACATTCTTCATTTCATCCTCTAAAGGGGTTCACAAAGCTTGAGCACGCGTTGTGTGACGCGAGGTTCTGACACAATAACTCACGAGCAAACGAGGCATGTTTCCTGTTGAAGCTCAATGGTTAATCCTGTGCTAAAGGGGATCAAATTAGAGCACGGAGCAGATAATTAGGGTTAATATTTGTAATTCTCCAAGTGAGGTTTTTTCATTAGTGCCCAAACACTCCGAGGATACATCTTTTTAACAGACTCATTGAAAATGAGTGAAAAAGGAGACCACGGCTTTCATGGTGACACAACGCTGCTCTGCACACTGGAGCTAAAGTGTGGGTCGTTTATCCACCACATACTACAGGACCATGAGAGGTTGAAGCTGCAGAGGAAGGTTTGAGTTTACTGTTGAAGAGGAGAGGACCTACTGGAGCAGGGAGTGCTTTGGGAAGCTGAACTGGCCGTGGGACACGCGGTCTATGATGTTCAGCGGGATCCTCTGGATTTGGTCACAGTTGAACATGACGAAGTCGTACTTGAAGACCAGGAGGGAGTTGTCCGTGATGAGGACGAGGCGCTCCTTCTCATTGTTCCAGTGATCCACCCTGAAACAACCAGAGAGAGAGCGCGTTACATTCTGACATTTTTTGACTTTGTGAGCTATCGTACTCTTGTAGAGCACATGTACGTCCAATGAGTTGGTCTGATCACCGTCACATCTTTATGTCTTTGTGCATACAGCGTGTAACAAGCGTAAGCAACAACATGCACTACGTTTCCAGTTTATTTGTTAATTATTTCATTGTTCGAGTGTACAGAAGATTAAAGTATTTAGTTTAGACTGCAGCCACGGTCACAACCCTTATAGCTCGTGAGTCCTGAAATGAAGCAACGCCTACTTGCCGTCTCTTGTCACTGGTTGCATAGGTTCACCGGTTCTAACCAGTTCAACCAGTGTCTGATCGACAGATATAATGTTCTTTTGTTTGATCTGCTGTCTACTACTGTTATCCAGGCCTCCCAACTCAGGGGTCGGGACCCACTAAGGGCTCATATCACCATGTATGTCTGCGTCTTTTTGTTTGAAGTCCAGTTGTGATGTTGGTAGGAGAGTCCCCGACTAAGTAAAATCTGAGAGGTCAAGTCAGAATCAGAATCAGAAACCTTTTATTGCCAGGAATGTTTACACAAATGAGGAATTTCTTTTGGCGGAAGGTGCAACATTCGACATGACAAACAACAATCAACATAAACTCAAGTACAAGACAGGATAAGATAAAGATAAAGTGCAACAGAGAATGTTTAAAGTGTCTGAGGGTATGTTCTAGTGTCATGTGTGTTTAAGTTAAAGTGTATGTTACATGTGACGTGTGTTTAAGTTAAAGTGCATGTTAAAGTGTGTGTGAAGGAGGAGGAGAGATGAATGAGGAGGAGGAGCCTGAAGAGGAGTTAGTCCTGGGGGTGACAGAGTCAGTCAGTGGGGGACCCGGGCTCCATTGATGAGCCCGACTGCCGATGGGAAAAAACTGTTTTCTCAATATAAGTCTTCTCTATAGCGGACTGACCGTTGCATTTTGTTTGTTTTCCTGCTCGTTGAAACCCACAAGAACGTGAAGCCAATGTCGAAGTCTCTTAAACTTTCATTCACTCCACTGGCCAGTAAAAAGAAGTCAGATTGTATAGAAGTCTATAGAAAATGACTCGACTTCTCTCTCCATTTATTACCTCAGGACATTGTAACATGAGTTTATGGTCTCAATCTCTAGTTTGAAGTCTTCTTCAATACAGCATGATGTTCATTTAGTAAATGATGGTCCATTTAGAGTCAAACAGACCATAAAGCAGAGGAAGCTTTAGGGTGGGGCTTACTGTACAAGACAGTTCGCTGCTGCTAACATTTGTTTAAAAAAATATTTTCTTTAAACAATATTAAGAGTAGGCTGATTTTTATACCAAAATAAGCTATACTTCATGATACGATCCTATTTTTAATGACCGTATTTTTCCGCTGGCTTTGTAGATTGAACCGTAAACTAGTCAAATATTCCATATGGTGCAGGAGGTTATTTGAAGTCAACACAAAAACATGTATAACCAAGCTGCTCAATTATGTACTATAGAAGCATCACAACTTCCAAAATCGCCCTTGGCAAAGATCATGCAATAAGTTGCTAAGTTTTTATAAACTTAAAAAAGGAAAGAAAAATCAAATTAACAGAAACACCTTCAAAGCTCTATCTCCCTCCCTCTCCCTCTCTCTCTCTCACACACACACACACACACACACACACACACACAACTAATGAATTGTCCGATGGATTCTCTTTCGCCTGCTGAGCCGAGCTCATGTAGCCAACTCCCGATGAAACACTCGATTGCTGCAGGCAGCCGCGGGCCGAGGACAAAGACAGTTCACTGAACAGCAGCGGCATCATGGGAAAGGTGTGGGTGAAGAGCTGTGACTGTGCTAACCAAATGCGTTAGCCCCAACTCGACTGGCCGCAGACAGTAGAGGTGTTACAGCGACGCACCGTCAGACCGAGGATGGTCTGACGAGCTGCTGCCACTGAGGGATGTGCTGGACCACCGGCTCTACTGTAGGTACATAATAAGATGAAACACAGATAATAATAAAAAATGAAAGAGGAACAGTCCACGCAATTAAAGCAAATTTCTTCCTCTTTAAAGCTAGTGACAATCCTCAGCAGGGCTGGATTTTAGGAGTTTCCTCATGCTCTTCTGACATAAGTCACCGTCCTCCCTCTCGGGAAATTCTGCAGCAGCGTCACAGAATTGCCACCTAATGCACGCTCTGCGTCGCCAGGCTTCCTACAGCCACGTCTGCAGCGATGGCAACTGCGGGCCAAATGTAGGAACAGCGTTACCGCGTGTTGGACAGAGCTGCCTCAATGAGATGCATTATTAATTCTCACACAGCCGGCCTTTTAAATGTTTCCTGAAAACTTGAGCAGGGAGTGATACAACCCGACGTATCGCAAGTGCACTCGGTAAATGCCTTTGCAGCCGTGCCATTTTGCTCCGTGTTTGAGGAAGTTAGTTCACTCTGCATTGACTTGTGTGATTAATACGTGAGTCTCCATTGGATCACGCAGTGCAGATACAGACCTGTGTTGCAGTATGTCAAGTGCAGAATGTAAGACTCCCTATGGGCAGCAGATTATCTGCAGTTAAACTGTACGTTAATTAGGGATTATGCATGAGCAACACGTGATACTGTAACCTGTGCATTTAAGGTTGCGTCATCATTGTCAGGTGACAACCTTGTCACTCCAGTTAAAGAATAATTTATTTGATGGTTCTTCCAAAACATTTTATTATACCACCTCCCCAAAGTAGTATGTATAAACCAGCCCTCTGTTTGCTCCGAGACCACACCTCCAGCGTGTTCTTGCTCTAATCCGGGGCTTCTTACCAGTCGGTCGTGCCAAGAAAACCTCCAGACCGTGAGTATACAAGGACCGGTTGGCTCATTGAAAGACGGGGTACCCCATATGACTGCAGTAGCCCCCATAGGACTCTCTGGGTGACATGCCCGCAAGCCTTCTCCAAGTCCACAAAACATATAAAGAATAGATGGACAAACTCCCATGACCCTCCAACAGACCTGCAAGTATAGAGGGCTGGTCGACTGAGATGATGATTTTTTACAGAGCCAAAGATACAAACTCACTCTGCCGTCAGCCAAACGCTGTGAAGGCTGCCATCTACTTCTTCATCCACCAGAGCTTCAACGTCTTTGATGGCCTGTTTCAGAGTGCCAGGCTGAGGAGAGAGAAGAGCACGGGTGTCACTTTCAAATGTTCCATCGTGACAATCACAACGTGTGACAGCAAGCTTGAGGGGTGATCTTTGAGGCAGATGCACATCTGGGACTCGTACTCCAACAAAATGACAATAAACAAAAAAAACACGAGGCCTCTGCGTATGAAAATGACGGCAAATGAAGAAAGCTGAGTGTGCATCTTCCACGTATAAACATCTGAGTAACTCAGGGGTTTGAAGACGCAAGAGAAGGCTTCTGTACGTAATACAAATGTCTGTTTTCCAATGCAATCCACACCGTCATGTCTCTAACATGGAATTATATCCGTCCACACGTTAATATCTGCTACTTTGGAAATGTATTTATGTATTTTAATGTATTGCATTGTGTTGTAATGTGCTGTACAGTGTTGTACGTGTTTGCTGTTGCATTGTGCTGATTTTATCAGGCTACTAAATTGTAATTCCAAAAATGTGTTTGCTCTCGCTATTGGCCAAACAGTAATTAAATAACTGTAATGTGTATTAGTTGTATGCTCTTCACGTCATAATAGCTCGACACCATGACAGGCGTCATGCTCTCATGGCGGGGAGTGGAGTTTAATTGGAAAGGTGCCATTCTAACTCATACAGCAAACTGTTGCTGAAAAGGAATGGCACACTTTATTCACTTATTAGTGTTACAAACTCTTTCCAGGTGAGTGGGAATGCCTGGCCCGCAAACCCAACTCGAAAAAATAGGTCCCTGAGAGCATTATGTTGTTGTTACTCTAAGCGCTGCATCACTTGTTCCTTATACCCCAAGGTACCGCCTGTGGGCGGTTCTACTCCTGAGCAGTAGACAACAAATATACTCACTGACAACAATTCTATTGTTAATATTTTGCACAATGTGTAAATACGTGGAATCGACATATATGCTATGTAAATAATACAGTAAGTATTAATACAGTTCAAGTTGTCTCAATTAACTTTGGCCAAGAAAGAATAACGGCTGAGTTCTCAGCTGACTTGATAACGCAGTTATCATGCATTTGTGTGTGTTTTCTGAAAATGGCTGTCAACAATAACAGACTTGTATAAGTATACAAATCTGAAAGAAAGCTCGAATAATGTGCTCTAATGAAAAAACAGCGGTCATAGGAAATAGACGTTTTTAGTTATCTGAAATTGTTCATTGGCTAGGTTTGATATCTGTCAAACTGAATGGAGTAGCACAACAGATTTATTCTGGATGAAAGATTATTTCTGTGGAAAGGAGATTGTACATGTATATCCTGGAATGTAACTATAATAATGTATGCTTTTGACAAACCATTGCAACTGTCGCTGAAAAGGTACAACATGCTGTTCTCACATGTTGCTGTTTACAACTTTTTCCAGCTGTGTTTCAGCCTCTGTTCAGCCCCACAGGCCCATCCATTAGTCTCATCTGCTATTAGTCTCATCAGCCATTAGTCTCACTAGTGATTAGTCTCATTAGTCATTTGAAGACATTAGACTCCAAAGATGATTTGACTGCTGTTATTGTATCAAATTAATTGCTCAGTATTTTATACAGTGGGGTAAAAGTAGCAATAACTCAATGTCAAAATACTCTTTTACAAGTAAAAGTCCTGCATGAAAAAGTTTGCTAAAGTGAGGGCAGAAGTCAGCAAAATACTTTTAAAGTATTGCCTTTACATTAATATTATGCAGCCCTTTGACAGAGTTACATTTTTATTCATGTTGGATATTAATGTAGTTTCTGGTCGAGGTGGAAGCTTTATAGCAGCGCGTAACAACCTGATGGTTTAAATAGTAGGCCTACACTGTTTTATGATTAGATGTCTCAAATGAAATATCGTAACCAGCAAAGTAGCTAACTGTATAACTGTTTCAGGCTGTTATTTCCCTGGGTTATTTGATCTTAATTGGGACTGTAGATGAAAATTAGCATTGAGCCAAATCTGGTCCAATGGATTACTAACGTGTATGTTTGACGTTGTACAAGGCAAATAAACACTAAATTAATTAAATACACTCATAACTACAGTTGTCAACTCTAGTATACTGTTGCAGAAGTATAAAGCTAATATTAGCTAAGTATAACCTAAGTACAAGTAACATTGTACAATCAAAGAGTAAAGAAGCTGGGGACAAAGTGCAGTTGGGTAGACGAACACCTGTCATTCTCAGGAATTTCTAATAACGAGTTTTTTCGAGTTTTTTCCGACACGCCCATCATGTTTAGCTAACCCTGTCTTTGCAACGGTGAGTGACGTCACCTTGTGGTATTGCGCATGCGCCGAGTCGATTTTCCGAGTTGCACGGCATGCACGTCATGCACGTTATGCACGGCTGATAACGGTGAGTGACATCACCTGATATAACCCTGATATAAATCAATTTCATTACATTTTTTATAATTAGACTCATGACAGAAAAAAATACCTACTTTATGCCTTTATTTGATGTACAGATGTATAAAACCATAAAGTAGCATTTTTTTATAGGGTAGCATGAATCGATACACACCTATCAGTTTATGCAGCGGGTAGCACATTTTTACAAGGCAGCAAAAAATGACAGAACACTGGTGCATCTGTTGCAGTCAGCCATTGGTAGCACGAGCTGCCGGCCAAGTGGAAGTCTTTACCCTCAACACGAAGAACTTCCTGGTCTTGAACTGGTGCAGAGATGGCTCCACGGGGGGGTCAGCAGGCCGGGGGCGGGCCGCCGCGACCTCCGTTGCCCGCTCCTCCGTGCCCTCCGCGGGGGCCGTCGGCTGCGTGTCCTCCCAGAGCTGCTGCTCCTCACTTGGCGGGCCTCTCTCCTCTTCCGCTCCTGTCATGATGGGGCTTCAACGACACAGAATTAACAAGCTATTCAGCTTTGAAGTTAGACACTGCGCCGCGACCTGTACATCCGAGTCTGTGGTCGTCGTCACCTTTTTAGCGCACAACTCCCCGAGTATCGAAACGCGCACACACACTCGGACACACACTTACTCCCCACGTCCCTTTGAGTTCAAACTTCATAGTGATGGTAAACAAAACACGACTTACTTACTGCTGGTTGTCGGTGTCGCGGAAGGCGTCGACAGGTCGAGCCGGTGCGCAACTTCCTTGTTCCGACTGTTTGTTTTAATGGGCGTGCACGGTCACTGCGGGAGATTTACGGGGTGATAAATAAACCCTGCGCACGAGCTGCTGCTGGTTTGGGACTGGATACATGATACTGAACTGAATTAAAATCATCTCCGTTATTGTGTCGTCTATTTGTGAGTGTTGTGAGACTCCGCGTACACAGGGCTCACTTCACTGTCTCTGTGAGGGCCTCAGAATGACAGCACACTGTAAATACAATAAAGTAGAGTAGAGTGTCCCTGTGGGGCCACAGGATATGGAAATAATGTAGCACCTTCATAGGTGTTGTCCTTAACAAATTTCTTCACAAATGTGCAATTAATCACATGACTTTGAGCCAGATGAACAGATGAAACCTGTGAGAATCCCTCCACTGTGTTTTGTTTAATGTCCAAACATCATAATATTGGTTTACATTGTGTCATAATATATGAATATTGTGTGGCTTGATATGAGGGGGAGGGTAGTGGAACAACTGTATCTATAATTCCAAACCTTTTGTGTCTGAATAAGTATAAACTCTTTCACTTTGATATATTTTTATTTTTTTAAGTATGCAGCAAAGGATGTCCACATACATTTTGCTGTATAATGTCTGCTTTTCCTGATATGGACTATACAGAAGATGTGAATGAAGTGAAACTAAATTGAGGATTAGGAGGTGCTATATAAGTTACATTCCAACCAACAGTTTCTAATTATCTGCCCGAAAGGTTTTAAATTATCAACAGAGTCCAAGTTCTTAGTCCTCTACTCTAGAACAAAGGTTATAGCCACTCTTATTGTCCTCTCTCCATTAGTCAGGCTAAAGAACATAGTAACCAGTCATGTGCTGTCATAGGCTGTGTGAGTTCTCATTGGAAGGTTTGAGGGTTCCTAACGTAACCCCTGTCAGGGGACTCCACTACATTCACAACCTGTCGCTTTAGCGTCGCCGCCTGTATGTGTACAACAACAATGAACAAGCAGAGAGGTAACGATGCACTGCTCACAGATGCAGATGTCTTTTCCTAGGTGGACTAAATAGTGGAAGAGCTCCTGTCAAACCCAAATCTCCTATCTAAGTTTAGAATCATTAACAACCACACATAAATTAAAGATTTAGCTCGCTTTGATTTCCTTTCCCTAACATACGTTGCTGTCTTGAAATTGTTTTCCTTAAATGCCAGTGAATGGAATTCTCAATCCAACAGGACGGATCAAGCAAACGTGGGTAGAACCAGACCCCCGGAAGCCAATTAAGGCTTTTTTTCATTTCTTATCCTCCCACGAATCAGTCTGCGTGGAAACTAATGTTGTCTGACACAGCGTACTGTAAGGGAACTCATTCCACAGCTCAGTCAGGGAGCTCCTCCAACGCCCTGCTGGAAGTTTAAAGCCAAATCCAGTTGTAATCTGCAGCCATCAAAGACAGATTTCTAAAGGCGTTTTCTTTTCTTGCACAGTTGCTTAGCTACTCCCACGGACTGCAAACTCAGATTTGTCATGCACTTTAGTATTGTGTGAATGGCCAGTAGCGTTTAAGTCCACATCTCATGTAAGTTGAACTATGCCTTAAAAATATATTCTCTAAAGGATGGGGCGATTACTTCTAATCAAACCAGAGCTGGTTTGCTTCAGTGATTATTTAATATTACAATTTCTAAAATGTCCTTCTGCTCGACGAGAAACAGAGGGTGCAAGAAGCCGTATTTTCTTCTAAATCTCCAAGAAACCTCTACATCTCCTTCCTTTATTGGATTCAGTGATAAACTGGCAAACTAAAGACCGGAGCATAATTGAATCACAGACCTGGTGGCAGTTTTATGGAAATATCTCAGCATGGCAGCACCGTAACATTGGATTTCTGCTGCTACCCGCTTTACGTAAACCGGTGAACTTGGAAACCCTTTTGCCCCGTGATGCATCGCATCATTCGGAGGAGCAAGGATAAGAATAATCCATATTGTTGTATCTAGGCCAAGTAAATCAACACTGCATAACTGGAAATGCTCTCTGTTGCCAAGCTGTGAGAGGGGTTCAGTTGCTACTGTATCTCCTCGGGTTCATGCTTCAGTCTCTCCATGCTGTTTTTTTGGTGCTCTCCCAAGACATACGTGTTCATCACCGATGGAATTTACCATGAATTAATAATAGGTTAAATAATACATGTCATATTTTTGGTGGCTGTTAGATGAAGTGGCACCGCATGTCGTGCACTATGATGGCATGTGTGAGTAATAGTGACGCATGTGTTGTCCTTTGTAGACACCGCATATTTCAAATTTTCAAAGCATATCTTCGTTCTATTTGTGTTTGCTGTGGTAATCTGTAAGGTGGTATAATGTGTTATGTACTGCACACCTTTATACATAGGACCCCAAACACTCCACTGACACTTAACTCTAATTTAAAGCTGCTATAACAAATATGTTTACACTAAGAATGGGTCGAATGATTAGGTTTAAAGTTACGCTTGCAGAAGGGCGCAATGCCTTACGGTTAACGCTGTGAAACAAAAAAGATCATGGCTTGAATGTCAAATAATAACGACAAAATGTAACATGCGTAACAACATAACGAGTGTAAATAAAATGACAACCACCCATTGCAGACCTTAAGTTTAACAAATGTAAGACATTAAGTAACTGAGTGTTAACTCAAAGCTTTCTTTGGTTTCACACAGGACTCAAACAGCGGTCTTGTGAGTGAGTCATGTGGACTTTCTCTCTTGTTATACTCGTCATTACACCACATAACGTATCATTACGGCCGCTCCACAGACTACTTCACTTGTTCTGTGCATCCCAAGTTGTAATATGTCACTTTCATTAACGTGCATAACAGAAAAGTGGTTTGCAGAAATGTCTAAAGCCAACATTTGTTATGTTCAGTGTAGTGTCAATGGCTCATTTGCACTCCTGTGCTAATACATCTGTTATTACAAGTTTGTAAATCTTGTTGAAACCAAACGTGAGTTGGTTGACTGTGGGCCGAAGCATCCTCTGTGAGATGACATCCGTTGAATGTACAGCTCTAACGCACAAACAACTTCAATGTTCTTGCTGGATGGAAGTAATTCAATTATGTCCCAGCACGTTTGTGTTTGTTTATCCACATCACAGTGACGCCTGATTGAACTCTCCTGAGATATTACAGAGGATTAGCAGATGTTACGCAAACCCCCTGACCCCATACGTTCCACAGTCCTGATCCGTGTATGCACAGTGGCTTGCTGAGGCGTAGCAACACTGGCAGCTTCTTTCTCCCCTGCTTATCCTGTGAGTAATGCTCAGACCAGAGCGCGGGGGCCGGGCCATGAGGGTATATTAACTCAGGTGAAGCCTGATGAGCTGGAACACTTCCCAACTTCAATATTTTAGCCCAACAAAAGCTCACATTATCTGGCCCAGCATGGCAAAAGGCTTGAGTCTATGTTAAGGCCTTTTCATTTATTTATACAACAGATTATAGAAAAACACTGCTTTGTTGTCAGAGCAGCATGACTTCCACGGTTTGCATATTATTGCCAAGCATACATAACAGGGAGATGATGTATCACATATACTTCCCAGTATATAAAACATTTCTCCATCATAATTTTTAGGAAAAAAGGGTAAAATAAATACATTTCTGGTTCAGTTACAACCATTCTCATATTTGTTGTGACTAGTTAACTTTTGCATTTCAACTGAACTTCACTCCTGTCACACAGTAATGTGTATCTTGGGACCAGTGTTATGTTGTCTTGTGTTGACAATGATGTGGCGTGGGAGAGCAGCACATACTGAGCGTGAGCTGACCACAGTGTTTACCGCCCACAGGCTCCACTTCCAGATGAGTGCAGACAACTGTTTCACTTGACCTTGGCAGTTATGACCACCAGGCACGGACCTGACCTGTCAGAGTTTGACGTTTCAGTTCAGCGATGGAGAGTTTCAGGGGAGTCTGCTTGGTGCCTGGTGAGCCTGAAAGTGATAGTACACATGTAAGTCAGTGTGACGTGTGGACGTTGTTTCTCAAAGATAAAAGGTTCAAGGTCCTGACCCTCTATGTCCAAGTTGGAGAAAAGTCTCACATGGATAGCTTGGTTCACGTTTGTGGTTAAGAGATGGAATGTAGAATTACAGCTGTGTGTAAAGTCAAAGTGCACATATGTTTTAAAGTCAGTGACACAAATACAACATTTTAAAAGTTATTTTGATTAAAGGAATAGTTTTTCGCTTTCTCGTCGATTGAGGAGACACTCATCGACCGTGGCTCAGTGGTGAGCGGGTCGTCCTTCTATCAGAGGATCGGCAGTTTGATCCCCGGCTCCGCTAGCCCATGTCGATGTGCCCTTGGGCAAGACACGTAACCCCAAAATGCTGCCGTAACTGTGTCTCCGGTGTATAAATGTGTATGAATGTTAGTTTCTGTTGATGTGCAGGTTGAACCTTAGCCCCTCCCATCAGGGTAGGCTATTAATGAGTGTGAATAGGTGAATGATGTAATCTAGTGTTCAAGTGTTTTGAGTTGTCGGAAGACTAGACAAGCGCTTTACAAGTACAGGGCCATTACTCATCTCTGTTAAGCATGAAGCTACAGGACAAGGAGACGTTAGCTTAACCGAGCATAAGACTGAACGCAGGAACAAACGGCCAGACTGGCAGTTGCAGAAACTGATGAAAAGACTCGAGGAAGTCAGTGCAGCCAGCTACTAGTCGCCAAAACATAGTATCAGAAAGTAACCACCCTATAGGCCGACAAGAGAAGGCGGGGCAGTTAGCTTAGCTTAGTAGAGGAGAAGCAGGAAACAGTGCTAGCTTGGCGTTGTCTGAAAATCAACCCTACCAGCTTCATAAAAAGCTTAATAATTATTATAATATCTATAATGGGTAGACCGTTGCACAGTGTTATGACTTGTTCAAATAATATTATTTGGAACATAAAGTTGTAGATATTGTGAGGGCTACCATAATTTCCATTTGATTAATAGATGTGAAAGTTTCAACAAACCAAACTGGCTGCACATTCACAGTAGTTAACATCTGAATAAAATTCTAAAGTTGTTCAGCTTTTATCAAATTAGCAATACAGTCAGTCCAGGATTTTGTCTCTTTCAGTTATGAAGAAACTATTTAAAATGTGCAACACAATAAAAGTAGCTAATTGAAACTAACTGATGCCACGACAAGGAAAGCTGGATTCTCCACCAGTAGATCCAAGTGGACAACTGGGACCCCAGATCCTCAGGGTCATGACAGCCTTGTGTTCACATTGAATCAGTTGATTCATTTTGTTGTGGAAAAGATTACCCAAGAGTTACCATATAAATTAACATGTCTTATGTCACATGTTGCTATGTTATAATCCATAATTGAAGCATGCTGCACAAAAAAACACATACATTGTGGCCTCTAGCAGGTTAATCCAGCCATGGCTCGCGCTGGTGTGCGGCAGTATTAACAACAACACACTACATGGTAATTTCACAACACAAAGACAGTGGAATCTCAGTTACACTGCCATGCAGTACAGTCGTGTTCAAGAGTTAGACTCAGAGCACAGACAATGAGATACATAATAGTATTTTAAAGTGTTTACATAGTTCCAGAGGCTGAAATCTAGCAACCATTAAGTATGCAAAGTTGGTTTTACCAGACACGTAAATGTGGGACAAAATTGTGTAAACACCACATAGCATGGTCTGAAATCATACCAGCATGACGGGGAGGGACTGTTCAAGCAGTTCAAACAAATTCCTTCCCCGTGACCCACATCCAAGCATGCAATGTGAAACCTCAAGTGATCCTCATGAGTTCTGTTATGGTACAAATATCACACAGGGCTAAACGTTGCATGAGTGTGCTGAAGAAAACCGTGCCATGTTTTGTCCAGAGGGAGAGACGAGCCAGCCACTAAGTGGCAGTGTTGTTCCAGCGATGACACGACGACAGGAGCAGAGCTGGACCAGAGGGAGACAATTCATGTTCTACATGTTTAACATGTATAAACTCATTAGCCAGGCTTTTTTTATTAGCCAACAACCTGACGGGGATTATGATATGACTTTAAAAGATCCTATCATGCTTGCTGTTTTCCTCCCCTCTCTTACCCTCCTGATTCTGTCTCATTGTTCTCACACCACCTCTAACTTTAAAGCAGACAAGCCCTCCTGGCAGATGTCATTTCCAATCTGAACTGTTTCTCTTTGACAAAACCCGAGTCACCGTGGACACTGACTGCTGCTACCACTCGGCCCGTCCACGCAGCAGGAGATTAAACCGATCAGATACCATCTAATTTTTCGCAAATTGTGATTATTCTGACTCATCCGAGAAGCGCGTTGGCCTTGAGCTCAGAGTGAGCGACTGCTACTGAAAAGTAGCCAGAAAATGTTTGCTTTGATACGTCGTGCTAACAGGAGGAGGATGAAAGCCAAATCAGAGCTGATGAATTAAGGGTGGCAAGTAACACATTTATTCTTAACTGCTGCCTTTGAGCAGAGCAGTTTATTTTGGGGCCTTTCAGTGTCCTGCCATGCTCATTTGGTATGAAGTAACCTCAATAAACTCTGTAGGAAAATGTGTGTTTTGACTTTAATTTCTACAAAACAAGCGTCATTATCTTACAACATAATTGTGAAACTTCTACACAGTGAATTCTGAGGGTTCACTGAAGTCAACATCATAGTCGTTTCCCTCAAGGTGAGTAGTTTCCTGGAAACATAAAACGTCTCAGCATCTGTAACTATGACCCAGAAGGTAGAAGGTATAAGACTGCTAAGGAGTTTTCTAGTAAACGCACTGGTGCTCTGGTGCTACATAAACCGGGAATTCCCTTTAGGTAACTAACGGATGTATCCCTCTCCCCCTCTGCCCCCACCCCCAGGTGCTGCGGTGTCACCGGCATGTTAGCGAAGTCCTCTGGGAAACGTTCAGAGTATTTTCAGCAAAAGCCTGCTATGCAAATTGTCGACTCTTCCTTTGAGCGTCATCAAAATGTTTCACCTGATTTTAATGTCAAAGTAAAACCTTGAGTTGAAGGCCAAAATGAGGCACGGTTTGCTCATGTTTTTCTTGCCTCCGGTGGGCCCGAGGTGAAGAAGCCATTCAGGAATTCCTACAGACAATGCTCCACCTCTGCTTAGTAGAAGTTCACAGATTTGTCATGCAATGCCTGTAGGAATACAGTGCATTTTCTGCTCTGCTGCGAAATTGCATTCTGCTCCACTGACATTCTCTTGGCCCGTTTGTCGGGGCAGTGCACGGCCTCATGTGATTTATTTAGCTTGATTGCAAAGACGTGCAGCAATATGCTGTGTCTCCTACCATCATTAACAGGGTATAATCCTCAAACAGGCTCATCTTATATTTACTGTTCACTCCCTTCATTGCTTGCTGATTAAATGAGTTTTTCTGCACAGCTCGGGTTCGAGTCCCAACGTGTGCCACTTTAGGCTCTGTTTAGTTGACAAACTTTTGTGTGCAATTGTGGAACATTAATCCGGTATAAGGTGCCATGTGAGGATGTTGTCTATGGTACGCCTCCGTCACATCATCGCCCACAGTGTCACTTCTGACAGAGCAGAAGGCAGCAAACACTTCCTTTTCAAGTACTTTCTCAGGGAATGAAAGGCAAAATGACAGCGAAAACCCCAGAAAATGAGGAGGAATTACAACAAGGTAGCCACGCAAGGTTCCCGGGACGTGGAGATGATGAAACAGGAGCCCACTTTAGAACAGAGAGCCCTACAAATCGTACAAGTCCCCAGTATATCAAAGCCAATCCAGGAGGCGAAGCAACCCCCCTCAGTCATTTCATGCCCTCACACAGCTTCTCATCTCCACAGGGAGGTGAACTTTGAAACCAGATAAATAGTTCACCCCATTTACCGGCAAGTCGAGCACCTTCATTTCCCCCCGAATATGTGTTCAGTGTAGCTCGGGGACGTTTCATCCAGAATTTGTTTGTAGAAAGAGGTGCGCAATGGCTACTAAAAATAGCTCCATTGACCCACTTTTTAATAGGACTCTCTGGCATTGTTGAAAGGGATAGATCAGATCACACAGGACCTTTTAATAGAAGCATCCAGTCATCCTCTTTTCAGTATAATCTTGTGGTTACGGTGACATCACCCGCAGCATGCTTATCTGTTATTTAAATGCTCGCGAAGGCCTGTCTCTGGTTCCTGTTTGCCACGCAGCGTCACTGCGATCTCGCCACTGTCCGTGAGAACCGTGATTCTCAACTGGTGGGTCGCAACCCAAAAAGTGGGTTGCAGACCCGTTTTCAGTGGGTCTTTGCCCGGGCAAATTAAAATGTTAATTGCTATTATTTTAATTTGCCCATTTTTTAAGCATCCATCGAAATAACCACGATTCCGCTTCGTACATGTTGTGGAAGTCCCACAAACGTCGGAACATCATTCGCGCTCGTGTTGGGGTTCGTAATATTATTTATGAATGAGGCTAATCTTCTTTTTATTTTGTATACACACTTTTGGTGTGAACGCCCCATAACTCCAGACTTTGAGACTTGGCAGGATTAAAAAAACATCCCGTTCTCCCATTATTAAGTCCTCCAGACTTTGATCTATGTCTCTTGTTGAGACATGTCTCTTCTTGAAAGCAAAATGTTTTTTAAATTATTTACCTACTGATAAGGTAATCAGAAGAAAAGATTATTTGTATGCTTGATTCTTTTTCATAAAAAAATGTTGGTGGTGGATAAACACTGCTCCTCAAGACACTGAATTATTTCCATAGTGCAGATTCTACGGCGGTTAAACTACTTGCATACTGTTCTTTGTCACATTTATTGTCACAATAACTAATTAGCTACCAGCTATAATAAGCTACTGCACAGTACCCGCCTCTAACCTGAGCCCGGCTACAGAGAGTGCATGAAAACTAGTTTGTGATCTAGCAGAGAAGCCAAAATAGTAAGTTAGATGAAGGTAAAAACGTTAAATGCTTTTTATAAAATGATGGAAAACAGGTGAAACCGTTAGCTAAAAGCAATAGAAGAATGGTTGAAAGAAGTAATAGATTAACAGGTCATTCTAGAAATTAAATTAATAGTTGGAATAGTAAAAGATAAATAGTTGAAATAGTTAACTTTAATGTATTGGATGAGCAGTTGAAATAGTAAGCTAAACGTACATAGTTATGTAAATTAAATACTTAGCTAAAGTAATAAAAGTAATAGATACAGTTGAAACAGTTCATAAAAAAGTAATACATAAGTTAATAATAAATTGTTTAAAAATGCCACTCCAAGGGGTTGTAACTGGTGACTTCACTAAACTCAGCTAAACACTGAACATCCACTTTTTGCGGTGTCACTTATCATTCCCTTCAAATGAACTAACATGAGGACATTTGGACCGTGCACATGTATGATAGGGATGTGGGTTTGGGAACCACTGGCCCACAGGGACCTGCAGCGGTACGGGTGAGCCATCCGGAGGACTTGTGGATGAGGGAAGGTCCTAGGCAGCGGAGAGCAGTGAATGCCATGTATCCAGGATAGTATGCTGACTTTTCTGTTTTCCGGGTGATTTACTGAGAAGTCTTTGAGGCGTTCCCGGGTAACGTGATAAATCAGTGGCAACAAAAGGGAGCTTACAAAATCTTACAAAACAAATCAAGGCACGGGGATGACAAAACAGAGGCTAACAAATCCTACAGTTGCACGATAATACCCACGGAAATTTTTTCTTCTCCTCCACAGGCTGCAGTACATATTATTAGTTTTTTAAAGCTAAATCCACATTACTATGTACTTGTGAATGGATCCGCAATAATAATGGCATCCTGAACTAAACATTTTCTCCAAAATGAGCTGCGAGTCATCTAATGGAAGCCGTGATAAGTGTAAAATCCTGGACAACTCCCCTGACACCCTTTTGTAGATCTGAATCCAGACAGCGCTCTGAAGTGCTGCACTTTCATGGGAGGAAAAGAGAAAAAAGACGCCTGCTCCTATGGCAACAGAAAATCTGTTAAATAAAGACAAACAGGAGGCCTCTCAACCTCCACCTACGCATGCACTAAAAAACCCAACCTTCCTTTCACAAATACATCAATGTGGTAACTTTGTAGACTTGCTAGATGCTACTAGCTCATAGCATTCAGCGCTTAAATAGGACATGGCTGGGAATAATTGAATTAAGTACTGTAAATAGAAATAAACAGGGGAAAGTGAAGAGCAGTAATGACTCGTTGGGATCTATTCTGAGGCTTTCTCAGAAAATGCAGGAGAAGTCTTGAGGGAGGCACTCAGTGTCAACATGTGGCTTTTTGTAATACAAAACACACACACTGCCATCTGCTTTACAAAGCCAATTATGACCAGAGGAGCACAAAAAAGAAGAACTCTTCAACCTGATAACATTCTTTGGTCAATGATCTTTAACGGTGTTGACTCAATAACACAGATCAAATGACTATGAGCTATTATTCCATTTACCTTACATCTCAGAATGCATTTAACAGTGATTAAGTGCTCTGTGATGCGGAGTGGGGGATATTAGGTATCCGTACTGGAAGATGTTCTTCAGTGTGAACGGTCCAGTGGAAAGGAATTTCCAGTTTGGTCCAGAGACACAACGCCAAGAACAAGCTGTTCCCTGAACACCCCACATATGTGCAGCGGAGGCTTTTCCAGTGAAAACAGCAGGAAGTTGATAAGTTCTTCCATCAGCCAAAAGTTAACGAGCTGGTCAGATGTTCACAATTACAACATGTTTGCAGACTCGCTCTGAAGAAATACCTCCGCATTCTTCGGCGTCAGATGAGTTCCTAGAAGTGGGCGACTGGTTTCGTCTCCCTCTAATCTCTCTGCACCTCTACCTCGGGAGCGGCATTTACTCGACAGCAGATTCAAAATGCTTTCTGGTCAAGTTGCTCTTCTCTCTCTCCCTGGCTGGCGAGCGCAAGGTATTCTTTAAATGTTTGAACAGATGGCTCCCAAGAAGTCTGGGGGTAAAAATATAAAACACGTGCGAGAGACTTGAGAGCTCAGAATGCCATCTATTCTTCATCCCTTATCTCCTCTGGGATCCCGGCCTGGGGCATGATGGTTTTTGTTGAGGCGCATGCACAGTCGGCCAAAAACAACAGCCAAATGGTAATATGTCATTTTGAGGTCGTCTACGGTTTGAATGCGTTCCACTGTGAGCAGTGCTGTAGACGGCTTTAAAAAACCTAAATTACACTCTGAATGTCGCCGTCTCCAAATCTACCATTTCCATAACGCAAGATGAAAATATTGTTCAATCTCTACTGGAAGGGAGATTGTAGTCACATTCACTGACTTACATTGTGTTTTAACTTTTAATGACGCAATACAGAAAAAAAGTAAAAAAAAAAAAAATACTGCTAGTTCTTTATACCTTTGGACACAAACAACAAAAAGTGACGTCCCAGAGACAAGCCAATATTCAGTTTTACTAACTTAGTAACAGTGGACATTGACATTGATTGGTAGCACTGTTGTTGTTAAGGTTAAGGTTATGCTTGCAGGGTCACTCTACGGATGGCAATGGCATTCTCTGTTAGCTGACACAAACACTTTGTTATCAGAGCCATTGTGTCTAGACACTGTCTCGACATTTCTGAAACCTGGTTTTCAGACGTTTTTTGGACTGACCCAACTATTTGTGCACGTGCAAAACCGAGTGCAACACTATGGTGGAGGAATTCTTCTCTGCATCCCATCCTTAGTTATTAGGAAGAAAGTGACCTGCAGTGAAGCACAGGGAGGTTCAGTGTCTTGCTCAAGGACACTTCCACGTGCATCGATGGGGAGGGCGGGGATCGAACCGGCTACCTCGCGGTTACGGGGCGATCGTTCATCCCTGTGAGCTACAGCCGGGTCGGCTAAATGACATCACGTGTCCGAGCGCTGCGTGACGGCAGGCTTTTTCCTCCACCCTTGAGTGCGGCCGCTCGGAAGAACAGCAAGCACATCTGATGCCGGCCGTGGTCACATGACGCGTCTTACAAACAGTCAGGTTCGAGTATGCGGCGACCTTTATTCATGTTGACATTTCGCTCAAAGAAACGCTTTTGCTCAGTACAACCTTGTATGGCCTCCAGTGGCTCCAGACTCTTAGTCACATCAAAAGAATTGCTCACCTCAAAAGAATTGCTCCACATAATTTTTTTAAATATATAATAAGCCGTCTGAAGAACCAAATAATAATAAATCTAAAAACTTCACCACAAAACAGGCCACATGTCAAGAGTGATTCCTCAGTCTTCCTATAAGGAACCCATCTGAAAAGCGGCGAGGCGTGCGTGAAAGGGTTAAGACGCCTACTTCTGCACGAAGACTCTACAGCATCACCTCCGGCCCGTGGACACATTACTAACTGCGCTCTAGGACCTCAACGTCTCTCTGCCTCATATCCTAAATCATCAGACTGCCCAAACTCGCTCGACCCCCGGAGAAGAAAAAAAACAACATTTGACAGATACAAAACACAGATCTCTCCAGTTTTCTCAATGTCTGCCTGGGGAATACACGGCGAGATGAAGACCCAGTGTGAAGGGTGGCATGTATAAAACATGAGCGGATTGGGAGAGCGAGGTGAGCACCACAGAGAACTGGCTCGGAGAGGAGTAAATAAAAGCGGATGTCTGATTTATGACCCCCCCTCCCCTAACATTTTAACCTGATGGTTTCGAGCTGCTACTGTATATTTCAAACAATTTAAGAGAGATGTCAGTGGACGGGCACTCTGCTCATCCTCTGTTTCTCTCTCAGAAAAGACGACCCTATACGTTAGCTCATACACCGAGAGTCGAGACAGAAGTGAGTTCCCTCCGCTCACATGCCAGAGCCACTCAATGTACAGAGACGTTGGCTTGTTCTACGGATACGTGCGAACGCTTTCCAGAAAGGTCGATGCAAATGCGGAATAACACGAGAATACCATTTGTGAAATCCATTGTGAGGACGGATCTTTCCCATTAACTGTTTCTGTGAGCAGCGACTGAACATGATCCGCATTGTTGGGACCCCACGTCAAGTGTTTGCCACTCAGAGGCTATGAGATGAGAGAGCTGGCAGCTACATAGGAAAACACATTACTATTTCAGTTGACGTAGCTGCTTCCGTGCCGCTCTAAAACTATTCTCTGAGTCATTCCCTTACCCCTGCTCTTAATTGTTAATGATTTCTTCAAATACAAAAAGCCGGCTTCGCTCGCACTCTGCCCCTTCGGAAAAAGGGGGCCGCGTTTTCCGAGATGTAAATCTGAGGGGTTCATCCACAAATTAGGTTTCCGCCGGCGGTGTGCGTGTGAGGACGGGAGATGGTGCCAGGAGCACGAGAGTGTGCCGTCAACCATGCAAACCTGAACCGCAGACTAGATCTTCAGAATGACTTAATGTAGCTCAGAATCATTTACCGGTGCGATGGAGGGCATGTGAAACACGCGTGGCCAGTGAGGGATGAGCGGGCTAATGCTATGAACACGAAGAGAATGGTTATCCTCAAAAGGGCTTGTTAAAAATGGAAGAAGAGTTGGGGGAAGGGGGGGCTTGTCAGATCTCTTATGCAAAAGAGCCTGCTGAGTGAAGACAGCAATCAAAATATGCCATCAAACAACTACATGAGGCTACATATCTAAAGAAAGGCATTAATCATATTTAGCCACATTTTAACAGAAGTCTCGATAAGAAAATCAACATAAATCAAAGTCCTCATGGATTTGATGTCAATTAAATAATATCTGTCCATTTTAGATGTTTATTAAATCTATGTCATCTGTACCTATAAAGTGTTGTGCTAACTTTTTATTATTTTTGTTGGGCCCATTGCACTGGTTCACTAGACTAAAAGTCAATTTGAGTGATTTTGGTACTATTGCAGAAATGAAGTGGAAAAAACAAACGTTTATGATTCTTACGCGTTTTGACCTAGTGCTAAATGTTAGTCCCCCACCCTCCCTGATTGACTGCATTTTCAACCGAGAAGCTAGTATCATATCCCGATGCCAAGTTGTGGATCCAGGCAAAGATTATGAAAAAACGTCCCTTTAGATTTAAATTGCTGTGCTTACACATGAGAGGTTACAATTCAAAGAAAACATCTTCACTGTAATTACCTTGAATAAAGGAAGTCAAAGAACGACAGGTTGCTAGGAGACTGTTGCAGAAAGAGCCCAAGAGAGGCATCAATGCTGACCTTTAGCAGGGGACAAGGATAGAAAATGAAAACGGTGCATCACGTCCCTTTATGCCATGGATCAGGGATTTTTCAGAAAGTATATCTGAATCAGAAATGTATTGTTTGACAAACAAACAACTAGCCATTCACAAAAGATTCTGAATCAATGAAGTAGATTCACCAAGGCTTTGAAGTTAATACCGGATTTCTCTGTTTGGTACTAACATCCGTTTTTCGACTTACTTTTGACTCATGGGGAAAACACTGCGGTTCTAATGTACACAGCGTTGACTCCAGTGTGTTGTCGTTTTAGTTACTAAAAGCTTGATTCAAGTACGTAAACTGAAATCTACACCAGACACACTGACCGCTGCTGCAGGCCACAGAAAGCCATCCCATTTGAAATGGCAGGAGAGTTTCCATCAAAAACCACCAGTGTGTGTGTGTGTGTGTGTGTGTGTGTGCGTGTGTGTGTCAGTGTGACAGCCCGTTCACACTGGACAGTGTACAGCGCGTTCCAATCAGGTCATTCCTGTGTCTCGTCTCAGTGATGTAACACACCTCGGTGAGAGAGCGGGTTGCCAGGTGGACCGGCTGTGTTCATGTGTTGATGTGAGAAGAAGAGGAACTGGTGGTCAAACTTTGCCCCACACTCTCAAATGGATTTCTCCTGGAATGAGGACGAACGAGACCAGCGGGATTTACCCTTTAAGACAGTAGCATCGCAGCTGGGAGGATGTCGGTTTGCTTCTTTGCTGACAAGTGGTCTAAATATTTCACATCGCTTATATTCTCGTCATTGATGTTGGGCAAAAACAATAACACTTCCACATCGGAGCACTGTACCGTTTCCAGGAATCTGTTCATATCTGAGACATCTGATACCTTTTGAACACTGTTAGCAGCAGCCTCCTTGGCGGGAGTACACACAGAAACTTAAATGTTGAAATATTTGTCAAAATGACCTTCCATCAAATACAACATGCAGATGGAATATTTGTAAGCATGTGGAGAATGTGCTGTTTGGTTGTGTGGTCCACCTCAAGCCCAGTGAATCGGTTGGTTTGTTGGTGAAAAGAGGAGACTGATGACTCCATGTATACATCAGAGGAGTCATGTGACTGTAAACGCTCTCTAGATGAAGCAGGCTATCCGTCCCCCCCTGCCTCCAGTCTTTATGCTAAACTAAGCTAAGCTGGCAGCTAGCTATAGCTCGCAGCGCACAGCCAGGAGAGTGACATCAATCTTCTCATCTAACTCTTAAAGGATGCAGACTACTTTGTGTCTATCGGTGATTTAACAAATATGACGTGCAGAGTTCCCCAGGGCATCCTTCTGGGGCCTCTATTATTCAACATCGTTATGCTTCCACTGGCTCAGTTTATGGAAAATAACTAAATAAGTTACCACAATTATGCAGATGATCTACAAATGGGCATAAGCATGTAACCCGGGGACGATGATCCAATACGATCGCTGAGTAAGTGCATTGTGCAAATTAACGATGTGCCAGAATATTCTACAATTAAACTGAGGTGGAGGTTCTTGGAGCTGACGAGGAACGATTTAAAGTCACAATGTCGAAAACCACGAGCCGAGCCAGAAATCTTGGTGGTCATGGACTCGTACCTGAATTTCAACATTCACACTAAAACAATTATATATGATTCCCTCTAACATATTATTTATTTATTTTTCAAATAAAAAAATAACTAAAGATGTCTGAAAGGATTAATAATTAAGTTATTAATTAAGGTGTTTTGTTTTAAGCCCTAAACTAAGTATGAAGTCTACTTATTATCTCATAATCACATGAGTTCCACATGTCATACACAAGTGCATGTCATGCATTATTTAAATAAGGAACGCATACATGTGTGTAATAAAACATTCATGCGCTGCATAAAGAGTCCTTTAGAAGTGACAGTGTCACTCGGAGAAACCACAATAGGATGTTTTCAGTTTCAGAGCGAACAAATCTTTTGTCTTTCAGAAATCCAAGAGGACAAACGGGGACGTTCACTGAGCTGCGTTGCATTCACAGCCACTACACACGGCCTTGAAGACATAATCAATACTGTTGATTACAATATAAAACACAGGGAAACAGAGAAGAAAAGGAGACAGCCATAAAAAGAAGAAAGAATCACTATTCATTTTAATTCAGTGCCTTTACTTGATTTTTGTTTGTTTGCTTAGATAGACAATTATTATATATCCAAACAGAGGTACTAACATTGTAAAGAAGCATGCTGTGTCTGTCATTGATTTGCTTGTTGCCCTGTTTGTGACTGCTGTTTCACGGCTCTCAACCTTTTCTTTTCTTGTTCTCAAAAAAGAACCAATTTAACAAAGAAGGTGTAACGTTTGAATTAGGAGCTTGTTTTTTTTTTGTAGGTGTGGCCGTCACAATAGTACACACAATATGTAACACGTTCATCTGTTTTACACACAAGTGTTGGAGTGGTGATCCAAACACACACACACACACACACACACACACACACACACACACACACACACACACACACACACACACCGAATCCTCTTAATCACAGTTGGTTGATCCTGAAGAAAAACACTCTTAGTCTGAATCACTCTCTCAGGAGTGTTTTAATAAACTGGAGCCTGAGAGAGGATGCAGGAAGGTAGGTTAATACAACGGCTTATTACTGTTTATCGAGCATGAATCATCAATGTGCTGGACTACATATGTGAACAGAAGGAATCAAATGATCCTGTTGTTCTTAGCAGCAGCTGGCTCACCACCTCATGGCCCCCTGTTCTCGTCTATTGTCACGCTCGTAGCTTTATGAAGCTTTACTCCGTTGGTGCTAAAGGCTAACGGCAGTTAATGCGCCCACAATGACAATGCTAACATGCTAACATGCTAACGTTTAGCGGGCATAATGTTCTATGATTATTATACTGCTGACGGGAGTATAAATAAAATGCACGCATGTGGTGGCCAGATATCAGTATACAAACGTAGTATTAAAAGGTGTCTGACAATCAATCAATATAACTATGCAATCCATATTGTTGTGTTTACTAACATTATTACACAGGTTTGGGGGGATTTTGGGGGACTAAAGATGGTGGAGAGTTGCACTCGTTAGGTGTGTCTGAAATGATGCTCAAAATACACAAGTGCATACATGTGTGTATGCCTGAAGTTGCAGTACACTTAAGGCGCCCTTGAAAAGCAGAGCAACCTGAAGACAGCTTTTGACCCCATGATGGCAGTTAATGGTCATCGAGCCAAACTGCTAACATGGATAAAACCACCAGCTGTGTTTCCAATCAGTTGTCAAGCAATTTTGTGAGAACGTACTAAATAAAGAAATGTGAATTATGCCCGTTCCCAATAACTGGTTTGGAGCCAATACACTCGGCTACAGCTTAGCTTGGTCGGGCGGTGGCACATACGGTTACACATGACTGCTATCCACTGGTAAACAAAGTAGAAGAGGAAACGTAACAAGTCGACTTGGCCATCTACGATAGCGAGGTTTCAGGAATTTGCTTTAATTTTTTTTAACTCTTCTTTCGTGTGAGCTAATATTTTTTGGCCATGTTTCTTGCAGTTCAGAGCTGTTATGGAAATATTTGACAGCCATTGGTTATGTGAGTTTATGTGTCAGAATTTACTCTGCAAAAGATTTGCCATAATCCCAATGAGAAAAAAAGAAGAAGAAAATGTCAACAAAGCTAATACAACCTGAAATGAGAACAAAAATGTTTTATTCCTTTTGCAATTGAGAAAGTTTCACATAATTTTGCTGTGGAAACTTTCAAAGCTATAAAGCTGATGCAATATGAATACAATGTGTGAATGGAAACACAGCTTATAAAAACTAAATATAACTGAGGCAAACTGGAAACTTGCAAGCAAAACATGTGAATTCATAGAGCTCGTCACCAGAAGATGCAACACGCTGTGTAAGGCTGTTAACATCAGTTCAACCCAAGCATTGAAAAGAAGGAACAGAGAGAGAGAGAGAGACACTTTACGAGAGAGCAGAGGTGCACAGGTTCAGGTGTCTGAAGTCTCTTCTCCAGTAATTCAACTGGAGGAGGCGGAGTTGGATTAGTTTGGAGTGCCTGGGCAACACAGTGATGGGGGAGGGAGGGGCGACACGTTGGATGTGAATAATTTATCACTGATGTTTCCACTGCCTTTGTTCCGGGTCCAAGGGAACCGGGTTTTAAGTTTTAATAGCATTAGTGGCTGGACTTATTATGTGTGATCAAATAATGCTCAGTCCTAGGATGAGAACAAAACCATTCTTTCCTTCTTTTTTTGTGCAATGTAAGTTACTGAGGCCTCATGGGTAAAGCCCGCTTCTCTCTACCCTTCACCCTCTGGATTTTAATACTGCAAAAACACAAAGATGTGTTTCTGGTATTTCTATGAGTACGCACTCATCAAGGCTGCTCAATCATTCATCAATTTAAACATTTACTTAAGTAAAAGTTCACATTATTGAGCCTAACTGGAAACAGCAGATGGATTGAGTAAGTTGCACTTGTTAATTCTTAAATCGGTCTCACAAGGCTCTGTTGTGCAACGCCAAGTGGTGAAAGGAGTGCGTTCGAGCAGGATAAGCTCGGTCTTTGTAAATATTATACTTTTAAACACATATAAATGAAACAAATATGGAAGGCTCAGAGGTTTGAAGTACGATGTCACTGGGTAGCGTGGGGCAGAGCTCATGTGCAGAGGAAGCAAGGCAGAACTCAATGAGGTTCGGTAAATGTCACGCATAAATAAATGAAGAAATATGTGTGGACACATAGATAGAGACATGAATAAATACAGAAATACAGAAATAGATTTATTTAATGATGTCCTGTTTAGCTATAACTTATATTTATATATTCTTGTATTTATTTATGTATACATTTATTGAAGCATTTATTTATTCTTGTATTTATTTATACAATTATTAAAACATTTATTTATTTATTCCTGTATTTATTTATACATTTATTTATTCATGCATTTATTTATTTATACGTAAGAAATAATAATTCCTCCGTAGGCGACAGGTACACAGAGACTAATGCAGACACAACTGAAGGCACAAGGGACAAACTAGCACAATATATATGGGGTAAACAGGTGTACGGCATGAGACAATAACGAGACAAGAGTGGCTGAGGGCAGGTGCAGGACATTAAACAATCAGAGGAACAGGCATGGCTGAGGGCAGGTGAAGGGAATGAAACAATCAACACACAGAACAGCGCGTTACACTGGAGTTAAAAGAGAGAAGACCTCGGCTTAGTATAGCTGTCATTTGAGATCATTTTGGGGACTTGATTAAGTGTGATTACATCGTGTCCGATATGTTGAGAGAGAAACTATATAGTACTGTATAGTGACAGGAGCGTGTTACACAGTCAACAGTCTGCTCAGGAGGAAAGTAACCATACAAGCCATTGTGCATAATTAATATTATTTCAATTATAAATGAATATTATAATTTGTTATAATAGTTGGGAAGATAGGAAATAAATAATAAACCAATTACAACAATAATCATAACGATTATAAAATAATACTAATAAAACCCTTTAAGCCCCAAGGCAGTTTTTAGGATTCTGCTCGAAATTGCATACCCAACCTAAAAAGGGTGTATTTCTGCAACCACAAGAGCTATTTGAATAATGTTGGTGTTATAATAAAGGCAACCCATGTGAGCTTTTGTTTAGATGTGTACATATGTTACTGGTTAAGAGTAAATCAATATTGAAACCCAGCAAAAATAGAAGTTTCAAGTCCGAAAATAAAAAAAAACACTTTCAGGATGATTATCTCTTTGAAATGATGTCTCACTAAGGTCTAACTCTCTCCAAAATCATAACACAATATGTAAATCTTCCCTCTGCAAAGTTTGACTTTGAAAAAGTAAATGCAGAACAAAGTTAGAGAAGGTTTAGTACAGAGAGAATTTCGGCGAATATTTTTTAACTAACCCTAACCCTACCAACATTTGCATTTTCTCATGTACCAAACCTTATATTTCACTTGTATATTATTTATGGTGTTCAATACACTTATGGTGTTCAGGTTTTGTCACAAAAAAAGCAATATTTGCAATATTCATAAGCAATGGAGCGATTCATGCTGCTGTGTTCTTTGGTTCATATCTCAAGGATGCTTTGGCGAAATTATGATTGATATTTTAATAACTATTTTAGTTGGTGTTTGAGTTGTGTTGAAATGGCTCACTAATTATTGTAGCCCAGGTTCTCTTGATTAATTTGATGTGTAGCATAAATATATTTGTTCATGATTATCGTAATGTTTTACACAGTTTAATAATCTTTTTTAAAAAGGACCATATTTGGTCCCTTGGGGCTTAAAGGGTTAAGAGTAATGGATAAACAATGCTATTTGTTATAAATATAAAGTTATATAATTTGACTAATTAAGTCATTATTTAAAAGTAATGGATTCACTTTTGAAATAAAGTTATTGATACATTGTTGAAATAACTACATTTAATGATAACGGTCTAAATAATGAGCTAAAAGAATTAACTTTCACAAACTGACCTTCACCTTGATAATCTGTTTTCATTGACATCCACTTGAAAATCAAATCAAATGCACACATTTGCTACATAACGTGTGGTGTTGATGGAGGGGGGCCTAAAGAGGTGGGGGTATCTGGGAACCACTGGCCTACCACAGTACCAGAATCCTTTCCCTGCATGAATGAATCGTCCTCCCTCTTTGCACGTGATCGTAGCATGAACAGCAGCAGCCTGGTTCACATGGAAACACGTGGCACTACACCTATTAAAATGTTATCCGTGGAGGTTCAGGTATAATTGGAAACACTCAACAAACCCACCGACTGTCAAGCAAACAAGATAGCGGTGTTCATTTTGTGCCACCTGTTCTGGCATTCAGATATCCTCAGCTGGCTTAATCAGTCGACTCTTTAGTGTGAGAATGAAAGTTCACAGCGAAACACAAGATTTTGCATTAAATCCACGGACGAGTCTCTGCCTCTTACCCTTAGGTCAAGGGGTGACATCTCAAAGAGCGCCTTAAATCATGAGAACTGCTTTACCTTTCAGTGGAGCTGGAGAGACGCACCTACACTAAGTCAGTAAAGTCTGTGGATTTATCCGGCTCTGAACCCCTCCCCTGTGCTGCATATAAATCAGCCACGGGTGCAGTGTGAACCTGACAGTCAGACTGTGGCGCGGGGGGTGAGGGTGAGTGATGGGTGGGATGTGGAGAGAGGCAAAGGGCAAACAGGAGGATACAGATGTGCCAGGTGTGTCTGCAGCGAACAAACACAACCCGCAACAGGCGATCGGCTCCAAGGCGTCGGAGAACACGCGTCACACCGATCACAAAGCCCGGGGCCGGTGGAGAGGAGTGGGAGGAGTCAGCGTGCATTCGACGTTAATGTAAAACAATACAAGGTGTTTTGAGAAAGTGCAAACCACCGCAAACATGAGAGGCCACTTAAAATATTATGCACGTACTTGCGGAGGCCTGTTGTTGCTGTTTGAAGTGAGCAAACAGGAGGTATAATTAATAACAGAAATAAGTATTTTTAGCTCTAGTACATACTCCGTAAATATATGGCCTCACTGGACTTGTTTCCCAGTATTGAAGGATGGAAAAAAAAAAATTGTCAGTCGGCTGAGGGCCAACTCAGGGAATAGAGACGGATGCTATCCAACATTGAACAACGTGTGTGTGTGTGTGTGTGTGTGTGTGTGTGTGTGTGTGTGTGTGTTAGGATGCAAAACAAATAACAACATGGGGACAGATTTCTCTGCCAGCTTTAGCAACCGATCTTAATTGTGAAAGGACGCCCTTTGGCAAAGAGCAACAACTCAAGGAAATGTTATGGACCCAGTCTCTCGTGTCCAATGAGGAAAGTTGATTTTGTGTCATATCGTGATGGATTTTTTTGTTTTTTGAAAAGACGTATTGAGAAGTTGTTGTTGAACCAAATGAACTGCAGTAAACAGCAATAGCCGCGTGACGTCCCGCGTTTCATCCTGCTGGACCCGAGACTTCCCCCTCACAGGCAGTTCAACCCCCAGTGTCACAGATCAATCACCATCCAGTTATTAATCTCTGCCAGACTGAGGGTAGTGCAGTCTGCAGCTAATCCCTCTGTGATAGTTACAGTGTGTGTCACCGGGTCCAACGTGGCTCCACAGTCGCAGCTGATTCTGATGAAACTGATGATTTATTATTCTACTAGAAGTAGAAGCCAAGAAATAGGTCTTCAGGCCGTCCGCACATTCAAAAACAAAAAAGGATGAACAGGGAGGATTGTTTGGCTTTTTTCCTGTACTGGAAAGCACATCTTTTACAGATGGACTGTAACAGGCACATAATGGGGGGAGGGGGGGAGACTTTCTCACACAAGTCAGTGCACAGATGTTTCTTCAGTGTTACCCAACAGTCTACAGTCTCGCTGGTTGAGCCGTGCTTTGAGTCACATGTTGAAGATCCGTACGCCCCAGACCCAAAGACTACCGAGCTACATTACTACAAAGTGAAATGCTCTTTAAAATATTGCTTTTATTTACGTAACTAAAAAATAATTGCACTTTTTGCGCAATGTATCTCTTCTGCATGGTAACGTATGAATTAGTTGGGAGACTTTTTAATTGGATATCAACAGTTCATTAAACATTTTAATGCAAAAACAAGCATGCTACGGTGAACATGTTAATGTATGAACAAACACAATAACCATCTGGAGTACAGATTATTTTGACGTCTTAAACATAGACAGTGAAACCTGAAACGTGTGTCGATGTGTGAATGAGTCCTTTGACTCCTTTCATGCTGAGACTTTTTTTGAAGGTTTTGGATTCTCAGCATCCTGGGACAACATCGTCGACATCACTCGCTTCAAGTTTATTATGACACATTACTTCCACACAAAAAAAATCTAATAAAGCAACAGTCTAGTTCTTTCAAATGTTTAGATGGAACACATTTTCCACCAGTAGGTCATACAGATGGGCTGCCAGTGCCACCCTTGAACTCTCTGGGATGCTCCCAGCCAGCTGAAGAGCAACGAACACAGAAATAAAAGCGCCCGACCGGTTCAGCGGCTCATTGGGGACGGCTCCGGATCCGTCTCAGAGCGATCCGTCTTAAGTTCTACGGAGAGCAACACCGACTCCGTGATTACATCACCGCCTTTAGCCAACTCAAGGACGCACACGCGCGCACACTAAAATCAATGCTCTTGATGCAAATGCACTGCGGGGAATTCACTTTAAAGCTAATAACATTAAGCTGGCAGCGCTGCGATGCCGGCCCACATTGTAATGTTATGTAAATCTGACCGCGTGACGGCTTCATTTAGAGCGGGAGTGTGTGCGCGGTGGTTTCTGGGGCTTTATGCAGAGGAATAAATTGGAGGGTACATTATGTTGGCTGGAGGGTCCATCACTCATCCATTTGTTTGTAAAACACCAGATTTATGTGCAGCAAAGCGAAGTCCTCGGATACACTGCTGGAGGGCTTTTCTCTCCATCAGACGCGCGCACACACACATATGCGCACACGCGCAGCATCGCCTCCAGCGTGTTTTTGGAGAGAATCTAAAATGACGAGGAAATCTCCACGTCGCCGGCCTCCTAAAAGTCTTCCGTGCACTGGACGGCTGCGTGGGGCGCGCCAGAGGCCGGTGGAGCAACACGCTGATGATATAACTCCATCTTTACTGTAAGCTACGGGGGTCGGCCGCGGATAAATATTTCCGTTTGATTTCAAAACTCGCTGTTAGTGTTACATCACCGGCTCCGCTGTTTATGGCGTCTCGTACTTCCGCGTTTCAATGTGGGAGCGACACGTGGGACGGTTTAACACCAGGCCGGTCTTTGGGGGAATAGAAAATAATGAAAAATAAATAAATACAACTTTTCTGAGTTCTTTATTTGAACCAGCTAGTACTTGCGGCCTGTGGCCACAAAAAGAGGAACAGCTCCCTGCATCTGTGTGTAATCACAGCGGCGTCCCCGACGTGTCCTCCAAAGACCCTCGCGACTGAGCATCGTTTCCATTAGCAGGTGATTCCAACCGGCCCGTTAAGGAGCGTTTGAGGAGCGGCGGCGCGAGGCGGGAGGAAATGAATCGGCGCTGTGTAAGCACAGTGGCACGCGCTCGCCACTGAAGGGCTGTTTGTGGTTTTAAAGGACTCTCGAAGAGAGAGAGAGAGAGAGAAGCCCACCGGGTCACAGCCGTTCAGGAACGAATCTCTTTTCATTGCCGCTTAAGTAAAGATTCCTAAGGAGACGGGAGGAGAAGACCGAAGGAGAGAAGGTGGCTCATTACCACCCAGCGGAGCGAGGAGCCATAGGAGCGCGTGTTCAGCAGCGACAGGGGGGGGGAGAGAGAGAGAGAGAGAGAGAGACGGAAAGACTAAAAAAGGACACGGACACGGCTGTTGTTGCAAAGCTTTTATTGAAGAGAGAGAAACAACGGTAGACTGCATGTCCCCCCATAGATAGATCAAGAACACATGAGAAACGGGGTCAAGCTCTCTGCGGCGAGTTGCACTTTGAAGGCGCCGCTCCGCCGCCGCCTCGCGCGCCGCGGCGGAATAGACGCGTTTACCGCGCGGCAGCAGACTTGACGCGGCGTCTTTTCGAGCGGCAATACAGCGATGCGGTGTCGCTCAGGTTAAAAGGCACTTTTACAAACACGGGAGAAACAAAAGACAGAACAACAAGTACACTCAACGAATAAAATACTAAATCATGAGGCTCTTTTTTTATTTTCTATATACTTGTAGCATCGAGCTTCGTGACTGACGTGCTCTCACAGAAGATAAAACAAAATGAATACCGTAATCAGGAGAATTTGATTGCGCTTTTATGGCACATTGAGGTTGAACTCGGTGACCGACAGGGTAGGTTTTGTAGAAGGCATGTGCTAATAAGTCAATAACATATTTTGAAATGTTTGATACAAATCATTTAAAACCAGACAAAGACAGTTTACAGCCTTTAAAAAGAAAAAGAGCACATGGCGCGTGCTCCACTAAGTTCTCCAGCTAGCTGCTAACATCGCCCTAACATCGCCCGTCTGCCATTTGGCGATATTTCTCTGCAGTCATCGCTGTGAATAACCACATTTACATTCCACATTATAAAAAATAAAATGAATCGGGTGCAGCTAGCTCACAAACTACCGGCAGCTCTTGTCGTCTGCCGTGTCCTCTTAAACACGCAATGACGGCTGAATTATACGAGATGTATGCGTTTGATTGTCAGCTGGTCCACGCAACGACACGTTCTGCTACGACTACATTTATTACATGAAGTTGACATGACCGCCTGCTTTCCCACGCTGTCCCAATCAAGTGAAAACACGACACCGGAATGGCTCGGATGTGCGATGGTCACAACCGGCTTCAGGGGCGCTTCACAGGATGTCGTCACTTTGAAATTGCCACGATGTACCTTTGTACCGTTGTACCTTTGTACCTGCTGTCTAATCATCATGTTGGACCTCTCACGGCCGGCCAACAGGGAGACGCTGACTGAGTCGGGGGCTCTGCGGCAACAAACGTGCCGATAACCTACACAAATAGCAACACACGTGACAAAAGTATGTACAGTTTGTGTTGATGTGTTTTTGTTGCCTGACAACCGACAATCAGCTGGATCGTCGAGTCAACCGTCCAATGAGCCGATGAGATGGCTCCGAGTAGAGGCCTCGTGTGGCTGGTGTGACATAATGCGAGAGATTAAATAAGGATTCAATGTTGTCGGTAACTTGGGAGACGCAGCTTTTCTCCCACAGTTTGGTCTATTCATAATAATCTATTTTTAAAAACTGGTAATATAAGATTAATAAAAAACACCTGGAGAAGAATATCAATTGTGTTTCTGCACTTGTCGGTTACGAGTTGTTAAAATGTTTGTTGTTGTTGCTGCTGCTTTTGTATGTGACTGGTGACCTGCGCTCCCAATCTGGATGGAAACGTCCCACAGGACGAGTTCAGGTGGCTACACCTTCTGGGGCCCGGCTCTCAGCCCTCACTCAGTTTTTAGGGGCTATTAAACACTCTTTTATATTTTTAACAGTTTTTCTTTACTTTGGTGCAAAAAAAATGTGTCCGTGCCAAAGTGAATATATTAACAAGCTTATTAGCACAGTTATTTACAAAGCCTTTACCCCGGTTTAAATACGGCCACAGTCAACTCCATCACAGTCAAGCCTGATGTAACCAGACTGGCTGTTTACAGTCGGATGTAAGAACCACTTCCTTGTTTCCAAAGAGGCAGCAAACACCCACATCTCAATGTGGAGGGCAAGAGAGTTCTCTGAAGATTAAAATACGTTGCTTTGTTCATAATATATCCATCCACATGCACAAGACATCTGTAATCTGAAATTGGGGGAATACTGTGAACCAATCCTTCCGATAAACAGTCCGATCAGTACTTATCAAAAACATTGTCTTTGTTGTTGAAAGGTACCCTGTGGAGTTTAAACAAATTCAACATAAAAAAATACAAAATGTGTCGAGTTAATCTCTTTTCTCAAAAGACATGAGCAAAAAAGAAATTGTTCTTATATTTTAGAATGTGCAACGTTTACATCCATACTTATTGCTAGTTGTCGTCGTCGTTACTGCTTTTGCAGGCACGAATGTCCATCAGCGGACGTCTATAGCCACGGACAGATGATGACACAATGGGCCTTTGTACACAGGCATGTAAAGACCCCTCCCCTTCTATGTAAGACACACCCACGACTGAAAGATGCACAAAACGTTTTTACAGAGCGGTTTTCATTTTGCCTCTAAGGTGTCATTTTTTGCGATTCTGAGTCTGACGCTAACGACCCCATTGGCTCGCAACCTATCAGCCAATCAGATTTCTCCGGAGCTCTGCGTATGGATCCGTGTGCAAACTAAATGGGGGACCCGATCATGAAAAACAGCGCCACTAGTAAACAAAAGCTCCACCGGGTACCTTGAACTCGCCTCATCATCGTATTGCTGTAGAAATTCTAATGAAGCAACTATTAAATCAGTCAAAACGCCGGTCAGCTGACCGCCGTTCTTGAATGGAACAAAATAGTTTTTGGTGGGTGGAAATTCCCGTCGTCCCTTCTTTGCCCATCGACTCGAAAAACAAACACTAAATATAAAAGACAAGTCCCACAATCAATTCTGACATACAGCACAGTGACACACAGGGTCACACAGTACCAACAGCATCGTTTTTGATTAAAAGATTACTATAAGGACACTTGTGCTCCAATCTGTACAGGTAAAATATTTCCTTATTCATAAAAATTTCTGATAAAGTGTCGATGCAATTAACATCAAAAATTGCATAGCCATCTCTAACTCGCTTTCTCTGCCGGACTGCGTACACCACAATCACTAATCTAATGTGTGTCGCTGTAAATGAGAGAAGGAGTTACATATTCATCTGCTCAAAAAGTATATAGTTTAACGCAAACATTAGGCCGAATCTATCTGGAAAGCCATGATTGTACGGTTCAGACCAACAGAACATGATCCACTGTTTGCATAGAAGCAAATTAGATAGGAAAGTACAAAAGGAAACGCTATGCTAAAAAGGGAATTGCATTCAACAGCTGCCTCGTGAGGACTTCCTCTTCGACACCAAGGCTACACTTTGTGATTCCTATGGTCCCGATCAATAAAATGGAACGTGTAATGTAGTCGCACGCGGATACGCACGCGGTAAATACGGAAGATTAAATTCAATTCTTTGGTGTTCACTTGTGCAGAACTGTTTCATAATGCTTTTCCTATCCGAGTACCGTCTGTGGACTTGCACTGAATCAAACACGGAAGAATACAGAGAAGGTCCTCACCAACACACTGTGTGTGCATGGCTTTTCTAAATACTGACGCAGTCACACACACATGCACAAACACACACACACACACACACACACACACACACACACACACACACACACACACACACACACACACACACACACACACACACACACACACACACACACACACACACACACACACACCCCCAGCAGACGGGTGGGCTGAACATTTGAGCATGTTTTTAGCTGGAGTCAGACTCTATTTTAGACCCCAAAAATAAAATGTGGCCGGCATGCGCACAAACCTGGCTGATTATGATCTGAGATAATAACACTGAGTGATGGTGTATACTGGACGTGTTAACTGGTGGTTTCTGAGGGATTTTAAGCAATTTGATTTGAGACATTTTGAAAAACGCTTATTTGCTTTTACATAGGGAGTTAGATGAGAAGATTAATATATATATATATATATAGTATCATCATTTTACCTTAGCATGAATAGGAAACCGCTAGCCTGGCTCTGTCTACCAACACTTCATCTTTTTATTTATTTGTATAAAAACAGAAGTTTAAAAGTGACAAGTTTACTTTAACTATATCTTGGCCAGAAGCCGCCTATTTAAAATCATTATTACGGACGGAGCCAGACTGGATGTTTTTCATGCTAAGCTAAGCTATCCGCCTGTTGACTTCAGCTTCATATTTAGCGTACTGACATCATAATAATTTACTTATATAGCACTTTTTTAAACAAGGTAAACAAGTGCTGCATGAAATGACAGTGGTATCATCTAACTCTCAGTCAGAAAGGCTATCAGCGTTTTCCCCAAAATGTTATTTTCACAGCACAGAAAAACCAAAAGCCTCTTCTATTGATAGTACCGGGTACATACGTGTATGCAGGTGAAAGTGATGTTCCTGCTGCTGAACGTGAATATATATATCTATATATATGCTGAGGAATGCAAGCGTCTGTCAATCTGTACATTTGCTCGCGCGCGCGAGAGAAAGACAGGAGAGAGCGAGGGTTATCACAGTGGAGGTGAGCGGGCGGCGGGTCGCTCAGAGGTCAGTGGTGGCCTTGGCGGTGAGGTCTTGGATGCGGCTGGTGTTACAGTTTTTGCAGAGGACGTGTCCGTCCAGAGGGTAGCAGCCCTGGTTGTCCCCCTCTGAGAGCAGAGAGCCGCAGTCCTGCAGGACACGGACACAAAACAGAGCCGGAGTGAGAAAGGCAGCGTCAGACTTACAGGAGGCCGAAGCCAGCGTCTCTGGCTTTCTCCCAGCCGCTGAGTGGGGAGGGGCTACTGGTGTCCAGTCAGACACAACACCCCTTCCGCCTGAGTCGTAGCCCCAAAGACTAGAGGCACATTCTTCTGTCGAGTTGATTGTTAGCATCCGTTTCTGGAGCTTTACTTCTGCATTTGGAGCGACCTCTATCCATATGTCCTCTTGTCATTTCTATCAGGGTTCTTACACATGTTGATCGATGGATTTCCAGGACTTTTCCAGGACTTTTCCATAACCTTAAACCAAATTTCCATGACGAAACTGAAATCTCGGTTTATCCATGAAAAAGTGAGAACATTTAGAATTTAAACAATGTGAAGTCCAAAGCATACAGTATACATTTAATGAAACGAATGAATAAGAGAAAATATTTTATTTAAAGAATAAACATTTGCTTCCCGAGCTATGGCCATCGAACTTTCCAGTTAAGGTGCGTTCACTTGCAACGCGGAGAAAAAGAGTGTATGCCGGCTTATATTTTGAATCTTTCTTTCTAAAACATATTCATTATTTCAAACTCGGCGTAAATGAACAAGTGAATATAACAAATTTCCATGACTTTTCCAAAACTTTTGTGATTTAAGTTTTTTCCATGACTTTTCCAGGTCTGGAAAGTACCATTTTAAAATTCCAAGACTTTTCCAGGTTTTCCATGACCATACGAACCCTGTTCTATAAGCTTTTTCTCGACTTCCGCCATGTTTCTGTAGAGGCATAAAAGTAACGTAATGTTATCTTGCTCTGCCCTGATCGGTTCGGTCTGAGAGAAGATGGACTCCCAATTATCAATAATAAGATCCCGAATGCTACCTGGGTGATGACTGCACTCGTCTGAAGAAGAGCGCTCGTATTCCTCTGTTGTCTCTAGTAAAGTGCCCTGTGTGGACCTTCAGTCTCACTGCAGCCGTCAGTGTGTCTTTTGATCTACAGCGCACACACACACACACACACACACACACACACACACACACACACACACACACACACACACACACACACACACACACACACACACACACACACACACACACACACACACACACACACACACACACACACACACACACACACACACACACACACACACACACACACACACACACACAGGGAGAATTACAACTCCATCTACTCACGTCTCCCTGGTGACAAAACACCTCCTCTTGTTGAGCCCCCTTCAGCTGAACTAATCTGCTTTGCTTTCCTTTGACCTTTATGTCTGCCAAGCGCTCGGCGTGCGCTTACAGCGGCGCGGCTCAGTGACAGCGTGACACGTTGCCTCTCTTCTTTCGGCCCGAGCACGTAGCGCCTCAGCGGCGCTTATCAGCCGGCGAGCGGCGGCTGACAGATGGGTTCCTATGTAGGTCTATAAACTTTGCAGAGGGGAGATGGAGAGCTATTTCCAGGCAGGTGAGAGAGGGATGATTGGCTTCTCTCTGGAAAGGTGACTCGGGGGACGAGTACGGAAGATGCTCCTTCGCGCCATAATGGCCGCCACCTGATGCAGGGCAACGCGGTGCACAACAAGCCGCGCTCATTAAAGGGCGGAGGGCGTACCTCGCAGCGGTAACACTGCACGTGGAAGTCGCGGTCCAGGGCCACGATGCGGACGGTCTCCTCCTGGCCCGGTGCCGGCATGATGGGCTCAGAGCACACGCAGCAGCGCGGAGCGAACTTCCTGCGGACACAGAATCAAACCAGATAACGCCGTTGTAACACGATGTGACGCAATTTGAAAACACATGTCACTTGTAATCGTCTTTGCGCGGCGAACACGGGCTGCACGACTCCGTCGTGATGAAACATGAACATGTCTGAACAATATGAAATATTACCACCAAAGCCCCAACTGATATGTTCAAATTTCTTGACCTGTCCGAAATGTACAAATGACAATAAGAAAAATGGTAAAAAAAAAAGCAAATCCTTATAATTTAGGAGCTGGAAGGTGCCTTATTTGTGCTCGATACATGACTTAAATAATGGATCAATAACCAAAATATTTCATGGGATTTTTGGCTTATCACCCCTAAAAGTACTTTGCTATCCACTTCATTGTATTTGAATAATGATCAGGAGTCTAACAAGGAGAAATTATCCAGGAATTATTAAGAAAAATGTAGTGAAGTCTACATTTCTTTTATTTTATTTCTGCTTAATCACCTATTGACCCTCAGATCTTAAGACTGGGCCCACATTTGAGAATCAATCTTGCAAACCGGTTCAGTTCTTCACACAAGAATAAACACAGGAGAGGCTACAGAGACCAGCCGGGTCTTCACATAATGACACAGCGAATTAGAGGGAAAGGCCCGGCTTGTGCATTATTTCCTTCGCTTTAATTATTTATTCCCTCGACCGTCGAGGTGGCACTAAAAGCAGAATGTTCCCTTCTCTGAAATATTTTGTATAAATATATTATTACAGCATTTGAGGAAAAGCTAAACATAGGACAACTACAGAGAACAGAACCGACTCAGATGAACAATTTAAAAATCAGCAACTTGAGCAGGAAGCGCTCCGTCCAACAATCGGATCGCTGAGGACACGAAGACGCGTTTCGGGTCGCGTCAGGTGACCGAGGGCCGGCAGACGCTCCTGGGAGTCGGGGAGTGAGGGAGCCCGCGGCTTTGGGGAACCAGGGCCCCCACGGCTTTAGCCAGAGAGAACGCTCCGGCCCCCGGGCGAGGCTGCTCTCGACACAGAGGGCTATTCAGGTCACACTTGTCATGTGGAATTAAACAACGGCCCGGCGCCGCCGCTCCGCAGAGCAAAACGCCGTGCGCGCTCACACCGAGAGCGGGATGTTTGCTTCTGTTTCCCTTCTGCTCGTTGAGCAGAGGAACATTTCTGGGAAGGTGGCCGTTATGCAATCGAAGCTACTATTAAACTCATGTCGGCAAGGACTGAGACCTCAGATTGATGAGTCCCGAACACATTGTAGCTGAATATGTCGGCTTTTAAAGCAGCATTGTTAGCCAGGACAACAAGCTGTAAATATGACGATGACATATCACCTCAGAGTTGTTACAGACGTGATTATTGAAGCGATAGCAAACAAGTTGCCTATTTACCCAGTCGACAGACAAGCAACGCCGTTAGCGTTCATCTGGCATCATGTTGCTCTCCTCCGGCCAAATGTTAGTCACGCGATCGCTCTCCTGTTAACTCGGGTTTGATGTGAACCAATTGGACACATCTCTGACTTTCCCCACCAGCTCAGTGCTAGATGTGTTTGACCGCTTTGTTTGAGGAGTTCATCAGAGCTTGTTCTCTAAAAACAAATATTCTCTTCTTTTTAGCTTGGTTGTTGGTCTTCACCTCCTCCAGAGGGAACTCCTCGTTTCTTTAGCTGCTAAATGCTCCACTATGTTCACCAGCTGGTTGCTAACCTGGTCTGTCTGCAGTTTGAAGCTGGGCAGGGATTTATGGCAGTTAAGTCGAAGATCATAAAACCAAAAGAAGAGGCTGAATAACATTATTAGAGGTGCCGTGAGCCTGAGAAGTACTTGTGGCCTGCAGGTGATGTAAACACATGAACGGCTCTCTCAGAGGCCAATGTTTGGCTTGTAGCTGGGCGACTGTGGAAAGATGGAGGAGGTCCCTTTGTAGAAATGAAGAATTTATTCTAACTCAATGATTCTTATTTCCAGGTGATTACACACTGGAAAACATATTGGAAAACAGAGTAATAATAATATTCCAGGAGACATGCTACACACTGGCCCTTTAAGAGCCTTTAATTGGTCATTAGATGAAGTCATTTGACCCGATGAAGTCCCCGACTACGTACTTGTGAAAGTCCTCGATGCAGTGGATGTGGTTGGAGGCGTCCACGGTGAAGGGGATGCCGTCCAGGCTGCGGTGGCACACCACGCAGGTGAAGCAGTGGGGGTGGTAGGCTTTCCCCGTGGCCCGCAGGATGCGCTCCATGATGGGCTTGCTGCAGATGGTGCAGGTCTCCAGGGTGTTCTGTCGACACAAAACCCACAAACCCACGAGATCACGCAACAAACCTGATGATGGACCGAGTGAGTCTGATGATTCCTTTCCAGAGGCCGTCTTTGAGCTCTTGTACAATTAGCACTTGTCTGCTAATGGATTCTAAACCAGCGTGGACAATTTTGAAAAGTTTCTCTGCGTATTCTCCCCCCCCCCCCCCCCCCCCAGCTTCTCGCCGCTCGGCTCTCATTCGCGCCCCGCGTGTCCGATAAATCCACACCGAGGACCTTTAGCTGGGCTGTCCTCGAATGCCTCGGCAGCCCACGGAATCTGATTAGCGCTCGCGTCCAAACACAAACACACAGTCATTTTTCAGCCGCCCTCACCGGCACTTCATCCACCCGCATGCAAGAGTGCAAGCAGTAAATATTTCCACTTTGTGATGACTGCAGGTTTTCTGCAGCCAAGGCGACTGGGCAAGCGGCCCGCGGGGGGGACGGGGGGGGGATGTAGCGGCCGCCTGCTTCTGACTTATCTGCGGCATCTCTCTTCTTAATATCTACCAGGAGACGCCATTTGTTATTTCAATATTTCATAAATAACGACCGCCTCTCTAAACAGCAATGCAATTACTGGGGATGGATATATCATGCACGGGTGATCAATGTGCGGCCTGATGTGGCCGCGTGAGAAGGACGGGCCCCCCTGCTTCTCGCTCAGGCATTTCCTGGATCTCTGAGTCCCCCCCCCCCCAGCTCTCTCTCTCTCTATATGCGTTTGGCTGGAGAGTGCACGGTTCAGCTGCTCCAATTGGCTCCCACTGTAGCAGCGCGCCGCCTCAGTGTTTCCAAACAAAGCTCGGGGTGTGTAGCAACACTGCGCCGCGTCACCGGCTGCCTCCCAGACGCACCGCCGGCCCCCCGCCGCTTAAAAGGACACTTGTGCAACCCGCTGGGCCTAGGTGATCTCTCTCTCTCTCTCTCTCATTTGTAGTCCGCATGCTACTGAGCAAAGCCGGTAGGGGGGTTCAAAGAAACTACAATGCTAAAAAGAAAATGTTGCCGCGGCGACGGGTTAGAGCGCCGGATGTCTGCGGATGGAGGCTGTGGAAGGGAAAGGTGGTTTTAACACATGGCCGCCTCTCCAAAACACTTCAGGCATCCTTTCATGAAAAGCAATGTGTGCAGTCAAGCTCGGGCTTCTTAGTCGTCTCTCTTTTCCTTTTCTCCCCTCCTCCAAGACGGTAATAGAAATAAACATTATTCCCAAGGGCAACATTTGTGTACAAACAATGTCCACATTGCAATCCTGCTCGATCCTGGAAGTGGAATGAAGCCTTTAATGAGCTCGCTGCACCGAGAGCCCTCGAGGTTTGCCTCACGCGCGCACGTGGAAACCGAGAGTGGTGGAGGTAGAGAGAGAGAGAGAGAGAGAGAGAGAGAGAGAGGGGGAGGGAGGGAGAGGGAGAATATATTTGCAAACTGAGAACATGAGTAAGATTCCGGGGCCAAGTAGCACTAAACCATCCTCAACTCTTCCTCATCCGTTTGCATTCCCACTTACTTATTCTCATCTGCCCTTCACGTGGGAATACCTTGCCCTTGTTTAGCTTAACTAGAGCATATGATTTCGCGGCACACAGTTCCTCCGGGCCATTGTAATGAGTACAGTGCTCAAAAGACAAAAAAAATAAATGAATTCTCTCTTTCTCTCTCCGACGGTGAGATTCTATGACCTCAATAAATTCTTTCTGCTCAGCCTGCGTTGTTGTTGTTGTGTTTTTATTCGCTCCTGCCTCCTTTTATTTGGTGTGAGGTGACATTTAGCAAGGCCTGTTACACAAGCTCACGTCAAAACAGAGAGCGCACACAGGGTCTGTGTTTTGGGCTCAACCTCCACAGATGGTTTTGGGGATAATCAGCGTAAATCACTTCATGCCCTCTCCGTCCCACATCCAGGTTCTCTGCACTTTGCCACTAGAGGGCTGTATACGTCTGCAGATGTCCGGGTTTCTTCTTGTGCCCCCCCCCCCCTGACTAAATGTGATGTATTCAAGCATATGTATTCTTTTTTTCTCTCCTATCCCTCCCTCCCTTCCTCCTTCTCCCTCATACATTTCTCTAAGTGTTTGCCCAGAAGGCTAAACAAATGTCTAGGCAGATGAGGTGAAGTGAATTTAGGTCAGGCAGCCCTCTCGCTGATCCGAAGGGGCGAGTGGAAGTGTGTTTGAGTCAATTGTGCCCCCCCCCCCCCTTCCCCTCGTTGTGAGCCGATAGCTTTTTGCTAAAAAGGGGTATCGTGATCTGCCGCCGCCCCGCGCGGCCCGGCCGGACGCTACTCGGCAACAGGCCCGCAAATACCGTTTGACAACGCCGTCTGTTGGGATGACGGGTGTGAGGGAGCTACACCTCAGTCCTGTATTCAGTGGGATAACTTCACTCCTTTCCAGAGTGAAGTCAACTTGTAAGTTCTAACTTTATTGGATTAAATGAGAATATCTTCAAACTGCTGGAAAATAAATAACACAGAAAAAACAACAACTCTTCACTCCTCTATTCCTTTGAACACAGACCCCCGCTATAAGCATTAGGGCTACAACGCTTGGATTCATCGGAAGACCATTTTCTAAATGACTGACTAGTCTGAGTTATATTATCTAAATTATATTCAGTTTCCTACACGAGAAGCAGCAAAGCTCACACTTCAGCAGCACGAACCACACAAGCGTGGCACTTGAGAAAGGACGATTTACTGATTCTCATTCATGATGTTTAAATGTTTCCTGCAGCCCGAGTACTTCATGAAAACTGTAATATGGATCAATACTTGCAAGGGGCCACGGGTTCCTCCCCAAAAATAAAAAGGTCAAGAGGTGGAAGTCTGCTGTGGCGTGTTGCTAAGCTGGTCACCATCTCCGCAACACACACGTTTACACCCATCTTCTCCTTTTTTCCTTCCCTTTTCTTTTTTCTCCACGCGTCCTCGTCGGAGCCGACCCGCCTGGACTACAGCGAGACGGCTTTCGATTTATGACCTGGCACGCCGGACGCCCTCGGAGCGGCGCCAGATTTACCGACGAGCTGAATCAGTGTGCGTCCGGGCCGCCGCCGAGCGGGAATTAACGACACCGCGGTGACGGCAGCTCGGGCGACGTCTCACGACGGCTTGTTCGAGAGAAAGGCCCGAGCACCGCCGCCGCAGCCGCTTCCCTCTGCAGTGGAAAAGACACGCCGACTTGGTGGTGACCGATGAGTCAGATGACTGACCCTCCTACTTCCTGAGGGAAGGTGTCCGCTGACCTCATGGACCTCGACAAGCAGCCTCTCTTCCCTTTAATGCTTTAAGTTAAAACAAGGCCCTCTAACTGGTTATGAAACGGTCTCCGTGCAACACTGACGCGTCTATCTGACCTACATGCTGGAAGCCAACAGGAGATTTGCTATTTCAACAAAGCTCTTCCTATTGGCTGCTCGCGGGTCCGACTTCCTGCGTCATCAGACCAGAAGATGTAAAGCACGCCGACAGTGACGCTTTGTGTACATCTTAACCGTCATTAGCCTGGAAGCCGGTTAAAAAGAGATGTTTCTCAGATTATATTTGTGGTTACGGTAGATACTACATTTAATTTACCAATTTTTTTTTTAAATTTCTATCCTTTAAAAAAAAGAAGAAGAGCGATATAAAAAAAAAGCCAATCTTAGTTGGTCATTAAACAACGAATGGAGAATTGATTCACAGGGTTCTTACACATTTTGACCGATGGATTTCCATGACTTTTCCATGACTTTTCCATGACTTTTCACCAAATTTCCATGACCAAACTGAAATCTCGGTAAAACATGAACAATTTAGAACATGTTGCGTATTGAGAGCGTACGCCGGCTTTTATTTTGAGCATCTTTCTTTAAAAAACATTATTGCAAACTCGGTGTAAATTAACACGTGACTATAACACATTTCCATGACTTTTCCAAAACTTTTATGATTTATGTTTTTTCCATGACTTTTCCAGGCTTGGAAATGACCATTTTAAAATTCCATGACTTTTCCAGGTTTTCCATGACCGTACGAACCCTGGATTCAAAATGGATCCTGAAGAGGTCGATGACCAACCTGACCTTTAACACCAGCACACAAAGATAATAATAAGAAAAGTATTAATGTGTTAAAAAAAAAAGCTTTGGATAAACTAGCGGACTCTTCTCGTTTCTAGTCTTTATGCTAAGCTAACTGGCTGTGAATATATTAAGGCGGTACTGTATACATCTTCCTCGCTAACTCTCTCTCCTGAAAGTGAAACGCCTCAATGTCAAAATATTTCTTAAAACACGGCGCCAGAGAAAATACTGCTCCGTAGTGTTTGAAAACTGCTCGCTGACCATCAGGAAGACCCCACTTGACCGTCTGAGAGGCCTGAAAACCCTTGAGGTGGATTCCCGTCCCGTCCGGTGTGACGTAGCGGCCCTTTGTACAGTCGATGAGCGCGGCTCTCCTCCAGCACCACTGGAGAGTGCCCTCCGCAGGAAGCAGCCGAGTTACCTCACACAGCTGACTTGGCACCAGCTTCAGCTCATGCATATTTAAAAAGCCGATTTGGCAAGATGCCCGCATGTCCGTGTTTACAGACACTGATGCCGCTGCGTGAATACTAATTGCGGAATCAGTATCTTCTGTCACAGGGATATGTGTGAACGTCAGAGACATCGTACACTTAAAGAGTCATTCTGATTCATTTTGGCCAGTAGTCGAGGTGAAAAAAATAATATATTTTTTTCACCCACATTCTTGGGTCTGCCGATAATGCCAGAAATCGGCGTTGGACGGGAGCTCATTTAATTGATCACACACAGGGTTCTTACACATTTTGATTGATGGATTTCCATGACTTTTCCATGACTTTTTCATGGCTTTAAACCAAATGTCCATGACCAAACTGAAATGAACAATTTAGAAAATGTTGCGTATTGAGAGCGTACGCCGGCTTATATTTTGAGCGTCTTTCTTTAAAAATCATATTAATTATTTCAAACTCGGCGTAAATTAACATGTGATTACAACAGATTTCCATGACTTTTCCAAAACTTTTATGATTTAAGTTTTTTCCATGACTTTTCCCGGCCTGGAAATGACCATTTTAAAATCCCATGACTTTTCCAGGTTTTCCATGACCGTACGAACCCTGACACATTCGCACGGCCCTCCCCTGATCCGTCGTCTGCCCGAGCCACGGAGCTGGAGCGGTCTGAGTGAGTTTCTATCGCCTGGCCGGTCGAGCATCTCCCCCGCATTCACATTCAGTTCGAAAGTTGAACTTCACATATCAGTGATTGCTTTCCAGCGAGCGTCTCTCGCTTGCGTCCTGTTCACCCGTCTGTGTGGCGTGAGGGAGCACATGGCGATGTGCCAACATGACCCGACTCCTTTTCGAAAACCCTGTCTTTTATGAGAGCATCATGTGAATCACCCACATCTGCTGCCTGGACAACTAAGGTACAGTATGTCTGTGTGTGTGTGTGTGTGTGTGTGTGTGTGTGTGTGTGTGTGTGCGACCATGTCACACAAAGAGAACGCGATTCTCTTCATGGTATTTTTTGGTAACTCCAGAGGACCGGCGACCTTGAAAACCAGTGTCCGTGTGATTCCGCTTCTGACACTTATCTATGTGAAGGCCGGCCAGTCAGAGTTGAGCGGGCAGCCCGCTCCCCGAGTGCAGCTCGGCGCGGGCCCCGTCTCGTCGGCGTGACAAACTTGCCAGACGGCCATGGTGATTTGTTGTTTTTGTTGACATCTGTCTGGACGCTTTACGAGCAGCCTCGGCCCGAGGATCCTCTTCGCTGGCGGCGTTCCAGCAGGCGTTCACCTTTTTCCAGTTACCGACACCAATTTCCACGGTCAAAAAAAATGGCATGCGCCAAAGGAGATTCAAATATTCATGTAACTGCCTCTGTCTCTCTCGGTCTCTGGCAAAGTGGCCGGCCTGCCCGTCTGCCTCTCCGCCTTAATTTCAGCTCCGCAGCAGAATGTGACCCCTCTGGACTCTGGGCAACGTCTCCTGCTCTGGTTACAGAGAGGAACTGACAAAGAACCCCGGCAGTAGTTCTCCCATGCCATGAGCCGGAGTGACATTGTGGTGGGTCAGCACTGGGCCACAGATATATATTTCTCCTGGGTGGAGGAGGGTGGTGGCAGAGAGAGAGAGAGAGAGAGAGAGAGAGAGAGAGAGAGAGAGAGAGAGGAGAGAGAGAGAGAGAGAGAGAGAAAACACAAGGTTGGGTTGAAGAGGGACCCGGTGTTTTGGAATAGCTCCGTCCTAGTCTTGTCCAAATAGCGTACTCTATTCTCCCCCCACCCCCAACACCCCCCCACACACAGGCACCCGCACACGCGTGTCTTGGCATGTCCTGAGATGTGAACCCCTATTCATGCAAGTGCTATCTAATTGGCTCCCTCCTTTGAGGATTTAGACCGAGTTAATCACGTCTGAACATACAGAACTCAATTAGAACTCCTCCAGCTAATGCAGACAGACATGAATATTTGATGACGCAGTCAGCAGAAAAAAAACACGCTGGTCCGCGTTGGTGCCTCAGACGTCACAAGTTTAAAACAAATGCCGCAGCACTGAAGCGCATGCGTACGTGTGTGTGTGTGTGTGTGTGTGTGTGTGTGTGTGTGTGTGTGTATGTGTGTGTGCCATCTCCGTATCCTTCACATGGAAGTGACAGGTGTGTGGGCGGCGTGCAGTCGTTTCTAACTGCAGCCGCGTGGGAGCAGCAGCGCTAACTTTGTTTCCCTGCGCTGTGCGCTTGACATCGGCCGGGGCCTGGCTGTGGCTGTGTGTGTGTGTGTGTGTGTGTGTGTGTGTGTGTGTGTGTGTGTGTGTGTGTGTGTGTGTGTGTGTGTGTGTGTGTGTGTGTGTGTGTGTGTGGGGGGGGGTCGTATCGGCCCTCTCTGAATGGCAGCAGGGTCCCCGGGGGCAGTTCTTGGGGATATCCCATAGTTTGGTGGGAGAAGAGTCCGCTATGATTCTCTGTGGAGGACATCCATAGCCAGCAGCCCTGATACAGCTGGCACCACGCCGGTCGCCACCGTCGCAAACGTCCCTTTGCGATTGAGATCGAATGAGTACGGTGCCTTTGATCTCACTTCAATACGGTAAACATGACCAGAGAAGGGGCTCCTCGCCTTTTCTTTAGGGTCAGATGTAGAAAGTAGACGACGGTTACAGCCCGTCTATCCAGAATGTCTTAGAACTAAACTGTGAGTTGAAAAAGTTAGGGAAGCTTTCAAATATGAACAGTTCTTCCAAAATGTGCCACCCCATTGTTTTTTTTAGTCAATTGTTATTGTCAGGTTATAGTGATAGGTTTTATAGTTGGTAGTGAAACTTGCTGGACTGCATAGTGACCAGGAAGTGACACAGTAAGATAGGTGTGGGCATCGCGTGGCACGCAGAGCGAGGCTGTGAAGTTCAGGTTTGACTGAACTTCTTCACAGACGTTACGGATTTGTTTGCTTTTAACTATTTAAACTTTGAGAGCTAATCATTTAAAATTGTTTATCCATTACTCTCTTTACAAACAATTTAAAGAGCTGTTGCCATTGACAACCTTTGGTTGGTGGAGTGGTGTACTCTCCTGGAGCTATCTGAATAGTTACTCTCTAATTATATATATGAACAAACAAACATATACATACATATTGTATTAATTTCCAATGGTTCCACATACAGCGCCATGCTGGCAAGGGCAGAATTCCTCTGAAGGAAATACATAGTTAAAAACCAGTGTCCTCCGTATATGGAGGAAAAGTCCCCCCAGATAATCTGTTCAATGCTACCAAGAACAAAGCAGGTATCAGAAAGCCCAACGTCAACCCTTTCATCTCGTCTCAACATACTGGAGAAGTGCCACAGACTGACAGTTCAGGTTTACCCAAATGATGGAAATCAATTAAATCTTTGGAAGCAATGTGGAATTGCTGTTTTCTGGTCTCTGAGAATCACTTCTTTTTGGCTGGGACTTTTCCCACCATCAAAGCCGATTGTATATGAGAGAAGGAGATGCCAAGTCTCTGAGGGGAGGTGTAGTCTGTTTATTCGGAATATACTGGAAAACTATTGCACCAAAAATGAATCAAACATTGGAGCCGCCCAAAATAAGTCCCACAGTTCCTTCTTTGATTTTCACATTAAGTATGTCTCTTGGATTATTTTAGATTGCAGTACCTTGTGTATCAAACTTGTGTTTGTGGCTGATGCAGACATCTGCATTTTCCTCAACACTTAGCAGAATAGACCCATTACAAAAGTTATACATCTAAAAATAAGACTAATGTGGTGAGGAGAGGAAATCAATAAAAACAGAAAAAGTATGCTCTGAACAAAAGCCTCTAAATGTGGAATATCTTTGTGTATACGATGAGCCTTTTTGGTAAATCCCATAGAAAAGGGGGTTTCTTAAAGAGGGTCCTTGCTGACGATCGAAATTCACATTAAGAGTTTGTGCTGGAAGAAGTGAGTCTGCATTTGAAAAAGTATTCCACAAAAGAAAAGCAGCAGATAGTTGAGCCATAAAAAACTAAAACAAAGAGGCAAAATGAAGGGAGCGAGCGGGTGAGGCTGACATCACCACTTTACAAGACAGAACAAACAGACACGGAGGGGTTAAATCACGAACGCCTGCTGGTGACTGGCAGCTGCCACGAGCCCGACGTGGACAATCTGACCAGAGAGTGCAGCCAATGAGACGAACCATTCATTTTAAATAACAGAGCCAAAGTACAACACCAGATAATGAACGTAATTACATTCAAGCGACTGGCCGTCCGTGACCTTGGTGAGCTCCGAAATCCTGTCAAAAGAGGCAGAAATAGATAACGCTTTCTTTTTTGGGGTGTGCGGACCAATCCATATCTCTTTTATTACTGCTCTTTCAATAGGAAGCTCCGCTCCTGGCGCGACCTTGTGTTACTCACATCAGTCTCATTACAGTTCACATAAAACCGGCTGCACTTTAGATGATCTATATTCAAGTGAAGTGGTAGTATAAACAGCAAAGTGGAGGTGTGACGGCCTCAAACAGGGAAGCCTTTCTCACAAGTCCATGGTGTCAGTTTAGCAGACTGAATGGATCTATAGACCTGCATAAAAACCGGAAGCCAAGGGCGGTTGAGCAGCCGTTTTAAAGCCAAATAACTTGGCTGGAGAAATGCTGGAGGAATTTGCGAGGAAGCGGCAACAAAGCAGAGAGGGAGGACATCGACTGAACTGAAGAACAGTAGTGGTGGCAGCTTGTGTAAGCAATTAACCTCGGTGGCACCGAAGCCCACTAGTGAACTAGTGAGACCAGCAGCAGACACGGGGAGAGTCCGTGTTGCTCTCAGCGCTGCTCACTAATACGCTATCCTGGTTAAAAGAAGACCTGCTTACGTGAAATGAGACATGAAATCACTAAACGGGTCATTTCAAATAGACGTGGTGACATTTCGGGTTGGATTCTTAAGACGGTGGAACGACTGCCGGGACAAAGCGGCTTCATTTGCTTTGAGAGGTCCATGAATGCGGCCGCAGCTGCTTTTAGTTTCTTGAATACAGGAAGGAACGTCCAACGCTCTCGTCCTGAAGGTGTCAGTCCTGGTGGATGTGGTTCCCCGTGTCAAGTCCAGTCCAGCCCCGGTTCCTCCTGACCCTTCCCGTCCAGCCCCGGTTCCCCCTGTCTCTTCGCCTGGTCCCGGTCCCCGGGCTCCACATTCCTGTCCTCTGGCCCGCCCCCCGGAGGCCGTCCCTCGGCCGGTTGGTCGTCCACTGGCCCGCCCCCCGGACTCCGCCCGCCATACCCTTGGCCCCTCCTCCGGCTCCCCTCCACCCACCCGTTTTGGACGTCTGGAATCCGTCCCTTAAGGGGGGGGGGGGGGTACTACTGTCAGGTTCTGGAGTGTGTGTCTTGTTTTGAAGTTCTTGTGTCGTCTGTCTCCCTGTGATTGTCTGCCGTGCTCCTGATCGTTTCCACCTGTGTGATTGCTGGCCCCGCCCTCATTGTGTCCACCTGTGTCTCGTTCCCCGTTGTCCAATCACCTCTCACCTTGCCTGTGTATGTAAACCCTGTTCGTCTCTTTCCCAGTGTGGCTTCGTACCGTTTGGTCTGAGTTTTTGTCGTCCTTTTCGTATTTTGAGGATTGAACATTGTTTTTTGCAGTTATGTTGGCGTTATGATACATTGAATGAAAAAAAAACACACAAATCATAAACAGTATTGAAATCCCACGGAAGGGATTCCAACTCGTGTTTCCGTCATTCCAACCACAGAGCACTACACTCGCCGCGTACCTGGACCTAATCTCATGACGCGGCCTGCCAAATTGCAGCACTTTTCCTCTTGAGTGGAGCACTCTTCTAAAATGCATCACGCCTCACATCTTTGCTCTCAGCGAGCTCCAGCAGGGACTGTGCTCTTCAAGAATGTAAAGGAAGAGAATAAAAGAAGACCCAAACCTTCAGCTTTCTGCAATTTACTATGCATTTAAGGTGGTAATCTGAGGTTGTTTAGTGTGAACCCCGGTCCTCATGTTTTGGGTCAACACATGAAAACATTCTAATATGCCACATCAGTGGATCCTCATCTAAGAGGGCGATTACTCGCCACCGAGTGGTTAAATACTTTAGTTTCATCGTCGCGCCCCACTGGGTCACCCTCCTGTTTGTGAATATCGAGATGCGCCGTGATTCATTTGATACAGTTAGCAGCTGAAGAAAAAAAAAAAAAAAGAGGACAAAAGTCAGCAGCAATGCTTTGAATCCGCTGGGAAATAAAAAGTCTCACGTGGGAGCTTTCTTGGAAAACACTTGGCGGCACTTAAAGTCAAAACTAAAAGTCCAAACTGCAGAGTTTGCTTGAGGTTCCGTACTTTGAGTCTCATGTGTGCAAACAAGGAAAGGGGGAAAGATGCTTGGACACCTCAGGCATCAGACAACGGGAGGAAACAAAATCTAACAAATCCCATTGGTGACACGTGAACACGATTACGGAGCACTCTATGCAAAAGAAAGAGACATTAATCGGCCGTATGTGGAGTTTATCGTTGCGTATTCAAATGGGCGGCGATAAGGCCTCCGCCAAACACAGAGGCTGATCGCTGCCCCGAGACCGGTTTGACCACATCCCGGATGTAGACGGGGCCGATCCATTCGCAGCACGGCTGCTGATCGCCTCCTCTGATACATGGCACCTTTCGGGATGGCAATCAGCTTTGCCATTGCAAAATGTATGCCGGGAATTCCTGGCAAAGGGGATTATTGGTTGCTGCTCATATAATATAATATTAGAGGTTAAGAACAGAACGACAATGTGCAGTCAAAAAAAGTCTCGTTGCTGGGAGAGATTCCTCGACTGACTGACTTGAACTTTCCCCGTCTCTCTCTGGGATATGACGTTTCTCTGCAGAGACCCAACTCTCACGCTCTAATCATACGGAGGCATATGACCCCGAGGATGAGAATAAAAGAAGAAGAAATTACTTTCATTAAGAAATTCAGATTCCCCCATCCTTTTGATCTTGTGCCAGAAGAACATTTATGCTGATGAAATGCATAAATAAAGTTCTTAAATTATCCCACTCCTCTTTAGCGCATGTATCAAGAGTTGGAGAACTTCCAGAAGAGACAACTACAATCTCGGTGAGTGCCTCTGAAAAGGGGATGATTTAAGAGATGGCCTGCCACTGGTTTTGCTTTACTGGTAAATTGGCCATCGAGCCGTCTCCTGCAAGTGAGGGAAATATTACAGATGTGTCAGAGGAATCACCGATGCGATTGAATCTATTTATTTGGGGCAAATACTCATCGGTGCAGGGTGTTGACGTTATTTTTTAGCTGCCCCGGTCGTCACCACGCTCCACCCCTCATGCACTAAAATCAAAGCAACCCACATTGTTACAGAAATCGATGCAGCAGAACCAGAGAGGATTTATTTTTCCTGTCACGTGTTCTCCTTCCTCGTCAAAAACCTGGCACGCTCATTGCCCACAATGCAACTCTGCCTGCATGGAGCTGCTGGCCTACTCTATCTCCACCCCCCCGGAGTGACTCAACGCTGACTCAAGTGACATCACTTGAGGAGATTCAAGTCTTTAGTAGGTGGCTGTCGCGGTGAAGCAATTTTGGTGGTAATGATTAGCTCAACAGTTCAATATGCTGTATAAATGATATTTATCTGGATTTTAGGGAAATATAAATATGTTCCATGCTCGGGATGGAGGGAAAGCCAAAGCCTGCAGGACCCGCCGGACTGGGTGTCTTCATTTGTCCTGCAGCCGATGTCGAATGTGAGGGCTGGACATTGTCCCCCTCTTCCAGGGGATTAGGCTGGGTCGAAAGTGACAGTGAGAGCAGTGGTTTACCCACATTTGACATTTAAAAAGAAAAAGAAAAAAAAGAATCTTTTCCTCGTGTGCTTCATTTGAATCAGGAGACGTTGAGCTTCATTCAGGTTTTAAAACAAACTGAATCCAATGATATTTCTTGATACATATTTCTTCATGACAACCAGAATGAAAGTCACAGTGAAGGCATTTTACAGTCAAAGCCATTTCCCATTGTAAAAGGCTGATTGCCTTGCACAGACACTTCTAGGAATGACCTTCAAACTCAGCCATGTTCTTGCTGACAATAGAAACTCCATCACATCCAGGCTTTGACAAAACCGAGCGATTTTCTAAAGAAACCGAATGAGGGAAACAACTTCTGCAAAACAATTTCCTTGCGGTTTTGCCGGATGATGCGTCTGTCCTGAACATGTTGTGCAAGGAAATACTCACGTAGATCCACAACAGATAACGATTCAAAACTAAAATAAAAACAGATTGAGTTTTCCCAGAAGGAGTCTCAGTCAGTCTAGTTCTGGCCAGAAGACTGATTAAGATAGTTCAAATGAGACGAGAGAGGAGGCAGAAACTCCTGCTTTAAGTAAACCATGAAGAGAATTAATACCGTTAGACTCTAACAGGATTTTAACACTCAGTTAATATTATTCAAACCATATCTGACTGCTTTTCAGCTGTAACTCCAGATAGTTATGCATCAGCTCACTCAATGCTGGGCGTGTGAAAACAATATAATTATCATCTAATTCACCAAGGAAGAGCCGTCTAGAAATCCACTATTGTAAAAAGACCATGAACGCATCTCTGAGATCATTGTTGGGGGGTAACAGGTGAATCCTCGTTCAGGTCGTCATGGTGGGCAGCCATGACAACGCTGAGCCATGTTGATTCATCTCAAAGCTGCTATTAGCGGTTCGCTATGTTGTCAACATCAACAAAAGGCAACAACTGTCTAAATTGCTAAAATGATTGGTCACGTGGGGACGGCATACAACTGTGAACAACACATAGACACACTATCATATTATAAAGTCAATATGGCTAAAGTGTTGGCAAAGAAGTAGCGGATTTATACATCCAGCATACACAGAGCAACATTCCTTTAGAATCAGGTTCAAGTCCTATAATCACTTCATGACTTCCAGTGAAAGTGATCAATAATGCAAATGGGATTGGACTTGGTGAAGAGGTCATTATGACTTATTGAGGACTTGACTTAGGACTTGTCAGTCTAGACTTTGGACTGAACACGGGTCTGGCCATGACTTGGTACTTGAGACTTGGTCCCATCTGAGAACACATTCAAAGGCCGTACGTTCTGATATCAAACACAAGATACTGAACGCATGACTTGTGAGCTACATTATTTCAGCATCTTTTTGCGTCTACACCCTTCAACCGTATCTGAATTGCTTAACTCCAAGAAATCCTTTTCAGGGGTAGATGAAAGGCAGTTTCACTGCGTGACCCAAGACAAAACCAAAGAGGGTAAAAAAAGAGGAAATGAAGTTGTGTGTGCCGGGCTTTGATGAAACCCAACGTGGTTGCCTGGAGTAAAGACATCTATAAACATTCCAGGCACAAGCCTACCAATGTGCCCTCCCCTGAATTCATAATGTGGACATTTGAAACATGGACACATAAACAACCGGAGAGAGCCAAAGACTTGGCGGTGAGGCAGCGACCACAAAGAAGTAGTGACTTACAATATAGCAAGGCTCACAGAACGCCTTCTTCTCCACGGCGTAGAAAGGCTTGCCGCGCAGCTTGGTGCTGCAGGTCATGCAGACGAAGCAGTCGACGTGGAAGACCTGGTCCATGGCGGTGCAGCCGGTGCCTTCACCCACCACGTTCTCTCCGCAGCTGGCACAGCGCCCTGGGGAGAGGAAGAGGTGGGAGGCTGAGCACAGATTCAGTGTAAATACAGATATTCTGAGGTCAGATAACATTCATCGGCGCCCCGACAGTCGCCATCCGCTGACTGGAAACACCATCCAGACCAAACAAATGAACGAATGATCCCACCGTGCAGACTGATGAGCGAGACTCTTTCCAGGCACTGGCAGACGCTCTGATCATAATAAACCTGATGGGAAGCGTCACGAGGAAAAGGCTTTGCCAGGAGATTTACTGTATGCTTCTTCTCAACACGGTCAAAATAATCACGTTTGATTCTGTGGATTTATCATGAATAGTTTCATGATACAAAGAGATGCGTCAAACAGGGAAAACTAATGATAATTTCCATGATCATTTCTATGGTCACTTACAAAGTTGCGTACAAGAAGGAGCTGATTTATGTGCCCCGGTGTTCCAGGAATAATGGTCTCTGACTCACTCTTTTCCCCAAAGACGATGTGAGGCGACTCGGAGTCGGCGCTGTTTGACTCATCGGTGATCAGAAACCCAATCACAACGGTTTATTGCCACGTAAGTTACAGGAATTAGGCTTGGTGAATGGTGCATGACAATGCCTGCACAGCCCAACAGTATGAGACACAATATTGTAAACAAACAGTAAGTTAAAACAAGTGTATTTTAATAGAGAAAATATGTGTAAGGGTGTGTAACTGTAGAAATTGTCCTGAGGATGGAAGAGTCTGAGTCGCCAGGGAAGACTGCATCGTACCAGCCGCTGATGGAGGAGCAGAGGATGGACTCAATGGCCGCAGTGTAGAAGTGCACCATCATGGTTCATTTAGCTGAGGCTCATGGGTATTGTAGTAATTTGAACCATCTTTCCCTAAAGCGGCAATGGCAAAAAACTGATAAAAAAAACAGTTGCCAACACAGAAAATAAATAATTAACCATTTGCACGTTTTTTTCTCGAGTCAAATTAATCAGATTTGGTCAATGCGGAAAGATTGTGGAAAGTTTGTAGAAACTGCTGAAGAAAAGTTCTGGAAGCTGGAGTTGGCGTCCCCAAATGGCTCGTTTCCTTTCATTAACGGTTGAAAACACAAAGGAATTAAAATTCCAATAATAATAAGACGAGACATCAAGTCATAATGTTTGATATGGAAATAGGTCATGTTGAGCATTGAAGAGGAGAGTTGGGGCCTAATTGATTATCAACAGTTACGGATGAGCTTCCTGCTGACAAATCGTTTCTTTAAGAACTAGAACTAGTTTACTGATGGTCACGTCCGCCTGACCACTCACTGGGAGTTGTTCAGCCACCGGGTCCATGAACCGGGTCTGCCGCCCGTGGATCCACCTCGCTCCGGCAACGTGGAGCCGTCCCTTTAAACAAAGTCAGAAGTGCCTAATCTTCTATTTCAAACACCCGGATAAGGAAGGATTAAATACTATAATTATGCCACATTAAAGAAACCAAACGCGTCGCCAAAGTGTGACACAGGCGACATCTATTGCAACTAAATCGGGCCTTGAAGTGATAAAACTTTAGAAGTACAAGCAAGTCTTTGGAAGAAAGGGGGCACAAGTGAACGGATATTATTGCGCCAGAAAGAGCCCGATTGCATATTGCGGGACATGGCATTTGGATATCTTTAATTGAGTCGGAGATATCTCTAATTGAGTTTAAGATGTCCTCGACTCAATGCAAGTTATCTTCAAACCAATTAATAACACTGTCAATTTAATTACTGGTATCTTACAATAATAGGGTTTAAAAAGATATCCGAGTGTTTTATTTTTTAACACATCTGAAGCCCGATGCAATCTCTCAGAGGAAGCATGATACAGTATATTTAATTAATTAAAGTCGAGTTGTATGGGGCGGGGGTGGGTTCCTTTTCATTTTTTGGGCTTCATCTAAACGGCTGATCCGGAGCGATGATTGACACCCTGTATGTTCTGAACGGAGCAGTTCAAGCGTGTCACAGACGGAGGCGAGACACTAACCGGGGGAGATAGAGTATCTGATGCTCGCATTTTACACAGTTCACACTCGCTGTTTTGCATATCGAAAAATTCAAACGGGGCGTCAAGTGGAAATCTGTCTCAGGTATCAGAGAGCAAGTTTTGCAAGTCGTGTGTTGTTGAGATCAAATATCTGCTCGACTGCGAGGCCCACTAATGGTGTTCATAATCTCAGATAACTCATTATCTTGCCTCGGTGGAGAGAAGTTGCTCATGGCGGTTGCAACTTTCCCAGCAAGATTCTGGAAGAAATCCTCGTTGAAACGCTGTGATTTGTGCCGCGTATTGACTGGGGACGCGTTAGGGAAACAAAAGGGCTGACGGATTGCCGTTGAAGATGTTTAGCTGTTAACACTCTGAATCCTGATCACGGCATCTTCTCTTGTACGTTAATTTGTCGACTGCTGTCATCCGCAACTTACGGGGTTTTACTGTTTTGTCCCCCCCACACACACACACACACAAAAAAAAAAGAAAGAAAAAGAACCCGCTATTGGTTTTCATCTGCTCCCACGGCTCTATCCACACCTCAATTACGGCTGCCTTACCTACTGTACAGGGAGGCAGATTAAACAAACTAGTGAAGGCACGTCTCGGGGGGACATGTGGGTGTCAGCGGAATCACAAGCAGGGTAATCACTTCAGAGAGCCAGAGGGAGAGAGAGAGCGAGCGGGAGACAGAGACGGAGCACGCCGGGCCCGTTAGTGGCTTCGGATCACAGGCCATCTTCAGTGAGGGGATGAGAATGCCAAACAAGTCTTAAAGTAGAGAGGAAGGAAACCTCTCGGAAATCCCTTTTCCTTTTGGCGGTCTGTAATCGCGAGGGCCCTCAGGAGCGATTTGTGCGTGGCAGTGTGCACGATTTTACCCCTCACACACACACACACACACACACACACACACACACACACACAAACACACAGGTCTATACAAACACAGACGCATGTATATAATGTGCGCACAGAGCCCACACAGGAGCTCACATGGAACACAGCGGTGCTTCCCAGTCTTCCCATTTCTAAATATTGCCCAAAATGGACAAATTGACAGCGAGTCTGACGGCGGGGACATCGCCGGATGTCCTGCCAGACACGCCGCTGCGATCGTCCAGCTTGTTCGTCGTAGTACTCGATCGATCATTCGGACCATAAGATGTCCTTCGGGATTTCATATTACAGCCCGACCGGTCATACACAGATGGCTACTTTGTTTTCTGACCTTCAGGCCTTTAATAATGTGATGATATCCAGTTTGAGACAAAAGAAACCAGCAAAACATCTCACAGTCAAGACGCTGGAACCAGTCCAGCCCTTTCACGTTGGAGAATCTAACAGCAGAGAACCGTCGCCTAAAGAATAACTGACACGCATCGAGATGACTGAAGATCAACTGAATAATCTCTTCATCGACAAAATCAGTCCAGCTCTATTTTTACTATTAATAAATCTTTCCATTATTTTAAATTCATTGATTTTTTTGTTCAGTCACTGAAATGTTCGAAGTTCTCAGAGCCCAAGGTGGTGTCCTGTCCGATCAGATGTCAAAAAAACGTGCGCGCAAAACGGCTGAGCTCCTATGTCGGCGCTCGCATCGCCGTATCAACAGCTGGCCGCTCTGTCCATTCGCACCCTTTTTTTTCTTCTTTTTTTTTTTTTCAGCGCAGCCTTTTTTTTTTTTGCCTTAGGTGCTCGGGATTAGGCGTGCGCCCAAATTTTCTCTATGCAGGAAAAACCCTGCATGAGTGACTTCTAACCAACCGAGCATCATTATTTAATTTTACAGTGCTTTATTTATATTTACATTTACATATATGTTGTGTATATGCTGTGTATATATATACATATATATTTTATTTTATGTTATTTTGTATTATATATTTCACTTTGCACACTTTACTTTATGCACTGTCACTTTCTTTCTTTCTTTCTTATACTTATATTTTATTGTGTTTAGTTTTATCGGGCTGCTTCTGTTGTCACCAAATTTCCCCTTGGGGATTAATAAAGTATATTTCATTTAATTTCATTTAACCAACTAGCCAAACGATCGTCAACTGGTGTTGTTAAAAAACAATTCCTGCGTCTGAGGACTAAAGTTATCGCGCTCTGAAAGAATCCTCAGATCCCTCACGTTCTACAACGCGTCTCGTCGCGTGGCGAGAACATACAATCCACAAAGCGTGAACATGTAAAGCTCCTCTTTAGTTTCCTCCGACAGTCCCGCTGTACGATAACAGACGCCGTTACAAGGCCGCGAGTTAATTACTTCACGTGGCTGCGTGGAAAGTGAGCAAATTATCAATTTTGCGACACTACTTCAATTGGCTTCTTGAATAATACAGCACGGCAATTGAAGCCCCCCTTCCCCCCCCCCAAGGAGATGATCGCAAATACTTTCGAATAATTTCAGCTGGGCATAAAGGAATCATGAAAGGTCTCACCGCTCCCCAGCGGCCCTTCGCGAGGGGGAAAGGAACCGGAGTCTTAGTATCGAAACTTCAAATAGTTCCTGTAGAACCAATGCAATGGTGACGTGGGGGGGGGGGGGGAGGTTCATTTACACTTTACTCGCTTTCCTTTTCATTCCTAAACCCTCAGAAGTGTCTCTTCTCTGTTACATCGAAAGTCAAAAGGACTGAAGAGAAAATCTTTTTCTTCTTCTATTCTCTCTTTTATTAAAGAAGCGCATTCCCTGTGAGCTGCGGAGGCTTAGAATGGTTGGACAATTTAATTGGATAAAAGCAAAAGATTAAAGAGGCCCTGACTCTGTTCCATAAATAATTGATTTCTAATGTATTTGTAGTGGCAGTGAGACGCTGTTGTTTGGGAACGGGGGATGTTGAGTGGCAGAACGCTTCAGATTTTCCCTCAGTCTTCGCCTTCTTTGTTTTTTCACGCCGGGATATTGAAGCGGCATGAAAGGCAGAGAGGGAGCACACTTGCAGCTCAATTTGATCTTACATCGTCAGAAATCAAAGATCGTGCATGTAAAGGAGGATCGCAAGGAACTTTTTTTTTTTTTTTGGCGGAGACCAAACTTTTTCGCACTATGTTACTAAAGAATACAATTCTGCTGGTGCAACCCTTGCAAACCCCAAAAGGCAAAGCCAGCAACTGTAGCTTCATATCCAAAACTAATAAAAGAACCATGGATTTTGTGGTTCCATTTCGGGACTTCAGCTGAAGTTTTTTTCTTGTGCTTGGATTTGAATATCCGAGAGTAAAGAGTACACGTGTTGTTCAATATTAACAACGCTGAGAGGAATGCATCCAGACGTGACTAGTAGAGAACCTGGACACGACTAATTATCCACCTGTACTTTTCAACACGGTTTTCCTCCCACGAATGATGCATTGATACACCATGAAAAAGGGGGGCCGGACAAAAGGTACAAAGTCGTAACAGCTTCTTTCCACGTCGTCCAAGACGGAAACAATAAGAAAACCACAGGTTGGTGGGTGGTTAACAGCGGAAAATAACTCCAACACGTTGGAGTGGGTAACTTCCGATTGCCCTCCGCGCCGCCCCGACAATGCTGTGGCCTTCAGTCGCCTTTCGTATGACAAGAGAAATAGCTGTCATCGCTGTATTTCAATCTCCCAATCCCCCCCCCACACACACACACACACACACACACACACACACACATTGCCTTTAATCTCATTCTCAATGTCAGCAAACGGCAATCTGCAGAGCGCTGGACGACGGAGGATAGGCGAGCCTGTGCCACCAAGCATTACGGCTCGGCCTGTCAGGGCCCGCGGCGGCGAGGGGGGGGGGGGGCGGACACAGAGGGGAGGGGGACGGACAGAGTGTAGGTTACATGTTATAGAAGCAGGTTGGCAGGAATGATGTGGTGGAGGGGTCCCAGGGGGGCGAGGGCGAATAGGGGGAGGGGGAAGAGAGAATGAGAGAGAGAGCAGGGAACAGGTGAGAGCGCGTGTGTGGGCGAGTTCAGAGACGCCTGGGTGTGTTTATGCGTGCCTGTGATCCGTGTGCGTCGGCCCGCCTGCGTTCGTGTGCGTGGAGCGTGCCGCATGGCGACTCGTTCCCGAGGTCAAGCGCTCACTCACAAATGAAATCTAGCAACGCGAGCGCCCGCGAGCCTCAGCTGGGCTCGCACGGCAGCTGATCTTGCAAGCCTCAGTGGAGCCGTCTCAACGAGGCAGTGTAGCAAGCGGGGGGCGGGGGGGGGGGGGGGGGGGGGGGGGTTTGGTCACCTCACGTGAACCACTGCCATAAAAAATAAAAAGGCGGGACTTCTGTTGCCGGAGAAAGAGGAGAGCACCATGCTGGCACAATGCATCAGCTCAGAAACTAGAAAGCAGCATTGTGAGGTCAGCGGCGGTGCCGGGACAAGGGAACAGAAATGGTAACAAGGACCCATAAACTATGCTAAAATAAAAAATAAATAAAAAAAACGGGTGTTCATGTTTTGTGAACTAAAAAAACTAACATGATCAATGACATGCAGGATGATGACATAGCTAAGATCTCATTCAAGAACCGAATTAGAGATGGTTTGAATAGATGACGAGGAGGTTTTTGTAGAATTTCTGACAAATTTGTAGATTTCAAATGAATATACATAAGAAAATATAAACCAGATCTTGGAAGTCAAATCCACAGTCTCACACGCACACGGCATCGCTCTTAAAAAAGGCAGCTGTGATGGATCATCCGTGGCCATTGTGTTGTATAATCAGTTTTTTGCAGTCATATATCATAATCCACTGGAGGTGGCATAGTGAGGCATGGGCTTTAGACTAGTTGCCATGTCACCAGACTGCCTCATACGACCCCCCCCGCCCCTGGGTGGTCGTTGACCTCCTTCCAGCAGCATTATGCTCCTCTGTCTCAGAGTGTACCGCAACATACAGACACACACACACACACACACACACACACACACTGCACAGCGTGGCACAACAAAGAGGCAACACTCGGCTGTGATTGGAGGAAATCCTCTCGCAGTGAAAGGCCCTTCAAATTGAAATGGACAATAATCCCATTGGAGGTGAAAGAACAATTATTCTCAAGTTTAAAAAAAAAAAATGTATTCATGTATTAGGATTAAAATACATATTATGAACTGCACTTATTGTATTGTTACATTTTGCCCTCGTTTTTCTTTTCTTTCTTTATTAAAAGCACAGTGTGTAGGATTTAGTGTCATCTAGTGGTAAAGTTGCAGTTTGCAACACTGTGGGCTTTTTGTCAGTCCGAATAAGGCCATATTGTTTCCATGAAGTTGTCCGCACTTGTCCACAATCTGATTTCATGCTACATGTGCTGTTGTGTATTTCGCAAGCTAAATTCTTTTAATGTGAAGCAGCTGCAGCAGGAAGTGTTGTGTTAGCTTTAGCATTCATGCTGATGCAGTTGGAGAGAGGACAGCGAACACCGAGGCGTTAGCGAACAAACCAAAACATTCAGGGCGGGAATATGGCGGACTCCACCACTTCTGGTGAAAACTACTACGACATGGAAAGGTAATTAAAGAATGAAAATATATAGACCGACTACTGCTGACGAAACGCAGACCATCAATTGTATAAATTACAAGGGTTTGATTTGATCATAACATCATAAGAAACACAACTTTAAAGCCCTTTTTCTCTCCAACAGGTTTAAAGAACTTTTTTATGTTTGAAAATGTCTCTAAATTTAAACTCATTAGCACACAGTGCCTGCGTGTTTACGAGCGCATGACTTTCAAAGCCACAGCTTCATGAGCTAAATAGAAACAGTTAGCTGTAGTTGGGGGAGATGGTTGGCCAAAGGCATTCGAAGACTGTGGAGGTGGAGTGAGATGGGGAAGCGGGGTGGAGGAGGATGGAGGGGGGGGGGGGGGGGGGGGGCAGAAAGGTTTTACTCTGACACACATCCCACTTGTTATGACATGTAGAGGCACATCTAAAAGCAAACTCCTAAGAGGTTGCTGAGGGCGACCTCAGTAAAATGCAAATGAGTTCCACCAGAGCATCTTAGACAATGCACAAAGCTGTCTAAACTGGGAGCCTATTAATACATTAAGTTGCGATGCTCAGTTGGGTTCCAGAGAGAGATACGGGCGGCTCCGCCGGAGCGCGCTGTGTGAACCCTAAACTTATTTTCTGACCCAATTACCTTGGCTGATCCGCAGCAGCCTCCTCCGGCCTGTGCTGTTGCTGGAGCTCCGCTGCCATTTGTATCTCTTCCAAGATTCCTCATGAACATTTCATGTGAGGTGTTTTATAAATTATGAGGGCTCCTCCAGCCGACATTATGAGGGGAAAATGGCAACGCCTGCCTTTTTCCCCCTCGCTCCCTTTCTCCGGCTCTAATCATAAAAACAAAGACCGGCTCAAACCAGGAGGAAAAGGCTTTCCCGACAGCTCTGGAGAACCCAATGCCCAAATGAAGCCCTGCGCTCCTTTCCAACGACACACACACACACTCTCTCTCTCTCTCTCTCCCTCTCTCTTCCGTCTGATGACATTACAAAAACATTTATGCCACGGCTCAAAAAAAAGAAAAGAAATTGCATAAATATTGATTGGGTATTAAAATGATTTTAAGTCGATACAGTAGAGTACTGACAGCCTGGGAACAGCATGAAGGAATTCTCAACTTTGGTATTAAGGGGAAATCAAAACAGATTCTCTGCGGCGGAATGAACTACACTGCATAAGTATCAGCATCACTAATTGTAAATAATGCAAGGCATCGCATCCTTTCAATTATTCAGCTCTATGTCCTGTTTTTTCTTTCTCGGTTGACAAGAAATGTAGCGGTGACAAAATATAGTAAGTTCCTCTGATGCACAAACGGCGAGGCATGTGTAGCCGTGTCTTATTAGATTTCCACAAACACAGTACACCTACGCACAACGTAAGTGGATTAAAGATGACGGATGATGACATTTGGAGAAAAGGCTCTTTCAGATTACTCAAATCTAATCTGGAACTCTAAATCAGGACTAATCAGTTGCTTTGCAAAGACGCTTCAATCACAGGAGGAATTTTCTGGCTTGCGAAGCGTGATTCTCGCCAAGAAAAGCACTTCTCTTATGTAGGGAATCATTTTCAGGTTTTCTTTAAGAGAACGGCTGTGTTTTAATGTGCCATGTTTCACCACGAAGCAAAGTCCTTGCAACTCACAGAGCTTGATGATGTTGCGTAACTTTGCGCCGGAGCTCCGTTGAGTCGACTCTAAAAGTTTCCTCGCGACATCTCGGAGCCAGAGTAACGCTAATTAAATTCAATTAACCCCCCTTGGACCGATGGAAACTCACTGCAGCCGTTTCACATTAAAGGCTCATTAAAGATGTTAGCGGTGCCGCGGAAAAAATGTAAACCATAAAAAAGCCGCTACAAGAAGATGGCCATCCAGTCCAGAGCTCGAGATCGCAGCCCCGCTTTGATTCATCTAGTTAATTACAAGCCGCGAGGGCTCCGACAACTGCGCGCCCTTTTCCCGCCTGAATCCGACGAAAACACAAAAAAGAGGAGGCTTGTGTGCCGTGCTTTGTAATTACAAAAGGCTCATGCTTTGGGACTTGTGATCCCACAGCAGCGGAGGAACGGTACATGACATGCGGGACTCGTGCATTTTAACGTCACCGTGACGGCTGCATGTGCAATATTTGGCGGAGGACGGGAGGGGGGGGGGGGGGGAGACTCTGTGCACTTGCAGAACGGCATGTACCTGCTCTTGAAAAACCCTCCTAATGAGTCCCCGTGGTCACCTCAATCTCAGGCTCCCTGCCCTCTTCCCCTCTCAGTGCATTCAGCTGTCGCCTTGTTTAACCACACGATGACCCCCCCCTCCCCCTCCCCCTCCCCCTCTCCACACTCCACTCCAGCAACAGCCAGCCGCTGTCAGCCGGAGACGGGCACGCTATCCCAAACTCGTTCTGGCTACTTCGGCTCACATGTGGCCTGTTCCTCGACTCGCATGTCTTTGTTTTGTCGCTAGCCCTCAGACACTCGGCCTTATAGTTGGTCTGAACCACGGGGAAAGGTATAGCCGTGTCACGAAACAAACCACAACATTTTTTAAATGAGGCCAGGGAGGCTTTGAGGGCTGTTCCTCTGTAAAAGAATTACTGCACTTTTGCTTTAAGCCAGCCGATCCGTTTGACCTATGTCTAATGTGGACCAATTAAGGTCTTTACATCAGTGCGCACCAACGTGAAGCCGAATATCCCTTAATTCCAGTTAAATACATGTCCCTGCAGCTATAATACACCTACACATGCTATCGTGGAGCGCTGCGCGATTATGTGCCGATATAAAGCCTGCTTTAGAGTCCCTATTGAATGTATTGAGGTATCTAATGGGCATGGGAATTCATTCCAGGGCAAAGGGGATTAAAGGCTAGAGAAGAGAGCGGCAGAGGGATGGCACTCGCTGGCAGTGGAGGTTACAGAGGGCGGAAAAACAGAAACGACATAGAAATGCACAGCAGCTGTCTCTTTTGAGGCCTATTTTTTGCAAAATAATATTGAAATTGGTATTTTGTTTAATCCTGGCAGTTAATATATATATATATATATATATATATATATATATATATATATTTCTTCTTTTCTCAAAAGAGAACAAAATTGAATATTAAGTGCTTCACAGGAAGAAAAAAACTGGGAGAGAAATAGTCTAACAAAAATTAAATAATAAAGTTGGACAATCAAACAAGACACAGCTTTTAAAAAAATCAAAATCAGGATGTTTCAAGCCTTTATCTCTCGTTCTCATTATACCCCGAGCAGGAGTCGAGTCTTATCCTTTGATCGCACTGATAACGTTTAGAGACTCTACCTTGAGGACTGCTTCCCAGACTGATAGATATTCTGCTGTGTCTACACTTGGAAATCAACAGATAAGAAGTACAGAGAAGAATAGGTTAACCTTGTGTGCGTCACACACACACACACCGGCGCTGCACCCCGTGGCCTCGAGCCAAATCCCCAAAAACGATTGTTCATGTGATGCTAAACTAACTCTGTGGGCCGTTGGGCGGGATAATCTAGGAAATCGTATTCCTAAATGTGGAATGGCTTTGGTTTCAAAGCGAAACCAGTAGTTTAGGACACATTTCTTCAGACTATTTTTTCCCCTTTAGTCTCTCACAGTGTCACAGTGAGAAGTGTCTAATGAGATCAGACTACCTGCGCTAATGTGTTCAGAACTGCTTCCTCTGAACCCCAACAAACCCGCCGGCGGGACTGAAAAGTGTGCCAAAACCACATTGTTTATCATAGCAAAGAGGTGTAAAAGCTTTTCCATCAGATTATCATCTTTCTGACGGTCCTTGAACACATCGTGGGGAATGAACCCTCGGTTAAATTGTGATATTTCTTTAAAATCACTTCGTTCTACACGTTTTGTTTAACATTTTGCTCCAAATAAACTCTTTGATTAAACCTGATTCTGTGAAAAGCATTACATTCATACAACTGTGAAGCCACGATCGACTCGACTGAGACCAACAGTCACGTGACAAACATCCAGTGAACCTTCGAATGAACTGCAGGCTTCAGGACGCGGCGCATCGAGGAGCGGGCCGAGGTGCGAATGTGAATCGTTCAATACGTGTTGCACGTGGAGCCTTCATGCGTTTCACCTCGAACATTGGAAACTCTTGTGGCCACTCGGAAAAATATTGGATATAAAGATTCCATCGATTTCCAATTTCTGTAAATGAAATTATCAAAAAATATCCAACTTTTTAATGATTTATGGCATCGTTAATCTATCACACTAGCGCTCTGCTGCTATAGCGATAGTTGTTCTGTTGTGTGTAACGTAGTGAAAAACAAGGCCACAGTGAGTAAGATGTGGAGAAGACGAAGGTTCAGAGGGCTTAATGTATCAAAAGATTCCTTTGCTACTCTCATCTATGAATGCCAGATATTCAAGTGTCTATCATTGTGGGAGATGCAGGACCTCTGATACCACAAATGATCATCTTCTGCTTGGCAGACTACAAGCCGGCTCCGGGAGGCCTCGGTCTAAAACTCAGGGAGCAACATGACGTTCACATGCATAAGCAAATTACTACAATACGCAAAGCTCAACAGGCACAGGGGAAGTGATCCTATCACAATGTGGTAAGAGAGAGAGGAGCGGGAGGAAGCTGATAAATCAATTAGTAGCATTTAACAGGCACGGGGGTCATTAGGAGTGAGTGACATCTTGTTGGATCAGGCAGACTCCGGGAACCCGATGACGGTTGTGGTAGACGGGACGTCATTCGTGTGCCGGGACAAATGCGATATACTGTATGAAAAGGTGGTACGTCGTTAGCACCGTTTCTCAATGCTCAACAAATCTTGGAATTGAAAACACTGTTCATCAAGTACAAATAAAACTGAATACTCTGACAATACTGCACGCTCTGCCAAGATGAAAAGATGATGCCGTCTCTCGTCATTCAGTGCGATATCTAACACGCTTCTGCTGTAGATCTGTGACTGGTTAGCTAAACGAGTATCAACGCTGTAATGTAGAACAGGATTCAACAACTCCATTCAATTTATTTAATTTGAAGTATTTGCCTAAGAACTAATTGCTGAAGCTCTCGTGGACTGCATGCGACAGGTAAACAGCTTTACTTTGTGGATATTGTCATGCTAAAACTGGTCAAAAATGTTTTAGTAGCAGGAAGAAAGCAGCCAAACTTAATGTAGTATTCTGCGTTCATTCCAAAATTCCCATGAGGAAATAAAAATGTTCAATAAAGTTAGCGGATTCAGACATGACCCTCCGTTCTAGACCTCAAACACGTAGCACCAAAAAAATATGCTAGCTGTCTATATTACTCTTAAAATAAAAAAGCTTAAAGCTCGGGCAAACTTCTTCAGAAACATTTCAGATACTTTCGTTGAAATTCTCAAGACATCTCGACAGCAATCAATAAATTAAATTCCATATTCGGCACAAATGTAATGATTGTACGGGCGACCCGCGACATGACGACTCATTGCTCGACGCCAGAGTCTCCGTCAGCCGCTAGCTGGAAATCTGGAAATGCTAACAATAACCGTGTTTGTCGTTTACATTCATATTGATATTTGGGGGACTGAAGGGTTGCTGTTGCAGACTTTATTGATAGACTTAGAAACTTTTCTGAGCTTTTTCTTTTCATTGTAAAATGGTTGGCTGGGGACGATTTTCTAAATCCAACATACGTTTGCTAGTTTCTCAAGATTACGAACCCTAGCTCTCACCATTTGCTGCCACAGGGCATTATGTTGACAAACACACAGACAGATTTTATGACTTGTGCTAGCGGGAAAAGCGTGGGTGCTACTCAAACCATGAACGCAGCTCACGTTCCATTCAAAAGTCCCGTCACCGTTGTGACACAATGTCAGGATCCTTAAACCAAGATGGCTAAACAGTTAGGGATTGTTACCGGCTGGGACTGCCAAGCGGTTTGTTTTTAGCGTTTACGCCTAATGTGGAAAAACGGCAACAATAACCAAGTGTAAGTGTGTGTGTGTGTGTGTGTCTTTCTTACCAAAATATTCCTCGGACGGTGGGTTGTCCATGTCAAACAGCATCTTCTTGGTCAGGCGCTCCAGCTCGTCCTCCGGGTGGGCCGTGTGAGCGCCGCCCTGAGAACCGGGGAGAGGAACATAGTTAAGATTCATGAAAGCCGACCGGGGTGAACGTGTCAGCGGTTCTTTGTATTCGTTTGCTCCTCGCCGATGGTCGTCACCGCTGACGAATGTGGCTTCAAATGCAGAGCAAGAAAAAAGAAGTACGAGGATCTATTGCTAACAAAATATGTCCAGGTTCAATTAAAAGATTCACAGAAAAATAAGAAACCCTGATCTCAATAAATCAGGACAAAAGCTCTCTCTGAAGGTCAAACAAACCACATTCACGGTAATTAAAATGCAGCGGATGGTTTTCGGTCTCCTCCCCCCCCCCCCTCTGAGATATCTGACCCTGGCTCAGGCCCCAGCGGTGTGCGGCCCAGAAGGTTGTGAATATCCTTCTGTGGAATACAAGCATGTGGGGGAGGGAGGGAGGGACGGACAAAACAGTGACCCTGACTCATCCTTGTATTTGGGGGGAAATAATGATAACGGAAGGAAGAAAAGGGATGCAAAGCTACTTTTAAGTCGTGCACATTGGGGGCGATGGGTCAGGAGATAGTTCTTTACTCGCACTCGGAGCACAACAATCTTTAAGGTGCGCGCCGTGTTGCGGCCCTAATCTGTGATGGTTTTCAGACGGAGGGCGGAGCTCTCTGAAGATGCCACTCTCCTTCCTCTCTTCCTCGTCGTTTGCCAACCCGTCTTATCACGCGGTCTCTCTGACATCCGCCCGCTGCGTGTTGCGCCTGACATTTACTGCCAATCATTTGTCCCCTTCCCCCCGGATCAAGACCCGTCACAAGACCCGTCACAGGTGTGTGTCCTTTGCAGACGCCCCAGAGGCCCGACCTTGACTCTCTTCGTGCTGCGCGGTTGAGCTTCTATTTTACCTGAACTCGGCGACACTCTGGCGACCTTCCCTGGATCTGGGGGCCGGCTGGATCTTTACAGGGAAGTTGATTTTCAATATTGTAACGCAGGCCGAGATCTGAGCCGACCTTTCGCAGCGTTCCTAATTGTGACGTCTGGGAGTGGGTTTGGCGCTAATGTGTCCGCGATTTACTGTGTCACAAGAAGGAATCAGATCCGTCAATAGGAGATTGACCGGAAGAATGATTTTGTACTCGGAATGAAAGAGTAATTACAGGTGTCTTCTGCTGTTATTGACGACTGGATTTGGATGCACGCAATTGTCATTAATTTGACTCATTGTACGTGTCAGTCATAGTTTCAGTAACGGAAATATAGTTGGTGTTAAATTAAAGTGGCATTAAATCAATTCCCTATCACCGAAGGAGGTAAAAAAGTGTTACTGCGTTTATGCATTTCCAGTATTACGTACTGGGGATCTATGGCAACATTCACAGGGAAACAATTAAACAAACTCTACTACTTCCTAAAAAGGAAACTAAGCACATCACTAACAATATGTACACATTTACATGCCAAGTACTTCATATACTGAACATGTGTTCAATTGGTCATCACACTTTTGCATGACTTCACAGCTGTACATATCTTTTCGGACGCACTGAATTGTAATAACCCCTATACTTGCCGGCCGGAGACGCCTAATCATAGTAACCCGTGCCGAATCTGTAAGGACCAAACAACGATTTGTGTGAGAATCAAATAAGGTCGAAACTCATTTGATAAGATAGGGTATGCGTAGGAAAGTGGAACCATACACTTACACGGGCATGACAGCGTTACTGGCGTGACATTGCTGTCCGCTAGATGTCTGCGGCAAACATTGACATTGCTTCTGCATTGCATTGTGGGATATTTGTTCCGGCAGTGAATCCAGTATTCAGCCCACACCAGGACTCCAGAGTGCTCGACTCGGAGCACAATTCCATTGTTTAGGCCTCCAGAAGTTTCTCTAAAACAACCAGGACTGAAATCGGACAGCTTGGCCCTTTGGAGCTGGTCCTGCCAACGTACGGGAGGTTAACTCCGGAAACGTTGAGCTACGATCACGGCCCACAGCTTTTCCATCTTTGCCTTCTGCGCGGCCCCGGGTCTCGGGAGGCCGATAACGGAAGCCCTGGGGGTCGACGTGCACATCCCTTCCACCGCGCCAGAATCCGCTCTGGGGACAAAGACAGCAGCTGAGCTCTTGGATCGCTCGCCACCTTCGCGCCTCCTCGGCCACTCGACTGTAATCGCAACCATGAAGGATGAGGAGGAGGCGAGAGGAACCTTCCTCAGCGGTTGGATATTCCTCCATTGACGCCTTTTTCCCCTTTATAACACACAGCGGCCCACGGAGGTGTGCGTGGAAGGGGGTAGAACTCTCCCACATGCACAAAGGAACAGATAATAAGTCGTACACCTAAAAGAAGTGCTCCTGTTGTCAACAATCTGCTCATTATGCCCGTGTTGTCACAGCGAGACAGTGAGGAGGACGATTTAACCCCGTTAATCGGAGCTCCACATCAAAAGCACATTGGAGAGGGAACGAAACGCTGCTATTACCAGAAACACACTTTTGAGTTTAAGCTTCATTTATAGCTTATCCACTCTTTGACACCCTGAAGCATTGCACTGCCAGAGAGTTTAAAGCACCTTGTTAGGGAGTCTTTTGTGACAGCACGGAATCATTTTTCACTTGAATAAGAAAAAGAAATTGCTTCCCTGCATGCTTTGTGATTGCTTCGCAGTTCCCGTTCGGCTTCTTCAGAGGAAACAATGGGAGCATACAGCAGCTATACGCGCTTTTCAGTTACGTCTGGCTCCGTTCAGTAAATTGTTTGCCTGCGCCCTCAGGACGCTCCGCCGCAGTTTCATTTCAAGTCGGCGCCGACCGGGTTAACGGCTGCACCTACACCCCCCACAACTTGTACGTCGAGGCTTATAGTTTCAGGTCACCTGCTTTTCAATCAACCGCAATACTGCTGAAAGACGTCCTGACGGCCGTCATCAAACGCACGCTTGACGAGAACCGCGGTGAAAGTGCCCGGGGAGAGTGCAGCGTCTGCACGGCGCCCGGCGCTGCGTGCGACCTGATGCGGCGCGACGGTTCAGAGGTGAGCAGACAAGAGCAGCGTCTGGGAGCTGAACGGCCGCCCCGTCTACCAATAAAGCTGTGCGTTCCACCCACTGTGGAATTGGCATTGTGTCAGAACTGATTAAGTGAGGAGCGGAGTGTGTGTGTGCGAGTGTGGCTGAGGTGGTGGAGGTGGGGGGGCTCAGGACGGCTCTCACCTGATACCCTGATAGAACCGCATCCTGCTAAGAACCAAACCTCAGGCTCCATCTTTCCTGCTTCTACTGCAGCGACAAGAGGGGAAACGAGAGAGACAACGGCTCTCAGGTGCATCGCATGTACACCTTTATTTATGGAGGGGGGACGAAAGGAACATTTACATACCATCACACCTGCAAAGACCTGAGAGACGTTTTTCTTTTAAATATTCAGAATGGGTGACATATTTAGTCAATGCTATGACAGCGTGGCGAGAGCTGTTTTTTTCTTCTTTCTTCAAACACTTTTTCTGGTACCCTGAGAGTTTTGGGGTCAAACCGCTGCACTCGCCATTGCCCTTTACCCAGCGTTCCAATCCCAGTGGAGGAAGGGGCGGGACAAGTAGCCTGACACAAAGAAGTGAAGGAATCCCCTCCACCCTGTGTGGGACAATAAGGTTGATACGACTCAAACGGTGCAGAGGTGCTAAATCTCAGGAGCCATGTAGACCGGCAGGTTTCGTTCTCTCTCCCTGCTCGCTACAACTACAGACATGTTTTTAACTTTTAATATTCATCTAATGGCAACCAAAGCATTTTTTTTAAACACGCGCTTTTTCAGCTGAAAAAGAAAAGACTTTGGTGGCCCCTCCACAGATCACTCTGTCACGGGTTTGTCACAGGGTGAGGCTCAGGTGCAGAGAAACAGGGCCGGACTGAATATGAATAACAAAAAAACTCTTTAATGAGACAAAAAGTTAAAAAAAAAGGAAAAAGTCCAAAATAATTCAGGCAGAGAATCGGAGGTCAGGGCAGACGGGCAGGGTCAAATCTGGCAGGTCAGGAATACACAGGGCACAAGAAATACAGAACTAAAGACTGGCACAATATATAGGGGGGGAAACAGGTGTACGGCATGAGACACTAACGAGACAAGAGTGGCTGAGGGCAGGTGCAAGGAATGAAACAATCAAGGAGACAGGAGTGGCTTAGGGCAGGTGAAGGGAATGAAACAATCAAGGAGACAGGAGTGGCTGAGGTCAAGTGTAAGGAATGAAACAATCAAAACAGGAGACACACAGGAGACAGGAGAAACGGAACAGGGTGTTTCACGCTCTGCTTGTTGCCAACATTACTCCAGTCAAACATTACTTAAGGAAAACTATTAAAGTTACATTTTGACTGAGACAGAAAACACTGTGTGGGCTTGTTGAGAAGGGGAACAATTGTTAAAGCCTATTGACTTTGAGTTTCAGCTTTGAAGAAGCGCTTCTGGCAGTGGTAAATGCCTCGTGATCACTTTGTACCTCTATTTTGAGAAAAATATCTGACCCCTCTGACACCATAACGAACTGCCAGAGCTGGAAGAAATAGAGACACTTTCTTCTGCAGCATTATGACAAACATGGAAAGCTAATTAAGAGGCAGCGCTAACGAGATCAGTAGTCCTGCACAGCTCTGGGATCAGCTGGCCATCTTACTGTTAGAGGAGTCATGGTGATTGGTCAGGCTGGGTTTTCAACAATGTGATATAACAGAAGTTGTCTGAGTATGGTTAGTTTTGCTGTAACACTGCCACAATTTAAGTCTCATGATGGGAACTACAATATAAATGGACATAAAGAAGATGCTGTAATCCGAGGGCCATGTCTCTGAACAGATGAATGCAGTGTTCCCCTCGAAGGTTCAGTTCCTTTGGTTTAATTTCATGTTCTATACAGCGTAAGATCACAACAGAAGTTATGTAAGGTTCCCTTTCCCATAGAACAGGTCTACGCCTTGTTATTTTACTAAATGGCCTTATATTATTTATCTAATTTCTGTCTAGTGGTCGTGCGTTTACAATTCTCGCCTGATTTCTATCGGGCACGACGGAGTTCCGCCGAGATGCGCACGCTCTCCTGCGAGTAGCACCTGGAGTAGAACCCAGATTAGAACCCAGAGTAGAACACAGTAGATATGTAAATACATTACATTAATGAATAGATAGATAAAATACAGGACAGCAAGTTGGCCATGGTCCACTTAGGGTAACTTCAAAATGTGAAATCTACCTTTTCAAAACAAGACAGCTGGCCATACCGTCCTCAAATCATCCGGAGTTTGGTGTTATGTAGTCAGCCATGAGCCTGCTGGCCTCCATTGTCCTGACAGTCTGGGTCAGCGGTGTAAAATGTAAGAAGGACTTCTCCACCATGAAGCAGGTAAGAAATACTTTTCACAATGGCATTTGCTGCTTTAAGCGATCACTATTTTCAACTATCACGTTTGAAGCCTAACAGAAAATGCATTTACAGGTCAAGACAAACATCCGCAACAGGCTGCAAGGAGACCATCTTGCAGCCTCCTTGCGGCCTGACGTTTATGGCTTTGCATATCGAGAGGCTCTGGAAATGTTCGTCTAAAAGCCCCCAAAAATACACCGCAGTGACAAAACCTGCATCCTGCAAGCGGTAAACCTCGGGAAAACACAGAAGGAAGACACAGAAATTGCAGTCAATAAATAAGTTTAAATAAACCTGGATGCATGTGGGATACGTACATGTTCCAGTCAGTAGCCCTCAAAAAGGTTGGCGGCCTCCTGAAATTCTACAAACAGGGATTTTGAGGAATCCTGCATGACTTTAGGACGGTACTGCACAGTTCTAATGTAATGAGTGAAGACAATGAGCAGAAGAGTCACTGCATCAGCATCACTACCCACTGAGCTGAAAGTGATAACCAGAGTGGGAGAGGGAGGAGGGGGGGGACACACGCTGTAGAAGAGAGCTAGACGAGAGGCAGCTGCTATACAACACTAATCTGTGTCTCCTGCAGCCGTCCATCAGCTGTGTATTTTTTTTTCTCTCACTGTAGACCCCCAAAATAGTCAACCTTAAAATCCCCAAACTATTGTCTCACCTTTTACAATGGCTTAACATTTCCTGCACGATCAGCGCAACCTGGAGAAAGACATAATCACTCACGGACATATTTATCCACGGATTAAATGATGACGGACTTTACAATGCAACAGCTCCACGGCGTCGACGGAGCGGTGGCTTTAACTCGGGCTTTTAATAGAGAAGCTTTCCTCGGCTCTCAATCTGACATCCTGGCTTTTCCTTTTTTGTCCGACTAAATCACAATGCTACCATTTGAAAATGGACACAGAGCCTTTGAGATCCAAAGCGGCTTATTAAGAAAATAATAGTAATAATGAACGAACAAAAGCAAATAGAGCATTGCATTAGTTAGGGTTTATGATTTATTTTTTATATTGCATTGCAAAAAAATGTTTAAGCATTTGTTACAACAACACTAAACGAGTGATTAAAGCAGCTTAGGACTCTTGTTTCACCACAACAATGAAAGGATTGCTGGATCAGTCACACCATCCTTCTTGTGACTTAAGTGTGTGTTTAGAAGAGAGGGGCTTTAGCATGTCGTGGGTCTGCCATCAAAACATATGGGATGAACGCTTAAATAAGCTTTTTCTTTGTTGTAATGTGTGTATTAAGAGCCACAGATTTTATGGCTTTATTTGGTTCCGCGGTGCAGGTGTGTTTTCTCAAGCTCGTTGGCGTCACCTTGACACACCAGCGCCTGTGATGGACTGACCAGAGAGAAGCAGCTGCTCTATTCATGAGACCCGCTCCGATCACACGGCGCAGGTATTCCCCTTTAAATGAAAGTGGTTTGGAAGTAACAGTTGCTTCGTCATTTCTCTGGCGTCTTAATGGGGGAAGTCGTTAGGTCTGCGAAAGGATTCGCAGGTTCTTATGTAATCCAGCTGATGAATTGGCTGCGCGCTGCTGTGTTAAACAGGTTATGAGTAATCTGCATTACACTTTGAGGAGAAGCCGCGGCAGCGCTGCAAATTAAGCTCAGGGCCAACCTCGCGAAGGAGGCCCCCCGCCTCAAGTACACACTCTGCCCAAACAAAATAGGTCACGCTGTTTTCAGCTCCAATTTAATGCTGTGAAATAAATAAAAAAAATAATAATAACAGCAAACTGTGGAGCAGCAATGTGCAGAGCAGCCCGCGATAATTAAAAATGAAACGATTCCATAATTGACATTTTCCATTCATTTGTTGCTTTAAACTGAATTTCTGTAAAAAAAATAATAAAATAAAATGAATTTCCAGAGTGTTGGCAGAACCGTAATGTGTGTGGAGAGGGGCTTTTCAATGTTTGTTAAGATTGTGCGCGTGTACAAAACTAGGTCATCTGTTCGGAACTGACACATTCCTCTGCAAACAGATATTTGAAAATCACAGTGTAGAGAGGGGAGCCACAAGCAATCTGAGGGAGAGAAAAAAACAAAACAACAGCAGCAGATGACTGCACAAATCGCTGGGATGGAGATGAAACTTATTTGGCGTCCCTCCGTATGCCGTTACACAACCCACGAATGGAGCAAAACACGCGATCACACAGAACGCCCCCCTCCCCACTGCTTCCTCACGCCGCCGCATAGGTCTCCATCTAAACACGTGTGGCGGACGTGACGGAAATTCACGCAGGGTTGAATCCGTCAAAATCGGCGCGCTGGCGACGTGCACTTCCCCCTTTTATATAACACGCGGCGCTGGGCGTCTCCGGAGTAATCTTGCCTCCTTGTCGAGACACGGCGTGTCCTTAACTTTTCCACGCTGATCGGCGAGGTGGTTTTCTCCTAATCACACCCGGCATGAATGCTGAAGAGTAAAGAAGAAAGTAAGAAAGACGGGGAGTCCCGTCTGTGAGAACGAGAGCAGGATGTGGAGAGGAATCTAGGCGTGTGTGTGCAGGACGAGTGGTAGACGGGCTATGACCACGAGCAGCCAGCAGGGGCCACTGTTTATGCAGGTGGCTTATTCCTCTGGATGCCTGGTGACGGAACCAACACAAAGATAAAACACCTTCATTGATGCCGTCACTCAGCTGACCAGCACGTCTTTTTGTAAAAATGTCTTACCGTGAAGAGGTAGAAGTACAGCACTACTCATCACATGACCCTGTGAAAGCAGGGAGGTGCATCCCACTGTCAGCCAGCATGTTACTGTACCAGGCACACTCCCGAACCAATAACACACGTGAACGTCCTCGCTGCCGAGGAGGGGCCGAAAGCCAGTAAGGGGGGAAATAAACAAACTGCCCGGACGGCTCGGATGTGCTGGGGTTCGCCGAGCCGCAGTGACAGGTTATCGATCCGTCCGGTTATTTACCGGCCTCGCCGTTCGTCTCAGAGCGGGGCCGGGGGAGAGGAGGGTGGCAGGGGCCTCTTATTTATGAAGCGCTTATGTGACAAACACTTCTGATCTACTGTGGGGGGTTACCGCTGAGTGAATGAAGCGGCCAATCAACAAAACACACATAAAACTATGATCTCACGGCGAGGCAATAAGGGACTGTTATTTCCTCCAAAGTGTTAAAAGCGCACAAACAAGCATTATATAATTCCTTTTGAATGTGTTTGTAATAATGTGCGATATAAATAAAAGTAGCACGTTTGATCTGCTCAATGTAAAATGATGTGTTACTATGCAGGGCTCCACAATAAGGACACCCTGCTAGCCCCGACATTGTTGTTGTCGTTTTCCTAAAGCCTGACGAGCCATCCGGCTTTCTCTCTTAGCTGAGAGCTGCACACCGATCGGTCACTTGCGTTAGATAACGGCAGTTAAAGACAAAGTTTGTGAGCTGAAGCACAAACGAGCTTTTCAATTATACTAAAAACATGGGTTTAGCTGTGTGGCGTGAACGGGACGTGGGTTGAAAGATCCTTTACTTTAAAAGATGAAATATGACAATCATGTTATTTGATATTCAATAGCAGCTAATAAAGACAATTTTGCAGAGCGGCAAATACAAGTGGACTCCAGGCAGGTAGATTTATGGCCCACCACAAAACCCTAATATCCACCTGTGTTTAATGCAGGGCATTAAGATCCTGGGAGATGTATAAACTCACCAGATGGACATACACGATGGGTTTTTAAACTTTTAACAGGAATTATAAACTAATGATTATGACTACTATACAATTAGAAAAGCAATGAATTTATTTGAAACTATATTCCTTTATTATGTCAATAAATAAAGGGTATCATTAAACACTACAGCAGGAAAGGCACAGGTGACAACTGTAGGGGCCATTGGTGAAGTCGGTGTTATACCTTTGAGTGTGGGGCGTGGGGCAGCTCTCATGTTGACCACAGGGGGCAGTGTGGAGAAGTGTGGCAGGTAATTGATAGATGGGGCACAGGTGCAACTGACACGGGTAATGATCGATGGGTGACGGGGAGATCGCACGTTTTTTTACCGCAAACAACAGAGACACAGTTGTATTATGAAATGGAATTAAAGGGGAACTTCACCCAATGACAAACGGCACGGAATCACTTATGAAGAGCGAGTCAGGAACAGGATCTCCTCCCGCATCCGGCAGAAGACAGAAACGTCACTATTACAACTCTGGCTCTGCTCCAATAGAGACGGCCACCGCAGGGGAAGACAGTCAGCGCCACAACAAGCAACCGAGGGGCTAGCTAATAAAAGGTCAAACTTCCGCATGTCACAGGATTAGCTTTGCCTATATCTTAGTTAGCTGTTAGCTAGGTGTGAGAATGTTATAGTAGATATACACTTACAAACATAATACTAGTTTTATGATGGATACGCTTACCACTAGACGACAAGTAGCATACTGTCAAAATACTTTCCCGGGACCCCCGCCCACACGGAAACATCAAAACCATCTTAGCGGTTTAAAAACTCCAGTTTCCCTTTCATATTCCAGCTGCTCGTTTTCATCTATCCAACACTAAATATAGTTCTGTAGTCCACTCTACAGGTTTGCCATTAATGCGAGTGAATTATTAAAAAAACTATTAGTGATCCGGTTATTAATTTAGAAGTCATCAAAATGCATTTACAATGAAAAGCTTTTCATTAGTCTAATTTTTAGACACATTAAGTCCAACCATAACAATTATGACAATACAACAAAAAACTAATAACCGGTGACCAATTATTTCCATATTTTGCAAAGGCTTATCACAGCGATCAAGGCCCAAAGCTCCGACCATCCCTTTGACACCAAAGTGCACCGACGCTCCGCCCCCGGTACCCGTAATGGGCCCAATCGGTTCTCGTTGTCGCCCGTGGCTATATTTGCATTGGGGATTGTTTTACGGCTCCGTTTCAAAATCTGAATCCGCTACTTGAAGAAAGCTTTATGATGTGGTGGCATGAGACGGTGAAATGCGAGGAGACCCACTTTCCATCCACCATTCCTCAAGCGGACCGACCTCTGTGAAATATTCAGTAACCCGAGCCACGTCGGACCACCACAGAGCACGACGCGGGCTTTCGGTACGCCGATAGCTATATGCAGGAGCCGCCTCCAGCTGATCCCTGTCACCCAGTGCGACCCGTGCTGGAGCTGTGAAGACTTCTGGTGATAACACAGCCGACAGGAACGTATGCGGTGTGAGCCAGCCAACTGATACGAGCCAATTGGGGTCTTTGCATAGACTCTTATTCAAATATTCATTGATTTTATTACCGTTATTATACAGACTAAATCATGGCTTTTGTTTTCCAATTCTGTGAGGATGTATTATTTCAGCGTTTGCATTACCAACAGCCTTTTGGTCTTTTAAGCTCCCGTCTCTAAAGTCTTGCAGATTCAACGCCAAAAATTCCCTCTCAGCTAACTATTCATATTTTTAAACCTCACAAAGTTCAAAGCATAGTCTTTAAAGATCCTTTTCCCCCGACCTGATGCCCGTTAATAGCTTTCAGATGAAAAAGAACAGTAGTGAATACCACAGCATTGGTTCATTTCAGTTCACTTTTAAAGTGACCTGAAATGAACGCACAAAGAAAAGTTGGAGCCAATGGAGGTTACCTTTCTGTTTTTAAATTATTTTTTTAGAAAAGATTTCTGAAATGCATCAACATCAAGCATTTGGGAAAACAAAACAGGGCCATTTTTGTTTTATCGTCAGAAAATAATTGATGCAAATGTAAAAATTACTGATCTCCATAGTACAGATTTGTGCAATTAGGCCGATGAGTTTCCACTAGTTTGTGTTTAGTATTTTTGGGGAAGGCTTGATTGCACAAATAGCTATCGTTATCATCACGAACACGGGCGAATACTTTTTATCCGAATTGGAGTTAGCATAGGGTTAGCATAGCGCTAAACCGGTAGCAGCTTTTTTCACAATTTTTAAACCTAAATGTTCAAACTACAATGTACGCGTGACAAACTCGGAACACGTTTATATTTTTGCTTTACATAAACATTCAAATGTATCCTGTCCAATCTATTACCACCAGCAGCTCCATGGGGTACCGTTTTGTACTATGACCTCACCAGTTAGATTTGAAGGCAGCTAGTTGAAGTTATGCGGCCTGCTTCTATATTAAATAAAGACCAAAACACGTGACAATGCAGGGCTAAAGTGAACTAGTCCTCATTAACATGTAGTAGACATTCAGAGGTACCTGCGTACCTCTGATTATGAGAGACTTGATTATCATGAACATAGGACAAAGCCTGTTATTTGTGATTCTTTGTATCATCTTGTTTTATTAAACGGCACGAGAAGAAAACAGAATAATAGTTTGAGAGGGCAGATCAGTTCACAGGTGTAATTGTAGGACTCATACTTAGATTTGAGTGGGTGTACTTTTTCAAAAGCGTGACTAATTTTGTTTTTAATTGCACTGTTAAGACAATATCACTGTCTCACAATCTGCCTGGTATAGTTATCGAATAGTCTTACTTTAAGCTTTATTACTTGTAACTTTCCCTGCATGCATTCTTGCATGCGCATACACTTATTTAAGTGGTGGCATTTTTCTGAAAGCTCCACTTAACACTAACTTGGCAGAAATTGCCACACAGAAATAGAAATCATGGTTTTGTCCATTAAAGATGGTAGCATTTCAATAGCAACGAAACAAATGTGTTGAGGTGCACACGGGGATAATTGAAGGCTGCCTTTTCCTGATGTTTTTGTTAACACTTAAGGGCTCGGTAAAAATAGAAAGCAGCCATGAGGAATTCTAAAGAAGTATTCAATTATTTGTCTTGTAGCCAGAGGGAAATTCTGTAGATAAAAATGAAGGGAGAACGCACACAAATATGTTGAAGAGCTGTGATTGTATGGGTTCGATGGGGTTGGGTAAGAAATCTACACGTTTACGGGGAAGAAAAAGATACAGAACGTTCGTTATATCAATAAATTATCTGAACTGATTTCCTCAGTTTGTCTGTCAATACATAGCTAAGAATAAGTGTTGTTTGTTTGGCGTAGAACAAAGTGAAATTTGTTTCAAGGTGCATCTAGACTTGAAGAAAAAAGATCACAGGGCTGCAGATAACGTGTTTTCATCTCGTGGAAGCCCTGGGCTCTCACTTTGTAGTTACACACGGTAACCCAGCACCAGGCACAGAATCCGGTCTGGTAATCTACACTCTGTCGACTTGCTGTTTTTTAAAGAGCTGCTCATAGTTCATAGAGCGGAGGGCAGCTGGGGTCAATCAGCTGAAGAGAAGGCACCGTGCATGATGCACAGTGTTCACACCTGGCCGTCTTTCCGGGCTTGAATACAAGTACCTCTTGTGCAAGCGAAAGAACGGCTCATTTCCTGTAATATATTTAGACACCGAGTACCATCTGAGGGTATTACGAGTCAATCAAAACTTTAGTTGTTTTTTTTTACAGATTCCCTAAAGGGGCTGTCCTGGGATACCTTTCATTCCCGATTAACATGCAGCCTCCGGGAAAAAATGTCCACAGAGATAGAGTAATGTTGACCTCTATTGCAACTATAGCCTTCTACTACCTGAGAGATCCATATCATTACCATATCATTACCATTCTGGTCCCAGTACTTGACTTATTAACAGTCTCCTGCCAAGTCTGTGGTTGTTCTGACTGTGGCTCCACACACACACACACACACACACACACACACACACACACACACACACACACACACACACACACACACACACACACACACACACACACACACACACACACACACACACACACACACACACACACACACACACACACACACACACACACACACACACACACACACACACACACACACACACACACACACACACACACACACACACACACACACACACACCTGTCCATTAAAGTTGCAGACTGTTTTGATTTGTATTCAATTTCAAATGTTTTGCTTTACTGTGACGCCGATATTAAATCAGATGTATGTTCATATATAAATATGGGTTATTGCTTTTTTCTCGACTAACACCGTTTAGCAACAACATGCTACGTTACAAACAAAAAAGTTAGTGTGGAGACATCCTGATGGCACCATATGCAGATGCTCTGGTGCAGGTCAAAGGCAAAGTGGCCAGAACAGGAAGGCAGAGAAATGTCAAATATTTAAACATGTTTGACAGTTGAAACCATCATTGACCTTCCAGCGGGCTTTAACTGGCTGCGGGGATTGAGCGGTTCAAAAATAATCCTCCCCTGTCAAACGTCACTCAAGCTCAGCAATAACACAAGTCATCATCCAGCTTAGCTTTCCTCCAATTTTCACGTTCGACGGAGAGACTCGTGGAAACTGGTATGTTAACCGGCAGCCATGAAATCGGTTAATTTTTCAGACTACAATAGAGATCAAACCCTGTTGGATTTGGGTAATTAAGCATCCTTGGAGCCTGTTGATGTTCTTACACCTTCACTTTACGTGTTGAGGAAGGACACGTTGGGGGATTGGGTGCTGGTCGGAGGGGGTGAGGTGGTGGTGGGGATGTGTGTGTGTGTGTGGGGAGCTGGCACGGTAATCAGGACGAGTCTAGATCACAGAGTCTCATCCAAGGACTTCATCTTGGACTTCTAATGATGCTGACCTTCTATGAATACCCTTAATTATGTGGAATGATCTCTTGAATTAAGTCCTCAATCAAAGTCACTGGCTGCCTACTGAGAAAGCCTTGGGTATTACATAAAATCAACATTAACTGGAGACGGACAAATATGTAAACAGCTCCTTTAATTGACTCTGTTTTGGTTGATTCACACGACCGATTAAAAGAGTCTGTTAAGCGGCTTTAACAACATGTGTGAGAGGTTACGCACATGCCACGACATCGGGTCAGGCACCGTGATGATCATAAAAGGCTGAGTTGACAGATTTTCGCTTTCAGTCTAATCTTGCTTTTATCGCATCTGGTTTATTTTGGCGCTCAAAGAGCTGCTACAGTGGAGACCAATAAACAAAAAGACAGATTGGAGCTAAGGTTTGGGTATAGAAGTTGTCGGGGACGGTCGGGTTAAAGTCATTTACAGCACATCATCGAGCTGGATGTGTGGATATGGGGCATTAAGTTTCCCCGATACGTTTTCAAAGCCTTCAAATGAAGCATAGGGGTTTGGAGGGGGGTTGAGGGAGGCACAGAGCCCATTATCCCGCTACAGTATATCCTTGGGAATGAAAGACAAATATATATATATATATTATACACACACACACACACACACACACTATATCTGTAAAATTAGAGATTTCCTTTTATCTGAAATCAAAGCGATGCTTACAAATCTATTAAACGCCACCTTTTGTTTCTTTAATAATGCATCATACTGGGACCAAAGCAAGCTTTTCAAGCAAAATGTAGACTTTTGTTCTGAACAAATATAATTAGACTTATTTTTAAGATACTCTCTGGTATGTCGAAGCTAATTTGTATTTAGTAAAGTACAGTCCTTGATGAGCTTTTCCCAGAGGCCGGAAGGCCCAGTTTGTATTTTGAACCAGCATAAAATCCTTGAATTAAAGAAAACTCAAGGGCCTTGCACTTTCCAGAGATTGTCGACGGCTGAATGCATTGAGATTAGAATAGCCGCCTCTGTGGCATACACTACTGTTCTAAGGGATGACAGTATTTATTCATTCTTCTCAGTCATGTACAGCCCTATAAAAAGCTCTGACATCCTGCAATGCTTTTGAAGGCTCGAGGCCAGGCCTAAGACGGTCACATACCGCTCATGCCAAGATTAAATGCATCGTTTTTTAAAACTCATTATGAATGTTTTTGTGTGTGTAGTATTTAATTCCATGTGTTTGATGGTTTGAACGGGCTCTAAAAATAAGAAAACAAATTTTAAATGACAGAACTCACATTGATCTTGTCCTCGATACCAGACAGAGTAGCAGGCCACGGGCAGATCTTATTTAACGACTACATCCCGTCAGTAAAACTAGAAGGGGCCTTGAACACGTACTTGAGGGCCAAATACATCATATCGTGCTGAAAGACTGTCGCAAGCTAAAACCATGCTCCAGCAGCTAATGATAGGTAAACAGATGAATAAGAAACAGTTTAATCCATTCCTTCTACTTTTGCTCCTCTGATTTGTTTCGACCGGCTGCTACGGTTGATGCGACCATCACCGTTTTACCAAAGTTATTAAGATCCTTCCATCTTGACTGAGAACAATCCAATCCACACAGACATAGGACTGAAACCATGACCCGAGAAACCCGAGTACTGAACTAAAAATCATCAATGCACATTGTATCCATTGAGGCTCTGTTTAAGCAGCTTATAATATATAGTTGCAAATACTGATGCCAAGATGTTTTATACTCAAGTAAATTTTACTTGAGTAATGGGAAGAATATATAATGACTATAATCATCAATAGCTGCAAAATCAAAGACACAAATAGTCGTCAACTACACAGTAGCACAACATAGAATCCTCTTCACGGTTTGATTTTTACGTTTTATCTGTAATTATACATATTCCGTCTCAATTGAATGGAAAAATAAATGAACTTTAAAGTATTAGGCTTAAAATTACAATACACAGCGGGTAGATACACAGCACACAGGAATACGAGCTGCTGTTTGTGAGACAAATGAAATCAGATGGTGTAAACCCCCAACGGAGAAGATCTTTCAAACATTTATAAAGGTTAAAACAACTGTTTATTCTGCGCATTTCAACGGAAGTTGGCAAGCAGCTCCCCGCTGAATTGCCATCTGATGCTGCACATTTGTATGCACACTGCACACGTGCACAAACACACGTGCATGCATACATACACACGCACACACACACACAAAACACACACACACTTCTGCTCTGTCAAATAGTAAACAACATGACTGAAAAGATGCCACACAAAAAAAAGGACCAGCGTGGGGAAGTATTGCCAAACCTACTCGGCTCAAGAGATGAGGGGCAATAGGTGGATTGATGATGATTGATGAAGTCATGCAGATATTGTCGTGGAGCAAACCAAAGCTTTTTATTTACCTTATGATCCTACATTATCAAACCCTCAATTATTCTCTATTCTCGTAGAATTTAAGTCGCAGCTAAAAAGGATGGAGTTCTTAAGACGAGCGGTGGCCGAAGTTAGTTTTCCTCCCATGGGGGCTGGGTGCTGGGCTCAGGCGGTTGGAGATAGAGGAGCTTAAATATCCCAAAGAGGTTTGAAGACGGGCTGCTACACTTTCGTTTTGACTAAAGCAGGTTGAGGTGGGTCGAGCAACCAATCAGGACGCCTCGCAGAACCCTCCCTGTGGAGGTATTCCAGGGATATCTAATTGGGAAGAAACCCCGAGGCAAACCTAGAACACGCTGGAGGGATTAAATATCCCAGCTGGCCTGTGAACGCCTCGGGATTCTCCAGTCGGAGCTGGGAGACGTGGCTGGGGAAACGGATGTTCTGACATGTCTGCTTAGCCCAATGCCACCAATCCAGAGTATGAAAGTTGAAAAAATTTATATGAAAGGAGTAGATGGATGAAAGGATGGGTGGATAAAATGGTAAGCTGAATGTTGCCTCATCCACCACTGTTGTAATATGTTTCTATTATCACAAATATGTTGTTTTTTCTTCTAGCTACGTTAAAAAAATGATGGCAACAGATGGAGTAAATGTATGAGTTATGAAAACCATTCTTACCTTTGGCGGAACAGCTGGTCCAGCATGGTAGGGAACCAGGCCTGGTGGTACATCGGTGATGTAGGTCTTTCTGGGGCCTGACGGTTGGTATGCCTGGACAGGGGCCGGCTCAGGTCTCCTCAGACTTAAGCCGCCTACTTGGGGTACTCCTGGATGGAACTGTTCTTGGTATCCGACCGGAGCCATCTGGGAAAAGCCAGGCTGTGGTGGTCCATAGGCAAAGTCGGGACCTTTGGGCTGGGCAGGCATGTACTGCACCTGTGCAGGGCTGCGAATGGGCTGCTGGCCAAAGTGGTGGCCGATTGGGGCTTGATGCTGAGGGCCGGGCTGGGCCGATCTCACCTGGACGTTGAAGGTAGGCTGGCTCGGGGTTGAGGCTGTGGCGTAGGAGGCCGGTACAGGCTGAGGACCGCTGTGGCTTTGAGCCCTGGTCATAGTGCTGGCAGGAGAAGGGGGGACGGACGAGACCCCCCCAGGTGCCTGAGGTTTAGGCGTAGACTTCTTCGTGGCGGTCAGAGGTGGCTGGGTTGGGATGACCATACGCTTGTAACCGGTCACTGGAGCGCTGGGGCTGGAGGCTGCCGAGGATACGGAGTTCTGAAAAACAGCGACCAAAACACTCAACGTCACCACTGCTCAATGAAAGACTCATTGCAACCAAAGTATTAGACACCCGGACATTTAGAGACGATGGTGGCGCTACGCTAGCCTGACGATGTCATACTCATAATTCTAGTCAGAATATGAGTCTGATACCGCTCTGTTGGGCTGTCATTATGGGGCGGGTCTCAACCGAACCAGGAAAGCAAATGACTCTTCGCTCAATTGGATAGAGCTACAACCAATCAGAGCAACGGAGTATGTGACGTGTTTTAAGCGACGCATAGTTGTTGAACTCAACTGCACGCACACTGGAAGAAGCAAGCGCCTTTTGATGACGTGTTGGTTACGTTACTGTGGATCATCTGTCCGTCATCGTATAAAGCCCGCTCTGACAATTTGATTGGCCCGGTCAATTATTGAACGGAGAATAATTTCTCCCCAATGGAGCAATGCCAGACCCAACTTCCCGACCAAATTTCTTTAGGGCGGGGCTAAGTTCGGTCTGGTATCCAGGCTAGCGCTACGCACCTACGTGTATTACAATTCATGTGTGTGCGTGTTGTTGGATTCATGACAATCTGTCCAAAGGTTGTTGAGACATTTCAGTCAAAAGCAAAACCTCAAGCTCATGGCAGTGCTCGACGAAAAGACAGGTGGATAGGGTTCCTCTCTGGGGACCATGGATATATGCAACCACTTGGATATCCATCAGATGATAGTAGCTAGACTCTTCAGTCTGGACCAAAGTTGTGAGTTAACTTGTCGCCCCACTGCTAGCACTGAAAGAAACCGTAATGGTACAAACTGAAACACTTGTGTTGAACAGCGATCCACAGACACTATGGTTTACGCTCAAATGATTATCCCCTCGGCCTCCCCGGAGTCAATTACGAGGCTACCTCGACAGCAAAGGCTCCACACCATCCGCTGCTGCCGTAATCTATGGCTAATAAAGCACGAGGGGAAGGGGATAAATTGTTCGGCGGGGGGGATGCCATGACAGCAGACCGGCTATGGCACGCGACACTTGTGCTGACTCCAGCTCCTTGGACGGGAAAGATGTTAAATCACAGAGATTTGCGACGCTGGTGTTCCTGGGAAGAGGCGGCTGTGAAAGCAGCTAACGCAAGCAGGCCACTGCGGGGATTCAACCGCGTGAACGACCGCGGCGTTTTGATCCGACGTCCGGTAACGGGCGGACCAGCACGTAGCCGATGAACACCGCTCGCAAGGATGTCAGAGGCGTCCGCCCCGAGTGTCTGTCATGCAAGTGATAATTGTTTTTCACCACCACTACATATCGGTGTCAGACGTTCAGCCAGTCTAAAAAGGGTCTATCATTAACCTTGGATGGCCTTATTAGGTTACTGCCTGAAGCCAAAAATCAGAGTCAATTACTACATTTGCAGCACTAAGGGGAAAAAAAAGAACACTTGTAGTCTTTAGACCCTTTGCAGTTCAGTTTGATGAGATGTCTTCTAAATTGGGGCAGAGCAACAATTCCAATCGATTTCCCTTAAAAGTTGATCAAAGCCTGCCGCTTTTCGCTGCGCTGCCGTAATCCCTCGCTCAAATTAAATACGGCACTCTCGCGTTCGCCGTTCCATCGGCGAAAGAGCATCCTGTGAAATTCCCGTCCGGATAACGTGTCGCGCCACAAACAATTCCAAGTGTTTTCGGGTAAACGAGGCGCACGCATCAACTTGGTCTAAATCCCATCTAATCTAAGTCAGAGGGGGCCCCTGAGGAGCCATTAAAAAGCTCCGGAAGATATTGTCTGCTCTCACTCCGGTTCCTGCCTCAGTGATTAGTGCTGATGTTTATTTTAAAAGTGGGCCTGTCTGCATATGTATGGGGGGGGGGGAGAATCTCCACTATGCCCTTTAGGAGGTGAAATTACTTAATTTAAATGTTTCATGGGTTTTAAATACTCTAGATTATTCATTTATCTTTAAGGCCTTAGAACCTACAGAAGCATTTAGTTGGAGCAGAGAGCCTGAGATGCAAATTGCCCCCTCCAAATAATTACACTGTCATGGTGCGTTTTCCACAAATTAAATTAGGAGAATGGATTCACGCCTTTCTGAGGGCGATGGAACTCATCAAACACACGCGCTCTGAACAAAAGTGTCTGTGTTATGAAACGAGTAATCGTTTGAGTCGATGGGCGCCTTTGACCCCACCGTGTCCAAGACGGGTCTGACATCACAACATGATTGATGGGGAGCACATGGACCATATGTACAGTACATGTATTCAAGCTGAACATGTTCAGGACATATTAGAGCAGAATGATGCTTCCACCGTGACAACCACATATTTTGCTCAGTTTCTTGTTATTACGTGATTATTTTTGTTTGTTTTAGGAATCATTTCTTTAATGATAGGATGCGATATTTCTAATGCCATTAGGACACATTTGCTTGTTATTACTACAAAATAATATGCAATGTTCCTTTTCCTAGATCATTATATTTAGTTGACGCACAAAACCTTGTCGTTACATTAATGTATGGCATTAATTGTGACACGAAACCTCCATATTGTTCCATATTTTGAAGCACAGTGAGGAAAACGCACATTACGAAATATCATCCAGTTGCAGTTGAATGAATAATTAATTATTATTAACCCCTCTTGTTGTTTTTTTACAATTTCTAAACCCAATTTTGTAAAACGATAATAATCATATTGTAATACAATTCCACTGGGGCTCGGTAAGAAACAGTGGATCTATCGCAGAATAATAATTCTAAATGGTCTTTAGGTGTGATCCGACATCGTTTTGAAATACACAAGTCGGCCCATAGATGGAGCATAATACTGTGCTGCTGTATCACACACACACACACACACACACACACACACACACACACACACACACACACACACACACACACACACACACACACACACACACACACACACACACACACACACACACACACACACACACACACACACACACACACACACACACACACACACACACACACACACACACACACACACACACACACACACACACACACACACACACACACACACACGTTTTTTTTTAAAGTTTCTCCAACGCCTTCCGGAAAGTTAACCCTCACCCGACACCGTAATTCAGACCGACTTTGCAAACAACTTATCTGTGACATTTCACAGAGCCTTCTTAAGAAAGCCTTTTGACACATTAAGAAAGATTAGGAGAGACTATACAAGCCCTCGGGGGCCAAGTAGAACTGTTAACTTTGCATTGCAAGCCACAAGGGTGGGAGGGGGGGGATTCTTTTTTACTTTATTTATTTATTTATTAAAGCACGCTTGGGGACAACCCCCACAGAGGGAGAACTTGTGCATCTGTTCAGAGTCCTATGTTTTGTTCTTCTCTCAACTTCATCCCGCTCCTTACTCACACACCACGCGTCCGCCGGCCTCGACCTTCCACCGCGGAACAATTCCCAGTCAACACCGAAGCGCTCCGTTAATCTCCCCCTTCCACTTCCACTTCCAGTCATCTCGTCTCGGCACAATCGGGTGCACAATAGTGGCATTTAACTCTCCGCCAGCCTCAATACAGACACGCAATTGAGGGTATCAATTTCCCTCTCCTAAAATAGTTCAAGATAAGGCACATTAAGTATGATTAAACAATGTCTCTGTGGAACATGGCGAGACCTCTAGCGGTTTGCAACTATCTCTCCGTTTGCAGATAAAAGTGTGTTCCTCACACACTGGGAACTTCTTCGCTCTGCCCATCTTATATCTGCATATCGGATTTTTTTTCCTTTTTTTTGGCTCCTTCAAGTGATCGGTGCATGACGACCCTCGTCCTTCACAAGTGAATATTTCAACAGCTTTTCACCCGCGCCGTACGCATTAGAATGCATGCGCCCAGCATCCCATTAGTGCTGAAACACTGCCACGTGGCTGGCGTTCTCACTGCTGATGACATCACGGTATTTACAGGAGCAGCTACTGCACCTCTTGTTATACCATTTGAGACGGAAGAAAGGAAGTTTAAAAAATAGAAATGTTTTGTTGGTGTTTTGATATATAAAAATAAAATAAAAACAATATTGCAACGGGCAATATCTCTTTGTTTTGGAGCATATGGCCAAAGCTGGATGCGACTCCAGTGTTGTTTTGATCAGTTACATTAAATCTGTGAAAAAGGGAAAATGTTGACAAAAGTACATCCTAGACTTTACAGGATGAGAAATCAAACAATACTTAAAGACAACGTTTACAACTCTCACAGTAGTTGATCTTGAAAATATCACAGCTATGATATTTGTTCTGTGGCTTCTGATGTTTGCCCAGTTTTAAACATGCAAAAACAGGAAAAACACACAATAATGATTTTTCTGTACATCTGGATTTCGCATTTCCCAAAACTGATTTTGATATTTGGTAGTTTACAATATCAATTTATCAGACAATTATAATACAAAAATTAAAATGGTTTAATGTACGTAGAGAACAGGGAGCGATATGAACGTCAGGTAGCCGTCATATTAACATGCACACTCCAAGACAACCCGGACACAACGGAGTCCAACCTTAAGGCCTCGTTAAAAAACAAAAAAAATCAGTTATATAATTCCCGAAGAAGAAGAAATAAAACCTTATAAATATCCAAAAAATTATTGTAATGTGGAATGATGTAACATCATCATATACAAGCAGGGCGTATTACTCACTGATGCAACTAGAAACATCTTTTTCTGGGCTACTGTGTGAAAAAGTAAAAAAAGTCCCCGAGAGTCAGCGATTGTGGCACTTCTGCAGGCTATCTATAAGAACAAGAAAAAGAGAAGTGTGTGTTTTGTGGCGCTCACACAGCAGAAACTTATCGTTTCATTCACCTCCTGCAGTACTGCGGGCCAGTCTCTCTCTCGTCGCACGCGTCCCTGTAATGCCGTGTGTGTGCATGCATGTCTGTGTGTGTGTGTGTGCGTGTGTGCGTGTGTGCGTGTGTGCGTGTGTGTGTGTGTGTGTACTTACAGTAAGCTTGCACACGTTATTGGGAAGACGGATATTGTGCCATGTGCATAATGTGCTCTGACAGCAGTTGATGGTAACCCTTTTAGCGTCGTTCCCAGGGACTTGATGATATAAAGGAGGCGTTTGTATCGACTGTCAGAGCGTCCCCGGCTCAAACTAACTTTGTCATTGGCTCACCCTGGTAATAAAAGACAAAGGGGTGATACCGCGTAGTGTATTTGACTAACAAACATTGACGGAACGCGATGAGCGCCCCAAAGGCACGCTCCTCTCTGCACAGTTGGCTGCCCCTGTCAAAACTCAGAACCTGCTTCCAGATTGACCTTAAGGTCGCCGGTTGCCACCGGCGCCGTGCTACCATCGCTGCTCCGCACAGCGACAAAGCAGTCGGAAGAAAGCAGCGGCATGCAAAGCAAACGGGGGAAGAGAAACGAGTTAAACACCGCGGACACGGGGCTGCAGTGTCGTCTCGTTTGAGATAAGCGCCGCACAAACACATCGGTGGCGTCGGAGCCCTGAAGAGTTGAAATCGCCGCCTTTGGCTTTGACCTTTTACAAAGGAGCAAAAGCTGGTTGACCTGTGACAGCAGCAGAAGCTGGAAGCAGTTGAAGCCAAATGGACAATTATTTTACTTTGCCCTTAACAACATAGCTGACCACTCCTGTTCCTTATAACTGACCTTCCCTAGAAACTATGACAAGCCAGGGCTGATAACTAAAATGTAATGCGCCACTACACGCACCTTGTCACGCGTGTTCCTGACAAATGTAATCCGCCGCGACAGAAGCTTAAGTCAATGTGTCTCAGCGCCGTGACCGCCAAACCGCGTGAAGGTCACTCCAGACATTACAGCAGGACATGCGTGGACATGGAAACAATACGGCCCGCTAACGGTGTCTTTGTTTAGCTTAACAAGTATAATGAGATGTTTCCTCAAAGCTAATTGAAGAAGATCCTCTGCCACCTGGACAAGTTACCGTAGTCATTCAGTATAATACACTTTAAACCGAGCGCTAACTATAGAGAGTTGTTGACTGTAGTAACCCTCATTCACAATCCCATTGTGATTTATAATGCAAATAATAATATAGAATGCAATATAATGTAATATAATGGAAACTACTAAAATAAATCTGCCACGGAACATATGACCTTGTTCAGTGTGTCGTACAGGCTCCCTCCACACATGTGATCTAATTAAAGGAATAGTTTGTATGTACTATTCACCTCCTTAGACTCTATAGTCCCAGAAAATGTTTCCGATTGATTAAATATACACAATTTGTATCCTTTGGGTTTTTTGTTTTAGCTAAACCTTCAAAGTAATCTATTCATTCTGTTTCGAATAGACTTGAATGAACTCCATTTCCCAAAAGCCCAAAAACCACCAGCCCGACGGAAGAGGGCGTTATGCTAAGCTGAGCTAATCGCCTGGTCATAGCTACATTTCATAAAACTATTCCTTTAAATCCCTTTATTGACACTGATTACTTGAGTCTTATATTTGAATTACTACTATATATATATATATATATATATATATATATATATATATATATATATATATATATATATATATATATATAAAAACTTGCTTCTGAATGCCTCATTTGGAGACGTGTGTGCTCCTGAAGGCATTAATTTGTAAATGGGGGAGGCCATCCCTCGAGATGCCTTCGGAGTTGGAGCCCCATAAGGGGAGCAAGCAGAAAGGTCACCAACCCTATCACACTCTCGGGGACCAGAGACACCACCAGGGTGGTCCGATGTCTGCAGACTCTGAGACTGTTCGCCAGACGCCATTATCAGTGGGAGGCTCGGGAGCGAGCGGCGAGGGCCTATCATTCTGCCGTGTTGTGACAGCGAGTGCCATCCGCAATGCTCTTCCTGTTGAGAGATGGGAGTGTCACGGCGCGGCTTGACTGGCGCAGCGTGAAGCGAGGGCCTCCTCGGGGCACTCGCGTGGAAGGATCCATCTCAGCAGCGTTTGGAGCGCTCGGCTTCAGCTACACTGTCAGCAGACCTCAATAACGCCTGTTTGTTTTGTGTGGACATGACAACCCATTACACGCATTTCAAGCTATTTGACGCCGAGTGGAAAAATACAAACGGACCGACGCGTGCAATGCTGCCGCTCGTCTGCTGACGCTCTGGATCACTTGAACCTCTGCGCCGTGTGAAAAGACAACCGAACCGAGGGGATCGCACGACAACATGGCCGACTTTATTAACCAGAGCAAACACACTATAGGTTTGGTCTTTTTGCGCCAGAGTTTTTGTAAAAAATGCTAAATGACAGTTATGAGACCTGCAGAGATGAAACCTTACATAAACATGTGAAGAAGTTGTGGAGATGTTCAGGTGAATGGGACACGCTAGAAGCAACAGCGACCTTGACCACTTGGCAAAATCCTAATGACTTGAGTGGACAATTGAGCCAAATTAGAAGGAATTGGCTCAAGAAGTTCCCGACATATCCTGCTCATGACAATGTGAGGGACGTGAGGTTACAGTGACCGTTGACCACCAACCTTCAATCAGTTTCTTTAAATCAAAGTGGAGGTTTGAAAAAAAATACTCCTCAGAGAAAACGGACAACCCCCCCAACATTTTTTTTTTTTAAATGTACGAATCCAGAGTCTAACACTTTATACCTAATAACCCAGGGTCACGACCTCTGTCCTCACCAGGCATCGAAGGGCTAAACCGCCTTACACGCGTCAATCGTTTTCTAGACAGCATTAACAAACGCTCACTCGAGTCTCCAACATGGACACAAACAAAGAGGCGGATTCAGCGCGCATCGCCGCCCTGACTAATTGAGGTGGAACCAAGACTGAGTCACACGTCTCCGGTCCCAGAAGTTCTGCCAGAAGGCAGCCTTGTGACTGCCCCTGTTCACTTACCTCTCCCTAACAAACACGCACACACACGCACACACACATAAAGCTGAGGCTTTCAATATTTTATTTACGACGGTGCACATTATCGTTGCGTGGTGCGTGGATGGATCAGACAGGGGGAGCTTTTTTATTTCAACTTGGATCTCGTCACACCGCATTGAATCAAAACAGGACGAGGTTTTAATGGAGGTAGTGCATCAGAGTTTAATTGGGACGAAAATGTCGCTGCCTAATGCCTTCGAAAAAATTGTGACTTGGTTACTTCATGGGTCATACTGTGGATGAACCTCCAAAGTGCATCAGCGTGTGTGTGTGTGTGTGTGTGCCTTTCTCCTCACCAAATCTATTGGGAAGAAGACCAAACCAAATACTAACTCTGTTATCATCCAGTGGTCGACTTTGGTTCTGGAGTCCACAGTTAGCTGTTGTTGTTGATGTTGGTATCACTGACCTAAAGGCACGTACTGAATATACACAATGAAAACACCCTGAAACGGCGATGGGTTACGATTACTAGAAAGGCAGCGGTGGCTCGGTGTGAGTTGGAGGTCGCAGCGGTCACGGCTTCAGCAGCCTCCACCGAAGCGGCCGCTGCTTTGAAGAGCGCATTATTTTGACACTCATCTGGGCCTCCTTGTAAACTCCCCCACAACAGATGTGATGTACTCCGACAGGCATGCATGCATATATATATATATATATATATATAACTTCATTATTATACTATATATATATATATATATATATATATATATATATATATATATATATATATAACTTCATTATTAAACTAAATAATGCATCTAATCTGGATTGTTTTGCTTGTTGGTTGAAGGATGGTAACATTTTGATTACCTAAACTAAACTTTTGTTCATTATTCTTCACCCTTCATTTATTATTTCGCAGCTTTTATTTTTAGCTGTGATATTCCTGGAACTGTAGAGGAATATTATGCATTTGGTACACCTCATATATATATATTTATATATATATATATATATATATATATATATATATATATATATATATATACATACACACACACACATTCAAACTAAATGTAATTAAATAATAATTTCAACAAACAAAAGCGCCGGCCAACGTGTAAACAATGAGAAACGACATCTTCTAGAGATGCCCAATTAGGGATGCAAATGTAAGGCCTCTCCTAAATAAAGCACATTATCACAATTAGGTCCGGCTTCATTTATTTTATTTTATTTTTTCCGCTGTCGCAGGATGAAGCGACCAAACTGCAATGCAAACTTAGTTAACTGTGTCAAATGCCGAACGGCGTCTAAAACGGAAAGTGGAGAGAGAACAAATGTGGATTATATAATGATCACATTTCATTACCCACTGTTATGCCACAGAGAATACCAACTAAAGCAAACAGAATTGTTTTGATGTCTGTGAGGCATCAGTGCCGGCTGAATGTTTGCAGGAATGCTACTTGGAATTTTTATGAATGAGCGGCAACGTCCATTGCAATTTCCGCCTGGGAGGCTGGCACACGTACGGTCCCTTCGCCGATTCAAAATGTAGCGTCGGGTGGGGATGGAGAACAAGATTCTTCTCCCGGAGCTTGGAAAGGGGCCTATTGATTTTTGGAGAGCTGGCTTTGTAATTGCTTTACGCGCCAGAAAGCTGTAAATCAAGAGCGCTCGTTGCTCGTTGCTTATACAAGCAGAAGATTACTGTGAGGCCGCTGAGCCAATGCTGGATGGTCGCGGGGAAAATGCCTGGCCCCGCGACGCAGTTTAGAGCCGTGTTGTGGAATAAAGCATTGAAAGAGCCCGAGCACAGACTGACGGGAGCAGCTGGGTGGGTGTGGGGGGGGGGTCAACCTGAGTTAATCAGCTAGAATCAGCATCAGCTGAGGAGAGAGTAGCAGCATGTGTGTGTGTGTGTGTGTGTGTGTGTGTGTTCCTGTATATGCTCGTGCTGCTGAAAAAATAGACAATCAAATGTAAAACTCCATGTGCAAAAAGCTTTCCAGAGAGAAGACACAGCAAGGGGGCCTGAGCGTCAAAAACCCGGGTTAAGTCAACAAAACGTCCCGATACATAACGCTCCATGATTTATACATGTCGCGGCATGTATGTGCACTCTGCGGAAGCACAGGTGGCGCGGCTCCTCACCCGTAACTCAAGAAAAAGCTTGCAAACAGGCCGCGGTGATAAAAATAAAACGTGGGACGACTTCGACCCTGACAGGTAAAAAGCGCCGCGGTGGCCATACATCCGCCAGCCGGGCAGGTGCACATCAATTTTTCAAGTCATGTTGACAAAGGCTTTCAGACTCCTGCTCTGATATATATATATATATATATATATATATATATATATATATATATATATATATATATATATATATATATATATATATATATATATATATATATACACTGCACGTTTATTTATATTTTTTTCATAAACCCAACAAAGGTGTGCACTTATACTATATTTTATTTAGGTGGAAATAAATGTGTTTCAGCAGCTAGTAGCTCCACATCCAAATAAAAGTGCTTGTACTTCCGTGCCGGTTTCTGTGTATTTGCCGTGTGTACAGCTGCTGGTGTGTTCACGTGAAACATAGAGAGAACAAATGGAAAGATCAGATCAGGAACCGATGCTTTCACAGTTTTGCTGTCCTCTAAAGTGTGAAAATGGACATTGTTACACAGTATGAATATAATTTGTGTTATACAGCTACATACAACTAAAAAGGTGCATGTTTTATTATTAAAAGGATTGCTATGGCATTCTGGGAAACACGGCGCTCTGCTTACTTGCCACAAACTTGATGAGCAGATTGATACCAGTCATGACTTTACTCTAAATATGAAGCTACAGGCAGCGGCTTGCCGCTGGTTTAGCTTAGCATGAAACACGTATTCACAACATACACGGTAGTGTACGGCAACACGGAGGCTCCGGTCAGAAAAACGACATAACATTACTCCTTTCTCAGGCAGCGAAGACCAGATCCACTACATCTGTTTGTACCTTTCACAATAAAAGCCCTCGAAAGAACAACTGTGCACAGACCCTTGTGGGCATCTGGTCCGTGCAGACCGTTAACCTGACAACACAACGTCGGCAATCTACTACCAAACCGAAAGATATCAAGACAGGCAGTCAACCATATTTTGTATGTATATAACTTCCCACAACAGGAAGCCTACCAGAAATCAGCAGGTCATATTTTACTCACTTGCCTGCGGTGTGTATAGTTTCACAGCCACACGGCTCATTTCTTTGCCGCCCTGTTTCCAATGTGTGACCACTTCCACTGTGTGTGCCGTGCACCCATCATGCCCCCTCCGACCGGGAGCTAGGAGTCTCGAAACCAAAAGGACAAACTTCCCCACGAAATCGCACATTCCAAGTGTCATTTTCCACAAAAGATTCCAACGTGCCTTTTACAGGTCTGGAGGAAGAGAGTTCTTCCACCGACGTGCTTGTAAGTGCTATGAAAGTAGTTGAACCAGTTGGAATCGGTTTTCTCTCCACATTATAGTCACTATCCGACATAATAGGTCAGTGGATGCAAATGTGTGCATCTCGTATGAGGGCACAGACCCTCATCTGAAGCTAAATGCACAGCTCGGTCAATAATTGATCACCGTAACCCTGTTTTCAGTCTCACATATGCACCCTTTAATAAATAAATTAAACGGACAACATGTAGACATGGCGAGTACACGGTAAATAACCCACAGAATAAAAACTGGGATACCTTTCAGAATATGTTGGACTTGAATATAGTGCAGTGGGGGTGCCCTCACAGAAAAAAAACCTTTCAGGTATTACATTTTTGCTCGAATATCTCACTGGAGATATGATCTGCGTGGCGCTGAAAGCCCCTCCGAGCCTTGCTTCACCAAACACAATTGGTTAGGTTTTTTTATCCGCCTGTCCTACATTTAGTGTGTGTCAAACAATTTAGTGAACTGCCCAAGGCTTTGACTTTTTGAAGTTGCTCTTAATACCATTTAATATCAACTAATGATATAGGTCAAGACACATTTTTTCCCCATTGGTGCAAAACATCCTTAAAAGATGCAGCATACAGGTCCGTTTCCTGCCAGAACCGTGTGAGCGACAGCGAATCATTTAGTTTCAATCGTGTGAAAAGATTCAAGCGGCCTGTAGGTTTGTAGGGTAGCTGTGGTCCTTTACTTTATCGCACAGTCCAAAAGTACCATTACAACACTTTGTCACAAGGAAAACTTCTACAAAAACAGTGTGATGTAAATGTACACGTTTGTTGTCCGTTTCATTATGTGAAATATTAAAAAGGTACTCGGTCATTTAGTTTTTAAGTTGGAGGGCTTGTGAGAGACCTTTTGTTTTTCTTCCAACGGTTAAAATGATACATTTGAGTCCCGATGAGCCACGCACCCAACACCCTGCGTCCTACATTTCCCATAGTGCAACTTGAGAGCACCTCTCATTACACCATGCCGACCACATACATCCCTTTGTGTTTCAGACTCCAAACAGCCAGGTTGTAACACAGTCCTACCCTGGGGGTAGCCGTGATGACATCACGATGAGTTTCTTTATTACCTTCGCATTGAAAATGCAGAAGGTAATGTTTTGGCCGGCGTGTATTTATTTGTGAATATGTTTGTTTGTCCGTTATTCGTCTAAATCAGACAAAACTGAGCCGATTCTTATGAAACTTGGTGGGATGATTGGTCATGACCCAAGGAACAATCGATTAGTTTTTGGGAGTGATTGGGTCAAAGGTCAAGGTCACGAAAAGGTGAAAAACGTAAATTTGCGATATCTCGGTTAATTGGCATCCGAGTTGCGTGAAACTAGTGCCAAATTGTTCATAATTCAATCTTGTGATATGCGAAGGTATGCGCTCTACCGAGTGCCCATTCTAGTTATTATTTGTTTCTAAAACTTTTAAAAAGCTCCCTACAAAGTAACCATTTTCATAGATGGCATGGCACTGGTTATGTCCAGGTAATTGAACTGTATGTGTAAAATCAGTGCACTGCACCTTTAATGTGAAAAGTAGCCCGAAACAACAGCCGTTCAACTTAGAGCTATATTTCCCCCAAAGTAATTGTACTGAAAAAACGTGCTAGAGTAAAGGTGGTGTATTAGCGTGTGCAGGGGTCGTACTTGTGCGACGCGTGGCTTGTAGGGCGAGCTGCTCTCCAGGTCGGCCAGGATGCTCGTGAGGGAGTCGATCTCGGCATCCAGACTGGAGCGCCTCTCCTGCAGGGTCTTCTCCGGTCCTCTCATCTGTGAGCAAAATACGAGCAAGACGGGGTTGAAACGACACAACGTCACTTTGCACAGCTGCAATCACGAGCACAGGACCGATTGTCATCCACGAGGAGCGACTCTACCGACTGGGAGGCGTTCGCTTGTGGATGACACACTCGGAGTTCGTGCTTCACCTTGACCCGACACCATCCTTTTGAAAGCCACATATCAAGAGCAGAGACTTCTCTCTGGGAGAAATGTGGTAAGAAGCAACGCATCGTCTGTTCATGAAGCGGTGCACTATTCAACCTCCTGCTTTTCAGCACACTTGGATTTACAGTATTTCATTCTTCATGCATTATTCATCACAATCTCATCCAGCAGTATTTCAAACAAAAAGGTCAATTCATTTTATTTTATTTTTTAAAGAATTAAAAGTCTGATATTTTTCTATTCCATATTTTAAACATGTGCCCCATAAAAGATGATGAGAATTGCTTAGATTTTTATTTGACTGGTTTATTACCAGATGAAGCTTGAAAGTGTCATAAACCGGATGGCTTCAGCAGACCGAGCTGATTTATCATCTACATTTCTCCCTTCAGTTTCACCGCAGAGCAAAACACAACTTTAGCATATAAAAAAATATTACAAATATTCTTTTAAACACTAAATATAACTAAATCTGCAGCTACATAGCTACAATGATCTGACCGTTAGTGACACCCGGTTTTCTACAACAAATTCCGGGAATTTCTCTATGGAATGACATATTTTTAGTCCTCTGAACTATGCTGCAACTGCAAGAAGACTTCTTGCAATTGCCTGCGGGGTCTTTTTGAGTTGGCTGGATCAGTGACTGCTTCTTATTCTAATGTTATGTGTTTGGATTACCTGTCACAATCTATTACAGGCAGGGCTTGCCTCCATTTGGAGCAGAGCTGCTGCTGCTTAAAAAACATCTAAGGCTATCATGAGCGAGGAGGGGAGGGAGGGGGCTGCGGGGTAAACAAAGCAAAACACTAATGGCTCGTCTCAAATCAACAAAAGAAGAAGAAAAAAATAAAGAAATAGAAAAGAGAAAAACTTATTTAACGGGAGAATAACGAGGAGGATGAAAGGAAACATTGCGGTCTTTGTGATGTGTTGGAATTCTGCGTGTCGGGCTTCACAATGTGGACAACAGCCTCCGTCTTCCCCGCTCCCGCGGAAGGGTTCGCCGCCGAGCGCGTCACAACCCAGACCTCCGTCAGGTCAGGGTAATGGAGACAAGGAATAGTTTGCTTTTCTTCTGAGGAAGTACCACTGAAACGTTTTTGCTTCATTGTGTGAGATTCCTCTGCTGGGGCACGGAGAAGCAGATACAAAGACATTCTGATTGATATCTACCCCCCCCCCCCTTTTTTTTTTTGTTCTCTCCTGCAGTTAAAGACTTCCCGCTCTGGCTACAGGGCAAATAATTAAGATACCAGCGTTGTATTAAGGAATTCAGTTGCATGGCTAGACAATATGATGGAAGAAGAAAAGTGAGGGATAAAAAAAAATGTTTTAAAGCAGTAAGGCACTTTGAGAACTAATTAAGCACTTAATTTCTTTGTGCGTCTGCTGCCAGTGTCGTTCAGAAGAAGATGGCAGTGGAAAAAAGGGAAAAACAGAATCCTCACACTAGCTTCAGAAAACTTTGGGAGACGAGGACTGAGGATTTTCAGCGAACGCGAGGAACAAACCATTCACAGGGAAGATCCTTCATGCACTCCTGCTCCTGTACTGGAAGTAATCCAAGTCAACGTGGACAGTGTTTCAAAAGACATCTTAGACATGCACCAACGTCCCATTTGTTGTCCTTTATAAACAGCGGCCAGCAGCCAAGTTAAATATGAAGTACCAACAGTTCCCTATCAAATGGATCGAGAGCCAGATGTGGCCGATCCATGTTGCATTGTGTTGTTAAAATATCATATACATATACATATATATATTCTGTACACATCTATTGCTTCTGTCCATCCGGGGAGGGATCCTCCTCTGTTGCTCTTTTGAAGGTTTCTTCCCTTTTTCCCTATGAACGTTTTTTTCGTTTTTTCCTGATCCGATGTGAGGTCCTGGGACAGGGATGTACCCGTGTACAGATTGTAAAGCCCTCTGAGGCAAATGTGTAATTTTGGGCTATACAAAATTAACATTAATATATATATATATATATATATATATATATATATATATATATATATATATATATATATATATATATATATATATATATATAAATAAACACACACAGATATATGTGCGTGTGTGTGACCTTACACGTAGCAGAAGAATCCCACAGTTCGGTCTACATATGAGAGTTTAAGATCCGAGCTGGAGTGAGATAAGGGTCATGGTTAATTTAAAACATTTTTTTTACATTTTCTAAAACTTATTTTCAGCTTAGCTTTAGCTTCATAAAATGAATAGCAGAAAGCATTTTTTTGTCAAATTTTGCCGATGGCTGATTTCATGTCTAACCGCTCAGCCCTAAATGTGTGATAGGAAAGCAGGAAATTCAGAAGTGGAAGTGCCTTTTTTAGGCAGCCCCTCACTGACGTATACAGTTTGCGTGGGAAGAGCGGCTTCAAATCGCTTATTTAAATTCCTTCTGTCTCCACACAGGAAGCATTCGTTTAGAATGAGAAACTGGTCGGACAAAAAAAATATATATATATACATTTCAATAAAAGAGGGTGTTTGAGGGGGGTGGGGACATCTGAGTGAAGGAATGTGAAGCTCTTGGAGGGGTTTTCGCAGCAGGGGTCAAGTGCTAAGAGTGTCGGTTAGATCGCAGAGGCCAGAAACCTCCCCCCCCCTGGGAGGGTACAAACGCCTGTGGGTATTATAACCGGGCTCCACCAATAGGTGTCAGTCTTTTATGCTTCCTGCACTGAAGGGAGCACGCTTGTGTGTGGCTCAGGACGTCCAGCTCCGGGCAGCAGCTCTGGAGCTGGACGTCTCTGCTGCAGCTTTCTTTGGGCTTTTTTCTGGACTCAGTGCACAAACTCAGTGCACTCGGGACATCTTTTGCTTTCCTTTACGGCTCTTCGATATGAAATTGAATGCAATAACACACACACACACACACACACTTACCTGAAAATCGCAGGAGTTCATCGGTGGAGGAGACGGGAAAGAACCAGGGGGTGGTGAGAAACCGGTTGACTCTTCTGCAGGTGGCGGAGGGGGTGGGTAGTCCACTGGGATGGGCACACACACACACACACACACACACACACACACACAGCTTAATAAATACTTCCCCTTTTTTCCTATATTTCAAACTGGCACAATTCTAAAGAGCAGAGGCCACTGAATTAAACTACAAGAAACCCATTTGTATCCATATTCTTCATAACCAGTGTGACAGGTGCAGAAAACAAGAAATTATACAGCTATCTTTTTCATTAATAAATTTCGGGAATTGCATAAACTCCTTAATTGTTCGTCTTGGATGTAGGTGGACGGTGACCAGCTCCCATGATGCTCTGCACAGCCAACATTACGCCGTGAGATAAACGGAGGTTACTGTGCATAAGTGTGTGGATCGATCTGCTTGAGGCCCTGCATGATGCGTGGCGAATGTGCACACACACACACACCTCCCTGTTTCAACCGCACGTGCTTGCGTGTGTGTGTATAAAGTTCAAAAGTGTCTTTCTACAGACGTACTTGTGATGTCGGTCACAGACACAAAATGCTCAGATTCTACAACTTGGTGTGCAAGATTAGAGCTGCTGCATTACAAATATTCAACTGATCTCATCGCAGCGTGTTATATGAACGCGTTCGCTCGGTGAATCCTCTCAGAGCGCCGCGGCCTCTTTCAGCTCTTTGTTTGGGTTTTCACGGTTCACAACTGTCGTCTTTCGTTCCACTCGTCGGTGGCGCTTTCGGCCGCGTTCGGCAACTGCTCTAAAAGTTAAAGAGCTCTAAAAAGCCGCTGTTCACAAACTGCTCAGCAGGCTCACCTAGACAGATTTTGCAGTAATCCATTTTCAATAAATGGATCAAAATGGATGCAGAAATAACTACATGATGAAGCCAGTTTGCCAAAAGTAACTTTGTGCTTTGACTAGATTTCAATGAGTCAGGCTATGACATGCTAACTTTGTAGCTGCTCCTCCCGTTTCATATTTATCTTAAATGTTCATTTATTACATAGTGAATATTCTCCTTTTCCTTGTCCATGTACAAATAGGAGGTAATACTGTAGAGCTCTGGGTAGCCGGAGATAACTTCAATAAAGTCGTCATCCCCTCCGATCGGCTGCGACGCATCTTTCCGTTCAGCACGTTGGAGCTGCGCTGCTCACGAGAAACTTAGGGATTCAGGACTTTTTCGGACCCCATCAGATTCCATTGTTACACGAATAAGCTGTGTGTGTGTGTGTGTGTGTGTGTGTGTGTGTGTGTGTGTGTGTGTGTGTGTGTGTGTGTGTGTGTGTGTGTGTGTGTGTGTGTGTGTGTGTGTGTGTGTGCATCCCTGCTAGAAACAGTGACTTTTTAGAACGGTCAATAAGTTCATCCCCGTTCATCCTCGAGTTGTCCGAAAGCTATAAAGCCATCTCTCCAATATTTCTGAGAAATATGGATTATTCTTCACAACTTTCTCTTGAACTATGACATCCAAGACAATGGAAAGAGGATATGCCGTCATTCCATAAAGAGCCTCGTCATCCCACGTCAACGGAGCGCCACGCCACATCATTGCAACAATTTGATTAACTAAGATGCATTAATCTGTGTTTCTTGTCCCGCAGATTGGAAATGTAAATGCCGCATTACAAACGGGCCGGACTAGGTGTTTGTTCTGCCAGAGGAGGAAAGGAGCCAAGTGGGTAGTTCTGAAGTCCACGCTAATCCAAGGATTGCATCCAACCACATGTTTCAGACCGGATAAGGAGTCACGTGCCAAATTAAATTGTGATTTGGCTTCTTTTTGGCGCAGGACTCGCGACCATGTACTTCTAAGTACCGAACCAAACATGAGCTTTGCAAATTAAAGGCTTTTATGGGACGTAATGGGAATTTGTTCCAACGCTAAGACTTTGATGAGTCCTGTTCAGAAATTCCATTTGCTTTCCGTGGCTTTTATCTGTTTTCATTAGAATCTAATTGATGTCATCAATGTAGTTTATCCAAGGCAGCTGACCAAATTAATTAAGCGTTTTTTTTTTTTTTTTTGCCTTGACAAAACAGCCCAGAGAAGAAGGAGGGGGGGGGGGGGGGGAGGAAGCCGCAGACATAATGCAGCATGGTTAAAATTGGACACATGTCTGCGTCTTGAATATTACAGCATTTCAAAAATTGTGAGCATTGCATTAAAACATTCCCTGCGGGTGCTCGAGGGCCTCCGTGTGAATTGTTTATATAATAACCTTGTGGCCTCTGCTAAAACTCCAGAGTGCAACAGCTCCTCCAAACCCATGGGAGAGGAAATAAAATATGCCGCTCGACAACAAGTTCTCTGCCCCCGTCCTCCCTCCCCACCTCGCTCCGCCACAGATCTTCTCTGCCAGAGCGTATAAGTCACTTGTAACTCGCTGGCTTACGGAGAATTAAAACATTAACTTTCATGTACGCTTCCCCTCGAACATCCGAGATGTTTTGGAGTTCTCATTTCAGGAAACGCAAGGGTTGTAAATGTTACAGAGAAGCATGTTTTATTGAAAAGGTCTTAAGAGTTCTGAATGTGGAACAGTGGAAAGCCAGGCGGTCTTTTAGAAGCTTTTTCAAATCATGATGAGACACCACCAGCAGAAACATCACGTTTCCATGCGCCGCTTCTTTTTTACTCGTTTGGCTATGGTTATGTAGATTTATAGATTAGATATTGCATTATTTGCATATTTAAACATATCATTTCAGAAAAGTTCCATGGCGATATCTATTTTTTGTCTCGTCTTAAATGTATGTCATTTTTCAATTCACACTTTACAGTTTCATTCCTCTGTATATTATGAAGGTTATTTTATTGAGGTTTGTTCATATATCATTTAGAACCTGATTTATAGCAAACATGGCAAATATGGATTTTTCAATATGAACTGTTAATATGTCAACAATATGACAAGAAATGTGAATCGGTTATCTAATTTTCAGATTTCGTTTTGGCAAATGTCCCATATTTAATAATATAATGCACCGAGAAAGAAAAGATACAATGTTGGAAAACTTAAGAACTTAAGTAATTGTACTGTTAAAGCTTACTTGAATAACGTGTTTCTACAAAAGGAACCATCTGACTCTCTGTATCTGCACATTTAAATAATCAGGATTTTACAGGCGTCATCGAGCAAAAGGAACTCAAAGCCAGAGAGGAGCCGAGCCCTTTGAACACAGCCCCTCACACCGGAGACGTGTACACAGGTAAACCGCTCTGGCTGAAGAACCATCACACCCAAAACACAACTACAGCTTAAATTTGTGAAATTTTGTTTTTTCAAAAAAAAAAAATTTTACATTTGCTGTTGAAAACCTCTCTAACTTTACTCTCTACTGCTAATCATTACTCAGCAGCATTACTGCTCACATTACTTACTCTTTTTATTTTTCAAATTCAATATTTTCATTATTTATTTTTTTGGGTGTTTTATCTGGGGGGCTCTGACTTATCTGGGGAATCTGACAGTGATGGGAAAAAATGAAAAAAACTGACCCAAAAACCAGAAAAAAAAAAAAAAAAAAAAAAAAAACAAAAAAAAACAAAAAAAAAACAAACAAAAAGTAAAAAAAAACCACAAACCAAAAAAAAAGTCAACCAAACCAACCTGGCCTCACACAGTGTCACAATGGTCATAGGTGTCATGGTGGGGCCAGTGTCCGGGCTCCTAGCTCCAGCCGGCGCTCCTCCAGCGGGGTCAGCCGGCGTTGGGTCTCCGCTTCTGGCGTTTCTCGCTTTTCTAGGTCTTCTAAGGTGCACACAGAGTTCTCTGCAGGAGCACTTCCGGTTCTGTGGCGCGAATGGAAGCGGGCTCGGATTGTGCAATCGAGAGTTGGGGAGCTCGAGAGCGGAGCGTCGAGAAGGAAGAGATGCTTAATGCATCAACAACCCTCCTTTGATTTCTTTTATGCTTGCCCTTTTTTTAAGGAATGAAAATCAAAGGAATCCTAAATCAGATTTGCCGAGGCCGTAGAGGCCGTGATCAGGATAAGAGGATGAGAGAGAGAGGAGAGAGCTGTGCGATCCAGCTGTGACACGTGGACCAGCCTGCACAATTAAGACGTGATTAAAATATTAACATTTATCACAACACAAAGTGCATCTTATAATATCATGCTGAGGGCGGCGGCGTCTTTATGAGGGCACGGGCGCCTATATTATGCATTATGTTTATATAAGAGTAGATATAAATAGCGAGTTGGATCAGAAGAAAAGAAAAAAAAAAAAAAAAAAAAAAAAAACAAAAAATGCTCTTCTTTATTCTTGGGGGGGCTTCTGTTAGTATAGGGGGTTTTACATAGGTTTACACATACATAATAGATAGTGTGTGTATCGTGTGTGTTAATCTGGTCTTATTAGAGAAGAGAAGACTCAGAGACTCAAGACAACAGGGACTCGTCCCAGAAAGAAAAGAAAAAAGAAGAAGAAAAAAAGACATTTTCCCCATTCGTTTTAAACCACCATCTAATATAAACTTTATTCTACCTCTAAATAAAAAAGTTTAAAAAAAAAAAATACAACTTTGTTATATATTATTATATTATTACACGGACGAACTAGATTAGAAAAGAACAACACAGGCTTACTTTTTTATAAATAAATAATAAAATATATAATAAATCCTCCAGACCAAACGGACAAAGTGTTTTAAGTCCTGGTGTCGGTCCGCGTGCTTTATCTGCGCGCCGCCTCCCGAGAGAGAGAGAGCAGCTCTAATTATTTAATTTTAATACAGCAGGGTGGGGTGATACGTCGCTTCATTCGGTCGGGAAGGAAGGGAGGGATTGGATTTCTTGAGATATATATTGTTTTTTTAAGAGTAAAGAGGAAGACCCAGATTGGCTTCTGCTGCACCGAGAAGAATTCCCACAGGGGGATAAAATGCAGATCAGGAACAATAGACGGATTACGTCTCCGTGTGAAAGCGAAGAAACAAATGTGGAGGATAGGTGAACCGTTTGAGAGCCATCTTAAAGCTTTAAAAACATCGAATGGGCCCCAAAATGTGACGCGTAGAAGGATTTGGCCAATGAGCGAATGATTCATCCAAGACCAAGAGGGAGAGCTTTTACTGTCAATCCCTGCATTATCATCAAACACCAACATCAGCACCAGCCTCAACACACCCTTGTCAGAGTATATGTATATTTATATGATTAGTTACACATTATACAACTTTTCCACCACGCTGGAAAAGCCGTCGCATAGAGTTCAGGGTTAGAGAAATAAAAACTCATTGTGACACACCGGCCCTCACTGGAGGAAAGATTCAAAGAGGAACGGCAGAGGAAGCGCGAGGAGAAGTTGAGGCGGGAGGCGGAGTCAGAGCGGCGGCCTGTGGGCTCCGTGGGGACGCGGCACACTCATTGGTGGATTTCCTGTCGATTCTCATGGCGACGCCCATGAGGGACTCTGACATAACAACCGGTAGTCAGTCTGCCTCTGGCCAGTCAAGCAGGGAGGAATAAAAACAGCTTATGCACATGTTCGACACTTTTGAACTGCTGTGAGCAAACAATTAGCCGCTTTTCTGGAAACTTCAGCGCGTGACGTGGGATCAGAAGCAGCACCTCTCAGATGGTCTTCAACTCTCGCTGTGTATCAAAAACGGATCACGCTTCATGATCAAAGGCGGACATCATGAGGCAAAACACCACACTGGTGTCACAAGAAGCCCTCAGTATTCATTCAAGTTGCTTTTTTAGATTTATTAAGTTAGGTTTTTATCTCTTCATAATATAAATACATTCTGAGGGAAGCGGCTGGCGAGGACTCATTCCCGTGTGAATCTCCTTTTCACCAAAGAAAAGAAAAGAAGAAGAAGAAATCCCCCTTTCAACACCTGATCATCAGATATTGCAGAAGCCGTTTGAAATGCTGGTTAGTCAAAATAAAACACTGGGGCAAGGCAGCATGGCCACTAGCGCGACTACTGTGGGGCTGAAGTCGTATAATTCAACAGCTTCATTACTAACTTTGCCATTAAAAAGAATGTGCTTTGAAATTGACAAACATCGTTGGGTGAATGAAGTTCTTGGCACAATTCAAATGAGATCAAAAAATAAAAGTGATCTGCTTGGTTACAGAAATCCTCTTTGCCAATGTAAGTATATTAAACAATATATGTGTGGGCGACTCCTCTGGTTGTATAGAAGTCTCTGAAAAATGACTCGACTTCTCTCTTGGTTTATTCCCTTAGTAAACATCGTAAACATGAGTTTATGGTCTCAATCTCTCGTGTCAGGTCTTCTTCAATACAGCACGATGTTCTTTAGTAGCGTAAGGTCTATTTAGAGTCAAACAGACCATAAAGCAGAGGATGCTTTAGGGCGGGCTTACTGTGATCGACACCGAGAACATTAACCCTTTCAGTGTTTTCACTTCACGAAAGCCTTAAAATGTCTCAGTTGTGCTTAGCTGTACTTACAGTCTATGGATTTAAGTTATAAGCAGTAATGTGTAGCCGATTTAGATTCCACCAGTCTTGGACGGATATTCAAAAAGTATGACCACCATATGGTACAACAATTCCCTCTCTTGTTGTTTTATAGCTGCTTTCCACACCTTCCATTGCTTTAGATTGTCTTTATCTTTTTAATTGCCGTGGTATCGTTTTGGTATGACATCATAAATGACTGACACACGGTTGCCAACACACTGCAACAATCAGAGCCTAACCTGCCTTAGAAAGCTAGTTTGTATTGCGCCGTTATTGCACTGGATTGCATTACCTTGTACGCTGTTCATGATATTTTGTCCACCTCTCCTACAGAGAGCCACAGAGCTCATCATCATCATCATACAACCATTATCCGTGGACTCTTTTCCCCTAAAACTTGCACAGAAGACTCAGAAGACGCAGCCGAGGCTTCTCTGTGCAAAAAGCAATCCCGCGTGACCTGCCATCCGAGATCCACTTAAACCCTCAAATCTGATCTGTTGGAAGGAGTTCTGGGGAAAGGGTCACTGTCTGAGACCTACATGTCATCCACGTCCTCCTGCTGGGGGGCTTTAATCAGAACAAGTTCAACCTATAAAAAATGAATGAATAAACTAAATTAAATAAATGGGAGGGCAGCTGCGCAGTGAACCCGGCCTCAGACTGCAGCCCCATGCCGGCCCCCGCCACACAAAGGGGCAGCGAGGCGCTGTGCCAAATCGACTTGTCCCTAATTTTTATGCTAATCCTCAATTTTCTTTTATATCAGACGCTCCCCACACTTGATATAAAAGATATTAAATAAATAAACAGAGAGACCCAGATTATCCCCGTAAAGACGTCTTATCCTTAGACGAGTGGAGATGTCTGCTAATGGCTTTGCATATTTGTTCGAAATGCTGACAACTAAATCACTAGTGTCATCGTCAAACGTTAATGTTTAAAACAATGATGCGGCCCAAGCGGCAGAACATTTCACCGCTTGAGTTTTTCCCTGTTGAACAATCTTGAGGAAGAGAACGTCCTTTAAACCCTGGCAAACGCTTCAAAACAGATATTCATTTGTTCTTCCTCCATATTTCCCCGTTTCTATAGTCGACCTCAACCGAATCTTTATTATGAAGACAGAATTCAGAGCGATGCCCAGTTGATGTAATTACCGCCACAGTCAATGTGAGCGATAATAGAGGATAGTAATGAAACGAAGGAGGGAACAGAAGTCACAGAGGTTATGAGATGTTAACAACGTGACTTTGTAAAACATTTACGTTACAACAATTACATCTTTAGCGATGCAGCCCCGCCCTCTTTATACTGCTTCATTAATCCTCTTAACCCCGGTCAATGATTCATTGTGGAAAATAAGTCGGGTGTCTAGATTAAATGTTTTGTTGGGCAAATTACATTTTGGAATTATAAGGTTTTAAACAATGAGAACTGAGAGTTGAATTTTTTTTTTTTCAAAAGAAAAATCAAAGAATCTGTGAACATGACTAAAAGGCACTAGAAGTACCCGGCGCACGAGTTTCCAAGCAAAGCTTTTGTTTTTAAATGTCCCGTTTGGAACGTAGAGATAGAAGAAAATCAAGTGCGGGGGATTTCCCCCCAGAGGATGATATTTTATTAAAGAAATAAATGATGAATTAATAACGACGACATTACAACTGTCACTTGTACCGGTTAAATTGTCAAACAACAGCAGCGGGTCGTCACATCGGCTGTCACGTGTCATGTGGATTTCATTTGTGACTTTGATGGCCGGTCTGGGAGCGCCGCCAAAGATCCTCTCTGAGGTCAGAGGAGCGCCGCCAAAGATCCTCTCTGAGGTCAGAGGAGCGTCGCTCTGCAACACCACTGTACTACACCACTGTACTACACCACTGGACAACACTGTTTTCATAGTCCTGACTACTCCAGAGTGATACTTGGAAAATGTTGTCAAATTCTGCATTCCTTGTTCTAAAATGCTGCTCGTCAAAGGAGCATCGGTGATGTGTGAAAAATGAAGCTTTTAGAGCTTTTGGGGTTGAAGAGATCATCCAGCTTTCTTTCTTCTGTGACACGAGTAATGGAGGTAATGTCACTGGAATATTGTTAATTAAATACATACAATCGACACACACACACACACACACACACACACACACACACACACACACACACACACACACACACACACACACACACACACACACACACACACACACACACACACACACACACACACACACACACACACACACACACACACACACACACACACACACACACACACACACACACACACACACACACACACACACACACACACACACACACACACACACACACACACACACACACACACACACACACACACACCAAACTCTGGACACCGAAGGCCAAATTGACTAACTGAACAGATTGGCATGATGTTTTCTTCCCAGAGCTCAAACGAGAGCCGTCTAAGAACATTTCTTACAAAACTAACATCTGGAGTAGCAGACGATCCACAACTCAAACCACAAACCCCCACGGACTGCAGTGTGTTCGACCCGACAATGTGCTCGCTGCGCGCTGAATTTCATAACCGTTTCCCGTGTTTTGGAAATCGGAAGGTTCTTTGGGGGTTGAGGTCAAGAGTTTAGATAATAGTCACATTACAACACATGGACCAGATGGGGAGGTGGGACACATGTGGCTGGATGGAACGACTTCATAACAACTGGCTTACTGGAGGCCTGCAGTATGCACTCAGATGAGGAAAAACCTCTTCATGGACCAATTACGAAAATGAAATAAAGATGATCGTATAATTGTGTTTCTTTGGTTGAGCAAATACGATATGACCATGGGAAAATATTATATAATAACATGATCATTTATCATTTTTTCCTAATCACATATTGAGTTATCGGGACTAACCTAAAAATAAAAAAAAATAATAAATTGAATTACCCCATCTAAATTGAACAGGCAACTCAAACTTCAACAAAAACATTTTATAAATATATATTTCCGTTCAGTTTTTACACCACACGTTGGTCACATTATTACTCGTTCAATGAGATTAACACACGTGGAAATATTCCTTCATCTTTGTTAATTTTGCATGAGAAAAGTGCTCAGTGGTTTCCATTCAGAGAACGTGTTGTGATGCGTATTGTTATCTAGTTATGAAATGACCTATATCGGGATAAAGGATTTTAGCCATATTGCCCAGCGTTCCAAACAAAAACAAAAGAATCACACATTTGACTTAATTTAGAAAAGATCTTTTGAAAGAAAAGATGTGAGTCTCTCTTTCTCTCCCTCTCTCTGTGTGTGTCTTATGAAGGCAGCCGTTTGGAGTCATATCTATCGCATGTAAAACAAGAGTTCTGCTCTGCAGAGCACAGCCTCCGTCTTTGCTCAATTTAATTTGACTAAATCTTGAATAATCTCAATGTGAATCCTAATAATTCCAGACCGTAACCCTGTTGCAACGGAACAAAGACTAATTAAATAGGTTACACTAAAACTCAGTTTATTGAATATCACCGTACCGTATTCAAACTCTTTTATTCAAACAAACCATCAGCTCCCAGGGGGGGCTAGAAAACAGCAGATTTAGCAAGGCTTCCTGGACTCGCACATGACTGCAAACCGCAGTTCTTACACTGTATGTTTATTGGAAATTAGGCATGCAACAAAGCCTCCGTCACGATGCAAATGTGAGCGTGTTCGCGTGGAGAAGACCTCTATCAAAACATGTGCAATTGTTGCAAGGCCTCACGGCTCCCCCTGATACGGAGGCTGAAAAAGAAGAGCGACTACAGGTCACTGACAAAGTATTGTGGGGATCAGAGTCTGAGTCCACACACACACACACACACACACACACACACACACACACACCTCTGACAAAGCTGAAGTGAAGAGGCTCGTATCGAATGAAACTAGACGGCCTGATGAATCCATTGGTAAATGTCATGCTGGCCGAATAACGCCACAAAGTCGGACTAAACTGGCGTTGCAATATTCAAAAGGGTTCCCCTGACCCCTCATCTCAAGTCATCTAAAGGAAAATGGTTTCTATAGGAAGCTGCGAGCGTTCCCTTTTGCAGATAATATGACGTCCCATGCCGTCTCCGTCTGGGGCAAAGAACATGCAGGGTTTCTTTTTGCATGCAATTTTTTGCTTTATTCTTTCATTTGTGTGTTTGAATATTTATGCATACTGGGGTTCCTACTCAGTCTTGGACATGCAAACATTGGGAGTGGAAAGCCGAGACGCTTGTGGATCCAATGAGCCCAAGTATAGTATTCATGTTGGTTGATGTTACTTGTATTTGTAGGTGTTTTTTTAAACAGCCTCATGACACTTGAAACCTGAGCCGCTGGAGCTTTCGGAGCGTGGAGGGCGTTTCCAGCTATGTGGACGATGCGGCGGCTTCTGAGCAGCTTCCAGAACACCAACGCTGCCGTTCCACCGCCATGAAACATGCCGTTCATGCAGAAATCTCCAAAAGTTTAGAATGTCAAACTACGGCGCAGACTTTTCTGTGTTGCTCCTCGAGGTCTTGGTGCCCTAGTGTGGGATTGTTTATCATTTTTTGTCAATACTCAAGTGGTAAAAAATTATTTAATTCAGAATCAAGTTTTTGTGTGCAACAAATGGACAAATAAACCGAAAGAACCGAGGAAAAGCTGGATGGTTGATCGGTGTAATCGTGACAATAGAATGATCTTGTGCATCATCGAGTATATTTCAGAGTATTGCACCTTTTCTACAGCTCTTTTTGTCCATGATCAACTGCTCCTCTGTTCACAGACCAGCTGCAGAATACGGTCGCAGTCACATCTTTTTATTACTGAGTTTTTAAGCACCGTAAAAATTCAGCATATTACTGTATAAACCAACACTGAGTATCTCCACTATCTGACGAAAAAAGAGTGAGTAAATGATGTGCAATACTTAAACAAATAGCTTCCATGTTAATCTTTTCTTCAGTAAGTGTTTTGTCAGAGAATCGCAGCTCAGTTTCTGCTTTAAAAGGGAAACAGTTCGACAGTTAAAGTTGGAGCTGCAGACTGCGCGACTCCCCACAATCAATATGGTGACATTGCTCCTCAAGTTCACTCGTTTCTGTGGGAAACTGCAGAGTTCATTGTTGAGAAATATGAATAATTTAAGCTGAAGTGGACTGACACAAACAATGGGAGAGGGCAACATGAGATGTGCAAGATGTGAGCAAAATCTGACAAGAGTAATGAGACGTGCTTAAGGTAAACTCCTGCTTACGAGAGTGGGGGGGGGTCTAAAGGTTTCATTGTAAATCTGGTTCCTCCTGTGTGGTTACCTGCGGCGTCGGAGAAGGCGGACTCTCCCGCGTGTTTGTAAGGGTTGAACTTGGGCTTGGGGGCGACCATGGGCGGCGCACATTTCTTAGGCGCCTGCTGCTGGGAGACGGAGATGCTCGCACTACCCAAAGTGGTCTCCATCCTGGCGGCCACTTGTCCCGTCTGGTCGTTGCTGTTCACCGGGTTCCACATGGTTCTGAGGAGGAAAGATGAAAGTTATTAAAAAATGACCTCCAGGACGACATGAGGTCAGGTGACGAGGAGACGCCCTTAAAACCAGGGAAGAGAGGAAACGTGAATCAACCTCAAAGAATGAAAGAATCCAGTTCCAAACTGTCCAACTTAATTTATCTTGGTCATTTTTATCTTGGAAGTACTGCCAACAGGAATGATACACAATCGCTCAAGGACAGAAGCAACGGTGCTCCCTCCAGGGGAAAGAAGAGGAAGAGACCTTGTAAAAGTCAAAAGGGGCCTCATAAGTCAAACCGCACTAGTCCTTGGAACAGTAATAGATTCAACTTCACCTTTAAAAATTAGAATATTGATTAAAATTATACACTGAAATCGTGTATTTTATATGCGCGTCAAACCACCTCAGTCATGTGACCCTATCGACACGTTCCGTAACCGCCCACAACAAACAATCGGGCAATCACTTGACAGAAAGGCAGGTGTGGCGAGGCGTCTCGAGGCGTCTCGAGGCCTCCTCATCTGCCTTCACGCGCTCGTGCCTCCACTCTTCAGAATACAGAGAAAGAGAGAAGCGGTCGGACGCATACAGGAAGAGGCTCTCGAGTCCCGCCCCTCCAAACAGGTATCAACACTCCTGGTAGGACGACCCGTCACATGACCAAAACATGCAGTTACGGAGAAATATACTGAGGACGTAAAGTTTTGACGGCCCGTTTTGTAGTGAACCGTCGACTCAGCCTGACTTTATAGTAGAGCTATCGTAGGAGACGAGTAAAAGAGAGAATAGCCCCCTACTGGCTACTAGAAATAATGCAGGTTTCACAGCACTGGCTTAAATATGGCCAACGACAATTTTTCAAACATTTGTTAAAAAGGCTAATTGTGCGTCAAATTACCATTTTAAATGAAATATTGTCATGTTTCAGGATCCTGGTCTACTCATTATATTCTACAGACCTTTAAAAACAAAACACAATTTGTATATATTTTTAAAAAAAAATGAGAACGATGATGTAATAGTTCCCTTTGATATCCCATCATGCATCATTTCGCAATTGCGATCCCGGTCAAAATAAATCAGACTGAAAATGGTTCAGCCATCACATTCGTCTCAGTGTTCCTCAGGATGTGTGTGTAACACTGGAGACAGCTGGCCACCGTCTCCACGACGATGTGTGTGTGCGATTCAAGTCCAAAGTACTTCCTGTATTTCATCTATCGAGTCAGATTATCAAAGCAGCTGGTAATGTTATTTTGCAAAGAGACATATATAAAAAACACTTTGAATTCTGAACCGTCTTGGTACTTTTGACTCATTTTCTTGCAATGAGAACAAATAAAAAAAAGAGATGTGTGAGATAAAGAGCAGCGAAAACAACAGGTTCACAAACTACACAGAAAATGACCATTGCAGACGCAACTGTCAATCTATAAGTATGTGTGTGTGTTTTATTTTATATATTATTTGTTGGGGAACACTGATCCTACATCAAGTCATTATTGACAGCTGACCAACATAATGACGTATCATTATCATGTTGCATTTGTGCACGAGTACGGCCTTAATACAGTTACAGTGGAGACAAGAGTCAAAGACGTTGCCGTGGCTGAGGACACAAACATCCAGTGTTTCACCATCGCATTCTGAAATCATTTGAAATATTTGAACTATTTATACGCCGCGCTTTTCCCCCATCCTTCTTTTTTGCTTGCGTTTGTTGTGCTGTGTTCTGATGTTTTTATGTTGTTTATTATCCTCGGTCTGACTGATACAGGGTTTACATTCTTTTTCCGGAGCACAGGAGAGAGAGGAAAAAGCCCACGCACAATCATCTTTTAATATCTGCTGAAATCCCCGCTCCTCCTGCCGTCTGAATGGTTCTTACTTTTGATGTCCCCCCCCCCCCCCCCCTCTGCTCTTAATGCTGCAATTCAGACATGCTGGTGTCTTACACCCACCTGTCCTTTCAATGCAAATGCTTTCATTTCTCGACACACAAATGGCCAACAAAATAAAAGAGGAATTCAAAAAGGAGGCGAAAAAATAAGAAGGGAGAAATGATCTTAGAATGTGTGAGCAAGATTCATCGGGCGACACGCTGAATGGGAAATGTCTGTTACAGCGTGTGGTAAAGAAAAAATGTTTTGGATGATGGCAAATAATTCACAGTTTATGTGTCCTCGACCTTAAAGTGCACATTAAAATCAGTTCTTCTTCAACACATGATAAATGTGCCATTTTTGGGAACACTTAACGGACGCCAGCAAACACCGATGACCTCAGCTTACAATCAGCATCGTGATCTATGGACTTCTAATTACTTTACCTCCATTTGATTTCAAATTTCTAACAAATCTACTTTCTAGTCGTCCCAATTGAAAATGATTGACTTTTTCTTTTCTTTTCAAGGAATGCCACAAAGTGAAAGTTTTTTTTAGGTAACAAGGACGTTATATCTTGAAATCTTTTTTGCTGTGGTGTATTTCAAATATTTCACCATTTAAAGCAACACAAACGCCTCCATTGTGCTGAGGCGGAGCCTCATCTTAAAAACCCAAGCAACTAAAAACCAGCCAATTCCTGCATTATCAGACACAGACCACAATGGCTAAGTTAGTTCAATTCAATTTACTTTGTATAGCCCAAAATCACAAACTCTTTACAAGCTTTACAATCTGCTTTACAATCTGTACACAGGACCTCACATGGGATCAGGATAAACTCTTTCAGGGGGAAAACAGGAGGAATTTGTTTTATTTTTTCTAATTCTTGAAAGTTGTTCCTGATCCAATGTGAGGACGCGGGGAGGGATGTCGTCGATTGTAAAGCCCTCTGAGGCACATTTGTAATTTGTGATATTTGGCTATACAAAATAAACTGAATTGAATTAATGTCATGTGTACAGAAATAACAGCGTTACAGAGTTCCAACACATTTAATGAATATTACAGAAATTATGAATAATAAGTAGTAAGCATGTACCACATGGGGGGGGGGGGGTTGCAATACAACTATAAATCCATGGATGTGGCGCTGTGCAAGTGCTGTGCACCTTTCTTTTTTTCTTTTCAGGGTGTGACAGCTACGCCATGAAAAGCCTCCCAAAAACTAAACCCTTTGAATGCATGTCATGTGACGAGGAACAACCACAAAGCCAGCAGATATCTTTTCTTTCTTCCATAAATATAAATAAATGTCTATGTTAAATACATTTTCGCTCCTTTGACCTATTCAAGTTCTAAAAAATGAGTCCAGTTTTGTTGGCTTTCATAAAAATATCTGGCTAAAGATTTTTCGATGAGGCCGTCGAGGTACAGTAGAGTTCGACAGATTAGCTGAGAAAATGCACTGCGTTAATAATAACACTGTCATAAGGAACACTATGAATAAATAGTTTGTCCCCCAGAGCTTCCAGCTGTCGTGCCGCCCGCCGTTGCACAGTGACGGAACACGAGGCCTGCGACCCATTTCCTGTTTGATCTTGGCCTCGTGTTTATTTCTGTGAACCAACTCCGTGTTCTGGTGCACGGTCCCGCTGCATCCGTTCATCATCAATAGCGGCAAACTAAAAAAGGGCCTCGACACGAGACCCCCGGTCAGGTACCGCAGCTTGCTTCCCATTTCGGGCTGGAGACCAGCATGCAGCGGCGACGGTGCCTCAGCCCATCACGGTCACGACTTCGGAGTTTCCACTGCGCCCCCCCGTTTGTCGTAGCACTGTGGGAGGAAACCGAAGCAGGCAGAGGAAACGCACACAAACGGCCGCGAACGCGGCACCACGCCGTGTGTGTGGGAGCTCTGCTGCAAACATCCGGAATCAACAGACGTGGCCTGGCTGCGACGCGCAGCTCAAGACCTTTGACCTGCGCCGGCACGGCGTACCCTCGTGTGCCGAGAGGTCTGACGAGACCAAACACGACATGGTTTTATGCTTATTTAACTTTGACTTAGTGTTCTCTGATCTCCTGCTACTTAATAAGATGAATTATGCATTTGCTTACCGCTCGTCTGCATCAGCTTTGATGTGTTCAGCGATAGTAAATAAAAGTCTCTCCCTGGTGCAAACGACGTGGACACGAGAAGGCATGAGCAAAAACACACATATCAAGAAGGGATTGAGATGGAAGGCGTGTGGCGCAGGCCGAAAGTGCGCACGCCGTCTTCAAAAAGGCTGCATCCGCGTAGAAGCCTCATGAAAGGAAATTCAATAGTGATTGCCGGGGCGAGCTGTGACACCGTGTTGAACAGTTTGCTTCATGGGGGCACAGCAGTCTGCTCACAGCTGTTCGCTGCACTTCTCCAGCTGTCATTGAAGAACTGCTGCAGGTGTTTCTGCTGCATTAATCTTTCATATCCGCCGAGGAAACTATCAAACAAAAACCATCCAAAGAGGACCACAGAGAGCACAGCATTCAAACACAAGATGGCAGGGTTCACAGGTTTTTGGGGGGGGGTTTGGGGAATTGGGGAGGGAGATGCTCATGAAATGCTTTCTAGCAAAAATCTTCTGAAATTGTACGTTGAAAACAAACACAGAACTGCAGAAGTTATTCTTCCTTTTGCTTCTTTTTTTTTTTTTTCAAACCGCAAACATCTATGGGTGATTCCGGTTACAGACGCACAGGCTGTTTTCTGTTTCCACCCTCTGACGATGTGACACGAAAAACAGATACACAACTTAGAAGACAGTAATTAAAGCTAGACCGTAGCAGTACATTAAACGGTCTTAACATAAAGATGAATACTAAATAACCATCAGTGTAGCAACTTTAAGACTTTTACTTTTGTTATATAGTATCGTAGTGTATAGCTCACTCGGGAAGGTTTCTCTAACGCTGCCATTCAAGCTTTACATCAAAGCCAAGCATCTGAAACTAGAGGCTGAGCACCAAACCTCACTTGACCGAGAGGAATAGGGCACTAGTCGGACATTATTTTCAGCAGTAGCTTAACAAACATTTGGTTCGTCGACAACAATGGACCTCTATGGCACGGAGCAAGAAGATACATCAGGCTTTGATTTAAACAATACTTGCTAGTGAGAAGACTTTGTTGCATTTGGCCTTTTCATTTGCTGACCAATAGATATATAGAATAACACTGGATTCAAAGACCACCAAATGGTCCATCTGCTGCTTTGCTTTACACAGATTAAATGAAAATTAGCAATCGTCCTCATGTACACTATATATTTTAGGGTTTCCAGTGCAGTCCATAATGTCGTACGCATTCTGTTGTATCAGAAAGTGTATAAGGAAATGTGAAATAAGATTTGAGGTCCAATTATGCTGCTTTTCTCCCACCTTGTGCTTTGTCCCATGAGTGGAGTTGAGTTAAAACTACACAGCCCCTGTTTCACTAGCCAGCGATCAAAACATCACTTCAAAAAGACACTGGCGAGATGAATATGGAGATACACTCCGGCTGGCAGACTCTTCATAGCAAGTAGAGGGGCGGGAGGCTTCTGGGATTAGCACTCACGGTTCGTGATGCAACGTGCGGAGGGTCGGCCATGCGGATGAAAACGCTTTAAAAATTAAAGGTTCCCATCTGCAAGAGGTTGCTGCCGAGTCTTCCCCGCGTCGGACTCGCTCGGCTCCAGAGGGCTGGTTGAATGGCTGAACAGGTTAATGCGACATTACACAAACAAGAGCTCGCTGGCCGCGCCGCGCCCGCTCGGAAGCCGGGGGAGAGCAGAGAGTTCAAGTGGTCATTACGAATCTCGAAATGTTTTGTGCAAAGGGGGTAAATGTTTGAAAGCGCCCGGAAGTCTGACACCACTCGTTGTGTCAGCTCATTATTAATAATAGCAAAAGGCTGTTTTGGACCTCTTTCAAGTGTTACATTTTTTATATTGGAAGTGCAACGGTGGCGCCAGGGCATGGGAGGACCGGGCGGGTCAAAGCCCACGCTCTGAAACAGAGCCGCTGCAAACAGCACAGCGACATGGGGGGGAGGAGGGGGGGGGGGGGGGGCTAATCTCTTCCTACTTCAGCAGTCTTTCATTTGTTTAAGCTGAAAAAAATACAATTAATGACAGATATTGATTAATATATTGTCAGAGTACTGTTACTTGGCTAACAAGTGCCATTTTACTGACATGAACAGTTCTTCATCACACAATGACCCAGATATAATCCAAATTAGGATTTAGGTGCATGTAAATGTGAGAAAGTAAGATTTTATCCCTTAAAGACAGCAATTCCCTGTGTGTAAATGTGAGACGGTAATATGTTACTTGCCTCATCCCTATAAAACATGTAGCGTATGGATTAAGTAGCGTATGGATTAAGTCAAGTAAAACATCACTGTGAGAGGTCTTGGTAAATCCCCACTGGGATAAAAAAAAAATGTTAGAGGACTTAAAAAAAAAAAAAAGTGTTGGTACATATCCAGACAAGATGTGTTGCATATGTTTCATCCCTAAGAGGCATTTATTAATTAATGTCTCAGGCTACGGTCAGAGCCAGCACCACTCTGATGTCTCTTCTTTCTAACAAAACATTTGCAGTTAGAAAATAATTTAATCTTTTAATTGTGTCCTTGAACTATACATCTCTTTCCAGGCTGAATGGCACTTTAGAATATAAACTTTAAATTAGAGGTTTCTGAAGAGTTGCAACTGACGATTATTAAAGTGCATTTCATCAATTAAAAAAGGTACCCTTACCAATAGGGCACGGGAATGCACTCCAGGGGGTGCGTGAGATTTTTTTTATTAATTAGCATCAATTAAAAAAAATTGTCATTTAATAAATAAATAAAATATAAGTGTATGTTCATGAACTGAATATTTTCTATATTAAATCCAACACTGAAAGCAGCGCGCTGTGTATTACATCTATTGTTCAACAACAAATGCTTTGCGCTGGTTAGAGTGTACTTTCCACAGAAGGCTGAGGACCGGTGCTTTACAGGCTCTGACCATGAGTAGCAGCCGGTTGTTTGTACGCCGCACGCCGCCGGCTTTACGTCGGTCCAAAGTTGCACAAACGGGCATCAAGCCAACAGAGCCAAAGGATCCGACTATATCTGGATTAATCACAGACTTGCACTTTGGTAGCACTTGAATGGCTCTTATTATGGTACTTTTGTAGTTTGACTATGTTGAGGAAATGTTACTTTCTGTATTCTTGTTGTTCTTAGTTTGTACTCTAGGTTGAAATGCACTTATTGTAAGTCGCTTTGGATAAAAGCGTCTGCTAAATGACATGTGATGTAATGTAATGGATCAGATGTTTCACGAGAAGAGGATTCAACACGTGTGTCTGAGAGCACAATACATGCAATTAATGTTGTATCGTTGCACAGAACGCTTTGGCAGGGCACCTCGAATGTAATGAAGCGGTGACAAAACAATTCTGCATTTTTCACTCAAGTGTCTAGTTCGACAAATAATAATAAAAAAAACACTGAAAGTGGCTCACAAAAATATAAATTTGAGAAAAGCCTCACAATTGAGCTAGTTGGCAGAGAATTGTTGCCCTTTCCGCTTGAAAAGGGATTAAAATGACCGCAATTATGGACAATTACTGATAAAATATTAAACGGCAAAACAGCTGTCGTTTATTTTTCCGTCGATTGACTCCTCTCCGCCACTTCTGTCATCTCCAGTCTGTGTGATTTGATCTGAATTAAAGTGATTGTATTAATATGTAATTCAGAAGGTGTGTGTGTGTGTGTGTGTGTGTGTGGGGGGGGGGGGGGGGCTCTAACACCAACAACAGTCCGTCCCGTTTCAACACTCCCGTCTCGAGTCAATCGGCCACTTAACACAAACCGGCCGTGACAACAAGAGGTGCGAAAGCGAGCAGGCAAAAGCACCTTTGTGTTGCGTCAGAGCGAGTGAGCGCAGAGCGGTGTGACGAAGAGGGTCTCCATCACAACTCATCGCGTCTGCAGAGAGGAGAGGACGAACTCGTTGGGCCGGTTTGCGGCAACAGTGACTCTTCTCCGTGCTCACGGCGGGCGCGAAACGTCATCAGCAGCTTCAGTTGCTTCGGTGTAAAGCGCCAACGTTTTAAATTGCAAATGAATAGTTCATCGCTGACATCACTGGAGTCCCTCTTCCAAAACTTTTTTCTAAAATGTAGTTTAAAAAGGCGGGAGCGTTTCAGACCCGTTTGCACAAGGCGCCATTACACCGACGGTGTAAAGCCCCCCTTAATTAGGCAAATTACACTGAGGGATAATATGAAGGTTAATCAAATGATAAACATTGCAAATACCGATTTGTTTTCCCCACTAGCTATTGCGAGGACCCCAACCAGTAGATAACCATTACAAATGGGATTTGGAGCTGTAACTACTACAAAGACTGAAAAAAACCAAAAAACACCACCACCTCCCCGAGCCAAGCAGAGCGGGGGAGGGCGGGGAGGTTAGAAATGAAAAGGTAACGTCTGAGTGTGTGTAGATTACTACAGGTTCTGATTCAATGTTCCACTCTTTTTAATGCGTTTCTTTACGAGCAAGCATGCGTCTAAAAAATAAACCATTACATTTTTTATTTTGTATAACCCATTCTCACAAATTACAAACGTGCCTCAGAGTGCTTTACTATCTGTACACATAGACATCCCTGTCCCAGAACCTCACATCGGATCAGGAAAAACTCCCAAACAGCCCTTCAACAAAGACAACAAAGAGATGGCCCAAAAGATGTTTGCATGATGTAAACAATACAATATAGACGATGCAACAATTACAAGAAGATTAATTCCAGTCTAAAAGCAACGTAGGTGATAGCCGACTTCATCAGTGACAGATATCAAACAGTCATCGTCTGTCAGCCTCTACAGACGGAGCAGAACCTTCGGTCCTCGTTATAGTTCCAACCTCTTTGTTCCTGACGAACTTGAACATGATTTGAGATCCTCAGGCTGGCAGAGGTATTCGTGTGTGTGTGTGTGTGTGTGTGTGTCATTTATAATGGTGATTCTCTCCTTGGCGTCTTCAACTGCCTCCAGCACCTTTATCTTTTGGCTGTCATTGTAACTAAAGGTTTTTTTTCTTTCTTTTCTATCTGCACTAAAAGCTGAATCTGTTGTTACATTCACAAAAACAAAAAGAGGCTCAGAGAAAGTTTGAAGGGTCAGAAAACTTACAGAGGAAAGGAATCCACTGAACAGGCTCTCTGTGCTTCTATTGTTCCTTAAGTGTCATTGTTAATTTTGAAATTATGGCGCAAAACAAGAATTACATCCCTGCATCACTAAAGCATAAAAGATACCACTTATTCCCCCAGATAACCACTTTGTTGTCAAAGTAGCACCTTCAACGAGTCCTCACAAGAGGTGCACGACGTTTCTGCACAGCTGCCGAGTTCTCGACTGGAGTTGATGGCCTTTGCTCCCTAATGACAGAAGCACAACTTTTCCGTAAATAAGTGAATGTGACGTTAATGCTGACTGACAGCTCGTATTGGCTTGGGAAATATCAAATAGAATCGTGTGGCTTGCATGACTGGAGTATGTGCTCCTTGATACTGCAAGTGGTAAGATGCGACGTCTCAGGAGTTTTATTTTATCCGAGTCTCAGGAGGTTGCTGACTGACAGCTGTAAATATATCTCAACGCAACCTTAACCGTCTCCCGCGTACCTCTGTGGTAGATGGCACACTTGGAACAAATAATAATAATATTTGCATCAACAATAAGCAAAGACTGGATGTGTATATTTCCCACTTAATGCTTTTTATCATCTATAATAGTTTTGCTTGGGACACAATCATTCGTGTACAAATATTGTTTCAATAGTTTTGCCGATTGCAGTGTTCATTTAGTTTATTGTTATTGGATTTGTACAGCTACAAAAAAGTAATATTGAATATGCAGCACAGTACTGTATTAAAGTATTTAAATGTTGCTCAATACAATCCAGTATATTGCAAAGCAGCCCGTTTCTTTAATTAATATTCATATAATAAATATACAAATGTGAATAAGATCTTATTCTGCATCAGAAATAATAATAATGATCCGCTTATAGTGACTAAATTGAGCCAGACAAACGTTTCAACTGAAATTGTTCTAGACATTAGATGTTTTGTGTCATTTTATATATGACGCTCGCTTCCTGCAGAAGGCTATTTTCAATGTCGGGAGACCCGTTTCCTGCGTGCGCACACGGCCGTGCAGAGCGTCCACTGATGCCAACGAGGCATCTGGCACACGCCTTCAATTGAAGGCTTTGGGCTTCATCACTGTGCCATCATCGTCGTCATGCGGTTGGCTAGTGAGAGTTTGCTCTAAATTTTATATTTAAAAAGAAATTAAAACTTTTTTTATTCACTTTTTCTCCGCGGCCCGGTGTTTGGGGACCCCTGTTCTAAAGCGATGCGCTCGTGAATTGCATTGAAGTGAAGCAGATTAGCTTTTTTTAAATGTGCCTTAAATCGTTGCTTGAATTGAAATGCAAATAAAGAGAAATAAAATACAGCTAATATATCCTTTCAATTCCTTTCAACACGTCAATATCAACCTAAAAAGTCCTTTAAAATGTTGAGTTATTTTATAAAACAGCATTAATCCTGTCTGCGTGTGCCTCATCTGCTCATTACATAACAGATACAATGCAAACAAAACAATTACAAGTCCACATTTTTATATTGATAGTTTAAAGTTCACCCTTGGTGAACGGCCTTTTAAAACAATTCAAAAGACAACACTGGCGTACAACTTTCCACCCGTCTAATTAAGCATCTCATGCTTCCTGTTCCAGCATGAAAGCCCTTCAGTGCACATCAAACTCGACAATGTGTGCGATGAGTGATTCAACATCCAGACTCCGGGGGAGAACATCGGTCCCTTCCCTCCAGAAATGCTGCGCCCGTGAAATCAAACCGCTAAACCAGTAAATATACAGGCGGTGACAGTGAAGGGCCGTCACCCAACGGCGGCCTGCAGCTACACACGTCACTCGAGGATAGGTAGCTAATAGGCGCCTTTAGTTTTGGGTAGGCAGAGGGAAGAACAGTGAGCCGCAGACTTGCCTTGAACGGATGGAACGTCGTGCCAAGCTGCCATTAATGGGCCATTAATCTGACAGCCATTGTCCTAGGGCCTCTTACCTCAGCAGAGGAGACGCTTATCATTCAACGGCAATACTTTTTCTTTTGATGTAGCTACCTGCATGGACTGATGATGGGTGGAGGGAAGAAACAAGTGTGGTACCATCTTCAACCTTGATGTGTTAATTGCTGCCTTTCATTCTTGAAACGAGCACTCAGCAGGGTCCGAAAAACAAGACGAGTTCGGTGGCTGCGCTATTTACTTTCACTAGTCGCTGTACAGATGTTGGTGTTGGAGTGGAGCACACACACACACACACACACTTGGCATTTGGGATGTTGGTCTAGGACGGTGATAATGAAGTTGACTGAAACGCAGATGACGTCATTTCTGAAGCGGACAGACAGGATCCCTCGTCACCGTGAGAAAAGTACGAGCAGCAAGTGGACACGTTCCAGCGGCGGACAGAGTTCATCACGGCCCTCGAAAAAGTCGAGAAGAGCGACCGGCTGACTGCAGCGGTGAAATACGGTGCAGAAGGGAGGCGAGCGTGTAACTTGGGGGTTCACCCCGTCAGCCATGTATCTTTGTGGTGCGGGGGTTGTAAATCAGTTTTGAATGCATGTTTATTTAAAACCCAACAGTAACCGGGATGGATGATGTTATCTTGCTCTCGTCTATTGTAACCCGTCTATAACATGACGTCCATGTCCACTAGAGCTTTATCTGCCACTCAAATGAGCCGCGTCAATCAATAAAGAATAGATAACTAGGAGAACTTATATCCCCATGGCAATAGATACTCAGGGTTTATTTTTGACCAAATATTGTCTGTGAATTTCCTCGTCTTTCTGTCTGAATGAAGCGCGTTTCAAGCTGCTCCGCCGCTCGAACAGCCGATCTCCCAGCTGAAACACTGCTAGTGTATTTGTAAAGATGTTTTGGTAACCGTGGTGACGCATATGGAAATTAACGTTTTTTTCCTGGATCAAATTGGTGATTTTCTAAAAATAAAAAAAACTATATCTGTATTATTCTTCTGTGGATTTTTCCAGTTCCTCATTTAAAAAGGAAAAAAAGAAATAGTGAAACTGTGCGACCTAGTAGCAACTATCGAAACATTACCATGAAACTCAATTATTACTTTGTTTGGTCCCATTTCTACCCGTTGCTCACTGATCCTCACAGAGCGGTGTTGATCAAGGAGTTGCCCGTCAGCCCGCAGAACGTCACGGTTCACCTCTCGGTTTGTTTGTAACAAAAGGTCCAAATGAAGCACGCTGGAGTACCGGCTATTGCGACACAGGCTAAAGTGTTGATCCTTTTTCCCCCGATCAAAAAAAAAGATCACTACGTTTTTTTATTGTTGCCTGATTCACTTCAGCTGTAGTATTTATTTGATGACGTGTACAGAAAACACAACAACACAATAAAGCTCTGAGGTCCCAGAGCTGATGTCAAGGTATAATCTCTCAGACATCCCGAACACTGGGAGATTGTTAGAAGTCACACTGAATTAACACAACCCTCCCAAGAGTGTGTGTGTGTGTCAATAAAATTACCAGATTTCTTTTATTTTTCCTTCTTCAGTTGTGCCCTTGTTGTACTTTTACAGGAGCTGACAGATGTGTCAGCTTGATGTTTCCTAATGCATTAGGAAACAAAGCCGAGCGTTTACCGGAAGAATGCATGAAAAGCACCGTGCTCCAAGAAGGGTTCAGACCAGCGAGTCAGTGGTGGAACTTTCAGCTGAGAAGACAACATTTAATATGAGAGGACAACAGTTTTATAGCAGTCAGACGTGAGCGATATGGAGCTGGCGGCTCGTTTGCTTTCGATGACGGCGCCGTCGATCAAACGGGACTGAAACGCGCCCGCGATGAAAAGTTTTTGACTCTCATTGTGGAATACAGAATACATTTGTCATGATGAGTTAATGTTCCAGAGGAATCCCGTTTTCAGGGGCTTTGAGGTATTCAAAAGAATTGCCGTTATTCCTTATGCAACTGTACAACGTCGAGACGAAAACCTCCCAGGGGAGCCTTGCTGCCGCCGCAGGTGAAGCGCTCCGTGAACCTCGGAGTGAGAAGAATATCCTACGAGGCTTGTGAATGAGACGCTTCCTCGCCTGCTGACCAGACGCAACGCGGAGCACAAGAGACTGAAAACTCAACTGTTGACGTAAAAAAAAAAAAACAGAAGAAGAACAAAAAAAAAGTCACAGACGGTATAATCCCTGTACTGTTGGAACGGTGGATTAGCGGATTTCAGAATTCCTCACAGCCTCTGCCATGTGCTGCTGTAGCTACACCTTTACAGTCTCTCCCCAAAAAGACGCTTAAATCCTCCATTCAACTAAACCTCATGGAAGAGAAGAAATAAAGGCTCCTTCAAGTCAGGGACCCTCGGTGAGACGATGTCCACCTCAAACACTAAACTTGTCCCCGACGCACAGGGGAGGAGGACACTTCTGCCGTTATTAAAAATCAACCTTTTAGCGATTTATGATTCCGTGACAGCACGCGGACACGTCTCGGATTCCCAACCCCGTTTCTTTAGTTGTTTTCCTGTAGCGCAGGTATTGAGCTGTTATTTGAAAATGTTGCACACAGCTTATTCTGCGCCGCCTCAATGTGCACGTCGATCCCCTCATTCAAACTTCTATTGGGTTCTGGCTCGGGGGACGTAATCCCTCTCGCCGGCTCGTCAATAACACTTTGTTTACCGGGTACAGATGACTTTGCCCGAGAATCTCCTTACAGCGCAGGCTGCAGAGGCATGAATGAGCATAAGCCCGGGACCATTTTCATCTGAAGCCCGTTTTAAATACTTGAGCTACCCTTTAAGCAATAGCAGCAGACACAGATTTTGCGTCGCCATTGTGTCCGAATCATTTGGACTCGGCCCCGATGAGAGAGGCGCACAAAAGAGCCTTTTGTCTCGACTTAGTTATTGCTCCTTTTTTATGTGGGGAGGGGGGGGGGGGGGTGGTAGAGAAATAACAATGGGCGGCTTTAGGTCCAGAACTTCATCGTGCCACACCGAGCCGGGGTTTCCTCATGCTGGCTTTAAAAACGCTCACAATACCAGCGGCTAAGCTCACGGAACGGTTCTCAGCCGCTGAGGGAGAGAGTCGGTATTAAACAACCATCGGTGAGAGGAAGCCGGAGATCCATTACAAGTTCATAATCTACATTTTAGGGTCGTGGAAAACATTTCCTTTAAATAAAAAAATTAAAAAAATAAAAAAAAAAAATCAATGGACATTATTTGAAGTTGTAAGAGTCTGGCATCCTCAATGGGAAACACCACACTGAAGTTAAAATATATATATAATACACAAACAACTAATTAAATAATATAATTATTTAAATAGCGCATGTGCTCATTTATCCGAAGGTATCTTTTCATCAAATATATATTTTTGTCTCGTAATATTATTTAAACACTAACGAAAAAGAACTAATAACGAGACATTACAATATCCGTCAAAATAATTCCAGCAGTTTTAATTATCTGTAACAATTTATTAAACTATCAGTCAGGAGGTTTTATTACATTTTTCATCAGGTCAAGTCAAATATTTCTCACGTATTTGGCTGCACATCCAGCGCCGACATCGCCTCAAAAAGAACCTTAAACCGGATTCTTGTCCGTTTCAGGCACTAAAGTTTCTCCAGAAAATGAAGAAGATGGGAGAAACCGTTGAAGTCGTCATATATGCGTTCCCTTCACCGTGCGCTGTGTTAAACATACTGGGCAGATATGTGCTGATTAATGCAGGTGTGCTAGATCACAAACAGCAGCTGTCCAGCTGCAGCCCAACCTGAGAGATTGGCTTCATTCGTACAGTGACGGGGCGCTTCGTGAGATCCACGCCACAGAGCAGCACACAGGGATGTTCCTCCTCTCTAGAAGGACTTGAGCTCAGGGATTTCTTGCAGATCGCTTTAGCAAAAATATCACAGCACAGATGTGTGTTTTCACGTTGCACGTTCTTGAAAGGCCTGTACAGGAAAACTGTTGCAGATTGTCTACATAAAAAAAAAAAATAATAATAATAATAAGAATAATAATAATAATTGTGGATCACTCCTTAAAAAAGAAATCTGTCAAACCCATGAAAAAAAACAAAAGTGGTGAAATCCTGTTTGTCCAGCAGCATCTGTGCAGCGACAGCCGGGCTCTCCACTGCTCACGCTGCTGCGCCGTGACCTCCGGCATCACGCAAAGACGATTATTTGAAAAGCAAAGTTAAACTAGTTGTTTTTTTAGAGGGCTTTATCCTTAATTGACTGATATCTGTTGCTGTTTACGTGTCCCTGCTGCTGAGAAAAAAACTAATCCACACACGCACACGGGTCCCGCTAAACATCCAGCCAGGGGTATCTGTGTCGACCTCTTAATCACTCTGGGGTCGCCTTAATCTTTCCGTCTTAAGCGTGTCTTATTTACTTGTTTTCCTTGCAGAAAGTGATCGCGGGCAGCTCAGCAGAGCATCATCCTGCGCTGCGGTTTGTCATGGAGTAGCTGCAGTAATTGCCCAGAGAGTACTCCTTCATCCTCAGGGTGTAAACACGCAGCCTGATAGCCGCACATCAAACATATCTGCAGAGCTGCGAACAAAAAGCTACAATTGCTCCATCATGCGCCGGTTCAATACACCATTATCTTTCCGTTGCAATTGTTAAAGCATGTGGCCCCGGCTCGGAGCAGCGTGGATGTTAGATTCCTAAACGAGCAGCAGACATGAAGACCTGATGGTCGGCTTATGTAAGGAAATAAATGGACAAATGTACAACTATCTTACGAAAGTCAATCTGAAGATTATTTAAATGTTGCCACATTTTCCTGAGACTTTAGGAGTTTGAATCAGGTCAAAAGATTTCAATTAAAAAAAAGCAAAAGAATTCTCCACTTTAGGTCGTTATTAAAAAAATACTCAAAAAATAACAACGCAAGCTCCAGACAGAAAGCACCTTGAATGATGCGTTGGTGAATACGTCTGTGAATACGTCTGGAACACACCGAGGATACGGTTAGGAAAGAGGAGTCTCGAAAACATGCCACCGGAACTGAGGAGAATGACCGCAGTGGGATTTTAGGGCAACGGAGGACAATTAGGAAATTAGGACCAGAAAACACAAGAATGTCTCTTTGTGTCGTTTTTAATCTTTTATTTTGATGTAGTTTATTTTTCACTACTTCCCTTATTTAACCGTTCATTGATGCTTTGTGTTGTATTTATTTCCTAAATTCCAAGCCCTGTTGAAAGTCTTTATAGAGTCATTCTGTGGTGACTTATATAAATGTATGGGTGTAAATATATTGGAATCAGCTTGTAATGTGTGAAAGTGTTCCAATTGTGAAATTGTACACAACAACAACAACAAGCCAATGATTTTAACAGCCAAATGCAAGGCCTCCAAGGAAAGTGTTTTTAATACTGAATGCTTTTTTTTGGAGGTTGGGAGTGTGGAGGTTATTCGGGGAGAAAGAAATTATAAAGAAATTAAGCAAAAGGAGGGAAAAAATAAAAAAAAAGAGACTGTGTCAAATGTGATGATGTTATAATGAGTCGTGCAGTCCCGCGAGAAAAGATGCCGCGACGCAGCCATCCACCCCGGCCGTTGTTGTGCGGTGCTAAAAGTCTTCACCTCTTGCCCCAGCATCATTATTATTGTTTTGTATGGCATTTGTTCGAAACCGTCCAATCAGGGCACACGCGTTACGTTTATAAGAAGCTCTAATCGCTGGAGCCGTCAGCCGTGTAAATATGGTATCTTAATCACAACACTCAAATCTAAAGCAGTGAAGCTCAAATAGCCAAACTTATGACAGCACCTCCAATACATGCAGATGGACATCGTGTCTGAGCACCTTGGCTGAATCAGTTTGACGTACTAGATGTATCCTTCAAATGCAGATAGCAATCACTTTAACTTTGGTCCAAAATTGTGATAATTGTTTTCGAGGGCATGCAGTTAGTGACAGTGTGGGCTCCAGGACATTGTCCTACATGGGGATGAATCAAGTTGGTCAATGTTAAGACCGTTGAAAGTCACGACACAGAGCAGCTTGGTGCACGGCAACACAGGTCGTGGACGGACGGAAATAAAGTTGCGACGCAAAGTCTGTAAACTTGAATGTGAAACTGGAAGACACGAAACAAGAAGCTCTTCAGGTGGAGGATTACCCATCATAAATTATAATTGTTTTCTTTATATGAGAAAAACGGATAACATTTCAGATGGAATTTTGCAATGCAGGCAAAAAACAAATAAAAATTGCTTTGGAGAAGAATCGACGGGGATCTTTTCTCTCAGCCCTGAAAGCGGTTTTAACACCAACAGGCTGTTGAGATTATCAGGTAGGAAAATGTGAGCTACAATATGAAATCATGAATACCTTATATATAGCATGGCTATTGAAGGCAACATTTCCTTTAACAGTTTTGAAAGAGGCCATGATTGAGTTTCCCTGACAGTCCCACAAACACTGAAGGATTTGTCCACTTACATGAAGCCCTTATATGCCGAAACGAGTCAAGGAAAGCCTTTTGGCCACAGCTCAAGTCGAGCAGAACAAAGAGTTAAGTATTTTAAATTCTACAGCGAAGCTAAACTGTTCTTGAAATTCAGCTGGCAGCCAGTCATACGTCGATTTGATGTGTGCTTCAAGAATCTGGCCCAAACAGACAAACCGGGAGCCAGGAATCCAAACAAACGGTGTGAGAAACCGAGCGCCATCCCTGGCAGGTTTATCCCGTCGCTGCGGCCCGAGCGTGGAGGCGCTCCCGTTCAAGCCGCCTCGGCGCTGCCGCGATGTCGACTGAGGGAAACCAAACTTCTGCGCTCTGCTGCGTGACCTTAAAGCACCTTTGCTGTACACCTGCAGGCAGCGCCTTTCTGCAGGCTGCTCGTGAACACACAGCCTGTGTGAACATACGCACAAGGCGTGTAAAGGTTGTTGGTAAACCGGTTTTGTTTTTTTAGGAGCTGCTCACATTTCAAAAAGGTCCCTCAAGGGCTCTGGAGTCATTTAAAGAGCCAATCAATGATGGAATGTTTGAACCTCACTGAATTAAAAACAAAAAGCTTATAAAAGGGCGTCGCCACGGCGTTTAGTTGACAAAGTACAGACATCGCTCTGATTGGTTGCCGATGACAGGATCCCGCATGGAGGGTGATGTCACAACAGTTATCCAAACTTGACCTCAATGTCATCTCACTGAGCCACTGAAAAGAGGAGCTGAAGCACAATGACAGGAACCCAATCAGTTCATAAAACACGTTACGGGGGGGGGTGTTTTTCTTTGGTGGCGTTGGCGGAGAGATTTGTGTCTAATAATACTTATCAAGGCCACATGTTTGCCGGCTCTTTTGTCTGCCCTATATCTCAGGGCACAAGTAAGCTTATTATTACTAGAAGAACAAAAGTGTGCTAATGAAAGCCTCGGTGAGGAAGGAAGCTTCTTGGACCACCTGTTCAACATTTTCATATTCAGGGAAGAAGAGCTCAGGTTCCCATATGAGCACCCTGCCATCTGTTTAAAAAAAAATAACATTTTGGTATTTAACCACTGGGCATGCTTTGCTAAACACAAGCGCCTCAGAGCTCGTCGATTTCTACTTCTGCCTGTGCGGCTCTGTACAATGTGCTGTATATTACATCTTCATCTGCATTTAATGCAAGAGAAACAACTTCGGATGCAGCGTTGATCCGAAAAGGTGTACGTCAAAATGCGAGGCCGAGAAAGCAATTAAGTCTACCCTCCGTGAAAATGTAAAAACACACACGCATGACTAGTATCTTTAATCAATTACATTAAGCACCATTAGCGTTATCGCGACGCACAAACACCATTTTGAACCGGCAGTTAAAGGACTTCTCAGCGGCTTATCAGAAATAATGCCAACAAAGAGTGAGCTAATGAGAGAGAAAGACAAAGGGATCGCTGCAGGCTTAACCAATGCACCAAAGGCAGACCGAAGATGCACCAATTCGCTCTCCAAGCATGATTTCATTACAAAACACATACATTCGTTTTATACATCTTACAAATTTGAGCGGCCTCTCCCGTTTTATTTTAGCCACCGGATCGAGTCGACCCGTGTAGTGTTCAAGTGTCGCGATGACATTCAAGGAGCTTTCCACCATGAATCAGCTGCGACGCGGGCGGCAGCAGGACTGTTGGAACACTTCCACGGAGCTGCAGGAAGCGGCCCCCGTCTATCTGCTGAGCAGCGATCTGCACCAAGTTGTGTTTGATTAGAGAGCGAGTGTTTTTCCCCCTGTTCTATCGAAAACACATGGCTCGCTTTTCTCATAACCGAGGCTAATTGAAAAAATTAAGAATGCATCACGGAAACACTTACTGCACGTCATTAGGACAAGCTCCTGCCCTTTGGCCAACTTTCTGACGCAAATGCGAGGCCGAGGCATTAAAGCTGCAATCAACTACTATGGATTTAAAACAATACAGATTCAATTCCCGCAGGACAGTTAAATAAATATATAATTATATAATTTATGAGTAAAATACTTATTCATTTTTGGCTGAGATTCAATGAAGAGGAGGCTTGTGTTTATTGATCATAATCATATACACACAGTTTCATACTGATTCAGAGTATGTGTGCAAAAGGAAAATTGGGAAAACAGATTCTGGGTCAAAATAAACCGTGTGTGGAGGAACTTCTGCACGGCGCTGCAGCATCAACGAGTTCAGTGGCCCCCGCTGACAACCACGACCCAAACCATTGTTTAGTTCATACTGCGTCAAAGCACCACGGCTAGGCATCAAACACATGATTGTGATCACTGCAACAGTGAAAACAAGATCTGTGATTTACTTTTACTTTTACATTTTGCAACAAGTGCTTTTGGTGCGGAGAAGAGGTGAAAATAGAGTGTGATTACTACTCTATTTAGGACAGAAAAAAAATAATATTCAAATATACATTAATATGAAAAACCTAAAGAGACTAACGGGTTAGTGTTCACGGCCTGTGAACACATGCAGTATCGTACCGTAGGAGGAGCAACTCACCCAAACTGTAACACGAGGCGATGGCCACAGGATCAGACACCTGAAAAGAAACGCGACACCATCAAACGGCTGCGGAGCCAAGCGGCAGAGCGTGTGCGTCGCGTCGTCACTTCGGGTTCATCTCCAGCTGCAGCCGCCGCCGCCGCCGCCGCCGCCCCGGCGCCTTCCACGCAACCGCTCACTTCCACAAAAGTTGGCCTTAAAAAGTGCAGCTTCGACTCCCAAAGTAAAAGCCCAACTTTTGACTGCAGGGGATACATTCAAAAATCATAATTGTGAGTGAGATTTCTATTTCTGGTGTTGTGAATGTCCTACATTCGGCTTAGATATACAGGTACGGGTGGGGGTGGAACGATTCCCGTCTCCAGGGCCCCAGAAGATGTGTACGGAGGAATTTGTTTGTTCTGATAAATTGACACCGTCAGCTTCCCCACGTTGCCACAGTGTGGCATATACTATGGGGAGCAGTGGTGGGAACACAGATGCTACATGCGACTGGCGTCAGTCAACGTGACAGTTCTTCTTTTGTCTTTTCTTTTGAGGGAGGGGTGGGGGTTCTACTTTTCTAAATCTGAACTTCCAAGTCGAGGAAGCAGGAAGGAATAGGAATTAATACACCTACACTCCCCTTCTCCCTCTAGAATGGCAAAAATCTCTTTGTACCCACATCATAATTACTGGTGGGCGCCAGTTTGGGATTGTTATCCATGTCTCCTTCACACTTTTTTGTTTTTGTTTGCAAGTATAATCCAATGTTTTGAGAACATGCAGCTGACAACTAAAGTATTTTCTCAACTTCCCTTCAGTTTCTTTGCGCCGTGCGAACGTTAAGGAACCACTCCAGCTTGAAGTGGCGTCCCTTGTTCTAGCATATGCGCCCCTATTTATTTATTTTTCACAAGACAACTTTTTTTTTTTTAAAAGGAGATAGCCAGGCGAGATGGGATCCGGCAACCAGCAGCCGGGTGCTGGGGACACGTCCCTCCAGAGAGAGGTTGATGACTATTTCGGTGTCGTTTCATGCAGTCTGACGCGATGAAGTTTCTTTTTCAATGCAGTCTCAATTACCGAGTGACTTTTAATGTAGTTACCTCTAAAAACAGTTTGACTTTTTCACTCTTCATGAGCAGTTTCAGTGTTGAACATGATGTTACCACAGTTTTGAATGTGGAGGAGATGTGTGCGCCTAGTAGTACGTTCCTATGTATGCAAAACTTTAAATAATCAAATAAAGTGAAAACTATTTCTGGAACTTGTGCAACAAAATGTAAACCATCAGTCGATAATTTGTTCAATAGAAAATTGATCTGCACACATTTTTGATAAATTAACTAAACGCTCTCCAGTCTGCCTTAGTTTTCTAATTGTTAGTAGGTACAATTAAAAACTGAATTAGATTATTCAACAAAAAATATGAATAGCATAGGTTTAAATTGTTTTCTTAGTGACATCTAGCCTGGTTTCATCGGTGTCGGGATATCAGCCAATAAGACTTCCGCCCAATACCGAAGATAACGGGAATGGAATTTATTGTTCACAAAGCACAGAAAGTGACATTATAAACTTGCCTTTGCAGGGACAACAGGGCTCAAGCAGGAAGACCAATACACATCCATGTCTTCTTATGTTTGTATCCAGGATGTGTTCTTCTTTTGTTAGTACCCACTGATTTCTGGGATTCACCAATGTTCTTTCGTTCTGCTCCTGAGGTAGCAGAACGTTGTACTGATGGTCGAGAGCGCTCCCACCGAGATAAGGAGATAAACGTCTCATTTCCATAGCCACAAGGAGTTCGCCCAACACAATTTAAGAAACGTAAACAAATGAAGATTATCATTTTAGATTAAAATATGTTTTATTACAGTTATTAAGAGTGGATTATAACATGTTGAACCTCATTCAGCTCCAAAATGATATTCACACTGGTCTGTGTGCCGTTTGTTTATTGAACTGTGCTTCACCACTTATTTTGTTGGTGGGTAGCGAGTGAGTCTGCCGGCAGTGAAACAGTCAATCCATCAACGTGCATAAGGTTGAAAAGTCAGAAACGCATAAGAAACATTATTTGGTTTGTGGGCTGACGTTTTGAAGCCTCGAGTTCTGCATTTTGGCCGCGGCCATCTTGGTTTTTGTGCCAGAAAAGATACAAGTGGGTGGAGCTAACCGTAAAACTGAACGCTCAATGAGACATGAAGAATGTTTACAGTCATGAAGTGAAAAGGGTTGAAGTTGTCAACTCCGAGACCGGACCACGACGAGGTAGCGACCTGCCAGTCACAAGGTGGACCCACCCTGAAGCATCCCCTGCTTTATGGACTCTTTGACTCTAAATGGACCATCATCTACTCCATGAAGATCCGGCTGTATTGAAGAACACTTGAAACTAGAGGATTTGACGATAAACTCATGTTTACTGAGGGAATAAATCGAGAGAGAAGTAGAGTCATTTTCTACAACCGACTTCTTTTGTTTAAACAGCCGTCGATGCAGATTACACTTCACGAAACGCAACGACAATTATCTTGACTAGCTAAAGAAAATGACCGGCTTCTCACAGAATTAGTGGATTAATACATTCAATAAATCGCTTTAAGTGAGTATTGTCCAAAGTGTCATTACAAGGGTACAGAAATGTGCAAGTAAAATTTAATCCCCCCCCCCCCAGTTTGATTTATTTTAGACTTACAGTTTCTGCGCTACAGATCCAAACACAAACAATGGGGCTCCAGCTCATTTGGTGCTACATCTGGGGACCAAACCAGAGTTGTGTAATATGATGATCCGGCCAGAAGTGGAGGAAAGCTCAGGTCAGACGGGCTCATGGGTTTGTTCTCGCCTCTCAGTTGCCAACCCAAAGAGTTTAAAGTAAGTATATATATATATATATATATATATATATATATATATATATATATATAGAGAGAGAGAGAGAGAGAGAGAGAGAGATAGAGATAGAAAGAGATTTGTTTTAAACAATGATGATGCCGGTGGTAATAGCAGCTATTCAAAACTCCGGGCCTGCAGCGAAAAACATTTCCACTCCTTTAGAAGGACATCAAGATGTGCATGTTTTTACATAAATCTACAGTAGATAGTAACTCCCAATAAATACGACGCCTCACGCCGTTGCTGCGGCGCCTCGTTACTGCAGCGGATTATTTCAACGGCACCCGGCGCTGAGATGATGTCTAATGAACCAAATAAATAACACAACCGTATAACACAATCGACTGCAGTCCTTTTAATTTAACCACTTGAGGCTATTTAACCGTCACAGATCGAAGTCAAACAGACCGACGATCCTCACACGTTCTGATGTTAAAGAGCAGCATCTTTTTTCCTATGATTTTAAAGCAGATTTATGACTCTGCTGATAATGATATCTCTGGAATATGCAGGTAATATTGAAACTAAAACAGTGTGCGTCGCCTGTGTTTTTGTTCATTACAGGATTTATTTGTTGCAAATGACGACAATCGGGTGGTCGCCACCGACAACGCCGTGTGGCAGACAGCGTTCATAGCTGGCGGCGAACAACATCTGGTCGTTTCTAGGACGCCGGCATGCACCTGTACCTTTCCCCTCAACAGCCATCGCTATGAATTCAGCTGAATCAAAGCCACTTGGAGCTTTCTAGAGTAGTCGAGTACTGACCCCACACAACTGCATCTGATCAACCGTGCATTTCCTGCAGACAGGGCGTGGATTTCACGTTACATTAACGGGGATATTTATAAACATTCACCGTCAGTGCTCAGGCATATTTTAAAAAAACTGTCAAATAAAATGAGCCAATTTTACTCGATGCCGAATCCATTACGATAACTTAGGTTCAGCTACTTTCAGCCAAACAATGAGTTAAATACCCAAATTATCAGAGCCATTAAACATTCAGATGGAGCAATTTGCTATCAAACACAAGTGATCATCCAAGTACATTAGACCATTAACACATTTCTAAAGACCCGCAATCTGTCAAAGAAACGCAATTTAGGCCCTGAAAGAGGTCTTTATTTATCAGGTTTTGATGGACAGGCTCGAAAGAGACTAAACACCAGAGGACAGGCGCCCCCCTCTTCCTCTAACCTTCATCCTGGTCCTCGTGCTTTGCACAGGATCACGCAGCTATTTTTATAGGCTTTATATGATGTGTTTTACACTCATGGTGATGTATTTTTTTCTTATTTTCTTTTACAAGAGCTGACCCAAACATTATTCTCATACAGATCTGTGAAAGCCGAGGAGCAGCGGGTCTCACTTCCTCTGTGGACGCATGCTTTCTAAGTGCTCCTACAATGGACAGCTTGATTGGGCCTTGAAGTTTACAGCCTGAAAGGGGAGACCAAACCAATGAAAAATACATATCCCTGAAAAACTACCCCCCACCACCCCCCTCACTCCTTGGCTTTATAGTGTATTTATAACCAATCCTTTACAGCGGGCACAGCAAAGTGAAGGGTGCGCTTCAAATTAAATTAGTGCACGTTACCTTTTCGGAGCGGTACAGTGCAGCTCCACCGGGCTTAAAGCAGTCGGCCCGTGGGACTGGCGAGAGTGCAGGAAATACCCCCGAGAGGAAGCAAGTGGCTCCTCCGGTTTACACCTGACCTGCAAAAACGGCTCCTGAGAGCTTCACCCAGACCGGGGGGGAAAACCCAACCTGCTCTCAGGTGAGCGGGTCCCAGGTCCAAGCCCCCAGTTTGAAGGCTTCGCGGCGCTTCTCGTGCAGCTTCACGGGGAGAATGAACTTCTCCCCGTGACTTTCAACGAGAATTCAAAATGCACCAATAACACACCGCACTTTGAGTCGGAGCATTAGCCTTCCGGTCAGTACGTGCTTAAAAGAAATGGAGTGGAATCACCTTGCTTGACTTCTTCTTTTTTTTAAACCACAAAAAAAAAAAATGTATACAAAATAGTAAAATGCTGTCATAGTCGCTGGAGATAACCGATCCTAAGCTTTCTTTAGAAAGATACGTTATCTAAAATATTTCCCTACTTTCCTGAATAAATACAGTGCTTGTGCAAATGAATGCATCCATTGTACATTTGCTGGTATTAAGAAGGCAAAAGGAAACCGCCTCTGAATGGAGTCTACTGCACACAAAGATTCAAATGAAGCGTGTTCTGGTCAAACGCTCTCGATTCAAGCGCTGGTCCCTCCTGCGTGAGCCTGGTACCGGTGTATTATCTGTCCGGCTCCTTTTTAGATTTTATTCTTCAGGGTCATTCCTCACCTGGCCACAGGTTGCCTCCCCTGAGTTTCACCTGACCCGGCCACCTCCCCGCCTGGCCCGTACGACTGCCGAGCGCGCCGCTCCCTCCCCGCGCCTCGCTCATGTCCCGGTCCGTGTTGCCTGCAGACTTTCCCGTGTTTACTCGGTTCTGTGGGCCAGTTGTTCCTCAGTCGACCCTCAGACTTTGACATTAAGTGTGTGAAGTGCGACGGCAGCTTGTCCTGCGGTGAACCCGTAGAGTCTTTGAGGGCTCTCTTACCGACGCTTCCTACAAGTCTGCAGCGCTCCGGGTGTCAGTTGGGGCTTTCCTGATCCGACGGGAGGTCCTGGGACTGGGATGTCGTATGTGTACAGATTGTAAAGCCTGACTGGAATGGGTTCTCATTGAGATCTACTTACTACGTTGCCAAGCGTGGTAGAACAACATGCCCAGAGCTTCTCAGTGCTTTTATTATTAACGGGGTGAAGGACTACAGCACGGAGCACGGCTCGGGGAAAACAACCGTGCTGCCTGAAAGGCGGCAAAAACAAATCCAGGGCTTTGCTTCGGATGTTTCTTCCTAATTTAAATGCTGCAACAAATGAAGTTGGGAATGATTTATGAGATTAATGCACTGGATCTGTCTGATATCAACACAAGTGACCTGAAACGGAAGGTTCCCTCAGCTTTAAGCACACTAAAACAAAAGCAGGCGTGGAGCTCACGCACCCTGACGCCATGATCCACAAGGCACGCTCCATCGTGTCCAATTGGATAATCCGTTAATGAAGCAGATCGCTAAGATCGAGAACGCAGCCTTTAACCTCCGATGTACATCGATGAGACACGAGAACAGTGCAAGTAGAAGCACATGCGGTGGCACAAAGAAGCTTTTTTCTTGGTGCTGTGACAAAGCGACTGTGTGGCGATCCCCTCCACCTCTTCCAATACACTTGTAATAGCATTAGCGGTGCTTTAAAGTCTAAACCGTACCGCATTAGTGCTCCTAACGGCACCAACAAACACTAAAACGGCTTCCATGTAGTTAAGATTCTGCGTTTTTGTTTTTGTTTGTTTGTTGTGGGTTTGGGGTTCAACGCCCTGCTTGGAATCCAGTTCAGGATTATTCAGTACAAGCAACGGATCGACTTCACGGACAACCCGACGCAGGGGAACGGCTCCACGCGAGCCTCACCTCTGGTTCTCCGTACATACCGCGTATTCCTCTTGGTCGGAAAACTGGTAGAAAACAGTGGAAAATGCAACCCTACCGTTCCATTCTCAAATATCTCTTACCAATGGGTTTTTATTCTTATTCTTACTTTCTACACAATCTGTGCCCGGCGGCTACAGGAGAGCTGTGGAGACTCCAAGACGCAGCGTCAAGCCCAATTGTTGCTCTCGCTCCAAATGTGAGCTGCTCCATTCCAACCATGTTGGGCTGAACCTTTTGGGGGCAAAAGGGCATTCAGGCTGAGAGTTCCCAGTGGCGTTGTTTTGTAGGGAGAAGCCGTGACTCGTCGACCATGTCGGAGACAGTAGAACAAGAGTTACTGAGTAAGTGTGTGTTCTTTGACTAGACACTCAATGATGTGCATTGTACTGTTAGTGCGTGATGTGCTGCTCCGCTGTTCGTCCAGCAGCAGAGGCAGCATTAGTTAAAGCTGAATGGACACGCGTTAATGATGACGGTGTGTTGAGCTTCGTTCATCCGAGCCAAGAGCTCCGAGTATCTAGAGACGCCAGAGTGCTTACAAACAAAATGAACTTGATGACGGTATTGTCTTTATAAAAGCCCCGTAAAGAAACAGGTCAAGTATCACAAGCATTATAAACACAAAAGGATGAATATCCTGTAAAACTACTCTATTTGGCTGAAAAGTATCGACTTAAATATAGCGTTTTGATGACCTTTGCGTTTTAAAGCTTCTAAAAGAGAACGGGCCTGGTCTGTATAATCTATAATCTAGTGAACCATTTGGATTCTTTTTCTCACGATACATTTTTACAAATGATATACTTTGTGAAACTTTTTTGCTGGAACTTAAATTATGTATAGTTGCTTACACTGGGTGTCTGCAAAAAATATAAGAGAAATGTGTTTTTATATGTGGAGGCACGGGAGCGACGCAACGTATCGCTGTGGACGTGGCAGCAGCTAAACTTAGTTTGAATGCATCAGGTCCTGAAGAGACCGTTGTGACTTTGGTGAATCCAAACTAACCCTCGAGTCACACACTGCTTTGCTCCAGCGCTGGAACTCCAGTCCCATCCTGCCTAAAATGCTGAGAACAGGGAGCTTTGAAAAGATGGAAGACCTGGTAAAGCTGGCCGAACAGGTGTGTGAGGGGGGGGCCTTTAGCCGAGGGCAAGGAGAGGTAACCGAAGACCTGGCTCCACTTTGACCTGAAAAACTTGAGTGCTCGGCACGTTGAGCAGCCTGAGGCGTCTTGTCCGGCGAGTTAAAAATAGTACTCGGTTAGTTAGTTTGCTTAAGCATGTCCCGGGGGTCTGATCTATGCTTTATCCTCCTCATTACTATAAAGAGCGTCCTGATTATTTGTAAATCCACTCCAATCCACTTTACTGATTGTTATGCTTCTGTTTTTTCCACTAGCTACGTCTTGGACATCGGGTCTCACTGTAAGACGGCATTACTGAGAGGCCCGCTCTATTTTTCTGGTCAGGGAAGACACGACTAGGACGTAATATTGCTTAATAAAGCTTCATTTGGAGTATGCTCGTCAATGCAAATCGCAAATCATTTTAAGCGTAATATTTCAAGCCCAGAGATGTATGAAAGTTCACCCAAAATAAAAAAAAATCCAAAGATGAAAAACACACCTCCCCAACTGTATGTCATCAGTCCAGATCATTACAAAATGTATTTCTATTTTACATCCTTAGGATGCATCACTGTATTCATTCGGCAAAAGAAAACACATTTTGTTATTGGTTTGAAATCGAGGCCGGACCGACCTCATTGTGTACCTCATACAACCCGTTTACCAAGAGGAAGGAACAAGGTTTGGGCTAACTTTGAGCTGTGTGCACATTTATTGTATTTATTCATATGCTTACTGAGTATTCTTTTGAATTGAATAAGTAATACACGATATTGAAAAATTTCCTTTTTACCCTCACAGGAAAATGTAAGTCTGCAGAACTTAAAGTACGATTTCAAAAACAGTTTTACTCAGAACTAAGCTCCGAGTAAAAACCTTCAGAATATAGTTTTATATGATTTGTACAACATCGTATTCCTAAAAACATTAATTTCATGACTGTTAAGAATTTCTTTACGATTTATATGGTGATAAAAAGTGATATTACCAATCCTCAGTAAAAACCTTTGACTATAATAGGTCAACAAAATGAAACTATAATGAACCTAAATTCATCCAGAAATAAAGATTTCTTTAATGTATGCAGATGAGCACATTTTCAATACGATGATGCGTCATTCACTTATTACAAACAAATTCAGAAACTTGATTACAAAAGGTATCGTCTTCATGTCAATTAGCCACTTGAGAAGTTTCATGGCAAAACATTTTAGTTTAAGCGTTTACCCTCTTCGCCACACATATATACATATACAGTGTATGCATGTTTTCACAGCTGAGTTGTGGAAGCCTACACATGTTTTCTACACGCCCTCCACGTAGGGATTAGATGGAGGGGTGAGCGCGAGGTTAAGTGAAGCCTTTGTCCCAGGTGTTACGCTGCCAGAGCAGACACTGAAGTCCAGCCAAGAGGATGATTTGGGTCAGTAGGTAATTGCATTCCTGGACCACCGGGGACTTGCTGGCAATTGATCCTGCCAAAGAGCCACGTGAAATATGCACATGTATACAGTGTGCCAGTCGTCTAATGGATGCAGGCCCTGTGAGCGTGGTTCCTTCCAAGAGTGATGGGGTAACGAAATGATGCGGCCCACACGGCGTACGGCTATGATAACACAATAAGGTTGTCTGGCTGTTGTGTCAAGAGTGCTTTGTGAATGTTTCCTGTGCATCCTGGAGACTTCTAAAAGACTGACGGATACATTTAAGAGTTTAAGTTAAAAAGGCAGTATTACCAGGCCTAGAGATATTCACACATTTAGTTTAAATTCATAAGTAGAAGCAGTTTCTTTGAAATTCTAGTAATTTACACACATTTACAAAACATTATTGACCTTTACTTCATAAATACTAGAGATGCACGGATCGTTTTGCAGCCAAATGAAAACCTCATCGTTTTTGTCCGGTCATCATGAGTGAAGAAGACACAAGCCTGCCATTTGTCACGACTGTAATCCTACATTAATCTGTGAAAGAACAACCGTAAAATATCTGATACAACTCATTTAAATCAGACACTTATTTAATCGGAATTCCCCGTGCTGCGCAGAGTATTCCCAGTATGAGACAGTGAGCTGTTACACTGCTGCTAAGGGAGCTAACTCAGGTTATTATTAGAGTCCAAGCTCTATTCTGTCAACTTTGTATGTGAAGTCAAACTACTATCATCAAGGGTTAAAATATTATTAAATTACATTTTTAGATAGGATCAATAAATAAAGTTGCTTGAAGTTTTCATAGCAATGTAAAACAGACCTTATTATAATACATCTTCAAACCTAGAAATTGTTATTAATCAAAGCAAACATTTCAATAAATATAGATCATTTAATAAATTGTTATTATACATTTATTTCAATGATTAAATTAAAAGATAGCATTTTGAATTTGAGACGCACAACAATATGGCTCTGTGTTTTTCCAGCAACATGCAATAGTAATTTGACCGCCTCTGGAAGCTGGCATCTGAGCCGTCAAGTAAGTATCAGTCACATCATGTGAAGTGTCCCATTAGTCTCCCGCTTCTGGCTAATCTGAGACTAACCAGTTTGTGACATCTGATCCTAAACGATAGGGGCACGGAGGGAATGTCACTTCGAGAACACAATCACTTATGACCTGTTAAGATTACAATTGTTTACTGGGAAGTGTTGACGAGCAGTCAGGAGCAATGTCCAGCAGCCAGAATGTAAAAAGTGAAGGCCGTTGGGGACCGCAAACACTCAACGCAAAACAGAGTACTTCTAGATTACTTCTCCGGAAAGCGATATAGTTCTCGTGGTTATTTTGGTGCCTCCCACAGTCCTGCTCAGGAGTTTAAACCTCTACTTTGCCATCGTGCATCTGTTGATTTCTCTGAGATTCACGAGAAGGAATAATTCTACTCAGTAAATAATTTGCTCATGCTATCTTTTCAGATTATAACATATGGAAAACATTTGCAAAAACGATATACATGTTTTATATTTCATTTTTAATACAGTAGTTTTACAAAATGTTATATAATTTACAACAAAGAAAATTGTTATAATAATCATCTCTTTATAGTGAACAATTTGACCCGGACAGACATGATAACTATAATGTATTACTCATACAAATATTAGAACCGGGGATGGGAGTCTTGGGGGTGAGAGGCAAAGCAATAGAGGCAACAAAAGACAAATTAAACTAGATGTGTTCATTGATTCAGTGCGGATATAAAAGGCCACTAAAGCCAGAGATAATTCATTCCAATGAAATAAAACGGCTGAATTCTTCAGACATGACAAAGCGTCTGGCAGAGGCTGTTGACATGACGGATGGTCATGACATCATGTAGGCAAAGCCTGAAGGTGGATCTCCTTCAAAGCGAAGAAGGCCTTCAACAGAGGCGTCGAGTTATACTGGCCACCAGCAGGGGGCCAAGAAAAAGAGACCACGCCAAAGAAATCTTAAATCTATTGAAAAAGAATGTGTCTCAGATTGTCGTTTATGGATCAGCCATTTCAGCTCGACTGTGAAATAGAAAAACAACTTGGATTGTTTCAAAAATCCAGATACTAAATAGAGTACTTAAAGCCGTTGGCAGATACGCTACCTGACAGCATTATAATTCATTACAATACATTTTAAATTCCAATCCACCAGCAATGATTCCCAAAGCCCTGGACATCACGTCAGTGCTGCTAGAAGTCAGACGCTGCACATGTTCACAACATGAACATTTGCACTATTCGACTCGTTTTCGTTCTGCACTCCAAAACTCAAACGGTACCGGGGAAAAAAAATAGCTGTTTCGAAGGCATCATTAGTTAAAGAGTAATCAAGAGTTACCAAAACAGAAAGTAATCAAAGCCCTTAAAGTGATTCTCCTTAATACGAAAGATAATCCCCTCACCCTTTAGCTTGATTTTCTTCAGCTCAGTTGGATTCTCCGTGTAATTGCTCCTGTTAATCATGCCGTAATTTGTTGACGAGATTCATTTGGGAAATTCGTCTTGAAAACATCACAATCCCTCCCAATCTGGGGATGGCAATAATATGGAAATGAAGGGCCGCAAAGTAGAGTGAGACCAGATTAAGTGATTTGAAGAACGTTGGAGAGGTCGCCGGGGACCGACGTAAACAACGATCAGCAAAGCTTATTAAACCAACTGCCTCAAAACATTCTTGTTGACGCTGTATTTGCTGAGAAACAGCTCACTCCAATATTGTTGATATTATGGTAATAAATAAAACTGGTATCGAGCTTCTATTGTATTTATCATTATACCTTTATTTAAAAAGGCGCTATATGAAAGATTGCAAGCCTTTCTATTGCTTCTCAAGGGGCTCTGCACATGGTGATAGCTGAGCTGGTGGCTAGCAGCGCTAACAGAGCTAACGATGTTTCTATGAGGGTGGGCTTCAACAGAGCTGTAGAGATCTACTGGCCAGCAGCTGGATCAACGTTAAAGTGACGGACCAAGCCAAAGAAATCTGAAATCTATTAAAAAATAATAAGTTGATATAATAATAAATAAAGAGTGTTGTTCGAATATTGCATTCAGCGCACCTCACCAGGTAAACCTTGTTGACATTAAAAGATCTCTTTTCTAAGGGAGCCTTGGCCAAATACGGCAAGAACTCCTATGAATTTGCAGGAGTTCAATATGTCTGTTGGATAATAGTCAATCTTACAAATCTGATCTTCAAATATACAAAGTCTCTCCAACAGGGGTGTAAGAAACAGCTAGAGCCTGATTAACTTTAATGGCTACTCAAAATTAATTAGGTCATCAAAGCACTCTCCATGTTTTCCAAATTGCTTTTATGATATTCAATTCTGACAAAACTCCTCTTTACTTCCTCTCATCAATCTCTTCCCAATGAAGCCTCTACAAGGTTGCTTTCCCCGGTGCACAGGCATCTGGCGCGATACGTTGAACTAAGACGGACTCATTTTCAACAATTGTGGGATAATGGTAAATACTAAATCATAATGTAGGTCAGAGATCTGGATTGATTGAGTAAAGCCAGTGACATGGCAATATCTTCCTCAGCTGTGATGAAGTTTACCACCTTTGGTGAACCATGCAGATGTTCAGAGAGAGAAAAAGACGGATGGAGAAAAACTGCTCTTGGGATTTAGTAAGCTATGCTCACTGGAAAATTCTGGACATGACCCCCCCTTACAAATGTGATCCATACCACCAACACTAACAATTTAACTCTACCTGTGTGTGGCTGTCATTGCTGATCTTTGTGAACTGCACTCATCTTTCACTGACGCTCATTTGAATAGAAGGGAGCCAATATTGTGCCAATTGTCTGCCTATTACCTCATTCACATACGTGCAAAGAGCACAGAGGTGCAACCCGCTCGCAGCAGTTAGGGGGCACCTCACACTTTGTGGCTGCTTTGTGAATTACAGTGTTCTTGCGTCTTATTTGTGCCGGTTTATGCAATTATTTAGTGAATTCGCCCTAGAGTGTACTGAACTTAGCAACATTTTATTGCTTTGGAATTTTTATGAACTTTTTGGGGTTTTTATTTAACTCTCCACACAGGTCAATCGATTTCAGATATTCTTTTCTATTGTCTGGTGGAATAACCCGATTTAATTTTGGTAACAGAAATATTAAATATGTCAAAGGGGACAGTGTGCGGGGGTCAAAATTAACTGTCAAATCTTTTACATTTCTATCTCAAAATGTTATAAAGTTTTACTTTAAGGCTAATGGAGACCAACAGTTCTCCCTAAAAGCACCCAAAGCCAGAGGCATGTCAGATAAAGTCAACGTGCTATCGTGCTCACAGTGACACTGCTGCAGACATATACAAATTCTAGAATTTAAACATGTTTTGTAATTTATTGTAGACACAAAAATATATTTTGAAAAGACATGTTGTGGGTGCCGGTTTAGTCTTTGGTGACTACGATGAAAATAATGACAAGTAAAAGGGAACAAGCATGGCTGAGAACATCTTTGTGAAGTTTCATTAACCGATAAATGGCTTATAAAACATAATCATGACTTAATTAGTATGCAATTCAGCATCCAATAAAACAATATGGGACAAAAATAATAATAATTGACAATAGGACGCAATTGGGGTCACTAGCTTCGAGGCCGATACAGTCCCAGGCTCCCAGCATCATTTGAAGATAAAAGTGAGAGATAATCACACCATCACTGAGCCAAGTGGCATCAGCACCTTAAAGCGAAGTAAAAATAATTTACCTCTTCCCTCTACTACGAATACTACTACTACTGCTGCAGGGCACCTCCCACACCGAGTGTTTGAAGTGTGCGAGTGAGAGCCAGGAGGAAGGTCAGACCTGTTAAGGTGTAGATATCAGACACACACACACACACACACACACACACACACACACACACACAGACACACAGACACACAGACACAGTCTCGCAGTCAGTCTCGTAGTCAAAAATGTTCTCAAAGCAGTGCCAATTTTGTCCAAACTTTTAAAACAATGAGAATAAGAACTTCCCGAAAATATCTTACACACACACACACACACACACACGGGTATATAACACCCTTCTTGTCCGAGCTTCTTCCAGTTTAAGAACTTTTGTCAAGATTAATTTTGGACGACGCAAAAAGATATTATATTAAAGCACTATTTTGAAAACAAATAGTGGCATTCTCTCACTGCACACAAAGGTAAAGAAAACATCAAAAGAAAAATAAAGTTTGATACTCACAGTTTCTCTTTAGATCACTGAAGCAGGGAAAACTAGCTGGACTAAATGGCAGTGACTTGGAAAGGCTGCTCTCAACCCTAGAAAGCCTTATGCAGCTGAAATGACTCACATCCCCTTCTCCCAACCTCTGTCAACCATCGTGAGGAGATAAACATTTCCAAATATGGAGAAAGTACGGAGACAGTATTGAGGGCAATATCAGTTTGGTTAGCTTTTTTACTTGGAATGCCAAACGCAGCAGAGCCAGAGTCCCTCAGCAGAGCCAGTTCTGTGGTGCATACCTTTCACTTGGGGGAATAATAATAGAGAACTTTTCACCATCTCTTTGGGTACTGACCTAAGATGGGTAACGCCATGAGCAGCTACGGTTTTATAGAAGGCCAAAGAAGTCGAAATGAAGACAAAATGACTAAGCTTAGAAAGCTGTAAATGTGTATCACAATAAAATAGCAAAACAAAATAATGAAAGAAATGTAGGGAAATGGATGCAATTTACTCTTTTTTCCCTTTTTTTTTTTTTAATCAGTCGTCCGGGCTAGATTAGAAGGTAAAGATAGCCCATTTACTGTGAGAAGCCGTCTTGTCACACTGATTGTGCTCAAGTGATTAAGAAGGTATAATTAAAGTGTGATTACTCCCCACCAGTGCCGTGGGTCAGAGGAGATCGCGGTAACATTAACAGCTGCTTGCAGGGAAAACATTTCACCTCTCCGCCTGGACTGGAAACAGTTTTGAAGAGCAACTTGGTGCCAGTGTGTTCGTTACAGCACAACCCACTTCACCCCAAGCCCAAAAGGACGCACTGCATTCGGGGGACTGAAAATCTCGCATGGTCATGAATAATCGTTTAAATACTTATATTTTAAATACATGTAAATATTATATTTTAAAAATAGTTGCATTTAAAAAAGAGGTTTTCTCACGATATTTAGTGATACCGTCAGGCCTAAATCTGGTGCAAATCTGATTTGTAGCGATGCCAAGTCAGTCTGAACAGTCATATAAGAATGTGTGCAGTTTTTGCGCGACTATAACGCAGCCTTTGTCTGGCATTTCAGAAAAAAGGAGAAAAGCCTGTTGCTGGTGGTAATCTGTGGGAGAAGAGTGAGGCGCTTCAATTTATGGGGAGTTATTGAAATGAAAAGTCAAACTCTAAAATCATAATTGCAGCCAATCAGGGACACATGACAATCTGGCTGCAACGTCTAGACATAAAAGCCTTAAAAAACAGAAAAGAAGATAAAGTTGACTTAAAGCATGATTTCTGCCCATCTCTATTGGATACATTGTAGCTGTGTGTACGCAACATCAAATCTGGCCCCCCAATAACGCAACTATGGAGGACTAAAAATTACTTAAGTATAAATAAATGAATAAATATAGGAATAAATAAATAAATCCTTAAATAAATGTATAAATGCTTAAATAAATGTATAAACAATCGGACCGCCCAGCTCATTTGAATATACGGACACGTAAATGTCACACATAAATAAATGAAGAAATACGTGTGGACACATAAATAGAGAAATAAATAAATGAAGAAATATATGTATTTAATGATGTCCTGTTGATTTATAACTTATATTCATTCATTCCTGTATTTATTTATAAATTTATTTAAGCATTTATTTATTTATTCCTATATTTATTCATTTATACTCAAGTAATTTTTAGACCTCCATACGCAACGGGCTTTTCCCATGTGTAAACATAGCCCACTGCTCTAAGCCGATTCCCCTTTGCCTCCAGCCTTTCCTTCATTGGGCCTCCAGCCAACACCGTGAGGTCACCGTGATGTCAGCTGTAGAAAAGTCTGTACAATGCAGATATGCAGTTACCCTTCTTGCCCTCTTTAAAACAGAAGCGCAGAGATATTATAGCAAAAACAAGTTGATAGGGATCCTCACTGAAAGATACACTGTGCGACACAACGAGTTGCTAACAATGAATCAACCAAGCATTTATTGCTTCTCTGTGTTCGACACGTAGCTTCCTTAAGTTTCCAAATCATCCTCATGGTCAAATCTGTGACAGCTTTAGAGAGCGACTCGACCCTGACTCACTAAATTGTGTCCATATTCTTGAGCTTAAACTGCAACACATGACCTTACAAACATAAGTTCCACTACCACCCAACACAAGAGCAGGAGGAAATAAAACCGAATGAAACAGTAGATATTAAAAACAAAACAAAAGCTCTCCCACCTTGTCTCCTCTCTGGATGGACGGGATTCTTGGAAGGTTGTTGAAGCGATGCCCTTCGGCGCGTGTTGAAATCTGTTGAGATTGAGAAACTGCATCATTCCAACGGATTACACAACTATAATTTAGCCATGCAGGACCACGCCAACGTAGTAAGTGGGTCCTGTCAACTTCAAAGGAATGTGTTCATCTGAGGACAGATGAGCCATAGGCAGCCTCCTATAAATCCTGCATGAACCCAAGTGTAAGTATTGCATTTAAATGTGAGTCTGTCATTTATCACCAGGCATCTGTCATGGCCCGTTGGAGTCACGTCTCACAGCAAAGACACAGTTCAGGGGGAAAACAATGCTGACAGGTTGAGGTGCACAAAGTGTTTCACTATAGTGTAACAATTATTCAGTGACGAGAACTAAGACTAAAATAACAGTTGATATGAAGTTGCCGTGGGCAACGACAAACTGACGAGATCGAGGCGGCCACAAGTTTTAGAGCCAGCGAAGCAAGCTGCTCTGCACCGACTGCAACACCCAGGGCATGATGGGAAACGCCTGGCTATCGCCCAATCACAGAGCCAATCGGCTCGTTTTCTTTACAACAAACAAGTTCTCTGGAGAACCCTCATTTGTGTGTAATTGTAATATTTATCACTAGATGAAATTATCAACCTCATTTTGTGTGAAAACATTAGGGCTGCAACAACAAATTGATAAAAAAAAACAATTATTAAAATAGTTGGCAACGAATTTCATTATCGATTCGTTGCGTCGCGCGATTATTACGGCACTCAGTAAGTCGCAGAGTATAAAAAAAGTTGAGTTAGTGAAGAGCGGCGCAGGAGAAACAAGAGCGGAGTGGAGGGAGAGGACAGAACGCTGCTGTGTGAGAGCCAATCAGCGCTGAGCTGCTCCGCTGTTGATGAATCTAATTGGCTGCTGCTGCCCTCGTGGCGCTGGACTCGGAAGTCATTCACGTCGTTGGAGTGACATTTAGCGCCTCCGGGTGACGGTATGAACCCAGACACCAGGGCGATGTTACCACTTGTGTGGCATTTTAAAAGAAATATAACGTAGACAAAGTGGGTATTTATTCAGTGGCGGAAAATATTTTTCAACGGAAATAAGCCCCGCCCCCTCATCGACACGCATGACGTGATCAACCCACAAATAGTCGGCTGAGTAAACTCAGGCGAGTAAAGAGCTGTCAGTTCTGTGTGTGACGGGTTCATCCACATGACCAGTGAACAGGGTTCATCCACATGCTGACCAGTGGATCTCCAGGACCTTTCCATGACTTTAAACCAAATTTCAATGATTAAACATTTTGTGAAAACTCTGTATATACATGAACAAGTGAGAAGATGTAGTATTTAAACTAACAATGACAATTCCAAAGCATACAGTATATATTCCGTGTAAATTAACATTTGAATATGAAAAATTTACATTACTTTTCCAAAAACTGTAGAATTTTATTTTTTTCAATTACTTTTCTAGGCCTGGAAATAGCCATTTAAAAACTCCATGACTTTTCCAGGTTTTCCATGACCGTACAAACCCTGTTTTGAATAAAGGGTTGAAAATTACAGTTTTGTTTTTTTATCCGATTAATCGAAAAAATAAAAACAGATTAATCCATTATCAAAATAATCATTAGATGCAGCCCGATAATTTGGGTGGTTGATAATAATAAACCGGTTTATACTTTTTAAACAAACAGCAAAGAGTTTTACAAGGCAGACAGCTACATTCAAAAATCTAAATAAATCCAAACGTGGTCAGTGTGTTCTACTTTTCTAGTCGTTTAGTGTGGTTTAGGACTTAAATCATTAATATTACTCGATTGGGTTAGAGTCTAATCATTATGTTACCTTAGATTTCTGTCACTTTGTTGTTGATAAATCTGTGTTGCATAGTAGCTTGCATCAAGTACACCATCGGCGAGAGCTGAAGGCTTCTTGGGACGGTAAAAGCACAAGAGGGACGCTCGCCTTTAGTCTGACTGGAGTTTGAGGTGATCGGAGAATTGGGCCAGCGAATTGTCCTGTAGGACTAGTTTTGTAATCCACATGGATTCAAGGCGACAGTGTTGTTGTGCAAACCAGCCCACCACATGTCACACCCTAGCTGACACCACGGCAGGCATCTTAAGACGGGCACCGACACGTCCATGCTATGCCCTGCCTGGTGCCTCAAAGGTCTTGAGATATTATCTCAATACACTTGTTTTCCTCCAAGACTATGTAGACTCGTTCTGTGGCCTAGGAATATTTTAATGTGCTCTATAACTCCATAAAACAACAAAACTATGTGTCAAGAATCTTGGGTCAGTCACTGACCCTTTAGCTGCATTCCAAACCTCATACTTTTTTTTTATTTTAGTACTTGCAACTGCCCTTTCAAAAAGGTATACTGTTGCATGCAGTATGCATACTTCTTCCTCAACCTTGAACTTTGACCCTCTTGTTCATGTGTATGACACACTGAGGATTGTGGGTGGGAATAGCCAGAAAAGCTTGCATGCTGCGAAATGCGACCGGATTTAAAAGAACATCCTGGGATTTTTGGCATACTCCATTTTAAATACCATGTAGTGGGATATACTAAATGGTATACCTCTATCACATCAGTAAGTGGTGTTTATTGATCCTGTGGCAAAGATTGACAGGTAGCTACAGATCAAATCGAATACCAGAAAACCTCAAAACCAATAGTCCACACCAGTCTCTGGATGTGACTACCCTCAAACGGGTGACACTTTCTAAAAAAGACCAACATCTTTACACTCGGCTCTAAAATGTCTCACTTGGAGTAGGCTGCTGTTCCTTCCAGAAAAAAAGAATAAGAAAGGACACTCATTAAAATAACACAAACAGTAAAGTAACTTGACTAAACCTACCAGGGGGGCCCGGGCTCAAAGGCGGTTAAGGCACTCATCTTTTAACTTTAACATCATCAACGCTGTCAAACGAGTCCTTTTCAAACCAAAGATTTTTAAAGACAGTTCCGTTTAATGTTGCCGGAGTCAGAAATGTGTCGGAGCGACGCAGATGTATGCGGTTTGATGGCAGCACTCTCGGGGGACCTTGGTGTTATTGATTTGAAACATCTAAGTCAAAGTTGGAATTCAGTCTTTTGGAGAAGAAAATGACTTATTTTTCACGCTAGCAAAATGTTATGGTAGAACAATATCTATAGTCTGGACGAGGGCTCCCATTTCTTTTTCACAAAAGCAAAATTTAGGAGGTATTCTGTTATGTCGTCTGTGAAATAATGACAAATGTAATCCTTCAGAGGGACTTCCCAGTGCATGTGGTGCACAGAGACACAATTGATGCAAGTGAGGAATTGTCCTCCACACATAGAATGTAATCGGTGAGGTCATAGTTATGTCGGCCTTTAAAGAAGTAATGGCCGTGAATGCAAGAGCATGTAATCGGCATGGCGAACAATATGGTGGGACACAGAAGTGTCCTTTTCTGAGACTCTCAACTAACGTGTCTCTCTTTTTCTCAAGGAGGTAGAAAGTCCCTTCCTTCAGAGCCGTCTCTGGTCGCATGTTGTTCGTAAAGGGGTCACGTCCAGCACCGAGCACCGGCTGTGTCCGGGGCTCGCGGGGGTTCATCAGGGCCCGAGGGGTTGCCAGGTCTGACCCGTTTAGACATTGTTTACGTCACAAAATCAAGGCAGACATCCACACCTGGGTTCACCGTAGCGTTACCGTTACACTGCGGGTCAGCACGGCAACGATACCCACACCTCGACGGGACTCAATTCACGTTAGTTGTGTGACACGAAGTCTAATAGATGCAGAAAACACAACTACTGACGACAACTCTTTCCAAAGTTATGGTAAAGCACCGCCAGCGAAACTATTTCAACAACGTGGCGAGTCTTCGCGTCGTAAACCAGTCAGTTCATACTTTATGAGGGAGGGGGGGGGGGGGTAAACGGCACCGCCAACAACTCTTACAGTTACTTTAGCGAACAGTTATCGGTACTCCGGTAACGGGACTGAAGGCTCGTGAGTCCCTTACGGTTAAACATTTAGCGACATATTTCACAGCGGAGAAGGGGCTCTCTCGTGTTTTCTCCGGTGACAAGTCGGTCTTCCGCATTGCTCAGCAGCAGCGCGCTGGGCTAAAAACAGAGTCGCCACAGACGCCCAGAGTCACTCTTTGGCTAAAGTTGACGGCTCACAACGACTTCTATATATATATGGTTATACATATTCAACGAGTGACTTGAGCCCGGCTCGTGCACGAGCTACCGACAAGTTAGCTTCGCTAGTCCCCGCATGTAACATTAGCACCAGCCGAGGCTACCGTGCAAGTCCACGCCCTCATTGTGAACTCGGTCCGAGCTACAGTAAAATTCATATTATAGCAAGGCCGAACAAATTGGAGACGAGTTGCTCCCAACGCCGGGTAAACCAGTCATACCTCAAACTTACACCGGGTCTAAACACTGCCGAAAGCCGCGGACACGTTCGAGGCGCCGCAGGAGTGCCGGGTGGTTCCGCTTACCTCGCTTTTTGGGGAAATAAAACGAGAGGTTCAAATCCCACCAAAAAAAGTGAAACTTCTTGATCCAAATTCTGGGAGAGTTGTAGGCGGTGACGTCACGCTCGGAAATTCCAGCCGTCTGTGAGTTGAGAGGTTTGCCCATGTAAGGCAGCAGGCCAGCGGTGTCACGGAGCAGGAATACCGAGCCCCCGGGACACAAGATGATCGTGGAACAGGGGAAGAAGAAGAACAAGTAAAGATAGATGTATAATGGATCGCAGTTTCCCCTTTTCTTTCTTTCTTTCTTTATTTGTTCTTCTTTTTTTCCGGATCTAAACCCTCTGACTCAAAAAGGCATGTGGCGATAACTCATCCTCGTAACTAATTGAAATAATTAGATGTTCAAGTATGCACACCTGTAAAATGCTAATCAATTAGACAGCCTCGTAATAAATAAGCCTAGAATATAATAGTTAAAACGGAAACACCTTAAATAACTCAAACTAGACTCATTATATAACTACCATATAACTTAATCAACACGCAATAATGAACCATACAAGGGTCCACTCACATACTGTGAGGAAGACCAGCTACTCTTCAGAAGGCACACTCTAAACGCTAATTAATGCCACTTAATTCAGATTAGGACTATTATTTACAGCCAGGGCAGATGCCTTTTGTTGAGTTTTATCCTTTTAGATTATATTATAAACATGAATACTATAAGGCTTTCACAATTTTTTGAATTGTGGAATTTGTTTTCCCTCAGGTATCCTGCTGAACTCGAGGTGGGATAATTGGACAAAGGGCTTTGGAATTACAATGTGCTGGCTGAAAAGGACTCAGCTCAGCAAGTGTTTCAGTGCTAACAGAGCATCCAGAGCATTGATGTTTGAATGGGCTCATGTTGTAAATTGAACATATTAAAATTCATACACAACGTGTTGCATGTAGTGCACTGTCATGCACCATCATGCACCGCCTGTATTCTGGAAGCATGAGAAAGTGGGCGATGTGACTATAATGTGACTATAACCGTGACTATAACCTGAAAATACTAGGTAGTTTTGTTTAATATTGAAATATTACTTGCCATATATTTAGGTATTGAATTGGGAAAACACACAGTACTCTTTAAATAAAAACAGCTCATGACACTGCTTCCATCAAATAGCACCAGGATAAATTGTCAAACAAGAAACAGATGCAATTCATTCTTTGTTTGTTTAGTCTGAGTGATATATATATTTTACCCTCTACGTATGGTTCAAAAGCTTTCTTTGCATGATGCACTGCAAACGTGAACAAGGTGTTGATGCCCGTACTGTTATTGTTACAGTTCCTGGTTTCTGTGTTGCATGTTGAGGGAAGTGCAATGTATTATCAATATGAGCTGAAAGGACAATTATTATGGTCACACGTCAGTGTTTTTATTCTCTGTCTTATATATGGATTCAGAGTGATTCGGGGGTTGGACATCTCTCATTAGGGAATCAATAGTGATTGAACACATGTTATATAATCAATTTGAGTCACCTACAGATTGACTAGCTAGTATAAGTATGTATTAGACACAACAGTTTGCCATCATACCCCAAAAACAGCATGTCAGATGGACAATTCACCCCCAAAAAAATACATAGTTTTATTCTTACTTGTTGTGCATTGAGATAGTTTTGGTGTGATTTGCTGAGTTTTGGAGATATTCGTGGAAGAAATGTTTACCTCCTATAGAATATAATGGAACTTTATGAAGCTTGGCTTATGGTGCTCAAATCTCAAAAAAATGAAATTCAGCCTTTATTCAATTTATAATGTAAACCTATGTTTTTACCCACTGTGATATGGTAGGCCTACTTTTGTTACAGTTGTGTTATAGTAGTTGTAACAAGAGTATTTTATATTATACCGGAAATGAACATTATCAATTTGCACTGACGGGAAATGATTCCATATCTGCAGTGCCAGATGTCACGTCAAACTGTAACTTAAAAAAAATGTTGACAGGCAATCAAACTTAGTGGAGAAAACTGTATTTTACAAAGTATAAAAGCAGTATTATTCATAAATGCTTTTATCAAAAAGATTCAATAAAAGCGGGGGCCATTTTGGGTCAGCGGAATAAGCTATTAACGCACTCCAACTTTACACAGGTTTACACATCCAGCAAACACTGGCTTGTATTTAGAGGGATGTTCGTATGAGACCAATGTTCAGTCTTCTTTTAGTTTAATTTTGTCTGGTGCTAAACTGGTTGCATGCAGTGGCTTTATCAGAGCTTCTTCGATACAAACCGCTTTTTCAGTTTTGTTGCAACTAAAAACAGAAGCAAGAGAGCAGAGAGACTGAAACTAAGCGATATTGCTGGAGGCAACAAAAAAAAACAATGAGCTGAAAGTCACTAAATCGCTCCGGTGGAACTGAGGGAAATACAGTCTGGTACCTGTGGTTTCATCACTACAACCCCTTTCATACTACAGAGAGTCATTCAATCCATTGTTAACATTAATAGTAATGTGTGTAGCTTTTGGGCTTTATTTCTTTATTAAATGTTTTTTTTCCTGGTAAATTCTTTATTTCCTTTGGCATTGTCTTATGGAACAATGGTGTACATCAACCACACACAAACCCACATCATTTGGTAGTCTGCATACTTCATTATTTTTGACACAGGCGGTGTGAGCACACTTCATTCGCGAAACGTTAGTGTTATTACACCTGTGCCTCTCCTGCTTTGGCATGTCAAGATTTCTGCAGTTCCAAAGTCTTAGAAGGCACCTTTAATCAATATCTTGTTACGAAAGGCCTTTCACATTTACGATGACGCGTTCTGCTGATACCTCGTTTATTCAAACACCTTTTCTGGCTCACACTGAGCTCCTGTGCTCACTCCTTGTTTGCTTCACTTTGCATTTTTGAGTTCTTCTGCCTCTTTTCCTTTGTCAGAGCTGCAAACGCTCGATACGTGGAAACCACCGTCAGATGTCGGACGGAGCTGTTGCTTCACATGGGCTGTCGCTGGCCTCCGCGCTCTTTGCCACGCAAACCAGACAGTCAGAATGCGTGCTCGTGATTGCATGCAAATGTGATAACTGCCCCCATGGTTTTTTATTGTCGTCATTCGTAGCACTGACATTGTGTGTGTGTGTGTGTGTTTCCGTGTGTGAGTGTGTGTATATGCGCGTGTCATGCTTTTCTACATGCAAATACGACACTTGCTTTTATCTCTGGAACAAATTATATATTGACTGATTAGTTTCTATGACGTAGTTTCATGAAAATATTTACAATAAATGAAATCTCTGTTATTCTTTTTCAAGGCCACATTTGAGAAATAAATAAATAAAAAGAAAGACGAAGAATTCTTTCTGAGTGCTATCTTTTAACTGATTGTTCTTACTTTCCTGCAAACTGATTACATTGTGCTCCAAGCTGTGAGTATACTTTTTCTTTTCATCGTGCATGAGGAAAGCATAAACAGCACTTGCAGATCAAGCACGCTGATAAAAAAGAAGAAGAAAAAAAAAGGTTTCCGCTATTTTAGTGTCTTACTGCGTGCATCCCCTCATCTCCAAGTTCCAGGGCAAACGGAAAAAATAAAAAAGGTAATCTCATTTGTAATGTGTGACAGCTTATTTGCAAGTGTGCACACTGGCAATTTTTTAATGGGCCCGCCAGTGATTCTTCTTCCGCTGATTTTCAAAAAGACACCCTGGAACAGTTTAGGCGACACATGCCGTCGCCTGTGAACTTCAAGTTATCAATCAAGCACCAATTAACATGCTCGGTTAGAGGATATCAGGGGCCCTTTGATGTTCGGCAGCTATGCATGTCATTGATATGATGGGCCTCAATTTTATCCTCGCTATGCCGAAACATATGAAAAAGAAATACGCTCACAGGGTCCACCACAACAGATAGCTCACGCCGGAGATATGTTTGGATGTTTGATCTAACTTTGTCATGTTTCACTTTGCTCATTTGAATCACTATGGCGGTCGACACGGCACGGAAAGGAGGAGAAAATCACCTCGTCTGTCAGGCTCTTTCGTGTTTCAATTGTTCCAGTGTCGGATATCCTGTTTTATTTGCTGGTTGTAACACAGCCTTCTCCCCCACACCACTCCCTCTGAAGTAGGTAAACCTCAAACACTACACAGGTGCAGCTGCACGAGTCGATGTGCATTTCCTCATTAACCTGCGAGTGCAAGCGTGCTTTTTTGATAGGCTGGTTATTTTTTGCACCTACGCGGCGAACGAGAAAACGAAAACAGCGATTGTCTCCCGAACGCAGTTTCGAAAAGGTCGGCATTTTCAGGAATGGATGTAGGTTGAGAACAAGGACAAGGACCAGGACGACGAGGACCAGGACGGGGAGGTGGATGGGGAGGAGAACGGGGACGGGGACGGCGCTGACATGTGAAGACACGACTAGTGGAGGGGTGAACTTGTAGGTAACGTCGTCTCACTGTACACACTGCAGACAAGTCCAGGTGCTTTGCACAAAAACAACACAGAGATCTCTGCAAAAATAAAACACCAGAAACAACAAATGTGGGAACTATGTATGCTCTGTTAATTAGAGCTGAGATAGCACAGATTAGTCTTCAAGCACAGCCATATTACAGAGAGTCGTGCCAAATAAGGGGAGACAAAAGTAGGAGAGAGGCAGACTCGGTACAAAAACAATGTCCCAAAGCTACTAATCAAACAACTCCCGATCTAGATCTGGACCTCAGATTACACTAATGAATTCTAATTCCTATGTTTTAGCATGTAAATATGTATCAAAATGGTCGACAGAGACAATCCCCGCCTGCAGCAAAGGTTTCAGCCGGAATGATCCGCACTCCATAGCTCTCCATCTTGCACCTTTGAAGCGTTTAAAGCAGCAGAATTTTGCCGTTGTGTCCTGAAATCAGTTTTTATTCGTGAGAGGATACCATTTATCGCGGCATATATATTTATCTTTTCAATGAACAAGATCAACTTTCTTACCTCTGAGGGAAGTAGATTGAGCAGCCTCTGTTTCTCAGTCTGATTGATGTTATCGACCAGAAACATAGAGAACGCGCAGTGTAGCGGTAATAACAGTATCAACAGTGATATCAGGCTGAGAACAATATCTACCCAACATGTGCCGACACCAGCCGGCAACAGGTCCTTCCAGACCCAATACGGCTGGAGGGGCAAATTGAACAAAGGTTGCATTTTATTGCTAATGACAGAGAGGGAGAAGAAACATGTGTTAATGCTACTCTCAAAAATGACACGGCCTCACTTCAAGCATTCTGTTGACAGAATTAGGAGCATGTCCATTGTCTCCCCACAGCTTTCAATTTGGCGACGGCTGAGCGACTAGCGGTGCTATCGGCACGAAACCTGTAGAACGTGGCGGCAGCTTCAGCCGCCACGTGGGCGCAGTACAGAGCGGTACAGTGCGGTACAGAGCGGGGGAGTCAGTGGGCCACTAATTATTCATAAATGTATGTAATATTCATTGAATGTGTTGTAACGCTGTAACGCTGGTCATCTGTACTCATGACATCTATTGCTTCTGTCCATCCGGGGAGAGGGATCCTCCTCTGTGGCTCTCCTGAAGGTTTCTTCCCTTTTTTCCCTATGAAAGGGTTGTTTCCATTTTACGGGAGTTTTTCCTGATCCGACGTGAGGTCCTGGGACAGGGATGTCTATGTGTACAGATTGTAAAGCCCTCTGAGACCAATTTTGTCTTTGTAATTTTGGGCTATGAAAAATAAACTGAATTGAATCGAATTGGAATATGTTTGACCTCACAGGGATGAGACAAGAACAACATGTCCATTATTGAGAATTCATTTTCTTCTTCTCTGTCACAAAACAATCATCACCAATCCATCTTCTTCTTTTTGTCCAACACCAGTCTGGTCTAGTTCTTTTATTAAAATATAGAACACAAGTGTTGGTCCTTGTCAAAGACGGAGGCCTCCTGTGTTTGTAACATATACTGAAGACACAGAAAAGAAAGAGGCAGAGAGGAGGGAGGTGCAGAGCCCGGACAAGTCAAACAATAACAACAACAACAACAACAACTTGTTCAAGGCGTTTAAACAACTCCCAGTAGAACCATTTTCTCCAGCCCAAACTAAGGCTTTGAACTCAATGTATAAGTTCCTGAAGGTTTGTTTTTCCTGCTCAGGATGCAGACATCCGAACTGTCTCCTCGTCTGTTCTCCGTATGAGGAGGCCGAGGGGCGGGCGAGTGGGCCAGCGTCTTCGGACCATAAACCATGCTGACATTCCTGTGTTGTGAAACTATAAACATCCAAAGGGGAGACATTCCTAAAAACGAGAGGCGCCGCTAGACTGCCCTCGACCTGCAGAGGCAGAGGCGATGGACTCCCGCGCACCGGCTGGAAACGGAGGATGCAAATAAAAAAGAAATTGGAAGTTGTCGCCACTTATACCTTTAAAAGGACAGAGGGAAGTTAATCTACCAAAGCGTCCTCACAAGATGTCACCGTTTGTTCATCATGTCGGGTTAGAATGGCTGCAAAAATGTGATGCTTTCCTCAGAGCGGCAAACATAATTAATTATTTATACACTGTTCGTCTACGGTGAAAGAGCCAGAACAAGTACACAAAATCAAGTTATTTGCAAACAATTAATATTTTTTTTTAAATATACAAAATCAGAAGCAGTGTCTATGTTCTTTAAAGGCTTGGAACGTAAACCATTTCCATTTCCTTCTTCTTCAAGACAACAGTTGGATAAAACACTTATCTTTTTATACAGCCACTGTTTCTCAAGAGAGCCAAAGTCAGCATTTAAAAGTTTAAAAATGTTAAATATTGTCTTAAGCCAGAATGTTGAAAGTTGAAGTTTGGAGTTGGAATAAGTAAGGTAGGGATGAAATTAAGAGATGTTTGCGGAGGCTTGCAACATAGCGTGTGATGAAGCATGGGGGGGATTGACACATTGCCTTTGTTTGAAACCACATACCAACAATACATATTAATACATATTATCCATAGTATGGTATGAGCATGATGTAAAATGGAGTATGTCTTGCGTTCCGTCTGCATAGCATACTGTGTACGTGAGATGTACACAACAATAGCAACGGTTTCTTAGTATGAAGGGTGAGCTAACGGGACATACTCGAGTGTCTATATATATGTCAAATAGTGGACTGAGAAACTTAAAATAATTGCACTGTTGGGTAAAATGATTCAAAGTGATAAAACGACAGCGGTGGCGTTTCCGGAGAACCGGAGTCCCTTTAGAAAGCCTCTTTTGCTGCAGCGGGGGTCTGCAGACAGTCAGCCCCGCTCACTCCTGGTTCTGCCTCCCTTCCCTCGAGGGAAGTGCCAAAAAGTGACTTTACATTGTGGCAAAAAGTGAGTTTACATTGTGGCAAAAAGTGAGTTTACATTGTGGCAAAAAGTGACTTTACATTGTGGCAAAAGGTGACTTTATATTGGCGTCGCTTTTGTGCTGATGAAAAACAAAACAACATACATCTTTGACAAAGACACAGAATTAGATTTTTCTTCCTTTGATGTATTTTTTTGCACGTATCAACTTTCCATAGATCCTCGGTGAACTAGAATACCGACACAATGAAACATCGCACCTGAACGCCTCAAGCCCATTTCCTCCCTGATACTGAAGATCCCGCTTTCTGAACGCCCACAGACCGTACACAGTGCTCCGCTGAAGAAAGACAATCCTGGAACGCCCGTCACAAAGCTGTCACTTTACATCATCAGTTGTGCAGTTTGTCTCTCTCAGAAGTGCAGTTTCTCTTCACTCCATAAATGTCAGCTAATGCAAAGCACGAGATTAGGCACTTGTGACCTTTATTGAAGCCGATAGCAGCCGCCGTGGGTACGGGGGAGCTTCGTGTTGGCACAACAAAGGGCTCGTAGTGGAGCTAAATTACAGATCTGCGCGATAGCAGGTAAGTGATAATGACAAGGAAGCATTATCCTCCTCTGATGTGATAATTACCTGCAGTCGACTGCCTGGCAAAGGTTATCGCGTGCACCGGCGTCCTGGAGACGCTCCAGGAAACTGCACCGATGCAGGCTGTTGGGAGGTCTGTGGTTTTGGATCTGTAGGTGTTGGAAAGAACTCATTGAGTCACTTGATGGATTAATGGATTAACGATCTATAAATTTAGGCATCGCTCACCGAGGGCAACATGTTTAATACATTTGTTTTCCTTGTAATAAAAAAACAAAAGTAGGTGTTGAAGTCCTCTGCAAAACAGTGCAGGGTCAAAATTGTCAACTTCCAGACAGTTGTTGTGAATCACTGCCAGGCATGCAATGGAGAGCGAGGATGCTCTGATGCTGTGAATCTTTTATTTCCCAAGGGGAAAAGGCCAAGCCAGAAATATGAAGTCTGTCTGGGCTTTTGAAAAATTAAAATAAAAAATAAACACTTTTATGAAATTTCCTTTTTTTCATTTATTTATTTTATCTGGTTGATCCCTCTTTTGTTAATTTGATGCGGGCCGAAATTACATCAGATGACAGCATTAATCCAACATCGTTATCAGCATTTTAAAAAACGGGCTGTTTGGCCCCCGGGGGCCGACGGCAGCTTCTGTAACGGGATGATATGGATTACAGCGACCTTGACCCCCCCCACTCCCAAATGTCTTTACGCTTGCCAGTCAAACACATATACGAATAAAACCCAAATATCCCTCTGATGATTAAGGTCACTCAGACTGCAGAAGCCATCCTATAAGCCCCGCAGAGCAGGAGAGAGCAAAAGAGGGGTGGGAGGAGGGACGGTCTTGATGTCTCTATATTGTCACTTGTCTTCAGGTTCCTCGTTGCCGTGGCTGCCGGTTACAGCAAGAGAGAAAACACAACAATCAAAGTTGTGTGTGTTTGTGTTCTCTCCCCATCTGAGGCGCTGTGACCTGTTGTTGGCTTTCATTTGTGTGTCAGTCCAGAGGTCTAAGCTTCTTCACGGGGAGTTTATCCCTGGATCACACGAATCCCAGGGCTCGCCGGTCATCCCCCCCCCCTGTGTCCTGCCCCGTTCCCGCCCCAAAAGCTCAGATTGTTATACGGCCGCTTTAGTCTGAAATATGATGGAAATGTGTTGGACCTAATTTGGCTTTTGGGGTGGGATTGACTGGCATTTAGTCCCACTCATCCAAATAGATTATCGCCGTAGCTGCGACAAACACACACACATATAAGCATATATATAATACCCCCCCCCCCCATGCTGCTGCACCAATGATCTGCCACGGAGGCTCTTCACTTCATCAACATCAGGGGTGGCGACTACACACTGACACTCTCACATTAACCCGATGGATTCATTTTATTTTTGAAATGATAACATACAGCTTCTCAGTAACTATTTGATATTGACACCAAAATTAATAATAAATGCACCGCTGATATTAACAGTTTTCCGTTTTCAGGATTTTCCTCCCTAATTTCCTCTGTTGCTGCCCCACTGCTGACCTTCCTATTGGCTGTGGCAGGTTGAAGTGACAGCTGGTGTGATGTAATAACCCCCCCCCTCCATCCAGCAGACAAGTTATAAAGAGCAATATCTAGATCCATGGATTGAGATAAGCTTTGGTAGATTAATGCTCCAGGACACTGAAATGTTTGTTGTATAAAAGCTCTGTTTATAAAACAATGTGTCATTGGCGTGTATGAAAGAAGAGTCTAATCTGGCAGATGGAATGAGCTCCAAGAGTTCCTCAACGTTAAAGGCTCTGCTGGTCTGCGCTGGCTGCTACTGGGGCTCAATGGGAATTTAGACTCTTCGTTCAAATGAATTGTAGATCGGGAAACTGGGATTATTTTACAGGCTGCTTAATCTCTTCTTCCTCTCTGATTTTCTTCTCCAAAAACCGAGCCTGCATCACATTTTTTAGCATTCGTGGAAAAGTGGAGCGCCACGATCAATGAACGCCAGAGTGCAGGCGGCCTATCAGCTCGGAGAGCGGGAGATGCCCTGTGGACCCGGCGCGCTAACGCACGCTCAGTCGACTTGACGCTGCCGTGCCCGCCTTTCCCACGAGCGCTCCCAATCCCGCTGAACGCTCCTCCACTGCCAGATACAGACTCTGTGCCCTTTTGCCCATCTACCCCCACCCCCCTCCTACAAGCACCCCCCTCCCCCTCCTCCCTCCCTCCAACGGCTCTGGCTGCCACCCGGGAGGAGGAGGCTCGGGCATCAGTTCAGACTCTGCATCCTGGAGCATCCAGCGACTTGCCAGCATTGTGTCGATGCTCTGGATTGGAAAAAGTTTGATTGATCTCACAAGGGGAACTTTTGGATCTTCAGGAGAGGCCTCTCGTCGCTTCCTCGCGGCTTTTTGAGTTCAAGGCGTAGCGCTTCCTCACGGTTCGCCACTATAGAACCCATCATGCCTCACTCCTTCCAGCAGAAAAAAGGTGAGACTTCTTTCTTCCGCATCTCGGCACCTGCACAGCTCACGACGAGCAAGGCTGGCAAGATGAATGAACGCGGAGCGTAACAAGGAAATTGTACACATACTTGACAAGAAATGTGATTTGGGATTTCTGTTTCCAGTTATTGTCATATATCGTCACAAGGACACAGGGCTTTTTCTTTTCAGGGAAGCAATTGCTTTAAAAACAAAACAAATGGCAAGTTTGCAACATCATTACATCCTCATCACAGTCAATTTAATTTGGCTGACACTTTTATCTAAAGCGATTTTCAATCGCACGCGGAACAATTCAGGGTTACGGGTCTTGCTCAAGGGCACATCGACCAGGGGAGAGATGGACCTGCTATCCACTCACCGACAGTGGGCATTATTTAATGTGTCATTTGTTCAACATTCCTGTGTATCACGGGAGCGACCTGCCTCCACACGATGAGTGACAGCTGAGCACACAGAGGCCAGAGACACCGGCTCGCTGCATTGAAACAAATCATTATAGTTCCACGCCGGCTTTATGAGGGTCAGCTAATCTCAGACACCAAATCAATGCACACGCTTGTTCACAACGTTAACGAGGGCGACCGTGCATGCAAAGCGGCGCTCACGGGGGGGGGGGGCACAATAAAACAACTGACATCTGATAGGCAAATACGGGAGGAGCACATGCAACAGAAAATCTACAGGTTTATCTACACAGTATGTAAAAAGCATGCGTTCAACTGGAGCCAAGAAAAGGGATGGAGTGATGCGAGGGACCCTTTTTGGACCGAGCTCTTCCAGAATCCTTCCACATTCTTTGCCACAGAATGTCATGTTAAGTACCACCGAAAGTCTCCTCAAAAATATAGAATCTGATCATTAGTGCACAATAGTCAGACAGACACGCCACAGTTCAATTAACTGGAAACGCCGGTGGTCTTGTGCACGCGGAGCACAAACTATGTCAAAGTGCAGCAGATATCAAGAGATTCACAACAGATAACAATGAGGCGAACGCGTCGCGCACAGGAGGTGTCACTCTGCATGCTGTCGTCTTCCACCTCACATTTCCTGGGTCTTTCTTTTTATGAAAGCGCTGTGGGGAAGCAGTGGCTGTTGACTGATACATTAGTGGCATTGAATTGTAGGCTACCAAATATATATATATATATATATATATATATATATATATATATATATATATATATAAATATGCTCATTTCTTCATTTCAAGTGTGCGCAAATGCAGATTAATGAGGCCCGGTGGTTATGGGAGTTGATTTGTTTTCGAGCAAACATAAAGAGTGGGAGGTTTTCCCGAATTTAGATGGGGAGAAAGCGCCGCCTGGCTTTATGAAATAACAGACTGTGGGCGTTGACAAGACAAAGGAGAAAATTCAATCAGAAATTATACATTTTAAGCAAAACTAACACAGATTATTCAGAAATTGTGGTAAAATATAAAATGGGGAAAAAAATGTTTTTAAATAATATTTTCTTTGTTTGCAATGTACTTTGTTTTATGCATTATGCATATATTTTCTTTAATATTTTATTAAAATATTTGAATGATCTCTTCCTGAATCCATGTCTGTACCCAGAGTTTCTTTTTGTTTTTGTTTTGCTAAAGCAGCTGACTTCTGGGGCTTGGTGGGATTGCTTTCATCCTCCTCAATCCCATGTTTCCATGTTGGATTTACATCCATTTACTGCTTTGGCTGGAGGAAACCCAATAAAAAAGCTGTCATGAAAATACACCAATGTACTAATGGAGGCTGTGAACGCTTGATAATGATGATCTCTACTGAAATGCTCTGAGGGCTCGTGCCAGATTCCTCCCGTGAAATGAAATTGTGAAAATCTTGAGCAGCGGGTTTTTTTAAACAGTCTCGGCTGCACTGGCCTTGACCTCTGGTGTCGGCAGGTGGTGGATGTGCTACCAGCTCTGCAGACATTGTGGATGCAGGCTGCCACTTTGACCTGGGCAGTGGGTGCAATGTCACTGAGGAGAACTTGATGTAGCCGGGGCTGGAGAGAGAAGGGGCAACACAGGGAGAGAGAGCTAGAACATGAACTGAGTGGAATGACTTTCTCCAACCCCTGATGATGATTTACTTCTAAGTCTCAGGCCCATATAGTGCTTGTGAGTGGATCCGTCCAGTACACATATGAAATAAAGAAGTGAAACTGGCTTATATAGTCAACGTCGCCGTAAACATGTTGACATTGGCAGATTCCACCTGTGCACTGGAAACACAGAGGAAATGTTCCCTGTATTGCCTAAACAGTGCTAATGAACAGTTTATAGGTGCTCGGTCTTGTCCTATTTATATGAGTCACGCCCGCATCGATGGCAATCGGAGATGAATCACAGAGGAAGAAAAAGGGTGACTGGTGATGAAACATGAAAAACACAAAGCGATCAATCAATCAATCAATCAATCAATCAATCAATCAATCAATCAATCACTAATCGTGTTTAATCGCAGTGAGACATTAATCTGCTGATTCTTTGAGCTTCTGAGCAGGCGACTCTACATAACTGAGATAGACTCGATTATTATTATGCTTAAAGAATATATAAAATTACGTTGTTAGTGTTACGGTCAATTTGGTCCAGTTTGCTCTGTTACTAAAACCACTTGAATCTTTTCACCATTTATTCATGACATTCAGCTCAGAATTCTAACAATTTCTCCATTACTTTTAGATACTTATATTAATTATTTGTTACTTTCAGTAAAAAAAATCCGGACTAAGCTTATTTCTTTTGATGAACTATTTGAAATATTGACACTCTTTTGGCTAACTATTTTTTGAAAGAGAACAGTTCACCCTCACAATTACAGACATGTCTCCTCTTGCCTGTTGTTTTGTGCGAGTTGCCTAGTTTTGGAGATATGCGCCTGCTCTCCAATATAATGGCAACATATTGGCACTCAGAGCCAATAAAAATAAAAACACATTTTAAAAACACATTTCAAAAACTCAACAGCAATGTCTCTTTGCAAACCCGTTTTTCATGACCCTGTTAAAGTTAATCCGCACAACTCGTTGTGAGCCGTTTCATTTAGGAACTATTTTCTACATACCTGTCGTGTTTCTCACTACAGGTAAGTATTTTTGTGAGATTTTGTATTTGAAAAACTTGTATCCAAAGATAATGCAACCCCTGCCTACATGTGGAAGCTGCAGAACACTTGAAGAAGCCAACACACACCGACACATCCAGATCTCCAGCCTGAGACCAACTGATAGGTGTTGTGACAGCGCTGCAGGATTCTTATTGGATCACTACTGATGCTGATGCAGAGAAATAAAGCCCACTTGTACCGCTTGAATGCTCCCTCCTCGCGTGCCCCCGGGACTCCGAGGAAGAAGACTGCGAAGATCTGTGTGCATTGGCATCTACTACGTGCACCACACACACGCTCCGCAGGAAGCAACCCGCCCATCATCCAGCAGATGGCACACTGGCGAGCGACTGTTTCTGGAATGTGTGGAAAATTCCACAGGACTCCTCACACGCAGCATTCCTGGCCGCCCTCTCAGCCGGCCTTGAGAGAGTCCCCGAACCTCCAAGCTTTGATTTCCACCGAATTGGAATTCTAGCCCACGAGCGCGTCTCTAAGCTCAGCGCGTTCAGCTTGCACAAGCGAGCCGCCCAACTCAAGGTTATCCACTCCGGCACCCTGCAGAAAGTTAATCCAAAGTTATTGAGGTTTTATACCGAATAACTTGATGGAGCAGAATGGGAGCAGAGAGCTTGTGCACGTTGTCGTTGATCAGTGGAGCTGACCCTTGTTCTGTTGCTTGCTGCTGCTTCATCACATGCAGAACCTTTAAGTGCACAATGAAGGTATTCAGGAAGAGGGAAACAACCCAAAGAGAGGGCATCGCCCCAAATGTTCACACAATCCTGTGGACAGCGGAGCGGGGTTTGCTGTTAGATGGCGTGCCGCTGTATTATTCACCGCTGCTGGTTCTCTTCCTGTGCGTGCCGAAGGACACGCTCAGGTGAACAGGGCCAACATTTCAACTCGCAGATCTCACCGGAAAACTTCCCCAGTTGTCTACCTGGAGGAGACAGTTGCTTTTTGTATCCCAGGTTTTCTGAAACTGGTGCGTTTATATATGCCAATGAGGAAGTAGCTCATTAAATATGCATTTGTTTGTATACTTTTCTGCACGTCGAATGAAGCGATGTTTCATAGTGTGCACATATTAGAGTATATTTTGATATATTTTGGTATCACTCAATGAATCAGAAAACAATACTTTCAACAGCCATAACAACTTTTATCAAATTCTGCCATGTTTTTAAGGATTAAAATGTAGTAGTAATCACACTGTGAATGAAATATGAACAAAGCCCTCAGTGAAAACCTTCAGAATATAAAGAGTAATGATAGTGTAAAGTCTGGTGAGATTTCTGGCTCAGAGTCTGAGATAAAATTAATTTAGAGAAAACAACCTTTAAAGAGATGTTCTGGAAAACATTCTGAAGAAACTACCAGATAAAATAGCAATCTAATAGATATCACCATGAAACTTCACCAGTTGATTACTCAAATTACTCACCATAATTTTTTGTATTACAAGTTGCATGAAAGGTTATGTTTTAATATTGAAATGAGACTTTAAGAGGAAATCTAAAGACGCAAACAGACAAAGCAGTAAAACTACACACCTGAATATGTATTTTGGGTTGTTTTCTTTCCATTAGTCTGAAAGAAGACGTGTCGGGCAAGCAAAAAAGCCAAAAAATCTTTAATTTGACCGGTGCATTTAAAAAAAAGAAGCAACATTCTTTGCCTGTCGTGCCTCGCCTCAACCCTGTCAAGCTGGATGAAAGCCATCTTTCAAACCTGGAGTGTGTCAGCGCCGAGACACGCAGCGGCTTTGTTGCAAAACAGACATGATTTCATGTCAGAGTAGAAGTTGCCAGTTTGCCTGTTAATTAAAGAAAAAGCAAGAGGCAAGCTTCCAAGTAAAGTGTGCTCATCATTACCTGTTCAGAGAGGAAAGAGAATCTTTTCATGTGGCATCAGTGAATTCTTCACCGCGTCTCTTTATTATTACACGTCGTGTTCTTTAACTGACGTTATAAATTATGCATGTCATTTGTCTTCTGCACAAATAGACGATCAAGGAAAATGCATAAATACATCCAATAAGAAAGAGGAGCAAATCTTTTTTAAATAGGCATAACCTTTCCACAGATTTCTTTTAGCCGTGTAGACCTGCAGTGGGGAAAGGTGTTCGACAAAGGGCGACTTTGTTGTGGGGAAGAATGCTTCTAGGATGCAAGAAGAAGAAAAAATGAAGGAAAAAAAAACAAGAAAAGAAAAGTGAAACTTGACAATACAAGAAGAAAATTCTTTTAAAGAAAGGGTACTAAAAAAGACCTCTGTAGCTAACAGCATTATCTGTTTGGTGTTACAGCGCGGTTGCATCATGCCTCTCAGAACAAAACTCCACGCTCACATCTTTGCTGACAATGAACTGAAGTTGGCAGAAATTTGCTGTGAAACGAGACAAAAGTGTGCAGTTTATGAGGAAGAAGAAAAAAGAGAAAAAGAAAAAAACGAAGTGAGGCAACCTCCGGGCCTCGGGGCTTTTGTCAGTGGGCATTGTCTATTCAATGACCCATCGTGCACCGAGTGTAGGCAATGATACGGCTTTAGAGACGTCTTCACACTCTATCAGCCTCTTTTTCTTTCATGCAGCTGGTGTTGGGATCACTGTCACAACCCACCTGGGCTGCGATGGTCCCTGAACGGTGACCTAATAACGCCCTGACCTGCTGGTTAATCATGCAGCCCGTTTCCCAATGTGCCGATCAGTTCAGATGGGCCGATATCGATCAGCTGCCCTGCACGCATCCTCCTCTGTCCTCTCCATAAGTGGGTCATTTATTTTTTTTAAGCAAGGAATCGGTTGCGTACAAGTTTGCGGTAATTATCTCATCCCTCTATAGCCGGCACAGCATGAGGCCTCAGTTAAATTACACATCTCTCTCCCAACTCCTGGATGCTTTATGGCCGTGCATTATGCATAACCGCGCCGGAGCCGCCTTAAACATCCCCCAAGTGGATTGGAATAAAGTTGACGCTGCTCTTTGTTTAGAGCTCAGCGCAGTCTTTATTTGGCAGTGCTGAATCGTAGGGTTGCTGTGAAAGGACGCGTCTTAATTATTTTGGAGACTTTTTTTTCTCTGTTCTTTTTTTTCTCCTCTCCTCCTCCCAATGGTTTGTAAACACCTGGAGTGTTTTCTTTTTTTAGTGGGATGCCGGATCCAGATGGGCAGACGCTGGGGCGATCCGCGGGGTGAAATGTGTGTTACATTACAGTGGCCTCACGTAAAGGGTTAAATAATAAAGTGAAACAAGGGCTGGATTACACAGTCTGGTGTACACCGACTGACAAAGGTGGCAGGCTGCTCAAAGGTGCCTCACAACTTCATAGCACTATTATCATGTTATACATCTCTCTCAGAAAACGTGTCATGTAAGAGCATAGGAACAGCTCCATGTTGATGACGAACATAACACACACTTTTTCAGTTATAACGTCTGCGTTCCCCTTCCATCAAAACAAAACTATATAAAATGATCAAGAGGTGTATATAAAGGCCCTATGTGGATGTTTACCAAAATAAAAACACAAATCCAACCCAGTGGGCAAGACCGATCTTTCCATGATATGAATATCAAACTGATCATTAAAATATGTCATTGATATAGAGCCATTGGAGCATTTTAATCTAACCAGACTTTCCGTACATCATTTTGCAATTTTCCAAATACCAAAGATAAAGGGAGAGTTGTAAGAATGTGCACTTTCCCTGTTGTGATGTGCACTAATATACCTTCTAATGACGCATGCACACTTTGTCTTTGTTCTGTGCCACCAGCTCAGCAAATGCTCCTTCTGTGCCAAGGGGTGAACGGGATGAGGAAAGACGGGGAGGCCGTGATCTGGAATCACCACAAGCAAAGTTTCCAAGGTGAGTCACCGAGAATGAATGCTTGCACACAAACTCCTGAAATGAACAAAGACTTTCAGATGCTGTCCAACAGTACTAGTCCCCCGTAACCAGACACCACAAACCGTCAGGAAAAAAAAGAAAATGCAGATATGCATATTCACACCAGTTCTCATTTACACGAGCAAAGAAAGACAACTAGGGTTCAACTTCTCTTCTGTGCCAAAAAAAAAACCCTGACTGTTGAGACTTTTCAAACTAAAAGTGCATGAAGTAAAACACATCAGTAGTAAGCTGAAACTTTTTTCTTTTTCTTTTTTTTAATGCCGTTTGTTCTCACCCAACTCCTAGAAATGATGCAACATGTGCCTTAAATAAAATGGTGAGGAGGAAGTACAACAATAAAATAAAAACCACAACAATGCATTCAATTAATTTTCCAGGAAACTTTCCCTTTGTAATTTAATGAGCAACGTTTTTGTTGTTGTTAAACGTGCACAGCATCTGACATGGACAATTACTCTATACACCCTCCCCCTTTCCAATCAGAAACATGTTCTAAAGAAAGGTCCACAGAACAAGAGGCTGACGTCTGTCGAAACTGCCAACTGAATTCCAAAGAGCACCGAGACGTTCAATCTAACAATATCTGCAATATCAATATCATATATTCACATTAATAACCTAAAAAATGATAACCAGGACTAGACTGCAGATCCTTTGCGCATGTAATGTTTTTAGATTGGTGATGCGCTCCCTTAATTTCCTGCAACAAGTTTACCATTATCATGAAGTTAGTACAGGACTGCAGATCGCGGATATATAAATATAACAAAAATCTATGTCATCTATGGAAAGAGGGGGAAAATCAGTCGCTTTAACACAACAGCGATCACAAAGATTATAAACAGATAAATGCGCAGATGAGCACAGATACCGAAGCCGCTTCACACACGAGCGCGCGCCGCACTGACTGCCTCCGGTAATGAAGCCATGAGAGCTTTCCTTTTCTAACAAACCCCCGTTGGTAGTATTCTCCATCTCTGAAGTCAGCATACCTGCAGGAAATCTGGCTACAAAAAAAGAAGAAAGGATTCTGGATGAGCAGAACTGCTCGCCTGTCACGCCGGCCTGTCCGCGCGTGCCTAATTAAGATGTCGGTCTGTGTGCAGTGGGCAACATGTAGGCAGTGTGTCGTGTGTTCGATGCGAGGAAACGGCAACGAGACAACACATTGCTTAAATCACGGAATATAAATTAGTTCTCAGAATTTCGGGGGCTGGGTTTAAAGAACCCGTGACGTCGACGTCCTGTGACTATGGATTCAACCAAAAGCAAGGGGGGGTTGCATCACCCTTAAATAATTCTTCGCCTTATTATACAAAATAATTAACATTTATGTCTTCAGAAACGCTGTATTTAAGGAGTGTTTGCCGTAAAACTCGCTGTTTGTAAAATACGTTCTGATAGGAGCTTTGGAAAGGAGTTGCTTTCACCGCCGGGGGGAAAAAAAGTCGCACCCCTGCCACGGACAAGTGGTACGGTCTCGGGCTCAAATTCCGAGAATTGAGCTCGACTGATTCTTAGAACTGGGGTTCTTAGAAGTGGTGATGCAAGAAGTTTCTAGGAAAGCGCTACCAGGTGATTTTTTAAATTCCTTTTTGCCTCTAATTTGGCGCGAAGTTGTTATCTCCTGTGTGCTGCTGATGTTTTAGACAGCGCCGTTTGTCCGTGTGTTGTCCGTTGAGTGTTTGTGACGCCGCGGCTGTCTGACTTGTGTCTGGCAGTTTGAACAGTGCGGGGCTGAACTCTGAAGTGGCCGCCGGAGTGACAGCGCGCGCGCGGCGCCCCTGACAGATCATCTGCCTCGCGCGCTGCACTGCCCGCCGCGTCTGAATCAGCGGGACGGAATAGCCGCCTCCCTCCGCTCGCCGGAGCGTCGCCGCGCCGCACTGACAGTCGTGTTGTGACGCTGAAATAATGTTCGGTGTGCGGACGTTACTCCGACGTTACACCGGGGGGGGAAATGAGGACTGTGAGCTGCGCGGAGGGATGCCCGAAGCCCGCGCGCACGGCTCTCGTGCGGACAGAGTTGGCGGGGTCCGAGCAGCTTCGGCTTTGTACACGCGCTCTGATTGTAATGCTACTTTGTAGGTTCAAGTGTCAACACAGACGTGTGGCGGCGGCGGCGGCTCGCACGCTGTCAAGACAAACTTTGCTGGCAGCATGGCCGCCCCGGGTTCAGGATACGTGTGTTTTTACTTCGCGGTCGCTCCGACGTTAATTTGCTCCAGTGGAGCCCAAAAGGGCTGCTCCGAACCAGGCAGTGCCGTGAAATTGTACCGGAAACCTTGGCGTAGATTGGTGTGTGTGTGTGTGTGTGTGTGTGTGTGTGCGCGTGTGTGTTTTCCACGGTGGAGCCTTCAAGACGCGTCGCCGCGTTTCCACCGTGACAGCGCCGCCTGATGAAGCTCCTCACGACACCGAGTTCAACGCGGTGTGTTTTTCTTGACAGATGCGCTCAGAGTTGGTTTAAATGCAAAGTGTCATTTAGGAGGTTCGTTAGCGCGTGCTCGTGCTCAGGAGCGGGTTCCCCCATCAGGCTGTGTGTCGGTCCATAACACCAGCTGCGTGTCGGAGGTGGAGCGAGGAGCCGCTGTTCGGCCAGACCAGGATGCGCCTGGTGTCGGATGAACTGTGATGTGCGGGTTAAAGTTAAACTCTCAGCCTTCTTCATCAATTGATTCAACTCAGCATGGTTTGACACAGTCCGTGTGTTCCCGACTGGAAGGTCACAATGTGCCACCTTTAAAATATATATATTTATAATGATCCGAGTTGTTGGTCCTTTTATGTTCTGTGCTTCTATTTTCGGACGTGTCCAATTACAGACTTAACTTTGAGAATAAAATCACGTCAACAATTCGCGTGCGCGTTATAATAAAGCCAATTCCGCCTCAAGTGAGTGAAATTACACTTTTCACCTCGCTTAAAAGTAATTGACCTAGAAAAGCTCTCGACACGCTGGTAGAAGGAGAGCGGGCAGCGCGCGCTGCTGGCGCCACAACAACACGCGCTCAGGTTTGATGGCAAACAAGGAGCCATCACGAGCCGCGCTCACTGCAGGACATCTGGCGTTTGAAATGAACCCTCAAGAGTTTGGCCGTTAATTGTGTGGTTAAAATAATACTAATAGTTTTCAATAGTAATTAAGTGAGCTGCTTGTTGAAACTGTTTTTCCTCACTTTACGGTGAGCCGTGAGAAAATCCGACATCACTGAAGGCAAAGACTCAACTTTGTCCCGTTGGACCGAATCTAGAGAAATAAAGTAGACAGAGCGAGGTGATGCTCGTTCTGATATGTTTGTTTTATATAATGTGATGAATAAAACCGCCGAATAACGCATTTAAAAATGATACACATGAAAATGATATCTACAATTTCTTTTGTATCTTTAACTGTCTTTACATTTATATTTCTATGTAATTAAGATCAAAGGAGTAAGTATTGAAAAAATGCCGTTATTACAAGATTATATCATGAATACTTTAGTCTGCTCCGGTTCTTCATCTTCATTTGCTTTATTGACTTGTCAACCGGTGGTTTAGAAGGAGACAAAGTGAGGAGGGAGAGAAATGATTCCAAAAGGTTGACGTTTAAATGTCTAGACGGTGTTTATTTAATAAATGGCGCCGCCTTCTGGAAGAACGCGGGTATCTGTGTCTGCCACATTGATGAAGACCTCGTGAGCTTCAACACTATCTTCAGCCCAATCCACTGGCTTGAAGATCCCTGTACTTCAACAGTGATACAGAGGGGGGATTGTGGCGTTGACTCCAGGGCGATTTGTGTGTGTAAAATAATAATATATATTTTATTTTACAGAACTTGACAAAATGGCTTGCGCAGCAGACAGCTGCATACAGTTCACACGCCATGCAAGCGATGTCCTGCTCAACCTGAACCGGCTGCGGAGCAGAGACATCCTCACCGACGTCACCATCCTGGTTAACAGGCAGCAGTTCCGCGCACACAAGACCGTTCTGATGGCCTGCAGGTGCGCGTCTTATTCCGTTTTGACGTGAGATAATATGTCCTCTCGCAGTTTAGAGATGAAGTGACTGATCTTTGTTTGTGTGACTTTTGCGTGGCTTCAGTGGGCTGTTTTACAGCATCTTCACCGACTCCCACAAGTGCAACCTCAACGCCATCAGTCTGGACCCAAAGGTGGACCCAGAGGGCTTCGCCATCCTGCTGGAGTTCATGTACACCTCCCGTCTCACGCTCAAGGAGAGTCTGATCATGGCGATCATGAACACGGCCATCTACCTGCAGATGGACCACGTCGTGGACACCTGCCACAGATTCATCAAATCCAGGTTGGCAGAATAAGCTTCCGTTGCGTCCGTCATATTCGCCGTCGTCGGCATCCTTCGTGTTATTTTTCACCCTCCGCATTCTTTCCGCAGCGATCCGTCCGCTAAGCTGCCCAGAGACGAGTTCTTGGTCAGTCCCTTGGTCTTACCTCAGGATGTCCATGCGTACAGGCCCCACGATGTTGTCGACAGTTTGCACAGCCGCGTAGCTCCCTTCAGGGATGGGAGGCCCTACGGCTCAAACATGTTCAACGGGGTCAGCACCCCCAGCAACTACCATCTCTACGGGCAGTTTCCCATGCCCGGATTCCCCTTCCCTCTCTGCAAACTGACCGATACCAAAAACGCTTTTGCTGACCTCTCTAAGAGTGGCATCCACCACAAGCACTGCGCCCCGCATGACAGCGCCAACATCATCCGGGCGGAATACAACAGGGCAGTCGGTGCCGGCTCCTCCGGCATCGTTCACTCCACCTACGCTTCCAGGGAGCTCGGGAGGGACGACGAGATGCGGAGGGAGAGCCACGAGGGGCTCGGCCAATCCATCGCCCTCGGCACAAGGAAGCGCGCGTTTCCGACTCCGAGCCTGGAACACCAGAGGGACTCGATAAAGGATCACGCCCCCCAGGAGCAGGAGGACCTGATCCATCACCACTACCCGCTGGGGATCTCCACCGCTGGGCGCAAGGGCCTCATGAGCAGCCCGCAGAGCCCCCTCAAATCAGACTGCCAGCCCAACTCCCCGACGGAGTCGAGCAGCAGCAAGAATGCCGGCCTCTCCCAAGCGGCCGGCGGGGGCGTGCAGACTCCGCAAGGCTCGCAGGACCCCAAGTCCCGAAACTGGAAGAAGTACAAGTTCATCGTGCTGAATCAGAGCGCGAAGGAAGAGGAAGAGGAGGCGGGTCTGCTGGACCTCGGGCTTCGTTCCCCTCAGCGCCTCGGCCTGCAGCCTTACCTCCACCCCAGCGACTCGGAGAACCTGGACCCTCAGGCCAGCAGCAAGAGCAGCGCTCACAGCGAGGACCTGCCCACGCCCCAGGCTAGTCGCCTCAACAACATCATCAACAAGTGAGTGTTTGAAGGGTTCCCAAGTACATTGTGGCATATTTCTGCAAGCAAATGTCAATTTGAAGGAATCGTTTCGGTAGAAAGATTCATTCTTTTATTCTTTTGTTTTCTATTAGCAATTGCGTTTGATTATAAATATATTTTTAGGTCTGACTCGAAGTGTGTGTGTTTTTTTTTTCCCCTGCCAGTGCACTGGAGGGCTCACTGAGGACGGGTGACGGCCCCCATCCACACTACCTGAGCCGGCTGAACTGCTCGTCCTGCGGCACGCCGTCCCCGCAGCACTCCGAGGTGTGTCCCAACACCCCCAGGTCCCGCCTGGCAGAGGACATGACCGAGCTGCACTCTGAATACTCCGACTCCAGTTGCGGTGAGTTTGGTCGGCAGGACGTCAAAAGACAAATGGCTTCCGCATCGCTTCGGGGATGAGGGCTTGACCACTTTCTCTCCCCCGGACAGAAAACGGTACGTTCTTCTGCAACGAGTGCGACTCCAAGTTTGCCGAGGACGAGGCGCTGAAACGGCACATGCTCCAGATGCACAGCGACAAGCCCTACAAGTGCGACCGCTGCCAGGCTGCGTTCCGATACAAGGGCAACCTCGCCAGCCACAAGACCGTCCACACGGGTACGTCCAAGATTATTCTACCGTCCCGTCAAGTCTCTGCTCCTTTTTCGCTGCTGGATTCTAACGTGGTATTTTTCTTTCTCCCCCTTTCTTTCTTTTTTTTCTCTCTTCCGCGATTTGCTTGTTCTTTCACAGGGGAGAAGCCGTATCGCTGCAACATCTGCGGCGCTCAGTTTAACAGACCAGCTAACCTCAAGACTCACACTCGCATCCACTCAGGAGAGAAGCCATACAAATGTGAGACGTGCGGCGCTCGTTTTGTACAGGTAATAACACGCCTCCATAGAAATGGTCTCATATGAAAACATTGCAAGGACCAATTGCTCTAATACTCTTCTTTGATCTCTAATTATTGGTGTGTGCGTGTAGTCATTTTCAGCTTAACAGAACTCCCCATAATTACCAAAAACAACACGCGTACGGGGGTTTTGGCTTTAATACAATAGATACAAGTGTGCCGCCTGAGGCGTGAAAAGTACTCCTCCGCTGACGACGCCCTGCGTCTGTCTTTTCTGTGTCAGGTGGCTCACCTGCGCGCCCACGTGTTGATCCACACGGGTGAGAAGCCATATCCGTGCGAGATCTGTGGAACGCGCTTCCGTCACCTGCAGACGCTGAAGAGCCACCTGCGCATTCACACGGGGGAGAAGCCCTACCATGTAGGTTAACCCGCCGTTTCCCTCTTCGTGAAAAGATTAACGCGACCGCGTCGCACAATGGCCACATTTAAATAACGCCGCGCCACTTTCCTTTTTTTCAGTGCGAGAAATGCAACTTGCACTTCCGCCACAAGAGCCAGCTGCGGCTGCATCTGCGGCAGAAGCACGGCGCCATCACCAACACCAAGATCCAGTACCGCATGTCGCCGGCGGACATGCCCACCGACTTGACGAAGGCGTGCTGAGACGCACGCAGAGGACTGTTTTCGGCGAGGCGGCAATCTTGACCTTGGCATTTAAAAAAAGATCCTAACTTGTACAATCATCCAAAATTGTAGTGCCACACTGTGTTCATTAGACGGATCAATGGGCTGTGTACGCCTTCTAAACGGGTTTCCACTACATGTGAACGTAGAGCCGCTAACGGCGTCTTAGTCACTTTATTGTTTCTATATAGATTTAAATATATATGTGTATGTTTGGAGTGTTTCTAAACTTTGAAGGTACCTATATAAAGATTTATTTTGTTGAGGACAGAATGTAAACAATCAGTTTTTTGGAAAATACAGTATTTTATATCAGAACTTACTTTTCTGAAAGTATGGGACATTTTGATCGATGGGTGGTTCATATATTTTGAGATTCCCAGATTTGCGGCCGCACAGTTTTTTTTTTTTATGTAGATGTTCGTACATGTCGCACCATGTCAAGTTGCCATATTCATGTGAACGGGGGAGGGGAGAAAAAAAGAAAAGGAAGAAACATTGTTATTGGCTTTTGTCAAACGTATCAGGCGACTGCTGCCGTCTGAGGTTCTGCATGAGGTTCTCTTACCGTTGTCAGCGCACACGGCATTAATATTGTGTAATTATATCTGTGGGGTTGCTCTCTGCTGGCAGAGCCAATCCAAGTATTGAAATGCATTTTGAGGCTTTGTTATGACCAAGAAAATGTTTTGCTTTGAGTGTATTTGTATAGATGTGACTTTTGTTTGTTTTCCATAAGTGAATGTTTACAGTTTTGCTCATTGTTGTAGCTCCTACAGTAAATTGTGTCCAGGTTTCTTTTCTCTCTGTTTGTACATACACTGTGTATTCAATGTGCCTTTCTCTATGGCGTCTGAATCCTTCCCTGTTCAGCCCAGCTCTATTTAAAAAAAGAAAAGGAAAAAAAGGTACAACTGTTGGGACACCACTTGTCCTAATCTCCCCCCGTCCTGTGTGTGTGTGTGTGTGTGTGTGTGTGGGTATGTATATATTTTTAAATGCTTGTCACTGACCCAAAAAAGATGCAAAATTCATCATTGTAAATCTTCAGGACTTGTTTTTTGGATTGGGCTTTTTAAAAAAGAAACTGAAAAAAAAAAAATCATTGAAGTTATTGTGCAATGTTCTAGATGTATGAATGTAAAATAAAAAGTATTTGATTTATATCTATTAACACCAGAGTGAGTTTGTCATTAAATCTGGGGAAAGGACGCTGGATGCCGTTTCAACTTGTTTCCAGACATCTTGCTGGACATTAAAACCAGAGGTCACTGACGGTACAGAACGGGGCCATCGACCTGCCGGCACGCTCCACCGTTACAGATCACTCGAGGCTCACTCCATCCACAAAATACTTGTTGCAAAAGCGCCATCACAGATGGATTCCTCCAGCCAACACACCGTGGTCGATGAATGGACTTCTGATTTGGAAGCGGAGGAACGACGTTTCTTCTTTCCAAAAGTCCAAACGTCTCGCTTTAAGTGGCCGAGTGGGGTAACCGCCACAACATCCAGCAGAGAGGTGAGGCGAAGCACTAATTGTGCCGACAGCGACGATGCACGATTGAACCGGTGCTCGTATTGATCATCCCGTTACGACTTGATGTGGGTGACTTACAGAAAAATGAGGCTGTGGTATTTGATTATTTCACGTAAATGCAAGTGTGTAGAAAAGAACTTCCTTTTTTATCCTAGAACTGGGGGCAATGGAGCCCCCACTCCATATTCTCCAATCATTTTAAAGTTAAATCCCCCTGAAAAAAATGCTTCCCAACTGCAAAACTACAAAAACATCCCTAAAAATAACAACAAGATCAACATGTAAATAAAATAGCATTTTATTTTGAAGTGGCATAAAAAAAAACAAGGAATTAAAAAGAAAAGGTAAATAACAGTGCTTGTTTTACTCAACAAACTTGCCCACGGATCCTTACCTCGTCTGGGCTTGAACAATTTAATTTTGTCCCATTTCTTTTACAAAAAAAAGAAAAGGCAGTAAGAAATGAAGCCTTCCTGCACAGTTGAAGACCATTTCCAATAACTACTGTTGCAAAATGATTGATTGCTGCCGTCAGGAATGCAATTGAGTTCCTTGTGAAAGTCGAGGAACATGACCAATACTGCTTAAATTACAAGAGCGGCACAAACCATATTATCTTGAATGTAACTCAAATCTATATAGTAATTCACTTTCACAAAATCCCCCCCCATCGAAACCCCACCCCCACCCAGTCCAGACTGGACCCCGGCCTCCGGGTCAATCACTGCTTCTGCTGCATCGCTTCTTTCCGTGCAGCGTCCTGCAGGAGCTGAGTGTCCACCTCATCCGCGGGCAGCTGAACGTACCGGACCACCGATCCACGGATGAAACAGTTTTTCACGGACAGCTGGGGGCAAATGGAGACAAGACAATGCAGAGTTTGAAGAGAATCACATCAACGCGACGGAGCAGTCCGGATTATATTCCATTTGATGGCGTTTCACAAAGTGTTGATTGTTTTTACCAAAGTGTCTCATTTCACGCAACTGCACAAGGTTTCATGGGAATTCTGTTGACATTGGCTTTACTTTGACATTTATTGTGGTATAATAATACTAATAACAAAAACAACCTCTATTTAAATTAAGTATTGAACCCTTGTTGATGCCACAAACTCAGTTTTCACATTTATTAAAAGACGTATAACATGTTGAAATTAATATTGTTAATTTGACAAAGATTTATGTGTTTCATGTTTGCCATGTTACACCATATTCTATGCATTAACTAAGTTTCGTTGGTTTATTGTAATATATACACGTTACTTTTGTATGGCTTACATATTCAACACACAAAGGAGTTCCGTGTTTGCCTGCGAGAGTCCGGAAACTCCAAACGAGATCCTCGCATGTCGCTTTTTGGGGACTGGCATCCCGCTCATACGCACGCGTGAGCACATGTATTTAGGATCTGTCCATTGTTTGAAGCAGAATATTTACAGCTGAAGGCTCAAGAGCCACAAACTAATTTGTTTCAGACGCATGAAACGTCATCAAGTACCACAGCAATAAACTTTTTTAAGATTGAAGATTTCTCCGAGCTGTTTAACCGGGCCGGGACATCCTCCTTCAAACAGAGCGATGGAGGGGTTCAGATGGACGGGTCCTCGCAGAAGAGCCCGGAACGATCTGTGCAAAGACAGCCCAGACGTACCATGTGTGGGTACTTCTCTGGATCGGTGACACTGATGTCTGTGAGCTTGATGTTCAGGTACTGAAAAACACAAGAACATATGCCAAGTCAGAACCGGATAGTCTGATAGTAGAAGAAACAGCTGATTGGCGTAGAGTCAATTTAAGGGGGAATGAATCATGATTTCCAACCTGGTCAACCGAATGAAGCGTTCCGCAGATGCTGAAAAGAGAGATGTCGATATTAGTATTACAAAGACTGCAGGAATTCATAAGAATGAATTATCCCTGAACTCGACATCCAGGTGGAGGACAAAATAACACGAATACATTGTAGTGTTATATATTACGATGCACAACAACCCCACCGCATTGAACTGCACGGTGTTTCTGTTATTATGGCCAGATGGAGCACTCAGTGTCCTCTTCCTCACAGCGTTACCGGGCGGCTTCGTAACTCGCTGACGGAATTAAGAGCGGCGAGAACAAACGAAGGAAAGTGGCTTGACAAATACTAACCTCAGGTCGTTTTTGAGCTCCACCACCACATCTTTGCCCACCAGCGACTTGAAAAACGAGTAGAAAAGCTACAAAAGCAAAAGAAAACACAACGACACGACAACGTGATGTTAGCATCGGGCTAAGAGGCGAGCGCGATACCGGTTTGCAGACTGCGTGCAAATTCAACCCACTTTAGGCGAACTAGTGAGCTGCGAGTACTTGAACGCATCACCCGACTCTTCCAATAATACATTTAATGTAAACTAAAAACAAATGCAGACGTTCACCATTGTGTTCTTACCATTATTGCAGGTTTACTGGCGCCTGTGTGTCGAGTGTTGATGACGAGATATTGCTGCGCGCCTGCGAGCGTTCGGGGTACAACTCATGAGCACGACCACACGGGGGCGCCAGAGGGACGAAAAGCCAATCAGCTACGTTACTTTACCTATGTTTTTAAGAAATCATATTTTATTTTTCCATTTACGAAGGGTTCGGCTAATACACCGATGGCGCTTGCAGGTTTCAGGACCTCCAATGAGGTTACAAACCACTGATTTAAGCTGTTTATCTTGGTGATATCCCATAATCTTAAGCAGGCACGTGCACAGACATTTTGGGGGGCAGATGCTCAGACCAAAAAAAAGGGCACCCATCGACCACTCGGTCATGCCGGGAAATATCAAACCTCTGTAACAAAGTTATAAAGCCTCTGATATTTCCCGGCATGACCTCACTCTTGGTTAGTAAGTAGTTATTACAAGTGTTGTGTTTTCTAGTGTTTACTCTTTTCACCCTCTGCAATGCTCATACAAGATTGATCTTTGTAAAACTGGAACAGACAAGACAAAAAGAAACATACCACATAAATCAATGCGGTACAAGGATAGCAATCATAGTTTAGCTGCAATTCTCTAGCTGTGAATTCTTGTGACATTTAGAAAATTAATTAATAAGTTCAACATACTTTTGAAATTGTCTCAATAGCATTTATACAACACAAATAAGATGCCTGCGTGGATATCTCTCTGTTCATTAAACATGACGTCAGTAAACAGCCGGACAAGGCTGTGAAACCACGGATTTCGTGAGTTTTTTGTTTATTTTCTTAGGAAACGTCGGACCAGTTGCGACGTCATGTTTTCAGCAGCGCTGATGTCGACGTGGTTAATTTATCACCAAACAACGTCAGAGGCCAAACAACGTCATGACCTGTGTGCCTGATTCTGCGGGTCACAGGAGAAGGAGGCTGACCCGTTTAGCGTGGCGGAAGAAAAAGTGTCTCCAGCAGAAAGGGCACTTTTCTCATCCAGGGCAAGAGGGCTGGTGCTTGAGCACCACTAGGGGTCCATCTGTGCACGTGCCTGATCTTAAGTGTTTATCAGGTCCGCTCATATCGCGCCCAGAGACCTGCCAGGCTTTTCAGCAAGTTTCTAAATGGGTCCTGAGGCACAGGACCTAAAACTATAGAGGCCTTAAAGGCCTTTGCACCCTTCAGGATTTACTATAATTGTGATTCGCAAACTTTGGACTGAGGCATTGTCTACTTGGATCCTATCGTGAATGGTTATGGCTCACACCAAATAGTAACTCAGTATGTTTTATAGATATTAAGAGGTAGAATTTTCCAGTAATCCAAAGACAAACAATAGCGCCTGGTGGGATGTCTGTACAAAAAAATAATAATAGAAGTAATGACATTATTTATGTAGCAAATGCTCCCGGTTCCTGTTAGTATCTCTTTACTTAACCATTGTCCCAACTCCTACATTGAAAACCACTGAACTAGATGATTAAAATGAGCCCAGCACAACATCTTCAGTCGTTGGGAGCTGTAATGATTGGACTAGGGATACAACAATATGGATATAATAGTCATTCAAGAAACAGCATGTAGGCAATTCTTGTTTGGAGGTATTCTTGCTTGTGCACACGAGCAAACATTATGCAATCTGTGAATCTAAAGTAAAGCTCACATTTACCCACATCTGATTGAATAACATTAGATGAAACAGATGTAAATATTTGAACAAGTTTGGATTCTCTCTCTGCGTGCAGTTCTTCTAGGCAACAGCAGATGGAAGCAAACAATGTGAGTGTTCCACAACTAAATTGCTCTCTGCTATAGCCATTGTGATGAGGTTGTGATAAAGATCCAAAATGACAAGATCAAGTTGCTATTTTTTAATTTATTTGAGCATTTATTGTACATCTTTATGGCAAACATGGAAATGTTGGTGGAGGATAATACTGTGCGGTACACATTCGTTAGCTACTGTATAGTGTAAAACTCCACATGACGTGTGAAAGTCATTTCATGGGCAGAGTTTAATACCAAACCTAGTTTTTAATGCAAGCTTAGCAAAAATTAAGCTTTTAATCACTTTAAATGAAAAGTTTCACATTTTGGATAACACAGTTTTGCGTTCGTGCCAAGAATTGGACGAGAAGATCAATGCCAGGCTCGTGTTAGGTCATAGACTATAAAACAACAGGAGACAGTTATCTTAGCTCAGCATCAAGACTAAAAACCTCCTAAAGAATGTCAAACATGTTAATGACAGAGCCATGCTCCCCTCTGTATGCTAAGCTATGCTAACCGGCTGTGGTTAGAACATTTCACATTTCACAGACAAACTTGAAAGTGGTATCGCTCTTCTCATCAAACTCTCAGCAAACGAGTGAAAAGGCACATTATCCCGAAATGTAGAGTTTTTTTTCATTAGTCACTCATAGTTCACATATCAACTATGTGACTGGCTGAAGCCTTTAGTCTGTTTAAAAGTTTTCAATAATGCAGAGCAGGTAGCTGCACAGTCGCTGCAGCTTGGTCTCACTTCACAGAACTTCAGGATGCACTGCAGAAAAAACAAAGAGCAGCATCATCTGTGTTATATGTGATACGGGTAAGCTTTACAACTTATTGCCATTGGCGTAAAAAAGAGCGTTCCTTACTGTCTTTGAGGCTGCGGCTGGCCAGTTCGTGCTGGTGCTCTGGGTTTGCTGGGGAGTTCGGAGCTCTCTCTGTGGTCTCTGGGGTTGTGGGGCTCCGGCGTGCCCAGCCAGGACTTGGAAGGCAAAGGAGGCGGGTTAAATGCCACCCCACCTTCCGAGCGTGTTGGCACCACTGGTTTCTTGAGCGCCGAGGCGCGCAAGGGGATAGAGGTCGGAGGCTGAGATTTGGCCTCAGAGAAGGTGAAAGAGCGGTGGCGCGGGGTGGGTATCGGGGGCCGATCAGGGTCTCCGTCTGCTGGTCTGAAGGTTGGAATATTGGGATCTGAAGGCGCGAGGGGGTCCTTCTGCCGGTGGTCTTGGTCCTTGCCCCGTGATTTTTCCATCGCACCGTATAACGGATTGTCGAACATCTCTGACCGCTTTTCAGCCTCACCCCTAGGAAAAAAGTAACCGTTTCACTTTCAACTGAATCATAGCAGCTCATTTTTGATTGACCACTGAGTTTCTGCACCAGAAGGCCCTTACATGGGTTTTCCTGTCGGACTGCGAGTGCCGCCCACGTCATAACCCCCCTTCTTGGCGTCTTTGCTCCCTTCTCCGGCGATTTGAAGGTGTTTTGGTGGCAAGCTGTAACTCCAACCTTTATCTACCACTTTCCCACCTTTACAGGGCAGTCCCATGTAACTGGGGTTGGAAATGTCATGAGTTTGGGTGACTGAAAACCTGTCAACCAGAAGACAGAAAAATAACTCACCCCGTATGTCATGTTTGAGATGTTTTGAAAGGTAACCACCAAGGGGGGAACGCCTTACTTGTCGCAGCCTTTGCCTTTTGAGGCAACAGTGTCATCCTTTTCAATTTTAATGAAATCTGAAAGCAGAGTAAAAATACATTGATCCAACAAGAACTGCAGTAAAAAGCTTTTAATAAGTAAATCCTGATCTGATTTCAAGGCTCACCGTATAACTTCTCGGTGGGAGTGCCCTCAGAGGTGCGTAACTGGATGCCACCTGTCAAAGTGCCCGTCTTCTCTCCGTGGTGAGTCAGTGTGATTTGAAACTCGGTGTAGTTGAACTGGGCAGCTCGCAGCGCAACACAACTCTCCCCTTTGGAGATAAGACAGCAGCCGACTGTTAATACCGCTCAGCTCAACGCACCTGCAGTGCTGCATCACCATGTGCGAGTTAATTACCATACGACTCGTCGCAGTCCGTCGACTTCACACAGATGAGGATGTGCTGGTCCAACAGGTACTCTGGGTCAGAGATGATGGGGGTGAGCTGAGGGGACAGAAGAGACAACACACCATGGTGACTTACTGGAACAAGTCCACCTCCTCACTGAAAACCCCCTCCCTCATTTTACCTCAACTTGGTTGCCAAACCAAACTTTGATTGACCCGTTCAAGTGCTCCATGTTCTCGCCCTCTAAAGTCTTGACGGTTTCTGTGGGCATTTAGAGAGACATTCGTTTTGATCATCTCAGCCTATTTTAGAACCACAATGAGACGCTGTCATATAAGACGAAACATACTTTCCAAGCAGCTCGAATGGTATTCGATGAAGAACTTGGTTTTTGATTTTGTCAACAAGATGGCCACACAGTTCATGATCTGTATCCCGCCTTGAGGTGCACTGTTTGGATCTGAAGAATGAAATAAAAGACTGGTTATCTGGGAACAGATAGCATAAAGTCATCTGCATAGGGTGAGAGGTGGTGATCATACCTTGCTTGGAGACAAACTGTGAGGCTACTCCGACTTCAAATGAAGCAAATAATGGTGAGTGGTCACTTGTCATGATGTCATTGGTGCATCCTGCAATTTGCAATTTGTCTTCTTGAATATCAGAAAGAGGGATTTCAAGCAATTTGGCCTGACACTTAACGAGAGACGATGAACAATACGTGCAGTGAACTCTGATATAAATGGACTTTCAGTCTTGAGTGTGGCCTTTCTTTTGTCAGACCATCCCTGCCTGTTAAAGGCCAACACCTGTTGCATCAAACTCCAGTTCCCTTTAGGAAGTCCTCTTTAAAGCTTCACAACATCATACAGATGTTTTCACATGTTTGACATTTCTGACATTTCTGTGTAAAATGTACGGAGTGCCCCTTTAGAAACGTAAATATGGTAACACTTCACAGGTCCATATTTTCCAAATAATTCCTTCATAATGTCATTATTAATTATTGTTTAATGAATGATTTAGAAATGAAAATGTGCAGGGCTTTCTGGTGAACATACTCTCTACTTATGCACGACCAAAATGTCCGCCAGAGTCCCAATATATCTGCAATAAGCTATTGGCCTGGCTGATGTTCAGCCTACCTTCTGCATTCCAACTAAAATATAATTATTTGCAGTAATTTGTTGGACGTTATACTGAGCACGGCTTCTACTTTCTGTTTAATTCAGACCAAACGATAGAGTTCTTTATAGAACCCTTGCGAGGAAATCGTAAGAAATTATTAAGAAATCATGGATCCATGCAAATAACTTGTGCATGCAAATTCTGAATGACTCACCATATGCTTGGCAGACAACATGTACCAGAGGGTAAGACTTCCGCAGCACACGATCGCACCATGAAGGCAAATTGTATTTGGTCTGTAGAGTAAAAGTCGTTACACATACATAAATACTGAATATAGTCAGGCTTTACAGCAGCAGTTTAAGCATTAACATGCAGCTGGGAGGTTGAAACATGATCAAACAATATGGCTGTTATGGATCAATTCAGAACATAACAATTACCAAAGTCTAAAAGGGACATTTGTTAAACTGACCCTGGAGATTGTCAATGAGTTTTCTCATACCTTTTCTAAAGGCCACAATATGTGTATATAACATCAAAAAGCATGTTCTGAGCCAGCTGAGAGTTGTGATTAATGTAGCTGCTTTTAGTGTTGTTGCACTATGGGGCATGACAGGAGCCATACAGGGAAAAGACATCTGACTAAACATGAGCTTACCCCCGTGGCTTTGGCCTTTGTGTAGGCATACTTATCTCGCGTGTCTCTTTCAAAGCGATACGTGGGTGCAAATGTGATTTCCTCTTCGTCTGAAATCCAAATAAAATTATTTAAAAAGACGTGCTTGTATTTTAAATGTATTCTGACAGTGAGTGAATGGAGAGCTGATCCTATACAACTTTAGCTAAGTTACACACACTTTACTGCATGACTGTTTTGATCAATATTCTCCATGCGCCCGAGGCTCACCGAAATGCAAGAAGACCTTTCCATCATTCATCTCTATGTTGAGCTGGTCTTTACTGAGGAGTTCCTGGTACTGCTGCTGTTTGATCTTTGTCACAATGTTCTCAGCTTCCTGTGAAGGGAAACAAAGTAGTGACTGATCCTGCCTTGCAGCTGAGAGCTCAGAAACCTGACAACCGGCATGCTCTTTTATGCACCAGTCATTGAATGACAAAACAAATTTCATGTAAGTAAGTAAAAGGATGACACAGGTCAGATATTTGTGAACCTGCATGTTGTTAATAGGAAGATTTATAACAATGGAAGCTGAAGTAGGCTACATGGAGTAGGCCTATGCTATCGCATGACATTAACAGACTTACTGTAGATGGGAACTCAACGCGGTAGTTCAAATCACCAAGCCAGAAGAGATGCGTGAACCGATGTGTGATGTCAAATGGATTGAGCTTCTTGTCTCCCAGGTTCAGAAATCGTAAGATGTTGGTGTAGTTTTGATTGCGCCTGAAAATACAGCAAACATTATTGCATGGACATTAAAGGTATGACACAATAAAGTCACAAAAATGTGCTTAATAAATATAAATAATAATTTTAAATAAAAACAAATTGTTTATAGGCTAATTCCCATACAATGGAACATAAAGGCAAACGTATATGGAGACTATTGTATTATTAATATATTTACATAATATATAATCCCATTTCTGTTTCCAGGGAGAAACCCACACTGCCCTATCTAGTCGTATCTAATGATCCTTAGAATTAAGTATTTTTTGACAACCATTAACATTGTTAATTGAAATAAAGATGAAATGATTCCCCGATAAAGACATGCAGTGGAAGCAGGGGTCCAACAAAACCAAATCTATTCTATCCAAATGTCTAAAACACTAGCTAGTACTAGCATCACTGTATAAGCTCTCGTTAGCCGGCAAGCTAACGCTTATAAAACCAGCCATTGGAAACAAAGTTTTCTAGCTTTTACTTCTTCAAAGTTCATAGACACATGCCTCTATCGTCTATCTTTGTGACATTATATTCATCTATAAGTTTACGGCTCTTGAGAAGAGAAGTGCAACTAAAGAGGAAATTACTTAATCTGTTCATTATTACTTGTGTGCTACACAAACACAAGAAGATGAAAACAGTTGAAAATATACGGACCTTGTGAAAGATTAACAGGGTAAAATATAATATTCCGAACATTTCTTTTAAAAATCGATTTGGACTACTATGACTATACAAATGTATGGCTCAGGTGCCATACATGTTTAACTACCAGGCACATTCTTTAGGCAAATAAGTGCAAAAATAACCTGTAGCTGCTACTAAAGCTTTTTCTATAATGAGTACAAACTAATAAATAATGGGGTTCCCAGTTTAAGGCAGCTCAACAGACATTGGATAATGTTTCGAGAGATTTTAGAGTTAATCAAACTGAAACTGTAAAAGTGATCAATCCCCACTTGAAATTACAACCTTGGTTTTATCCATGTACTATGTTACGAATGAATTAAAAATGGCTGGCTTTGTTAAATGGGTAGTCTGTTGCTTACCTGAGCTTCTTCTCACTGCCAGAGGTCAGATGACTGTTGACGAAGCCAAATGAAGTACCGTTGAACATGAAGGACACTCCCACTGCTCCTTTGTTTCCTACAACACAAACATCACAGTGAGTGTATGACGGGTCATCGAATGGCTTGTAGAGAAGTGGGCTAGCTTACCCAGAGTATTGGCGATCCCTGTCTTCACACTGTCCGAAAACACGTGGGAGATCCTGTTTTCGTGCTGAGGCTTTGCCAGGATGATGATCCGAATGTTCCACAGGGTGTGGATCGCCACCTGGATGTCAGAAGACGACTTGATGCATCAGTGCTCTGCACCAGCAACCAGTTGTAGGTTAGCTTCTTTGTCACGGTCCTTTACTTGTTTAAAGCTGATGTTGGTGATTTTCCTCAGGACTCCTTTCACTGTGTCTGCCCACTCCCTCTCGCCCAAAGGATCCTCCTGAGTCCCAATGACATAGAAATCATGTGGGATCTGATCTGCCGTGTCGTCTCGTGTCTTCCCTTGGCCTTTACACTGAAACCAGGAGTCGGTGCTGTGGGGAGGACTGGCATTTCCTGCAGGTTTGTGGAGTATTTTACTTTGCGTTTACATTGTAAGATTGGAAATTAAATTCAGTGAAACATTGAAGATGTTAACATCGCTACCCATGTTCCAAGTGCCAACAAACACCGTGATCATGTCTGGTTCAGGCTTCTCGGAGTGTTTGTTCTTCATTTGTTGAAGAAGTTGGCAAAAGCCCTCCCTTTTCTAGTGGGACATATTTAAAAAAGAAAATATATAATTTCTGATAATGAACATATTAAAACATTAATCCTCAATAATTTAATCTGAAAAAAAACTATAAAGCAACAGGCGCCTATGTAAACACACTTGAACAGTTTTGCTTATTTCCAATGCTACTTTTGTTTTGGTGCTGAATCAGATTTTAGAACCACAAATGCGTCGATGGTTGTGGATTTGATGCGAATGAAATCCACGTTAATGTCGCCATACCAGTGTCAATTGATTCTGGACAATCAATAATTAATGTAGGGATAAATACTTGATTCAAAATAATGTTTCCAGCGGCCTAAAGATAAAATGAGGACCGAGCCCAAGGATAAGATGTTTTCTTTCACCTTTGCATCGGCAAATGTAAACTCTTTTCGTAAAACCTTCTCCTTCTCTGTCTCCGCCACGATGACAAGTCTGGCGTGCATTCGCTGGGATTTCACCAACTGCAGGACTGAAAAATTACCACATTACTCATTATGCTAACAGGCTCTCAAAGACAATCAACAGGTACAATGTCTTAGTTTAGCATGTTAGCAGGAAAACCATTGCAAATTAGCACTAAACACCACATTTCACAAAATAACTAAGATTTCAACCTCGTTGAGTGCTAAAAGAAAGAAATGTCTAGGGATCACCAACGTTAGAAGAATCATCCTCTGCGGACCCCGATTGACCATGAACCAAATGTCATTGCAAGTCATCCATTCATTATTACTTTTGTTGTGCACAAAGAATTTGTCCTCAGGCCCATCTTTCGACTTCTTAAGAAAGAGCTTCCCACTTTCAACATCCACTTTCAGGAACATCTTTGTGGGAATAGCCAGAGATTCTTGCTTGACCTGCAAGTGAAGGAGGAAACAGTTCAAATATATCCCAAACCTCCAGACATTTTACGAAATGTAATTTTACTAACTTTAATAACTAATTTCAAGGAGCACCTCAAATGTGACGAGTGGTATGAGAGATTTCCTGTGACCTCCTTCATTTCCAACAGACTCAAACGTAGACATTTTAGCCTGAAAAAAAATAGAGAAGCACTCCGTCATCTGTAACTGACCAAGAATAACCAATATTGTTCACGGTCAGACAGTAAAACGAGCCACCTTACCTTATCTTCTATAGAGTATAGCAGTTTTGTCAGTTGCTCAAGCCTAAAGGATACAGATTGACCTGAATCGCTTGAATTCTGAATTTCAAGCAAATAAGACAAAATGATTAGGGTTTTATTGTGTTAGTTGTTAATGCTGCAAAGGTTCGAGGGAGCCACCCACTTGTTTAGTAGACTGTCCAATCCCTGGGGAGAGTTGCAGGTCCAACGCTCGATGGAAGACCTCCAGAATAGGCAGGATGCGGGAGATTTCACTGTCTCACAAAAAAAAGACCAGAGCACGGTTCAATGGGCCCTTTCCATTGTAATCTCTATGATATACTCTTTTGTATGTTAAGTATACCTGTTTAGATTCTTGCAGATTGTCATTGTTAGCTTCTTTAGCCCGGGGAGGTTAGGGTAACCATACTGTACTTGTTCAGCATCCAAGCAGATTGAGTTCCTGAAGTATTCTTGGATAGCCATATGATGCTCCTCTGGTATTCTAGAAACGTGGGAACACTTTAAACACTAATAGTGTATTATTAGTCCTACATTCTGTAAATGGCTCCAAATGTGTTGTACTTCCAGTTCCTTTGTCTCTGAGTAAATATATTTTTGAACGCTTTGATGTTCAATGCTAATTTCTGGGGTTGGCCTACAAAGATAGGGCATCCCTGCAGCACTCCATTTACACACCAGTTCCATGACATCAGTGTCAAATCACTGGCCATCATCGTGGGACTCCACACAGTGTACTGTAGACAATGTACATTGCCAATGTATTAGCAGAAAATTGTACAAAAAAAGTGAAAATGTGACCATACATGGACAAGTCCATATGCTGCAGTCTCATCAGGTAGGTGTCTGATAAGGACTGGCAGGCCTGCTCAAAAGACTTGGGGTCACTGTCTTTCACATCGTTGATTAAGAAATTCCTGGGTGGGAGCTGCGGGGGAAGATTATTGGATTCTGCAGGACGAAAAGGTGCAGTATGGGGTTGTTTAAGTATTCAAAATCAGGCACATTACATTACTGCCACTGTTCAGATGAAATAAAGTAGTTTGACCTGGCTCCTCATCCACCTCCTCCTCCCTCTGGACAGGGTACTGCAGATGTGTGATCAGACCCATGTTGGGACTGTAATATGCCTCCACCAGCTCAGGCAGCATAGAGAAGAACCTGATAGGAACTCCTTCAGATGCCTGAAGAGCAGAACACAGCGGAACTGAAATGTCACATGGTGTTGTTGTTTTTCTTAAATAATGTGAAATAATCTTTCGGTTGTATTTCCCATGTGAGGTCAGATATTTGTACTTGCACTATTTGTGTTTTCCTCTCGCAACCTAAAGCTGCATTCATCATCTATGTTCCCAGTTAAACGGTTAAATCTATATAGCTGTATGGTACTTTTTCAAAAGATGTCACTGTTGTTTTACATTGCCATCCTTTTATTTAGTTTATTCTCATCAGCCTACTGATAATTGGTTGGCACTCTGGTACTCCATACTAGCACCACAAGCACACTTTTTGGTTGGTTTGTTCTTATATGCTGTCATGTTTATATGTTTTGCCTGGACCACAGGAAGAGTAGCTGAAATAAAAGTAGGTCCTTTTTTATGGTAAATGTCTGTACCCATATGATTCCATTTTCTTTTGCTTTAATTCTACAGCGACTGTGGGTCAGTGAGTTGGCAGTTCAATCCCCGCCCTAGTCGATGTGTCCTTGAGCAAGACACTCAAACCTGAATTGCCTACTTGGTATAAACCCAGGTAAATGTAATAAAAAGTGACTCTCATAACCAATTTTCTTTCTGTTTATTATAGATATACATCCATTTGTTCAATAGCTTTCAGAGTTTTACTGATCTATGGTTAGATGTCGACTTAAATTTCACTGACAGCGAAGAATTGGTCATGTTTAGCCTCAAAATCAGGTCTCGGTCTACGTGGCTGTTAGACGTCTTTTAAATTCAACTTTGCTTGACAACTAATTGATGCTATGATTGGCTAGCCTGCACTTGAGACCATAACTCTACTAGAACAATAAATATCTGTACACAAATTCATGGCAATTGTTTCTAAATGTTTTGAGTTGTTGAAATCTGGACCAAAGTGGAGGACCGGTCAAACTGACCAACCCACAGACATTTCCATGCAGTTAGGTTAAACATGTTGCTACAAGCCAATGGCGGTCTTACTAACATGTCTAAATATAAGCAACAGTATGTTTTAAATTAGGTTACATCTAAGTAGGTGCAGATTTCAAAATAGCTGCGCAAAAGCGTGTTTGAATTGAATACCAGAAGCCTGTTTTGTTTATTAGGTAAATAAAGTTGGCTTGTGTCAAACTGGCAACCCACCTGGACAGAGAGCTTCTTCTGTTCATTTGGCAGGATTCTGTATGTGTACACACTGTTCTGGTATCTGCAGTCAAAATAATGCAAATGAATGTCACTGAAATAGGGCATGTTTTGATAAAGAAACATGCTGGCTGGTGTGTTCAATATCTTCCGCATGCAAACAGTTCGGGTGGCAGTGTAGATGGGGCACCCCCTTGAAAAATGATATGAGTTGGAGGTAGCAAAGGGTGTTGCTTTGTGGTAGCACAGGATCCAAATAAAGAGGAACTAGTCTTGCATTGCAGTGCACAGTGATATTATGCATTTAACGTTTTCTCACGTTATTTAAAACATGTTCTAAATATGATTTTGACGTATTGTTATTTTACTGTTGCTTAATACATTCGGTTTAACAGCCATGCCATGTTTTTCTTCCATTAGTTAGGATCATACACAACTCATGTAATAAATGTTTTTTAACAAGGAACAAGAATTATTGTCCATTTTAGGAGAATGAATCATAATAGACAGAAATATACGCTCCATAATAGCAATAGTTAGAAACAAGTAATGCCAACTTACAGAACACAGAGGGCATATGCACGCTGTATGGACTCACTGGCCCGGATAAGGAAGCTTCCATCTCTTGCTGCTTTGGAAAGTAGATCCTCAGCTTTGGATCGAGTTATAGTACCATGGCACCAAGGCTGATAACTCGGCATCCTGTTCCTCACCCAAGAGCCTGAGCTCAAAAAATGTGCATCCGCTTTCGAACTATATTCCAACGAACCAAAGTAGAATTCAGTTATTCTCTCTGGCTATTGTCAGCTTGTCATGGTGTGTACTCTGAAGACCTTTCTTTCACTTGTTCATCGCCTGCCTCCGAAAGCTTCAAAAGGAAGCTGCTACTGGCTCGCTTTTGAACTTCCTCATTTGAGAAGTTAGGAGAGGAGGGCCCTGGTGCCTCCGGTCTGACGCTTAAATGACAGATCTGCAGTGCTGTAAATGGTAATTCAGACTTTTGCTTGCCGAGTAGAAATCTATTACACTACTTAAATGATTAAGGAGTATTCCTTCTTTAGTCCCTGTGCACCTGCTTGTCAATGTGAAGTGCGCAAAAAGAAAGTGAAGCCATTTGTGAAGTTAAAAGAAATGAAAAGGGGAAGTAACAACAGACCTTCTGATAAATGTGCTTGTGAACACATCCACAGCCTAATTTGGTTCCCCGGATAGATTTCTAAAGCTCAAATCAACTTCAGCCTAGAACAAAACAAGGGTCCATATCCACCCCAGAAGACTCTGAGTCTGATTAGTAATCAGTCAATGCAAGTCAGGAGAGTCAGGGTTTATTTTAAAGCTAACAGAAGTTTTAAATGGCTGGCCCTGTTCATGTGATGGACAGGAAGTCTTGCAGAAATAAGAGGAAAATGAGCCACACGCAAACCGCAACACGGGTCACATGATACAAAAGGAGAAGTATACAGTAACGAGTCACTGCAGTCTTGGAGGTTTCTGTCCTGCGCTCAAAATAGGTCTCCCACTTTCACAAAGATCAGGTCAAAGTCGGAGGTATGCGAGGACAGTGTAGACAAGACACGTCAGCTCAGAGGATGTGATATCAGACGTTTACTCAGTTATCATTTACAACTTGTGGTACATTTATAACTCACATCTTACTTACTAAGCAGTGTGAATCATGTCTGTTTGTCACAAACATCACTTCTTCTGCAGTTGGCTTTAAGCCAAACTGGCTCATGGTAAAAAAGAATTAGCATTCAAAAAGGATTAATAGTTTGTCATGCAATAGTGCAATATCATACAACAAATAAATGCATAGCATAGGAAAATGAATGAAGAATATATGTACAATTAGGATTTCTCTGACAATAAAAAGAATAATAAACATGGTACTGGTGTCAACAATACATTTGTAAGTGGGTTTAAAATACATATTATATTGAAACAAGACAGAGTCTACAGCCATGCTAGCAGCTCTGAGAGGCTTTCTTCGGCACAATGGCGCTTTTAGCATCACCATGCTAACATGCTCACAACGTCATTCCGAACCTGCGGATTTTAGGCAGGTATCATGTCTACCATATCCCATCCTAACGCTGGATGTTTTGGCATGCTAACATAGCATTTGCAGGTATTGTTCATACAATCTAATTAGCGAGTATTTTTTTTAAAACCCGGTCAGGTTGATTTGGACCAATTTTAAGAGCATTGGTGGTATAGTGTACGTGGCTTAAAACAATGTATCATGCCTATTCTGTTGAACAAGTAGCAGCTAGCACAGCATCTTACTTTAGCATGTTGGCATGGAAACATTTGCAAATTGACTTTCATGAATATCTGTAATTTCACAGCCCAACCCATCCAATAGTGGTTGAGATATTTCAGCCTGTACAAAGTGACGGACCAGCTGACCCACATTGCCATCCCTAGAGCCACACAATGCCAGCATGGCTAACAATACCCTAGATAACAATTATTATTGTTATTAAAAGCTAACAAGTATTTATCAAATTTGGCATAGGATACAAAAACAGTAACACAAAATATACATTAAAAGTTGACTATGTACATTGATAATTTGGTGTTTGACACAAGAAGCTTGTGGGAAAGATAGAAACAACAATTTCACCTGTGTTGTGGTCAGCGCCTGGAGCCTCGTAGTCTCACAGACTTTGATGGCTTTGATTGCGAGGGCTAATGTTGGGCGGGTTCTCTGCTTGACTTTATGCACATTTTCGTTTTATGATGGTGTGGAAGTCACTTACAAACATTTTGATTTGGGGAAAAGGAACCATTTTGATTTTAAACGGGGGGCAAACAAAATGACCTTCAATTGATTACGTTACATATAAAATATGTGTCTCACACTTTACTGCATACAGGAATGTCCACATCCAGGTAACGTGAGTCCACAAAGTGCTGTCCCGGTCCTCAAATGGCATCGGGAGTCCTCACACAATTGAAGTCTATGAGGGTGAATGAGGCGCAGGGTGGACACTGGAACTGGGCCTTTAATTCTAGTTCAGGGGGCTACAGTGGCACTTTAACCACATTAACAGTCAATTAACAAACCATTTTTGGGGTTTGTGTTGGAAATCCATGTCCGTCAAACAGCTCCCCGGATAGAGTTCAAACCTCCGTTCTTCAGAACTCAGACTTGGCGCTCACAGAGCTCTCGTGTGTTCCCTTCAACTCTCCGCTGGTAGCGCCAGACAGGCCCGCCGGATCTTTGCAAAACAGACGCTTCAGCGTGCCACGGAACTTCTCTGCGCCGAACAGGTAGATCAGCGGGTCCATGGCACCGTTCAGGCAGGTGAGGGAGGAGGTGAGGCGGTTGGCCAAGCTCAAGCCTCGGCGTGTCTGGCACGAGACGCCGGGGTGGTTGTAGCCCAGGATGAAAGTGGCCCTGCTCACATGGTAAGGCAGGAAGCAGACCACATAGATGAGCATGACCAGGCCGATGGTACGCAGGGCTCTCAGCTTGAGGGCCGGCTCTAACCTGGAGCCCCGGTGCAGGCTGTGGATGATGAGCAGGTAACAGGACAGGGTGGCGAGGAACGGCGGCGTGAAGGCCACAGCCAGGGAGATCAGGGCGTTGCGTGAGGCCTTCTCTCTGTACAGCTGCGAGCACACCGTCATGCCGCCCACCTCCGCCGTCTGTTGGGTGATTAACAGTGGCGCCATGGAGACGGTAACCAGGGCCCACAGAGAGAAGCTGATGATGTGGGCGTAGCGGGCGCGGCGCACCTTCAGTGACCTCACAGCGTGCACCACAGCCAGGTAGCGGTCGCCAGCCACGCAAGCCAGGAAGTAGACGCTGGCGTACATGTTGACGTAGAACAAGAAGCCGGCGAGCCTGCAGGGAACCTCGCCGAAGGGCCAGTGGCCCCCGGTGAGGTGGTATGTGGCCCTCAGCGGGAGAATGATCACGTAGGACAAGTCTGCCACCGCCAGGTGAATCAAGAAGACGTTAGCCGGGGAGGAGGCGCCGCGCTGGTGAGAGAAGATCCAGAGAGCCAGGCTGTTGCCGTTTAGTGCCATGAAGAAGACCAGGATGTAGAAGCATCCAAACAGCGTGTTCTCAACTGTTGTATCCACCGCCGCACAGCTCTCTGACGACTGGTTGGACAGCAGGGAGGGGAGCTCCATGGTAACAGACTCCATTTTGGTGACTGAGGGGACACAAAGTAGTTCAAAATGTACATTAAAAGCAATTTCAGGAATAATTACTGGAAACATTTCCTCTCTTTTGGATTATTAATGAATCAACTTATGTATATGTGTGGCATATACAACTAAAACAACGACTTTTCTAAACACGTGCTTCTAAAATTGTTCATTGTTACTAATTCAGACAGCAAACTGCCTCAGTGAGAGAAAACCCAACCCCTGTCCACTCTAGTCTACCACCCACACACACACCCACACACACACACACGCACACACACAAGCACGCACACACACACGCACACGCACACGCACGCACACACACAATAGGCAGGGAGAGTACTTGTCACAGTGCCAGTATCGCAAGGTAACAATAGATGTCAGTGTCTCCGGCTAATGTGCACATGCTCTCAGAGCAGATAATTACTTCATTCTGACCCCTGCAAGAGACTTCCTCCACACTATTTAGTTTCAGGAAGTTGAAGCCATCAGATCGTCTTTGTACGGCGTATTTGGCGTCAGAGTCTGAGTTGTCACCAGTGATGCTTTCATCTGGAGTCTGCACTGAACATGCTCAGGGGGAATAGGAAACGCTGTGTAAGCTAATACTATGCAGTAAACACTCATTAGCTGCTGTATATAATGTAGAATATATTGATTATGTCTACAAATGTATTTAAATCTTCAAATGCAGAGTTCAAGTTCAAACCTACTATAATGCTTGCTCAGCTGAAATAAGAGAAAATGGGTCTCCATGCTTTAATATCTCATTATAAGGTTGGACAATTTAGGAAAAGTTAGACGGTTGGAGAAGAATCTCATGTTTGTAGCCTACGCTAACGTTAAAGAGCTAGTGCCAGCTGCCAGTTCGCTTAGCCGGGAAACAAGACGTCTCCACTGCAAGCCAGACAACGCATGATGTGTAGCACTAGTAGCTATGTCATGTTTATTTATTTTGTACATAGCCAGACTAGCTGCTTTCCCCTGTATACGATCTATGTGCTAAGCTACTTGTATCTTCTCATTAAGTTTGTATTTAGTATTTCACAAAATGTCAAACAATTTCTAAAAGCTACTTATATACTATTGGTAACATATTCTGGTTAGTGTAGCCTACATTTAAGTGTATAGTGACCAATATAACTTTTACCATTCCTCAAAGGATTGCAACGTCGTTATCTAGACACACCTTTAAAAATCACCACCCACTCCTCCGGAAAGTTCCAGCTGTCCACTCCTCTTTATTTTGTTTTCATCTCCTCCTACTCTTCTTCAACCCCACATCTCCACAAACATCTCTGGGGCGTGACCAGCAATAATTAATCGCAGAGTAGAACTTTTCAGTTTGACATTTGTGGAGGATCCAAGAACAGCATCAAAACATGTGCAGCAGAGGATGAACTTGTCATCCCACAGATATTTCTAGCTGAAGGGAGGTTCCTGAAAATACACAAAGCGAATAGCTCTCCAAACAGTCAAATATGTTGAAGTAATGTTGCACCATTACAGGGCTCCTTAACAACAAAAGGGAAAGGGATTGGATCTGACTGGGCTGAATCTCAGTTTCACCAGCTCACTGAACCAGTCAGATGGAGCATCGTGGTCTTTCCAGTGTGTGTGTGTGTGTGTGTGTGTGTGTGTGTGTGTGTGCTACGCTCCTGCACAGACTGGAGCTGTGAGACCGACAGCGGAGGGCATTTCTCAGCCAAGACTCATTCAGGACCCCCAAAGAAAAAAGGGTTGCATTCCCAGCAGGGATAACAAACCAGGAGCCGCACCGCTCAATGGAAAAGCTCTCGTAAATACGGATCCCAGAGGGATAATCCTCAAGAGAGGCAAGCCTGAAATATGCCTTGATCAACGATCCGGCTGAGCAGATATGTGCGAGCGCGCTGGCAGAGAGGAGACAGAGCATCCTGGCACTGGTCTTCTCCCGGGATTAGTCGGCAACTATTTGCTGCGACAAAACGGTGACAACTGTAATGTATACAATCTCCTTTTGTTAAAACTTGTCACAGTTAAACCCAAAGTAGAATAAAGTCAATGGGAAATTTGGTAATTGGATTAAATGCGGGGTACACTTGAAAAAATGCCTGACTGGAAAAGTAGATTGTCATCACCGCAAGCTTCAAAAAGTGTTTATCAATTCTGAGCCGTTTTGGGATTTACATGACAAAAGTGACGCATAAACCGAATAAACTCAGAGACTCGACTGTGAACCTTTTAGCTACAGGATATAATGTTTTACAGCCACAATGTCTGATACTTAAATGCAGTGTGCACTGTGACAACAGAGGGAGTCCCTCCTGTGCAGCCAGACTTTTAATAAAGTTAAAAACAATTTTTTATAGCGCTTCATTAAAATCTGAGGTAAAAAAAACAAGACTTACCTGAGCTTTACAGTGAATGGATGTCTTGAAGAAAAGCTTGGCTGCTTAGGGGAACAATTCAGCCGCTGAACAATCAGCGCAGCAGCAGAGTGAAAGACCGTCGGTCCTGGAGCCCAGGAAGAAATGAAGCTGTGCACAAAGAGCGCGGTCCTGTAACCCCCTTCACTCTCCCTCAAGATGTTCGGAGGAATAAGACTGTAGCTCTTTTTGTGTCTCGAGTAAATTTGATAACAGCAAGGGAGTCCCAATGGGAGCCGCTCGTTTGAACCTTGACCCCTCCCTTTCTTTCTCCATCCCCTTCTCCTCAGAGAGCCACTTGTGCGCTCCACAATAGCCTGAGTCAGAATAAGCGGCAAATTTTAGCAGCGGGGAGAAGAATGGCATGCCTCAGTGGCAACGAGATGCCGGGTATGACTCCATGGAAACGAGGCCGAGTGGTGCGCCGAGTGCCTTTAGCCGTGAACTCCCACCCCCCCACTGATAGATAGAAGATGGACTGTGTTGTTCATTTAGAGGTTTATGACTAAAGTCTCAGAGATGATCTTTTGTGGTTGGTGTGTTTAGCTCTACAGAGGGCCCCACTCCCCATGGGAGAGTGAAAAACAAGAGCGGGGAGGATTGGGGGAGGGGGGAGGGGGGGGGCACGCTTGAAGGAAACAGAGGCCCTTGTTGGTCTCTTGCCTCCTGGGGGCATCCTGAATTGGAATGCCCAAAATAATCAGTCACATAGCCATCGGACAGATGTGGAGAGAGTACCCGCTGGCTGAGGAGGGATAATATTTCTTTCATACAAGGAGATCACAGCTGTGTGTCACACACATCGGCCCTTTCTCTTCTCTGTGTCTTCCACATGCAAATAGAATTCTGTAGACTTGAATGCAGGCTCTCTCTCTGTGCAGGACGGTGGAGGAGCTTCGACATCACCCCCCTGATAATCTACTGCCAAGCGCTAATTGGGACGGCCCCCCCGGCTTTTGTTTTCGGCTTCTCCGCTCTGTCTGCTCCGTCTCCTCCGTCTCCTCGCCCCTAAGCAAAAACATTGTCTTGCCATCAGAAATGTATCGCTCTTCTTTCTGCAGCGAGGGAGCGGCTCCCGGCTGCTCGTGCAAAACAAGACGCTCTTAACACGCTTCCACTGGGGAAATGTTTTATTTGAAGATTTGAGCAATTTTTATTCAACAATTTTATCGCATAGTTTCTTTTCAGGTGCAAGATATCATTTGAAGAAATTTAGAAATAATTTGAAAAGATGGATTTATTTGAAGTTACTCTGTGGAGTTGCCTATCATTATGGAGCAATGTTTTGATCAGTGAATCCCTCTTATATTTGTTTTACACATGTACTATGGCTCTATAATAGAGCTGGATAAGGCAGCCTGGTTTTCTCCTAGTGGTCCCATTCTTCCCCATTCAACACGATTCTAAAAGAGACACCTTCAGCTATTAACAGTCAATGATTTCTATGTATCACATATACCGGTTCATATAAATATATATTTGAAACATCAGGGTTTATTCATTGTAAAACTTTTTCAAAGCCCAGAAAAGTCTTTTTTATTTCTGAAATGATGCCCCAGCTGCAAAAGCATGCAAAAAACAGAAAACCTTTCCTGCTCTGCTTCTTTGTGTGTGTATGAGCTACATGTCGAATGTGTCGAGTTTAAAGGACAGCTACAGGCTCAGGCAGCGTCGCACGCCTCCTGCCGAGGCTCACATGTCGAAGCGCTGGGTCCTGGTTTGCACAGCCTTCCGCTCTCTGAGGTACATTGCGACGTAGGAGCTTATGAGGTCGTCCATCTTGTAACCCTTTAAAAAAAAAGAAGACATAAAGGTAAAGAAAATATGTTTACTTAATCATTTGAAGCACACATGTCTAATGATGGACCTTACCAGTGAGGTTTCACACAGGAACTTGCTCCCCTTGACTAAGCTGCCAATCGTCATGTGAAAGTAGGTGCTCCCACTGCACCAGTTAGCGATGCGGTTGAATGGGTGGTTTGCCAGCACGTCCTTTACGAGAGACAATTGTGAAAGATGAAAAACAGAAGCAACATGTGAAAAGGGAATAATGTCCCATTTGAGTTCTTTATCACCTTGGTTTTCGGGTGGATGATGGTGAGCCCTTCCTTGCTGATGGCTATTCGCACAATATCTGGGAAACTTGGTTCTGATGTTTGCTGAGAAGAGAGTCAGAAAGGCAAATGGGAAAACTCGTCGTCTGCACAGTCAAGACTATTTGCTTTCAGCAGACGTGCAGGGACGGAGTCAGAGCAGAGAGATCAGATAAACAAGCCACCCAACCCAACCACAGATTGCAAGATGAAGCACCATTTGTGCTGCTTTCGCTGCAGCCCTTACCTTCACTTCAAAGAAGGCACAGCCGAACGTCGGCCAGCGGCAGACCACCTTCAGAAACGCCACCTTAGCTTCTTCAACGGTCATACCAGCGTGTTTGTTAAAATACGCGGCAATGCTCTGAAAATGAAGAAAATAAATACACAGTGTGATGCAACGCTCTCGTTTCGTAGTAGTTTTTGCGCTGCTTTTAATGAGGGACATTATTTTCTGCCGCCCCCACAGCCCTTCAGGCACTATTCTCACAGAGCGGAGATGGCGATCACAGGATCGGCATAATGGAGATATTGTTCATGTGAGCAATGAAAAGAAGAAGTCTGGTGATGCTCTATAGGCGAGTATGTGTATCTGTAGACTGATATATCATATTCCTTTGTGCCATTGAGCTTCACTGTTGTCCAGGAACGAATAAAAACACATAAATGAGCCACAGTGTTGCACTGGGGGACTGCGGCCCCCGATCACACCGAAACACATCGCTCCAAAACAAATGACAGTCAGTTGTGTTCTGTTTACTGCCAATTACCAAATATGATCAAATATAAACTAATATGTTGAACTTGGTGCCTCTGCCATTTATTCATTGCAGCAACCACCTTCTTTAAAAGGTCGATGTCGAGATTATGTGTCCATATACACAAACCTGTTGATATGCAAAGTCTTTCAGTCCGTTTCGGTGCGTTTCTAACTTCCGTCCCGAAATGTGAACTTTTTCTTTTGGACATGCATCTCTCCACCAGCCTTGCAAGCTGTCCTTAAACCGGCAGGACGCTGTGTGTCACAATCTAAATGCATCTATATTGTGCTGTTAATATGTCAAAATAATGCTCCTAAAACCCAAATAGTATCGGCTTATCCTAGATGTGTTAATTGGAAAATGCTATAAAGCATAATTTGGAATATGCTGTTTACATGACCTCTATCAAATTCAGAATATTGTCATCATAATATTTATAATATACATTAGCGTACATGTAAACATTGTGTGACGTGCTGACTCAGAGTAGCATCCAGCCCCAATGAGCCGCTGTACAGATTCCCGTTGAAGGTGAAAGTCTCCAGGAGGAACACATGGGGCTGGAGCGTCACGGACAGGATGAGGAAGTTGCAACGTTGAGGGAGCAGCTGTTGCATTGTTGTTTTTTTGTCTGATGTGTTGACAACAAGAACATCTAAGTGAATTGAAAAACTTGACTCGTCATACCTTCTTCCATTCATTTTCTGACATGGCCTTCTGTTGGTCGCCGGGCACCAGCTCCTTCAGCATCTTGGGAATCGTGACCAGCTGGTTCTTGTCATTGCTGACTTTTATCTTGAAGAGCAGAGCCGCAAGGTTGACCATTTCCTCTTTGGTGCAAACATGATAGCCTCTCAGGTACTTTGGTAGCTCCTGGAGGAGAGAAAGGTACCGTATAAAGTCTGCTATTGTGGGACGTTTGACCTTTGAACCAAGTTGCTCCTGACCCCATTGTTAATCATTGAGAGAGTCTAATCTGTAACTGCTCACAATAAAACCAGAAAGTGCAGTCTGGAACTAGTATTGATACTTACACATCAATATGTCAGGTACGACTATGCTCATGGAAATTAACTAACCAGCCTGGAAAATATGACGGAGGCTGAGCAGCATCATGCAAATGTACCTGAGGGAAATGGAAGAAAAGGTCGGCCTCTGCGTCTCTGCCAGGGATCACGTTGAACCACAACTTCCTCATGAAGAACACGAGGTAGGGGATGTTGACTGGGCCGCCTGCACAACACACACAAGGTTTCTTACAGACAAATGCAAAGAACCGTAACAAGTCTGTCTGGCCCTCCCATCGGATAATAGCGTTTTACCATCTTTACTCCTCTTGGCTTTCTTGGACCAGTCGGTGATTTGTCTCAGACTATCGAAGAAGTAGTCTGTTTCATTCAAACTGAGAACCTGAAATAAACAGTAAAAAAAACGTTCATGAAAGAGGGAGTTGTGAAAGATCACACATAGAAAAAGAGAATCTAAATATAATGGTTTGAGAAGACACACCGTGTCATGTGTTTTGACAAAAATGCTGAAGCCGTCTGATGAAGCCAGACTGAGCTTCTTGGTAATGTTCTGGATGAGATCCTTGATCCTGGTGTTTGTTGCAACCTCAAATATCTGAAGAAAGGTGAGAGGAACCTGGTATTACTGTGGGAAAGTATTTGACCTTGTTCGTTTCTGTAACTTTCTCTGAGGGGTCGGCGTTACCTCCTCTGCGTCGTTGGGGAAGTGGATTTTGTGGAAGATCTGGGTGCTGTTCTGCTGGATGGCGTCTACCTCCACCTGGTGTGGGGGGAGCTTCCTGGACTCCATCCTACACAAGGACGGCAAATGCAAAGTCACGCTGTTGCTGTCATTGTTTTTGTTTTTTCCCATTATCATTATTAACACTAAGCCGCAGATCGAGTGCAGATAAAGGAAAGTGCACACGCGCAGAAAAAAAGGTCTCGTAAAGCTTATCGCCATAATGGACATCACTGTGAATGTCACATGTATTGATAGAGGAGGCCATGAGAATGGTGAGTGTGGTGATGTCACTGCGAAGGTGATGCAACATGTCAACTTCAGCATTGCTGCAGGCAGCTCTTCCGTCAAAATGCACAACATGCCCTCGACAAACTAGAACAAAGAGTCAGTATCCTTCAGCTCGGTCTTTAGACATCAAAAACATAAGGGGGCCAGAGCTTGACAAATTCATTTTTTCGCGTTGTGGTGTCGTGTCACCACACACACCCTCCGTGTCACCACACACACACCCTCCGTGTCACCACACACACACCCTCCGTGTCACCACACACAGCCGGATGCTGCGTGTTAGTGACGTGTGCCACGGCGCGTCGGGCTGACCTCAGGGAGCTTTGCAGGCGCTGCAGGCAGTCGGTGGCGAGGGGCTCTCTGCGGCGCGACTCCAGGAAGCGCTGAGTGTGTCTGAGAAGAGACTGGCTGGGAGGAAACAGGCCGCAGCAGAGCCACAGCAGCTGCCAGCCCTGCTCCATGCTGGACCTGGGGCAGGGAGAAGGGCAACAAAGACATTAAAGGCATACAATGAGCTGGAGCCTGGAGTTTGTGTTCAAAACCTTTTGTATACTGAAACATGGGGGGTGGTGTGTGTGTGTGTGTGTGTGGGGGGGGGGGGGTTACACTACAGTTCCTCTTCTGAAAAAATTGTCAATTGTATCTTCTTCTTAAAAAAAAGAGGAAGATTTAAACTTTTTTCTTCCTATTGTCAATATTACATTACATTACATTACATTACATGTCATTTAGCAGACGCTTTTATCCAAAGCGACTTACAATAAGTGCATTTCAACCTAGAGTACAAACTAAGAACAACAAGAATACAGAAAGTAACATTTCCTCAACATAGTCAAACTACAAAAGTACCATAATAAGAGCCATTCAAGTGCTACTAAAGTGCAACTCTGTGTTTTAATCCAGATATAGTTAAAATAACGCTACTGGCAACTTAAAATCCCCAGTCAGACTTTAATTAATATTAACAGCTTGTTTTTCTTCTATTTTCGAATAAAAAAACTGACACATGCAATTGCTTATATTATCAATTAATCTATTGACAGAAACAAAAGAATGTATGATTACATTTGAGCAACTCTCTTATTTCTGGTCCAATACCTGGTAAACAGAAATATTAGCAAAGGGATGGAGGAAAGAGAAGAACATAAGCCCACCGGTTGTTGTTGCTGCTCATCTGCTTCATGATCTGGCAGTAAATCTCATCCCTGAGCACCTCGTGTTTGGTGGTGGGCCCAAAGATCTGGTCGGTGAACTCCAGAGGACTCTGCATCTGCTTGGTGGGGTAATCTCCCATGTATTTCAGGATCGGTACACAACAGTCAAGGAAGAGCAAACATCCGGGTTTCATAAACGTTGAACTTTTTGTTTTCTTTTACAATTTGACCTTCATAGATAGCTCTTACCAATCAATCTCTTGCATTAAATGATATACATAATGATGAACATAAAACTCGTGGTAGATAGGGATAACCCCATGTCTCCCCTCTAGAACGTATTGCCCCACCTAAAGATCCTGTAGACATGCCAGCACTCTTTTGTTTTACCTCACTCTGCTTCAAACTGGAACAGGTCAAGTGAAACGTGTGGCAACGTTTTGATACCAAAAGTTTCAGTTATTTTCTTTTGCATCCTTTATATGTTCTAAATTCTGCTGTTGCGAAAAAAAGAAGACAAAAAGTAACTATCTATCTATCTCTAACCAGCCGACGGGCCGCGGCATTCAGAAGAAGCGGCCCGTCAAGACAAATGAGCAATTCATTGGAGCTAAGATACAAAGCAGATACGTTTTAGGACCTGATTAAGCAGCCGAGTATGTGCTCATTGGGCAAGGGTCGTCTTCAAGGACAGTTTGAAGGAACATTAGTCAGAGTTAGAGAAGGATGTCTCCAGCCAGAGGGCTCGGTAGATTTGGACACGGCGAGGCCGACTGACAGGTAAAACACGATTTAACAAGGCTCCTGGGATCCTTCTGAGAACCTCTGGCACATTTCTTCTCTGCATTTTTCTTCCATTAGCTCCAGACAGAATACGTCTAAACACCTGAAGGAGGCTCAGAGTGGATTTATGGGTTTGACTCCCGTGACAAAAAGGTACACTAGTGAAATAAGATATTGTGGTAAGTCAAGGATATCAGTGAATGCCAGACAGGCTTTGTGGCTCAGCTCTGGGTTGCCGACCAGTTTCTTGAGGAGGGGCTGTCTGATTGGCTCTCTGGAGTTCACCCACAGCCTCTCGGGAGCAGCGTTCCTGGACATCACCTGGCGGTTCACATCCTTCGTGGGCTGCCTGTGGGATCAAGGTGTTCCTGGTCAGTGCTGTTCCGGTGAGCTTAGCCTGCTGGAACAGAGGTGACGGATACCTGAAGAACTCGAGGGAGAACTCTCTCAGCGTGACAGGCGCTAATCTCTCCACTGTTCCCGTTTCTTTCTGGTTTGCCTTTAAGATGTTCTCCCTCTGGTTAGGAGACAAGTTGATCATGCTCTGGAAAAAAATAAGAAAAACACTTAATGCTCCTCAGATCCTGCACACAAAAAGTCAACTAAGAAGGGTGCGTAAAGCGCGTCTACATACCATGACCTCGTTGGTGGGTTTGCTGAGTGTCGGCAGGATTAAGATGGCCTCGATGGGGACGGCTCCCGTTTGCTTCGAGATCTCGCTTTGGCCCTTTATCCAGCCACGCTGCTGAGAAAACTCGTCATCTTTGATTATTATAATGAGCTCTCCTTTCTTGAATCTCAGGAATGTGGGGTCATCTGTAGAAGAATGGTAGTGGACCCAGAAATCGGTTAGCACTTAGTAGCAATGAGGAACCCTAAGAGAGATCATTCAGCTGCGGCACATAAGGAGGATACAATCCAATCCTCTGACCTTGCCCGTCGGCGTCCTTCAGGGTCACAGCATACTTGGATCTCTCCCTCAGTCCGCTGTGGAACATCGTCACCAGCTCCGCCATGTCCTCCGCCGTGCCTCCGCCCAGAGTGAAGTCTCCTTTCAGAGTCAGCAGGCTGACCGCCTGGCCCGACACTTTGCCCTCCCTGAGAGTCAGATCGCGAGGAACGCCACGCTGTTTTAGTAGACTGTTCTTCATCGTCACCTGTCACACTGCGCTGCCTCCTCCTCCTCCTCTGGTTCGGTCTCTACCTCACGGTGTGGACTGCGGTGATTTCCGGGAAGGAGAGCTCCAGCAGCCTCTTCTCTCGCTCGTCCAGGAACGTGATACCGCTCCAGTTGATGGCCACAATGAACTTGCTCTTTGCCAGCGGAGGGCCTTGAATAGAGCAAATGAAGGAACAAGCTCATTAAATATGGACTCATGGGAGATATGACAAATAGTCATAAGCAGTAAAGTGCTGCCTGCACTTTCTGAATAATTGCAACCACCCTAAAGAAAAGCGCTGCATTACATTGAGTGGCTCCACGGATAGGAGACTTTCCCTTTGTGGCTGAAACTAACAATTGTTTTCATAACTCATTCATCTGTTCTTGATTGATCAATAAGTTTGATAAGTTAATTAAAATTATTATTATATTATTATATAAATTATTATTTCCCCCCCTCCATGTCCTAAAAGGGACATGGAGGGGGGGAAATAATCAAAAGTTGAAAAATAAATAAAATAAAATAAATACTGTTGCTGCTCTCGAAACAATATGTATATATATTAAAAATATAATAAATTATAATCGTGTTCTGAATATATATATTTAAAAATTATGTTTATGTTTTTAAAAGCAATTCATATTATCAGTCATGTTGGTAGAATAACAGAGGATTGATAAGACTAGTTCCTTGTCATAATACAATCCCTAATCTAACTATCCCAACATGGAAATTATTATATTTCCTTGTGAGAAGTGAAATAAAGAGTTCTTGCATTTATCAAAAAAGAATAAACCACAAACACATTGTCTGTACATGTAGAAACAGGGTTACCAAGAGGGAACATACTTGTAAATACTTGTTAGGCAGGACTGTAGGTCTCTGCAGCATGTTGGTTTGCAAGAAGAGAGCAGGAGCAGAAGGTTGAAGGACAAACAGTCAGGAAAGGGAATACAATGTTTCTTGTGAGAAACACTGACAGTTAGCAGGAGAAGAAGAAGAGAATGTACAAATGTTGTCTTCTTAGAAACTAACAGTCCACACAGAGAGAAGCAGGTGTGAGATAAGAGAGCTGAGAGGTGTCCGTTAAGAAGAACAAGTCCTTTGTTAGCAGACTGAAAACGTGCCAAGGGCCTCAGTGAAAAGCATTTCAGGCTGCACGGAGGGAACAACATTTCATTTTCTTTCACACTTTCCATTGTTAACATAAATTGACCCAACAAGTGCGACTGTAGTTCTCCGGCACGCTTTGGAGAGGGAGGGGTGAGCTGAGATATTTAGTTGGTTGCAACCTGCAACACACCACTAGATGCCACTAAATCATACACACTGCTCATTTAGGTGAGAAGAAGTCCAATTTAAAATTGATGCTTTCTGTAATAATTCCGACAGGAGGTGAGGGGGAATACAAATGATCTGTTTCCGTTGAAATTAAGCATGAACATCGAGACAGTGTTCTACTGAGGGATTGTGTGGTGGAAGCCTGTGTGATTACTTTCCTCTCCCCAGCATGCTGCCACTTGATCAGTTAGTTCATCATCCGCCATGTCAGTGATTCATTCTCATTAAACAGCTCGGATGTATCGCTTTGCAAATTGGTTGTTCACAAGCAGCTAATCTGAACTCCAAGGAAGGAAGAGATGTTGTTCCTGGCCCACTTATTCACTCTTAATCAGTTACTTTGCCTGAGTGTCAACCCCAGCGGAGCAGTGCATCTATAAATATTATTGTATAATACAGGTCTGACATACATACAGAAAGCAACAGCCATTTGCTCGATGTGGGCGGGTAACAAGAAAAACACAGCTTCACTGCTCATCATTATACATGTTATTGTGTCTATATTCCAGAGGAAAGTGTAGATATGTCTGCGTTATACCGAACATGTTCACGCAAACCTTTTGATACATTTGGAAAATAGAGCAAGATTGAGATGTAAGATAACCGATAACACTAAATACTGTTTTTATGACAGATACAGAATACTTTAGAATTTCCAACCTAGATATAAAGTTAATTCTGTAAGACAATCTACATCTAAACTCATTCTTATTAAGGTACATACTAATACAGAAATTAGGGATTAATCTCTAATAATGGCGTACATATATATACATATACACATTTGTATATACATATACACATATATATTTATATACACACATAAATATTTATATATACACTAAATACACATTGACATATATATATATATATATATATATATATATATATACACATATACTGTATATATATATACACATATATACTCACACATATATGTATACTTACATATATATATATGTATGATTTATATAGATTATCCTAATCTGTTGATCAAACAATAACAATGTTGAAATATACGAAAACATAGAGGGTGACCCAGGCTGCCGATAAGATGCCTACCTGACAGTTTGACAACTTCAAAGAAGCGAGAGAAGAACATCGGCCACTTCTCTCGGGCGTAGTCCACCATCTCCGCCTTCACCGACTCCGCCCTCTGTTTTGAACTCAAATACGGACCCTTGTGCGGTTTGAGAAAAAATAGGAAACTTCACTTGAAGGCCTTTGCAGAGCCTTTTATACATTTCTGTCCAGCGCTGTGACGAGACTGACCTGAGAATGAGCGGTGCTGACCATCTGCACCCATTTCTCCTCCGACTTGGCCTCCAGCAGAGGGTTGTTGATGCAGTCCTGGACCGCCTCCTTCACGTGTTCGGGGCTGCTGTCGGAGCCGTGCTGGATGTACAAATGTTTTGCAGCCAGCTGGACCAGATCATCCTGCTGTGAAAGTAATATGGGCGGGGGGAATGGGTTACATTTCTGTCTAAGAAAACTACAGGGAGAGGATAATCATCCAAATATCGGCCCACCTTTTCACTCTGGTACTCTCCACACTTCAGACCGTGGACAAACTGTTTGTAGATGAGGTCGGTGCTGGTCTTGTCCTCCTTGCCGTCGTGCCAGGGGGTGAAGACCTCCTTGCGGAAGAAGAGGCGCCAGGGGGCGTGCTGCTCCTGCCCTCCTCTCCTCTTCACTTCCTGCTCACACTGTGAGATGGCGTCCATCACGTGCTCTCGGCCGCTGCCCAGCGCCCACACCTTCAGGACAGGTCAGCACTTCAAGTTACAGATATCTAGGTATCCTAAAAGAAGTCTTTATAAAGGTGTGACGGTGCAGCTCACCCAGTGTGCAAAATACACCGTGGACCCCATGAGAACTTAAACATTTCCTTTTTGTCTCAGCCTTAAAAATGTGATTAATTCCTATATGTCTATGGTGTTAAGTTTATATGCATGTTGTAAGGTGTTGACAAATCAACAGGAAGCAGCATATGTACACTAAATATATACAGACCTCCTCCTGCATATTAATGGTAATTAAAATGTAATTCACACTTTCCAATAAACCAGTCCATATGCAAAATGTCAGTACTTAACTAGTGCTGATGTAAAAATGAAAATAGGGTTTTTTACATTTATAAATGTATAAAGAAGGTCTTCAACACCATTTTTCTCTTACTTCCTGGTGTAAGGAAGCTTAACATAATAATCCACTTTTAACTCTGGCCTCAGCTTTAAAGTGTTCACCCTTAATGAACTGGCTCTGTGCCGAGTTCTGTACTAATGGAGCAGAAACACACAGAGAGGACACGACTGCGTACCTTCTCATACAAGGCCACGTAGACCGAGAAGCCAAAGGTGTCCTTGAGCTTGATCTTGGTGGAGAGAAGCTGGCAGATCTCTCTGGAGGTAGATGCTGAGTCGAGGGGCAGGTTGATGGAGCGTCCGTCCATCAGGCTCACAGACACGATCATGGGCTTCTTCGTCTTGATTGCCTATCACAGCGCAAACAAAGATTGACCACATTGATGAAACTGAAATGAGATCTCCTGTGCATGGAAGTTCATTGGTGATAACGGGTCAGTTATGATCAGCTGTTGCTCCTCTGAGAGTTCAGCTGCCACCACACTTCAAGTTAGGATATTGTTTGCGGCGCTTATAACACAGAAAAATTACATTTACAAAATTCTCACTTTTCAACAGAACTACTTCTACCAAAGAAATAGTCCCTCTGAAAACTGTAACGCTGAGGCTGAAAGTCTTTGAATGGATGCCATTGCAAATCTCAAATTCTCAACAGGACCCATTTTTAATTCATAAAATACTACGGGGTGTCAAATACACATCCATCCCTTTTTAGACATTTGCCGGAGCCTCTTCTGCCAGTCTCGGTACCTGCAGCTCCAGCCAGGCCGGGGCCTCCCCTCGCACGCCGTTCATCACCGTGCGCCGCAGCCTCTCAGCGCAGTGGGCAGCGTAGCCTTCCGGAGCAGAACGGATGAAACTCTGCAGGTACTGCCGGGACAGGAGAGAAGACGAGGTGAGAAACATCACGTGTCCTGCACACCGTCCGTGAGGTGTGCCGGACACGTGATGTTTTCTCATGTCTTTATTACCCTGATAAAGCGATCACTCGGAGGGAAGACGCCCAGGCAGAGGGACAGCAGGATCCAGCCACGGAAGTAGCTGTTGCGATTGTTGTTGTCTTGAAGCTGCTTGCAGATCTGACAGTAAATTTCATCCCTGGACAGACAAGAAACATACATATTGTATTGGTAAAGAATAAAGAAAAATACTTTAGAGGTATGTGATTTTCAAAAGGAGCTTGTGTGACCTCAGGTCACGTCTGACGATGGCATATCCCGCAATCAAGTGGAGTTTTTCGAGCACCGACAGCGGTCGGTCCAGGGTGGGCCCCTCTCCAATCATGATGTCGCTGTCCTCCTTCACAGTCTGCAGGGTGGGAGGCTTTGGCACTTCAGTCAGATCATCTGACTGAAAGACGAAGACAGATCCATCAATATGTTAAAATGAAGTGAAGGAGAACTTCACAGCAACACAAATAGTGTGTACGCATAATCCTCACCTCCTCCATGATGATGGAGGCCTTCCTGAAGCTTGAAATGGATTTGGGTAATGTATTTTCTTGACTGGATGCTTTTCTGTTCCTGGACAGTAGGTCTGTGAATGTGGATCCCTTCCTCGTTCGAGGGCTCCCCTCTGGCACAGTGTATACATTCGGGTTGTGGGCTGTCTCACCGGGCACCACAGAAGCCCTCTTGTTTCTTGTCATAAGGTCTGCGAACATGGAGGCCTTCCTTTTCTGGGTCGGCTCCTCGGGTATTATGGAGGGCTGCCTTTCTTTCTTATTCCTCAGCACCCTCTAAAGGAGTCGGGAAGTTACCATGTGAAACCTATGATCAATTCAAGGTAATCTACAAAATGAGGCTGTATTCAATAGTACATTTACCTGATCCAGTCCAACCATGTGGCTGAGACGTCTGTCCTTTCTGGAGACGAGCTCCTGGGGCATGAAGCGCTCCTGCGTGGAGGCTCCCGCGGCCTGTACCTGCTTCTTGGGTTCGGGGAGGTCTCCCATGAACCTCAGGATGATCCACCACACAGTCATAGAAGCCTGGCGATCAAATGACAGAAACACAAATAAAGAAGGATGTTCCTCATGTACCAACAACTGAAATGATAACTCCAAGTGGTCTGAGGCAAGCACCAGGACATCTCCTTCATCTTCGTGGTATAGCAGGGGCTGGCGAAGCCTTTGGCGGATGTGGGTGTGGGTGGCCGCACCCTGAAAGTACATGGAGGCAAACTTGGAGAAGGAGTACTCATCCAGGTCATCGTCGTCATCGTCTTTGGGAAGATCCTCCTCTATGGGGTAGTCGTCGATGTCTATCTCCTCTGTGGCAATCCTTTTCCCCTCAAATTTCTGAAAGCAGATAAACGTCATGTAGGGACTATACAAGGACCCCAAAATGTGCACCGCTTCCCGCTTCTCAAACCTCAAATCCCTGAGGCGCTTTCCCCTCCTGCCCTCCGACGGTGATGGGCAGGAAGTCAAAGATGCTGTCCACCATCTGTTGGTCGGTGAAGGACTCAGTCTGAGCTTTGGCCTCCATCTCTTTCTTCCTCCGAAGCACTTCCTCCAAGTGTTTCTGTCTCTCCCAAATGGCCCGCTGTTCTTCTTCTTTCTCTTTGGCAGAGAGGTGCATCTGAAAGAACACGCAGTACAAGAGTTTTCAGTTTCAGTTTCAGAGTACAGTTTCAGTTTTTCATTTCAGTTTTCTGCTGCTGGTGTGACAGCAATAGAGCAGGTCGGGATTCAGTGGCTTCCTCATAGAGCTGTGGGTACTGAAGCAGAGGCTGCTGGCACTCTATCCTGACCTTGAATAGCTCAAGTAATATGAAAAGAATAGAAATTATTAAAAACATGCCAATATTTGTGTTTCGGAGGAAAATAATTAACCAAATACAATTTTAAATTAGCGAGGAGCTGACTCCAGCAGCTACGAGTCTAACTCCACAGTCACACCTCGGTCAACCTGAGTGAGTTTTAACACCATGGGAAAGAACTGAGAGAGCAAATAAACTAGTTAGAAAGATTGCAGAGAAATTGAAATAGTAAACTAAAAGTATTGGAGAAATAGCTGAGATAGTTACCTTATAGAGGATATAGATTTAAAATAGCTAGCTAAAGTAATGAATTAATAGTTTAAATAGTTAGCTTAAAGTAATAGATGATTGATTTGCTAAAAGCAAATTGTGCAAATACATTGAAATGAATGGATCAAGAGGTCAAATAGTTACCTTGTCAAATGGACAAGTTAAAAGTTTAGCTAAAAGTAATGGGGAGATGGTTTAGAGTTTAGACAGTGCTCTGAAAAGGATGCACATTTGAAATAGGTCACTAAAGTAATGAATAATAAGAGATAAGAGATCCTTGGTTAAACGGGTTAACTATAAATAACAGATAAACAGGACAAAACTAATAGATCATTATTTCAATAGTGAGTTCCAAGTAATGGACAAGTGCATGAAAGTGTACATGTGTTCATCTTTTAGGGATGTGGAAGGTTTGACTAGCCCTTGTTGTACAAGTCAAAACCGGTCGGGACTTTAACCTCCTTTATTATTGTCATCTAGAGCGGGTTCTTTGTAGTTCTATTAGTTGAACTTACATCTGTTTTGATCTTTTTGATGGCCTTTCTGGCCAGCCCACCCCTGGTGTGTGCCTGCAGGAGAATCACAGCGTCTCTCTTGCGCTTCCATTCCTTCCTGGCCAGGTAGCCTCGGACTCGGGCCTGCAGCACGACGGCCGCCTCGCGCTCCTTCTTGTACTGGAACTGGAGCTGACGAGACCGGACCTGAGCCTGCAGCCTTGCAAAGCCCAGCTGGACCTAGAGTTCATTTAGATTCGATTAGGTTCATTGCATACCGGTCCTATATTTTCACTTTGATAAAGGTAGTGTTATTGGTAAACAAAGACTCACCACTTTGTACAACTTCCTGCCTTTGTGTCCTCTCCAGCATTTCTGAATGACGAGAGCGGCCGCCCTTTTCCTCAAGAAGTCTCTCCTTTAGAGTGCAAGAGTCACACAGACATGAAGTTATCGGTCACATGAGCAACCAATACAAATACAAGAAAAGCAAGCAGCTCATGCCACAGCCGTTGACCCATACCTGTATTTGAAGCCTCTCAGGACTTTCTGGATCAGAAGTGCTTTCTTATTTAGTTCTTTCATTCGCTCCACTTCCAGCGTGGTGTCATGAAAGTCCTGGAAGAAATAGAAGGGAATTTATTCTTTTTTAAATTCACTAGTGGAAATATTCACTTTGGATTCATATATTATAAGCAACTGAATGAATAATTGGACAAAATAAAAAACATTTTCCAATCACAAATCAAAACCCTCCTCTTCAGAACTGCTTGTAATGTGTGATTGTGTGCTTTATGTTTTTATTGTTCTTTTATGATGATTTAAAAACATTTATAAAGTGTCTTTGAGCACTATGAAAAACGCCATATAAATAAAATTAATTATTATTATTATGTTAGTGTGAATGTTAGTGTGCTAACAATTTCTAATTCACAAATAAAATAAAATACACCTGGCTCTTGTAAATGTCATTAGTTTGGCAGGTATTTAGCCACCTATGGGGTCAGATCAGTCTCAATAATTGCAAATGCACACAGAGAGACTCACAAACGCAAACACAAATTTTCAAAATGCGCACAGAACAATTCACAAATATAGTAAATTTAAAATGCAACGATTCACAAATACATTCCAATGCACACGTAAATAAATGATGATTTATATAAATGTAAAAGAAAAATCCCAAATATTTTTATGCATTTCTATGTGGATTTTTCTATTTGTGTGTGGATTTATGTCTTTTTATGGATCGCACAGGAACATAACGTCACCCGTAGGCTCACACAGCTCGATGACTTTCACCATCAATAAGTTTTCAAGTAAAGATCTTAAATAGTACAAATTTAGTGGTATTATAAATTCAATAATAGCTATTTAGCAGTGTTTACATTTTACAATGAGGTTTTCTGTTTCTTAGAACATTTACTCTATTGTATTAATCCCATCTCTATCAGTAACAACAGACTGTACATAAAGATGTGAGGCAGCACCTTGAGGAATATCTTTGTCTTGCCAGTCTTCCAGTCGTCCTCCCCAACAAGCACAGACCCACAGATGCTTTTGCAGCATTTCTCTTTACTTTCCTGTTGTAGAAAAAATAACCATCACACAAACGCAGCATGAGAGAAATAAGTTTGATGATATCGTGAACAAAATGATCAAGTTAAAACAAAGTCAAAACGTACTGCTTTGGGATCACAGAGGGAAGTCTTCAGCAGGACGCGGTAGCGATTCAGAAACTCGGTGAATGTGTAGCGCACGGGATATCCGGATTTCCGGATCCTGATGGTCTCCATCATGCCAGAGTAACGGAGCTGGCGTATGCACAGTTCTCTGTCGAACAGCTGAGACACAGACGGGGTGTGCTCAGATTCACTCGCACCAAAATGTTTCATTTAATTTGACCATAGATTTAAGATTTATGTATTATTTTGGTTGAAGTGAATGCAGTTTGTTTTTTCTCCTCACCATGGGCTTCTTGAAGTCATTGGGTTTAATGCAGCGTATGAAATAGGGCTGGCACCCAGTCAGTGTTTTCATCAGGGAATCCAGAGACTGACGAAACTGGCCACTCAGAGTTGGCACTCTCTTCTTGCCATCAGTCGCTTGCTGTCGAACATATCACATTTCACAGAGTGTAAATAGTTTTCATATCTTCCAACTGATGATCAATGTGTCTAAAGGCTGCACTGACCCGGAGGCTGTTGTTGGCCGTGGTGATGATCATCCTGGGGTTGACGCTGCTCTTCATCGTACTGGAGGACAGCACATTGTGGAACGCCTGTTTGAGTAGTTTATTGGTGGAGGTCTCCACCAGATGAATCAGATCTGAGCTGAGGGCGTCACGGTTTTTCTCAAGGAAACCTCAAAACAAGACGGACACAATAAGACCATCAGACAGGACTCGAGCTAGAATGATTTGATGCTTTTTAACGCTATAAAAATACCATTTGAATCATAGTAGACCTCTCCAGCAAAATGTTTGACTCCAAACTGTGTCTCATAGTTGTTCTTGGGGGGAATATAGACGTCCCCTGTCCCGTGGACCTTGTTCAGTTTGTGGAGCAGGGTGGTATCTGTGCCCTGGAAATTCACAAAAAGGAGTGAAAAACCTGCTTTTCTTTGGTACATGAGACTTTGTGAGGTACAAAGAGGACATAGACCTTTGGGAAGTTGCTCTCCTCATCAATTAGCGCCAGCATGTTCAGAGATTTGTTGGCCAATACATCCAGGGTGCCCTGGTTGTCTTTGTAGTCGATGTGCTTCCAGACAATGTTCTCGCGGGCATACTCATCCTGCTCCAGCTTGAAAACGTGCCTGACGAAGAACTGCTGCAGCTGCTCGTTGGCAAAGTTGATGCACAGCTGCTCGAAGCTGCAACCGTTCAACAAATGCAACAGCACAGGAGGAAAGAATGATGGGTGGACTTCAGTCAGCGTGTCAGTAAACAAAGTGTCCAGCAGAAGTAAAAGCTCTGATGCCACAAGAGCCAACCTGTTTTTGTTGAAGTTCTCGAAGCCAAAGATGTCGAGCAAGCCGATCGTCTGTCGGACCTCCTTGGAATCCTCGGGAGGCTTGTAAACCGCAGCGTTGATTTTTTCCACGACCAAAATGAAAAGTCTTCCATAGATAGCCTGGACAAATAATACAGAGAAAAAATGCTGACGTCTTGGACAAGGTTGCCAACCTAGGGGTGAATAATTGTTTACAGGATAAATCCTCAAGATTTTACTTTTAGTGTTAAAGCCCCACTATGTACCTTAAAATAACAGCTTGAAAAAAATGGTGCCGCTACAAATACTTTTAATATGGTGCGCCTCCGACACTGCCATGGGGGGTCTGTGGGCTAAATACCCGACTATGTAAGATTTTGTAGCCGCCTGGTCGCACTTCGACCTGCTTTCTGTCAGTGATTACGCAATATCATATAGTGCCAGTCCACGCTCACAGGTGACTTTTTATTTGCTCCGCTCCGCGACGCGTAGCGACAGAGAGACATGCTGCTGGGGAGACGATCAATAACAGACGTTTAGTTTCATAAAAGAACAAAGACGTCTTTAAGAAAGGGACCTGCCATTACTTCTCCTGTCATCTGGAGGAGAGAGAAAGTTACAGGGGGCAGGCAGAGATTCTTTTTTTTTAAACTCAAACTCAAAAGAGCCATATGCGTCACCGGAAGAGCCATATATGGCTCGAGAGCCAGAGGTTCACGACACCTGATCTATCGTAACTGGGTATTTACCACACTGAAGTACACGTTAAATACCTGAAGGGGGCGCTACAAGGGAAAAGTTACATAATGGGGCTTTAACGGTCAAAATGTCCACATGTCCAACATTTTAACTCGGTTCATGTCAGAAACAGATAACTGTATTTCTGTTAGCCAGTGCAATCCTACACATTGAACTTCATGCTAACATATCATAAAAATGTACAAACATTATAATTATAACCGTAACATTTTAACATGATTAAATGCTGAACGTTAATGAGCTTTTAATGTTAACATATAACATATTAGCTTGTAGCATATTAACATTAACACTAGCATGTATCCTTTCCTACTAAAAGTTACCATGTTTGTTAACATGGCTATGCTGTAGCCAACATATTATTAGTATCATAACAGAATTCGAAAAGTTAGCATTTTAGTTATTACGTTAGTAAACGTTACTATACGGCAATATAATAATAATATACAATACGATACGTTACTAAGTGAACATATTAGTATCATACCAGCATAATAACATGATCACGTATCCTTCCAAAAGTGAGTGTGTTAATTAATATAATAAAACATGACTATGCTGCAAACACATGAGTATAATACCAACTTATTTACATTTGTGTGTAACACAATACAATTAACGCTATTGCATTGATAATATTGTATTTTAGATAGTATCATACCACCATTATTACATCAGTGTGTTTGTTTGCCTGCTAAAGGTTTATTAGCATGTTAGCATGATTCTATACTCAACGTGACTTTGCTGCTAAAGTTAACACCTTACATGCTAAATATTAGCCTGTTAACATGATTCAATATTCACATGTTACTATGCTGCTAAAATGAAAACAGGACATTTGCTTAAGCTGGTCGATGTTGAGTGAACCGCCACGATGCATCAGTATTCACTTCTCGCCTCTTTGCTGGCAAGAATTGAAAAAGGTTTCTCCATTTATTATCCATCATGTTGTTTTCTGGTGTGTATGTATTAACATCTTTACGTTTTGAAAACAAAAGTCAAGTCGGAAGTTACCTTGACAAAGGCATCCCTGCCGCCCACCGCCTGGGCAGAGGTCAGAGGCTTGGTCACGCTCTCTCTGGCTGTCATGAAGGAGCGCTGAGTCAGGTTCTTCGCCAGCTCTTTGGGTTCCACCTAAGATAACAGGAACACACAATCAGATAAGATCACACCCTTCCTTCTATCTTAATTTGTAAACAATAAAAATACACATACCTCCAGAAGTTGGCTGGACATGTTGAAATGGGATGATTTAAGGACGTCACAGCCTTCTTGGTTATCCACTGCGGTACCTGAAGGTATTCAAAGACGGTGCTGGATGGCTCAAACGATCCTCAGCACATGAATCCCTTGTTGCGGTGCGGTCCTTACCCTTAAAGCCCACGTTGCCCAGGTGAAGGATTGCAGCGAGCAGTTTGGAGATTTCCCACGAGTCACTCTCAGTGAACATGAGGATTTTCAGAGCTGTCCGGAAGTGGGCGTATTCCTTCACATCATCCCGTCCTTCGCAGCTGGTGCACTTACCCTGGTGGTACAATCACACGGTTTAGAGCTTGACGTGAACGCTTGTCTCGTCGGGTTATATGTGATTTTCAGGCCCATGTCAATGTCAGTGTTTGATTCTCATTTCAGCAGAATCATTTCAGTACCATGTTCAGATAGCTGTAATCAGCAGCGTTCCCAAGGGAGAGAATCTTTTTCTGCTCGGCTGGCATGCCCATCAGCATGTAGTAAAAGATGTGGTAGTTTCTTTCCTCAGGCGCCTGCACAGGGAAGCACATGAGCTTTACCACAAGAAAACTTGACTTGTAACATGTTAGGGCTTTTGCAAATATATAGCTAACCAATCTTCCCACCTGACGGCAAACCCGTGACTTCTCCAGCAGGTACTGATCAATGCGAGCCCCTTCAATGGCCCCACCCTTCGTGAAGTAAATGTCAATGTACTTCCCAAAACGACTAGAGTTATCATTGCGAATGGTCTTGGCATTACCAAATGCTGAGAACAAAAACAAAAACAAAGCATTAAGCAGATAAAGGGAACAAGTTGGATTCAGATGATTATGAAGATGTTATGAAGGTGTTATGAAGGTGTTATGACGGTGTTTTGCTCATACCCTCCAAGATGGGGTTTGCTTCAAGAATCTGCTGCTCGATCCAGGAGTGTTGGCCACTCACCGCGGCCAGGAACTGCAGGATGAGCTTGGTGCTCTCAGTTTTCCCTGCTCCCGACTCTCCACTTGTGGGGCAAACAAAAAAGTAAGCATGTATACAGAGAGTTGACTGTTGGCCACCTAAACGTCTATTTCAAAGCTCTGGCAAAGGGAATTAAAATGTCAACAAAGGGGTTCCCCAACGATCAATTTTAGGTCCTGTTCTTTTCACAATCAATAATAATAACCTAGTATCACCCCGTATTCTAAGCATTGTTGGTTCATTTGTATGCAGATGACACTGACTTACATGTGGACATCATTGAGCTTACAATTGAGCATAGTTTTGATTATTTTCAAAACCTAATATTGCTTTAAATTAAGAAAAATTAATCAGACTTTAACTCAGTACTTCTGGAAAATGAAATTGTATCATTCTAAAAAGGAAAAGGGAGAGAAGGATGTTGTTATTCGGTTATAAAGTAAGCTATCTTTTAAGTTCTATGTTCACAAAATGTTAAGGAAGCTATAATTTGTGTTATGATAGAAATAAGAAGTGCTCCTCTAAAAACGGGAGAGAACAATCTAGAGAACAATCTACATTTCTTTTATTCTGGTGCATGGTGAAATACACGATATGGACTTGGGACACCAACACATTTCTTCATCATTAAAATCTACCTGGGATTAACGCTTTCATTTATTTATCTTCTGTGTTTTTATTAGGGCGACTCATGGTAATGTTGTTGGGCGGTAAATAAAATTATCAATTATTTTGTCAATCATTTCTCGCGTATAACATTAGTTGTTTGATTTATACTGTCAGAAAATGCCTGAGTTTACATATTTAAAGATCTAGCTCTGTCCAAATCTCAAAGACATTCACACGTTCATAAAATATTACAGAAAATAGCATATATACATATTTCAGAAGCTGTAACCAGAGACATCTTTGTCATTTTGACTTAAAGGATTCAGATATGTAACCAGTCTTTCTACACGGTCTACAACATGGTCTGTGACCAGGCTCAGACCAAAACAGACCTGATCACGCAGCACTGGTTCTTTTGGTTGCGGCGCATGTTGTAGAAGCAGCTGTCTGCGATGGCGAAGACGTGCGGCGGCAGTTCGCCCAGCCGCCGGTCTGTGTACATGTGCACCTGCTCCGTGGTGTAGATGGGCAGCAGCTGGTAAGGGTTGACTGCCACCAGAATGGAGCCTGTGTACGTCTTCAAAACGGAGGAGAATTTAAGTTCACACAGTAGCACAGTTGAGGACTGTGTGTGTGTGTGTGTGTGTGTGTGTGTTTGTGTATACATGAGCATAAACCATCTATTGTGTTGGGAGCATATCATACAGCCAGTGACTCTTGTTTAGTGGTGGCTGAAATGCACCATATGCATGTTATTATTACTTATTAGATGTGAAGATTTCATGGATGAACTATAATCATGAACATGTGTGGTTTACGATGAATATCAAGCAAGTCCAACACAAAGGAAAACCAGCCTTTGCTCATTTTGCCCCCAGCATTTACCAGTGCTATTTTGCTTATACAATTAAATGATTCATAATTGAACACACACACACACACACACACACACACACACACACACACACACACACACACAGCTGAGCTCTGATGACAAACACTGGGGCGGTCTTTCTCCACAGACACTCGATGGTCTCCGTGGAGACGAACAGCTCTGTGGTAAACGACGGGGCAAAGTCCAGGACAGAAAGCCCGTTCCCAGCTCAACGAGTAAGCGTTTCCACGGCAGGTTATGGGCATCGTAAAACTAGGTGTTTCAGGGAATTGAACCTACGTAGATTGTGCCTTCTTTGTGTCGCACAAACAGGTTCCTGAGCAGCCCGGCCTCGTTGAGATCCCCGAGCCGGATCATGTCGTCCACGCCCTTCACAGAGGAGGGGTGCATGGGCCGGATGGCGTCGTCCGTCCTCTTGTTGATCTTGTGCTCCTGTGGGTATGTTATAAAAGTTGATCCATGTTTACACAGAGAGAGGGGCACTCCTTTGTTTCTCTTCTGATCAAACAAGAAAGGTAATCTCTTGTAGGGTTTTGTACCTTTCCTTCATCATCGACCAGCTTAAACTGTCCGGTGTCCGTCACCTTGACCTCCGCCCCAATCGGCACCCCGGCACCAGAGTCCACCCATACGAAATCGCCCTAGTTGGGTGAAAGCCGGAGTTTCGATGACAAGTAAATGCCACACCTAAATAACATAACATTCTCAAAAGGACTTAGTGGACATCGTGGATTTTTAGAATGATGTGTATGTATCAGATACTCATTATTACCTTACTCAAATGCAGCATGGCAGCAACCTTGATTAAGTCTGTAAAAACAAATATTGTAATTCAGATTCAGCCCAGTCACAGAAATGACATTAAACTGAACCTGCTTCCAAACCAATGGGACAGTCAGTAAGCTCGGCTTTAAGAAAAAGAACCATGCCTCAACTTATATAGAGTAAACGTACTGGAGATCTTGTTATTCTTAAATAAATGAATAAATAAATACTTGAAAGAGGTTTTGAACATTACCTTTTCTAATTTCTATACATTTCTATTAAGTCTCCTTTTAGCATAACAACGATACATCTCACTTCAAAGACACTTCTATTAATGCTTTTCTATAGAACTATGAGATCACAGAAGTGGTCATACTGAAAACAACAACACGTAATGAAGTTACCTCTCTGAAAACAAGAGTCTTCGGGTGGACGCCCCAAAGCCGCCGCTCAGGGAAGCTTTTCTTTGAATGACTTGTGAAGCAGGAAGCGCTCCCAGCTATCACCTCTTTATGGCCCTTTGACTTTGCTCCTGCAGAGGAAGAGACAGCCAGCGTCACCACACACCAGACTCCAAGGCGATCACCAAGCGTCTCCAACTTCAAGTGTTTCTCATCGCAAGAAATGTCATTTACAGTGCAACATGTGACGGTAAAGATGAGACGTGTTCTTTCCCTTTAAATGAACAGACATGTGTGGCTACTGAAGAATCCTGCCCGTAGAGACACAGCTACATTAGAAAAATAAAAAGACAACGCAGTACTCTTAGGCCGGTCAGAGCGCTGATGAAGTCACAGGTCAAGCGCCCCCACTGCGTTGCGCTGTACTTTATAGCAATTATGTCGTAAACACCCGATCATAAAGAGGAGTGACCGGCTCACTCTGGAGATGTCCTAATGTGTTCTTGCTGGATTAAACAGCTCAGACTATCTGTACTGGCTTTATGGCCCGGGACCATATCGACAGCACAGCTTGAGCTGCTCACATATACAGATGTGCAACATTGGCACGGCTTACATCCTACAATCTGTTGGGTTCAACTGTAGGTTCTTCATATTTAATAACAATGAAATATAATCACATGGGAGGATCAGTTGCCGAACGTGCTCCTTAACAGGATAATCCTTTAAAGCAATAATCTTGCAACGTCAACATCTGTCCTCTGGAGTGGTCACCGGTCAGTTCATCCGGTTTGGCAACGGAGTGCGGAACGATGCAGATTTCCAACAGGTGAATAAATCCCTGCTGTTTTTTGACTTCATGTGTTTAGAGGAAAACACTCAAATGAAAAAAAGAAATATACAGACATAACAGTGGATATGGTATGGTTTAAGTATCTTTACTATAATTACACAGACAAAAAAACAATGTACAACAGCTAGATGTATCGGGCTCGCTCCATCTCATAACGTCATTATCGTTACACTCTACAAAATGAGGCGGCGGACACCACACGGCACGAAATGTTTCATCGAGTACAAAACTGGAAACGAACCAGGTCACTGGAAAACCAAGAAGCACATTTACAGTGATTTACATGAATTCAATCCACCAGTGTGATTGCTCTCTCTATCTCACGCACTTCACTTTCTGAAAGCGAATGAAAGTTTTGTTCCTACCGAAGTATCCATATAATTTGGATTAAGTAGATGATTCATGGCAGTTGAAACGTAAAGTTAACTTGGCAATATGCAGTGTGTTGTCGCTTTCAGATCTCAGGACACCGTTTCTTTAAGAGCATAACATTTGCCACATTTAGGTTCTTTACGAGTATTTTTGTTTTACCTCAACCAATGTAAGTACTTCAATATATTTTAGATTACAGCTCACGTGGTGGCTGGGCGATTGTTTACCCATACTAGATAAACAAATCTGAACTGGAAGCTTTCCTTTGAATGATACTTTCAGAATACATATTTTGACAGCGCGTGGAACAGCTTTCAGGTGCGCCCGTCTATTTCACATACACCGACCAAATGAAGGCACAGATTAATGAAAAGGTGGATTTGGATTTGACCCAATCTATCAATAACTGAACTGAAATACGTCCATCAACATCTACTGCAACCGCGTTTAGAGCCAAATATCATCGGATAACACAATATACCAGCTCTAACACGTTCTTAAAAGAAGAGGCAGAAATTAAGTTAGTAAGAAATAGTCTCTGGGGTCTTCAAAAAATTGACCAAAAAACAAGGGGGGGGGGGGGGTGACAGAACCGTCCAGTTGGCCACTCTAATGTAACCTAAAATGCTCCACGCTCAATATGTGCGTCGGGTCTTGGATGACAACCTATTCCTGACGGGCTGGTCTGCTTCTTGAAGTCCTCCTCTCTCCGTCTGCTGTCGGGCAGATAGGGAGGGGGCGTGCGATTGTATGCAGCAAATCATAGCACCAAATTCTGAGCAGCTCCCTGACCCCCGTTAGCGAGAGAGCGAGAGTGCGAGAAAGAGAGAAAGAGAGAGAGTGTGTGTGTGTTGGGGGGCGAGGGGGGGGCTGTCGACAGAGGAGAAGGTCCGAGCCTATGCCCGCTCTTTGCGCTTCAGTTTGGAGGACTTCTTGACGGCGACGTTCTTGTTGAGCAGCTTCAGCACTTTCTCCTTGTGGTCGAGGACCTTCATCATGGTGTCTCTGGCCTCGGTCACCTGGTCCATCACCAGCTTGCAGCGCTGCATGTTACCCTGGGGACAAGCGCACACACACCGTCAGCTGCCGAAGGACGAAGCTTGTGGGTGAACACAACGTGTGTGTGTGTGTGTGTGTGTGTGTGTGTGTGTGTGTGTGTGTGTGTGTGTGTGTGTGTGTGTGTGTGTGTGTGTGTGTGTGTGTGTGTGTGTGTGTGTGTGTGTGTGTGTGTGTGTGTGTGTGTGTGTGTATAGCAGGGCTTCTAAACCTCATAAGAAATAAGCGTGACAAAATACAAGTAAAGAGGACAGAGCATGTTTTGTCTCAAATGGTCTGAAGTTTCATCAACAGTTGATTCTATTCATATTCATTGTGTTTCAATCTGACCGACCACAGCTGCAGATACAGATCATTACTCTAATATTATTAGTAGAGACTCCAAGGGTGACTGTAGGATTGTTTTTTTGCTAATGTTTCAGACTCATGTGATCTCCAAAAGAAAAAAGAAAAAATGTTGTGAAAAGAAAAAAGAAGATATATTTTACTTTGGTCAAGAAACAATTAGCTCTGCCCGGCAGCAATCTAAGAGCCCCACATGTTACATTTAATCAACCACACTAACGCAAAATCCAAAATAATGTCAACATCAAAATTCTAATATGAGGCTGATGTTATAAAATATGACGGCAGAGTTTCTGGGTTTTATTAAAAAACCTCAACAGAAGCTTGGAACGTAAAAAGAAAAAAGAAAGAAAAGAAGAAAAAAAAAAATATATATACGTATAAATAAAAATTCATATTGGAAAGGCCTCAGTCTGCAGTAAACAACTGTACCTGTATGAGCTCATTGATTCGGTGCAGGTCGTCATCGGAGCCTGCTCTCTTCTTGGGAATCAAACCCTCTTGAAGGGTGGAGAGGCGGCTGTACACGTCATGCTCCAAACTCGACTACAGACCAAGACACAAGCGCATTAACAACATGTCCAACAGGAAAGGTCACTGATCAAACTTGAGAATGTCCATGAAGATAAACAACACTACGGAGTCTCGCGGCCTCACCAGCTGCCTGAGCTGTGCGGCGCACAGGTGGATCTTCCAGCCCTGTGCTCGGCATGCCACTCCCCTCTGGTTGGCCATATCCTGTAAGCTGCCCTTCTTCTCCTCTGAGAGACAAGCAAACAATTGTTGTTAGAAGGAACCGGACTTCGCAGTCACTCCATCTCTGCATGAAATGTAGGCAAAGAAAGCCACTGACCTTTGACCCGGATGTCGCTGTACCTCTGGAAGTGGTGGTAGGCAGCTTTCCAGGGGTTCCTGTAGTGCCGCAGCAGAGTAACAGGTGGCCGAGGCCTGACTGGTACATAACGTACTCCTTCCTCATCTGGAAGACAAAAATGAACAAGTGCCGATTACACATCACCACCACCATCATCATCATCATCATCATCATCATCACTCACTGTGACACGGCTGGCGTCGCATAACGCACCAACATATTCCCTCGGTGGAGACTCGCGCCTCTCCGCCCTGCCGGTGATGGGCCGGCCTGGGGCCTTCTCCTCATCTGTGCTGTTGGTCTCCACCATCTCGCTCTCCTCGGTGGAAATAACGTGCTGCTGCTTACGGGGCTTCTTCCTCGGGGAGGCGCCGGGTATCAGATCTCCAGGAGCAGGAGCGCTCAGGGTGGAGTGGCTGGTGAGGGCCGGGGGCAACGACAAGTTTGCGTTAGGATCTGAGGGAAAGAGACGACACAGTGTTTAGATAGATAGATAGATAGATACTTTATTAATCCCCTAAGAAACAGAAACAGTGACTGTGCACAAAGTGAAATATAAAATACTTATTATTTACTTGTATGCATGTGTGTGTGTGAGTGTGAGTGTGTGTGAGTGTCTCAGTTTCCCTGCATTAAGCGTTGCCCGTTTGATTCAACATGAATTGATTTCACTTTGATGACGGATGCGCTCCTCACCCGGCTGCGAGGTGTCCATGGTATCCATCTCCTGCTTGATTTTTAAATCGGGAAAGGCGGAGCTGGCGGAGGAAGCCGCGGTGCTGCTGGCCGCGGGCTGAGTCGGGGAGGCCACGTTGTTGGCCATGGAAGCGGGAGCGGGGGGAGTCACGGCGATGGCCACGGGCATGGCCGAGAGGACGGTCGAGGCCTGGGAAGGAGGCGCGGGCCCCGGCGTGGCGAGCATGGCAGGGATGACCTGGTTGAGGTGCTGAGCATTTAAGGACATGGCCTGCTGCTCTCCTCCCTGGGAAGGCAGGGCCTCTACTGCGGCCATGACAGGAGGCGCCGCGGCCATGTGCACCTCAGCTTTGGGTTTCACACTGGGGAGAGGAATCAAAAACGGGTTACAGACTCACAGCGACAGCATGTGAACACGGAAGGGGCCGATGTGAGGGGCGCTCACCCCGCGGGTCGGGGAGATCCGGCTCCCCTCACGCCACTCTCCATCCTGCCGCCACCAGGCTCACTGGACTGGGCGGGGATCAGGTTCTTCCGAACACAGCTGAAACACAAAGACCAGAGGGATTGGTTTGGTGAAAGTCAGACATTTTCCGATCCCGTTTAGAACTTCACAAGTTTCTGTCCAACAGGCAAAATTGCTCGTAAACAGGAGATTGAAACTAGAAATTAAAAGTTCAGAAACTTTGCTGAATTTGACTTTGAGCTATCGTACAAACAAACCTAGCAAACCTAGAAAAAGCCAAGAGAGGTTTAGGAGCTGAATGAGAAAGCGTTGTCTGATGGCTGGTGCTCACCCTTCATTAGCGGGCTTCTTGCGGAGGATGCTGGGTCTAGGGGAGGAGACCAGGGTGGGCGGTCCTCCTTGCCCTCCCTGGGCGTGAGCCTGCACCATGGTGGCCCCCGGCTGGGTGGTGCTGAACGTGCTGCTGATGGGGCTCGCTACAAAGCCATCGGACAAAACAACCCCTGCGGATAAACAGAACACGCAACAGTTACGAGCAACTCAGGGATGCACGCGCCAACGACGCGCCGTTTCTTTTACTGGAGGAGTAGTACAGGTTGAGTAATTACCGGGTTTCGCTTCGGACTGCACTTGTTGCTGCTGATTGACGAGCGGCACCTGCTGTAGTCCTTGCGTGCCGATCGGCGCAGACGTGTGCAGGCCCTGTACTCCCATCGGTGCGGCCTGGATGCCCTGCGCGCCGATGGCCGCCGGCTGGATCCCCTGCGTGCTGATTTGTGCAGACGGGTGACCGATCCGGTCCACCGCCATCAACTGCATGTGGTTTAGATGGACAGTGGTTGCCACGCCGACACCAGCTTGGGAGGGCATCGCGGAGCTCGAAGATTGAGGAGTAACTTATGGGGGCAGGACAGTGAAAAGTAAAACATTAGAACTCTGTGCTACCACGTCACCCCTCTGGTTTCACAGTTCTTGAGTCGATTCGAGAGCTTTTATTTGTCAAGTCAAAGAACAAAAGGTCCCCACGACAGTATTTAGCAGAGCTTACCAGGATACTGGCGGATGGTAGATACAGAGCTGTTGATGGGGGTGTACGTGTGTGTCAGAGGGTACGGCGAGGAGTACGCCGGCAGGAAATACTGGAACTGCACAGGCACCGAGGGCCTTCAAAATAAAACGTACAAGATTAATCCAACACTTGTCGTCATCGGTAATCCTGAGGTTAATGAAAGGCTGATCACATCTGATATCGTCTTTTTACAAATTGAGTGATGTATTTAAATGCAAAACTTAATAATAACATGGATCTCATAATCATCCATCTACAACTCAACACCACCTGGTTGGATTGGCGTGACATGTTAATGCAGACATTCACGCATTATGTTGGCAACACCATGACTTTTCAACTAGTCGGGTGAACATCTCGGTTTGTGAATTCACGTTAATACGTGAAACTAAGATGAACATTATAAACACATTCATCAGCATGTTAGCATGCTGACATTTTTTTTTTTTTGGGGGGGGGGGTATTTAATAAGGGAACATTTGCCACAGTGATGCCTTTTATATTTATCCAAGACAAGAATGCAGCACAACTGAGCTCCTTCCAGAAACGTTAATACAATGCACATTCCTCTCCCTTCTTTTTCCCCCACACGCTATAACCACATTAATTGGTCAACATTGTGCACTCGCCTGTTATCACTTCTTGCTTCCATGGTGACGGGGTTAGGAGATGACCGGTGGCCTGGGATGGGGATGAGGTTGGTTCTCTCTCCGGGGTAGTCGGACTGCACACGGGACGAGGAGTGGGCGATGGGCTGAGGGACGACTTTAGCTGTGAAGGACGCAGAGGAACGGTTACGAGAGACAGGTGTGTTAAAACGCACTGAACTGATTCAAATGGAAATAACGCCTCTAGCTCATGAAGCACGCGCAGACCAAGCGGCCAGCTTACCAACGGGGATAGCAGAGGTGGTCACCGCTGCAGCGTGAGAGGAGTGTGAGGCCATTGTCATGGTAACAATGGTGTTGCTGGACATTTGGCTGTGTGGCACAGAGCCTAAACATGAAGAAGAGAGGCGTATCAATCATGTGTCTAAAAATAACACAATTTGCATTTTCAATTCATGCTTTAGTAAAACATCACAATGTCTCGAGACTAGCTACAATGCATTAATGTACAAAAAGTAAATACCCATTGTGGTGGTTGATGCCACAGTGTTAGTGGCAACGATAGGCGCCACAGTTGCCGCGGCTACTGGTGTTACGGGACTAAAGATGGGCTTCTGTGGGGAGCACATGTTTTTTTTCCAGAGTGGTTATTTTCAGTCACTGTATGAAACAAGTAGGATTTATCAGGAAGTCACAAAGGGGTAGTGACCTGTGTCATGGTGTGTGGAGGCTGAGGCTTTTGGCCCCCGATCGCTGGGTGGGACGGCAGCGTGATCCGCGTGGCAGTGTCACGGGATGTCTGAGACCTCTGAATACTGACGGTGGCCGAAGGGGGGTGAATAGTCAGACCTGGACGCCTGAAAAAGAAAGAAAAGATTCCCTGTTGTTTACAATATCAGGCATGCTTGACAAGTCCAGAGGGAATGGCCAGAGCACAAGGACACAGGGATCTGAGACAAAAGTTAATTGAATTTAACTGACTTTTCTCTTTATCATAGTACTCTGAACACGTTACCGTATAGGGCCTAATTTAAGATGCGTTGCCCTTGACGACACATCACTCCATCGTGCCTGGATGGGAACTGACATTTTAGAAGGTTTTACCAATTGCTTTAAAGCTGCACAGGATAAAGACCGTAATCCACATAGCATTACATTAAAGAACACAAATTACTTAAGGAATTAAAAGGGGCAATAGAAACATAGTTTTCCATGGAGTCACAACAGTGACAGGTCAACCAGTCCCCACAGAACGGTTTGCTTCTCTTTTGCTGCTAAACTCTTCGTCATGCAGCATCACTACGTCTCTAGTCTCGGGACTGTGACTTACCCGTGCGTCACCTCTGCAGAGTGTGTGACTGTTGGGCTGATGACCGGGGACTGAGTTCTGGAAAGGGGTGCCACCACAGTTGGAAGCACGGCTGTGGTCGTTGTCACGGCGGGGCGTGACTGTGGGCAGCGGGAGGAGAACACGGTCACAGACAATCTTTTGAATCACACAACAAGATAAGAGAGCTGCAGGAATGAGTCCTAAAACACAAATGAGTTCCCATTGCTCAAAGTCAATGGGTTCCTGAACAAATGTGTAAGTAACATCAACTAGTGTTTGTCACAGAGATTATTTTCTCCCGGGGTTGGCCTTTAAAAGTAAATCGTCCATGCACCCCTCTATACCAACACTTCTTTCAATGATAGTGCATCCCGGTACCTGAATCGTCTGGTGGATGATGTGCTGCACTGTGGGCTGGCCGGGGCCCACACTTGCTCCGGTGGCTGGCCGCAGGACAGTCTTGGAGCTGGACATAACAGCTGCTGCAGCAGCCCCTACAGCAAAAGCAAAAGACTGATGTAGAGAAATGCAGCCGAGTGGTAAATGGTTTACCGCTTCAAGGACAGGCAAACATCGAGCCTGGCACGCTGTTCTTAGTACATCACGCCTACCTCGAGGTAAATGGGAGGTGAAGGTCTGGGGTGGCACCGCAGGGCCATTGCTCCTGATGATCTGAATGTTTGCTGGCATCAGGTGGTGTAAGTTGCTCGAGTGACCCTGAAACAAAACAAAATAGAGAGCCCATAATTTGTAGCAAGAAAGAGACAATAATGTACACTAACAGGCGACCGACAGAGCACTCACCTGCTGACCACTGATGGTTGCCACGGGAATAGATGGGGTTGGAGCAATACTGTTCTCTATGGTGACAGTAATGTGACCAGGCACCTTGGGGGGTATGGGGATATGACCCTGGTTGGAAGCTGGTGCTGGGGCAATAAGACGACTTGGCATAGGTGACTTCAGGACAGCCTTAAAAAAAGAGTTTTAATGATTTGTTTATAAGCCCAGAATGGTGTTCAGAACAATGCCAGAAAAAACGGTGTTAAGTAAACACAAATGTAACATGTTGCTGTCAAATGTTTTTTGTTTCTTTTTAAGTAATTGTAAGGTTAAACCTTACTTTTTTTTTAAAATAAGCTGCTTTTAAAGATATTTCAATAAAATATCTTTAAGTCACAGAGTTCAAGAATGACTCAAATCTGTAAAATCATGAATAGCTATTAACAGAACTAAAGTAAAATTGCCTTACGCTTATTGTTTTCTCACGACAGAATGAATATGCATTATTCTGCCAACTCATGTATGATTTAGCGGTGTTTATCTCACGCGAAAAACATTAAAAGACAAGACATGCTTCACTATTAAAATGTGTACAAAAACAGTTATGGTCATAACCATCACCTTCATTTGTCCCTCAGTGAGGACAGCAGGCTGGCCCTGCGGGATGTGGACAGAGGGGGCCGGCACAGTCATGGGTGTGCCGGACTGAATGGGCATAGTCTGAGATATGGCTTGCAGCTGTCCATGCGTCTGTAGTTGTGGGTAAGGTCGGACGACCATGGTCTCCTGCTTCTCATCTCTGAAGGCCATGGTTCCCCCGCCCCCAGAGTGTGGATGATCCTGCTGCCCATGGTCAGCATCTACCCGACCGCTGTCAGCAACTCCACCGGCTAGTGGGTGAAAGAAGAAAACACATTTACTTACAGGCATCTTTCACACCAAAGGTGAAATGTCACACGAAAGCATTTCAGTGACGATAAGTTACCTTGTGGATTTGACGGTTGGCTGACGGACAGCAGGTTTCCAGCTGCAGAGATCTGAGGCGCGCCCCCGCTGGAGACTGGCAGCCCGTGTCGCGGGAATTGCTGGGAGCTCATTTCAACTAATTATGACCTATAGAAAAAAGTAACACGATTGTAACATGAATTGCATTAACAGACATACTGATGGTATCGTTGAGCTTTAAACCCCGTTAACGCATCGCAGTAACCGTAGTAAACGTACAGGGGCTACAACAATAAAAGCCGAGCGGTTTAACCCTTTACCAGTGGCGCGGCGACGTAAACAGGCTAATGTAACGTTAGCTCTGCAGAGCACTGACATTGTTAACCATGGGCAAGTCGATAACGTTCACCAAACGGTGCCGATAAAAAAGCGAAACTGTCATGGACACATTTTCAACATGAAAGATAAGACAATAACATTTTTGTGGACCTTTGTTTACCGTTATGTGGCCAAAAAATACAACGACAAAACCTGGAATGACGCTAATCAAATAACAAGTTTAGGCAACAAAACGACGTTACGACTGCCGACGTCAATGTGAGCAAACACATCGACTGCACCGCAATGCTTTTGATAAGGTAACCGTAAAGACTAAAACGCTACCTTGGTAGCCTGCTATCTTAGCTAGCAGCAGGCTAACGTTGGTTCAGCCTGCCGCTGCCTGCTTTCCGTGCTAAACCCTGAACTTTATAAAGAGTGCAATGGTAGAAACTTCAGAGGGCGAACCAAACAAACAAGTACAGACATGTGTGTATATGTTACCGTATTACGGAGGTACTAGGCAATGGTCGTTTTGTAGATTACAATTTTTCCATTCGTCTTTTCTTTTTTCCAACATATAAGCCGGAAGAATGCTCAAGAGGAACCGGACCTCCCTGTTTCGTTCAGCCAATCAGAGAAAGAGAACGTCAGATCACTGGCCAATCGCAGCTCGGTAAATGTTTTGACCAACCGAAACCTCTGGCAGGGGGAGACTCTCATAGGTAGGGGGTCCGACCTGCAACACCAGTCACGTGGTCGACGGAGGCGGCCGAGTTAGCACTGGTGCTAATCTGCTGCTAGCACTCCCAGTTCCTCTCTTTACACATCAGTGGCTTGCAAGTAAAACAACAGCATTTATATTATAGAATAAAAGCTTCGGAAGAAGTATAAACAAACTGTAGGCTACCAAGCGCATACATATGTTGACATTCATTGTTGTTGTTTGGTTATTATTGTACGGTAAATGTAGCTGGTTGATGCATTTGTACCGTAGAACTACGTACAATATGTAATAATACATAGCATGTTAATCATGCTATGTACGTAAATCATCCCGCAATAGCTGGCCTATGCATGTAGTGGAGTACCAAGAAACACTTTTATTTTGGAAAGTCGTGGAGTGGATGTGTGAAGTTAACTTAAAGTAAAGTTGAAAAAAAAGAGTTTATCGCGCTACACGTAGTTCACTAAACGCACTTACAAGTTATTCCTACCACTGGTATTAGTTGTGTATCTGACGCTGTTACAATATTAATGTTCGACAATTAATAGTTTAAAGTGAAACGCTAATGCTGGAGCCTTCTGCTCGAGGCGGTTCGGTCGGTGATCTCCGTCTGTCACGTGACCATCGCCGCCTGTGGCGGCGGTGCCTCCATAGCAGAGTCTCCCGCTTTACGAACTGATTGGTGGGCGACAATTGAGCCCTCCCAGTTCGAGTGACCGCAATACTTTCAGCGGGACGCTAGAGAGCAGCAGGCAGCTACAGAAACGTCTCGGGACGCGCGAGCGACTGAAGGAACAACACAGGTGAAAACGATCAATTAAGTAAGCAATATGCAAGCTTTGGCAGTAAACTTGTCACGACGGGATTTAGGGAGGACACAAATACACGACTCAGGAGAAAGAAAATGATGATAAAGATGCTTTACTTAAAGTCTTATAGGAACGAAACAGACCGAATCAAGTGGCACGCTCGAGGGCTTGGTCTGAGAACACAAGACGATCTGGCAGAGGACAATAGCTAAATAGTGAGGGACTAATGAGGGGATGGGCTGCAGGTGTGAAGGACGTGAGGACCAGGTGAAGGTAATGAGGGACTAACGAGTGGTCAGAGCGCTGGAGTGATCAATGCGGATTGGATAAATTATATCTCCGTCATTTGTTTGTTATTATTTCTTTAATCAGTGATTCGCTAAACTACTTCTTAGATCCGCCTTTTTTGGGCCAAATGGATTTGGCCCCACGATGTGCACTAGCGTAAGAGACGTGCACGTGCCTTGGTGGCTCAAGGTTGGTGGGGCTAGGCCCCGTGGCCCTCTATGGGCCGGCCGTCACTGCAATTAACATGGCTGGGTTTCATTACTCTGCCTCTGTTTCGGGGCTTGGCTCACTACCAACAACATCCTTCTCACTACAATTTAAAAGAATATTCCTATCATAATGGGCAATATCGTATGTATATTCGTTTTGTGTTCTCTCTAATTTTGTGACATTTTAACATTTTATAAGTGGAGGCTTCAAATAAGCCAAGTGGATTTTCGGCCTCTTCCTGCACTGTGATATTATTTATATTTGTGTATTATTTTGATTTTGTGCAATATAAACTAAGTTAAATGTTGCCCGACAAGCCGGCACAGCTTTTCATAATGTCTATTTCCACTTTACGAATATTTCGGAATTTTCTTCTGGGAGGAAGTTTGTTTAAAGGTCGCTTTCCAAGATTGCACAGACTACCTCATTGTCTTCATTTGGCTACTTGTGTAAATCTATATAAATTGCCTCTCTGGATGTCAAGGGCTGCTTGTCGTTTAAGTAGTCAGCAGTCAGGAAGATGATGTGCTTTATTTCATCCCTGTTTTTTATGGGTATTATTCAAAGATATTAAGCTGATGTGTGTCTTTTAGTTCCACTATTTTTCCTGTCATTCAAATTTATCTGTGACTATCTTCCCATCTACAGATTGACACAGCTCTTCCTCTGCGGAGCATAGAACGTCTATGTCACTTGCAGAAGGATGTCTGAGTGGTTCATACAGTACACTACCTGTGGCTACTCAGTTCTTGAGTTGTTATCTGGTGGCTTTTTGTTCTGAGATATAATCAATACTTCACTGTTTTCCTTTGTCTTGTTCATTAATGAAAATTGTCTTTAAAGACAGAAGTTTCATACAGTTTCCCCCCTCCAAAAAAATAATACATTTCAACTTTACTAAGAAGTATTTCTACTCAATTCAGTTTATTTTGTATAGTCCAGAATTACAAATTTACTTCATAGGGCTGTACACTTACGACATCCCTGTCCCAGGACCTCACATCGGATCAGGAAGAACTCCCCCAAAAGACTAAAAAAAACAGTTCACAGGGAAAAAAGATAAGGAACCTTCAGGAGAGCAACAGAGGAGGATCCTTCTTCCCGGATGGACAGAAGCAATAGATGCCATGTGTACAGAATGAACAGTGTTACAAAGTTATACACATTCAATGAATATTACAGAAATTATGAATAATTAGTAGACTACGATCCAAATTCCCAGAATCCATGTAAACATGAGGGACATGGCAGGGACAAGGAGGTAGGAGGCCACACGAAGAAGGCAGGGCCCTTGAGGCAGGAGGACAGCCAAGGAGGCAGGAGGTATGGCGAAGGCAACTACAGAAACGTCTCGGGACTCTCTCATCTACCGCGATGCCCAGGGCCAAGGGTCAGGATGCAGGAAGCAAGGACCAAGAGTCAGGGGGTAGGGCCTAGGAGCCAGGACCGGCTCTTGACACAGCTAGGTCCAATGAACCCTGTGAGGCGAAAGGGCACAAAGACTCCAGGGAAGAAGTAGAGTTAGTAATGTGCAATGAAGATAAGTGAATTTGTCCAGAAGGAGAGAGACAAGAAGAGAGAGGAGCTCAATGTATCCTAAAGTGTCCTAGCAGCAGCCGATAAGCCCATTCAATTCAATTCAGTTTATTGTGTATAGCCCAATATCACAAATTACAAACTTGCCTCAGAGGGCTTTACAATCTCTACTCATACAACATCCAAGTAGCCCCGCATTTAGTGAGGCAGCTCTCTCTTGGGGCAATATGGTACGATAAGCTCCTTAAGTTATGACGGAGCATCACCAATCAAGGCTTTGTAGGTGAGGAGAAGAATTTAAAATTATGATTCTTGATTTGACAGGGAGCCAGTGCAGAGCAGCTAATACAGGAGTTACAGTATGTGATCTCTTTTCTTAGTTTTAGTGAGAACACGAGCTGCGGCATTCTGGATCAACTGGAGGGACCTAAGAGATTTATTAGAGTGGCCTGATAATAAGGAGTTGCAGTAATCTAGTCGAGAAGTAACAAACTTGTGAACCAGTTTTTCTGCATCACTTTGAGACAAGATGGGCCTGATTAAAAAAAAATGTTACGTAGATGAAAACATGCAGTCCTTGAGATTTGTTTGATTAAATAATTGATTTCAGGGGTTCTCGGCCAAGTAAAATAACGTCAGTTTTATCTGAGGAAGTTGGAGATCATTTAGGGTTTATAGGTTTTCAAGTTTCTAACACATGCTTGAAGATTAAGGTTGGTTTTAGCTAGTTGGTTTCTTCTGTCTTGATTGGTAGATTTAATTGAGTATCATCTGCATAACAATGAAAGTTTATGGAATGTTTCCTGACAATATTGCCCAAAGGAAGCATATATAAGGTAAATAAAAAAAATTGGTCTAAGCACAGATCCTTGTGGAACTCCGGGATTAACGTTGGTGGTCATCGAGGCTTCATCGTTTACTAATACAAATGAGAACGATCTAATAAATATGATTTAAACCAACTTAGTGCGGTGCCTGAAATGCCAATCGACTGATTTCTAGTTGCCTTGAAGAACTCGGCCTGGAAAATGATAATGCTTATTAAAAAAGAAACATTTTGTAGTCGAAGATCTTCTACTATTGCATCAAGAAGTTATTAGGTCTGTCTTTTGGGGGTTCAACTTCATGTGTTTCTGTTTAGTCATATATTTGGGAATATTTCAACATGCAAATAGTGGGTAAAAAGGTCTTTTCAAATACACCTGAGCTACACAAAGTTGTATCAAACGATCCTGCGTGTTGAGACAGAACCACTAAGTTTCCTCAGCTGTTTACACACACACACACACACACACACACGCACACACACACACACAATCATGTACAATTGTTCTAACTAAGAATTTGTGAAACCCTCATGACAAGCATTCTTCGGATATTCAGTGGAATTCATTTTCCCAAAGAAGTAAGTAGAGACAAAGTGCTGCAGGAGTTATAAAACCAGGAAATGAATCAGCATGTTTGCTCTTCTGGTCCCCTCATCTTTAAATCAATGTATGTTTGGTTAATAAATCAAATATAATTAAAACAATCAGTAGATACCCTTCTTGTAAGTTGTGAAGCTTTCATCTGTGTCTTTCATAAAATAGGCGTTTGCTCACAAGTGACCAACACGACTAGTCTGCCTTTACAGCCTTGTTGTGTATACTCATATGATCGAGGTGTCGTTGGTTTATAGCCAAAGGTTAGCTCTTTACGTAACAAGGCAATTGCATTCCATAAACATAAAAGTGGAGGTCCTTCTTGAACGCTATACTGCTGAACCAAACAGAGCTGATTTTCTGCAGTAATCCAAAATCCAATGGAAAGGCCCTATCAGCTTTTTGTTCAAGGAAATTAGTGTTTTCCGGTTTGTCATACAAAGATATGTCATCGGTGCAGTACTCTATAGGGAAATGTCAATAAGAAGCTCACAAATTTGTTATGAAATGAACGGAGCGAGGCAAGCTGGGACAAAACTGGTGTGACATTCAAGTATTAACATGTGCCGGCTGATGGGGGATTTTCACAGTTATGCTGACTTATCCAGAACTCATCGCCTTAGCATGAATTCTCTCTCATATGCTCTTGCATTTCACACCCAAATACTCCATTTACTCATTTGTCTACAATGTTAATTACTCATGGGCATTGTAGACTGAGAGAAGCCAACTTTTCACAGGTGACCAGCTTACACCTGGCTACACAGCGTCTGATCTCCACCGCTGACTCAAGTGCCATTGTTTTCATTTAGCCCGGAGAGCGTCCTGCACAGCACGTCTCTTTCTACGCTTTACACATACAACATTTTGACTCATGCACCCATTCCTTTCCCTGCGGTGAATCAGTCTTTCTGGCTTGTGCAGCTCAGACTGTCAACCACCACACAGTCGTGGTGAACCTCGTGCCTCATGCATGTTTCATGAGGAACATTGGCCTGAGTGTGTTTATTGACCTAATGTGGGAACGGCAAAGGCCTTTTAACAAGTCCAAGTTAAGTCTTTCAGATCATCAATATGACATTGTTTTTGTTAATGATATTGTCCTTACAAAACAATATATTTTTAGATCGACTCGGCGCAATACCACAAGGTGACGTCACTCACCGTTGCAAAGACAGGGTTAGCTAAACATGGGCGTGTCGGAAAAAACTCGGAAAATCGACTCGGCGCATGTGCAATACCACAAGGAGCGTTTTTTGACAAGCAGCATTAAATGACAGAACACCGGGTCTGAACGAGACGCGCTGCCGATCAGCTGTGAACTCACGAGCCGGAAGAGCCATATATGGCTCGAGAGCCAGGAGTTCACGACACTGAAGTAAACGTTAAATACCTGAAGGGGGCGCTACAGGGGAAAAGTTACATAGTGTCGCTTTAAGTATTTCAGTCCTACCTGGGTAGTTATTACCTTCGCATTGAAAATGCGGAAGGTAATGTTTTGATCGCCGTGTATTTGTATGCGTGCGTGCGTGTTATTCGCATAAGTAAAAAAGTATTAAACCGAATCGCGTGCAATTTGCTGGGATGATTGGTTATTACCCGGGGACCATTTGATTAGATTTTGGGATTGATCGAGTGAAAGGTCAAGGTCAAGGTCATGAAAAAGGTCAACATATTCTTGAATCGCATGAAATTTAGTGGGATGATTGGCTTTCACCCTGGGACCATTTGATTAGATTTTGGCATCGATCGGGTCAAAGTCAAGGTCATGAAAATGTCAAAATCTTCTTTTTACCATAGTCAATTTATATCCAATTGGCCTGCAACTAATGCCAACATGTCCATAATTCAATGCTCAATCTTGTTATATGCGAAGGTATGCGCTCTACCGAGTGCCCATTCTAGCTTTGTATTGTAATCAGATTAGATTGTACAGATCTTTAAAGCAGTGTTGATTGTTGTTGTTTTGGCCAATTGGGTGCAGCAGAACAACCAACAGTAATATACCATAACCGTTAAAAGTCATCATGTGTTTCAGGCCACCTGATTTATCTTGAACAATTACTGCATTTTAAGCTCTGAGCTTAAAGACTATGGGAAACATCTGTCTCTTTAGCTGCCACTTTCATCACCAGCTAGCTGCAAACATTGGATGTCTGGGCCTTTGACTGTACTGAATATGGACAAAGCGTCTGTGATGTCTAGGTTTCTGAAGAGCCATTGTGATGCGGGGCTCCCATTTGTCTCGGAAAATGGCCACACCCTCAATTATGCCCAACTGTAATCCTTAATATAATCTGAAAGTGTGAGTTCTATAAACATACACGCCCCACACAGGAAATTAGCTAAGACCAAAAACAATTTACCTTTTGTACCAGGTTGTGGTAATGTTTTTTTATGCTGTGAATTTGGACCTTTTAACCTGGAGGTCTATAGGGATTCTGCATCAAGTGGCCATTTTACATTAATTTCTCAGCGATAGAGGTCTACACTGAGGGGTAGACTGAACCAAAACAGCCAAGGCCGTAAAAACCAAAACAATAAGCCGAAAGACGCTAAAACACTGGCTTATCTCTTGGAGTTAGAACTGGAGGGAGGGGTTGTAGAAAAGTTTTTTCTCTGCTGCTCGGCCAGTCAACACCCAGAGTAAAACAGCTTCATTCCTTTGGCACAGCAGCCACACACTGTTGCATTTGACATGGCCCTCAAAATGTTGCCGCAAGTGGCTTGCTATCTGAGAGGGTTTGCTTCATCTCAATAACAGCCCTAAAATTAGAGGAACGGTGCCCTGATTTATGTGGAAAAGTTAAGGGGGCGGGTACACATTCCATGACTGCTGCAGGCAGGAAGTTTTGGAATCTCTATGGAAATTAAGACAAAAAACAGAGCTCCGCAGTTATTTCTTTTCCAAGTATTTCGCACAGGCTTTTAGTGCAAAATGTGCTCCAAAAGCTCCAAATAGAGACAGAAGATTTCTTGCCAATCGTCCCTTTTATCGCTGAGGCAGTGATTTACTCACATTTCTATAAGGCATGACTTGAAAAGTTCAATAAATGTGGAGGCAAGACAAACATCAGCAGGGCATATATAAGGAGAGCATGTTAAGAATGCACATTATTTCCACATGACAGCATAAAAAACTTTAGCCTTTTTATCTCAGAACAACCTCATTGACATTGAGTAATGCTTCCGTCCAAGTGAGAAACATTCACAGTTGCTGGGAGTCAAAGTGGTAAAATGAAGGAGATAAATAAATGCAACAGTCACTACAAGTCATAGTCATTCCTGCAGGATTACATTTTTCTTTCTGATAGGACACCTGAGCGTCCCCAGGAATGATTCTACCCGCGTGGCACTGTTCAAACTCGGCACTGCGCCAGACTCACGTCATCATAACCTTTCACCTACAGAGCCCACTTACTTCTCTCACAGATTTGCGGGGGCTCTCGTCTTACATGTGCCGACATCAGTGGCAGGAGGAAACGTCTGAAATGTGATCTGTCTGAGCACGAACAGGGGGCCAAAATAATTATAAATTACAGACGCCTATGTGCCACATGTGTCCCAGCTGAAAAAAAAAAAGTTGAAAAAAAAGCTTTTCGTCAGATGGAGATTTATTATCGCGTCCTTTCCGAGCCGAGGAAAGGAAAGGCAGCAGGAGCAAAATGTGCGGCATCTGTGGAATGCCTTGCCAAAGCTCACCAGGTGGGAAGAAGGAAGGCAAAAGTCCAAGTTTACAGGGAAATCGTTGTAAAAAAGGGTGCAACTTCTTGAAAGTTGACGACACACATCAGACACAAAGAAACTGTTGGGCAGGTTTGAAACTCTACATCATGTGAACAAAGATCTTTCAGATCAGTTTATGATGAGACGGTTTGATGTGCAGGCCACAAAGTACAGATCCCAGCACAAAGCCACTGTTGTTTGTCTGAAAACAGACCACAAGCGCTATGTTGCGTCAGTCAGGTGAGGATGATGTCATAAAAATATTGCGTTCGTGGCAAACAACATGAGGGTATCGCGAGGGTAAGTGATGTTGGAAGTTACATCGCACCAAAGATAACGACAAACCATGTGGTCGTGCACGTCTAAAAACTGTTGCTAGCAGGTGCTGTCCCAAAGAAGGCTGCACACTGTAGCTACATTCGCGATGTTTCATGCTAATGCTATTCTTAAGACTTAAGTCTTCTTCAGTGAAAAGAAGCCTTACTCGGTCTGGTATGGCCAGTTGCTCATCGTGGCTAATGTTAGCTAACGTTAGCTAACTTTAGAAAGCAGTGTAGCTTACAAACTTTACATTAATTAGCGCGCTCAATTTGTGACTTGTTCTAGCTCAGGCCATGCGATATTTCAATGTTACATTAAGTTAAGTTACATCTAACATGCATTACATTTACAATTGTACAGTTTATTTGAATTTTCAGAAGTCAGCCAACAGATTTGTTTTGGATTAACTGAACTCTGAAGTTATGAATACTGAGGCTGATATTTAGATAGAGCCCTTAGATCTTAGGAATAAAATAGCAAACTTGTTAGATCTTGCTCCAATGCCAATATATTCTCAAAAGAACCTGTGGCATGTCGTGGTGAATACCCTCTGCTTTGGATCACAGGTAACGTAAAAATGCAAATGACTCTAGTGGTTTGGTTTGTCCGTTCTGGGCCACTGTAGAAATATGATGGTGCGACATGGCAGACACCGTGATGAGGACCCACTACCTACAAAGATGGAAAGGGCTAATTCAAACTAATAGTGGTATTGAATGAACAAACCGTGATTTTATTGGATGGGGGAGGGGCGGGTCTTTAAATAATCATCTGATGATTTCAGTTGCTTTTTGTAATCAATCCCATGCCAACTGTATTGAAACCAGTGCAACACATCATAACAGAAAGCCTTTTATCAGACATATATTAAGAATTTTAATATATTACAGTGAAATGTTAAGGCATACATACACGTTTCCTTTACAAAAATTCACAGCAACATCAAAATGGGTCAACCAGCTGAAGCAAGGCACCTAAACAGGACCTTTTGTATTTGTCATCGATTATAACTTAAAAGTAGAGTACATCTTTGGCACCAGAAAACAAAAGGAATAAAGTAAATGAATGAAAAAAAAACTACAAAATATATTAACTTCTCTCACTTCAAATAGCCATTCATGTAAACACATTCCAAATTCAATATGGGAAAAAAGTGAAGGAACATTAACTTAAACTGTCACAGTGCATTGACCAGCAAACGCATTGCGATGGGAAATGTGGGAAATACATTTGAAGGGGAATACCAGTCAAATGTCAGATTTCACGCGCTGTTTGTGGAACTTCAAACATTACGCCCGTAAATAATGTCTAGACGGAACCTGACAACTCCAATATAAGGTATTAGATAAGCGGTATTCCCCCTCCAAAGATGAGTTGTGGCACATTCCAGTTAAATACAAAAAGGGGAAACAGGAGTCTACATTCAGCAGTGTTCAGTGATCCGACACTATGCAAGGAGAAATAAATAGAAGATTCCATGGTAAGGATACAGTCAACTCAGATATGTGGGATACTTGAGCAGTGATCGGGACAACAAATAGAGTAGCAAATGCAGGCCAATTATAGTTGACCGTTTCGCGGTAGAACCAGCTACCACCGACTCAGACGAAACACACAGACCTAGAAAGAGAATCATGTGGAGAATGCGTGCCATTTTAACAAGGGCGAGGGGTCAGACTTTAGATAGCCTTTTTCTTTAAAGGGAGCATTCCCTCAGCGAGGGAATGTGAGAAGATTAGCTCCGGCGTGTCAGCAGAGGGGAGCTGAAATGCTGGGCAGTCGCCATGCGAGGCCCCCGAACATTAACCCGGGATCTGGAAAAATTAGACCGCCGTGAAATGCCAGTCAATCCACTCAGGTTTTTTTTAAAGAGTTTGATAGTTTCTAAATCTTCCTCTGAGGCGTGAGCAGGGCCCCCAAATGTATTTTAAAAGAGAAGAGCAACTGGGAATTTAGGTTTGAGTCGTTCTGTTACACAGCATAATCCCCAAACATGGCATGGACACGCAGAGGATGCTTATATTAGAAATATTACTTTCAGAGGACATGGTAACTGGCTCGCTACTGTAACTTCAAAATAAACCCGACCAAACATAGAAGGGTTGCACACATAATCCAGATAGGAGAGTATAACTTTATATAATTTAAGTGGAGCGGAGCAAAGCAAGTGATTCTGGTTCTTCTCACCTCTCAAACATTAAAAGTAACATCACAATATGAGCAGCGTTTACAAATATAAATACAATACATAGAATCAAAAATAACGTAACATGCAAAAAAAGATAACAAAAAAGTTCCTATCACAGTGCAGAATATGTCCAGGTACCTTGGGAAATTCAGACTTGAGGCAAATGTCAGAGTTTGTGAATCGAGGAAAGCTCAGCTCTCCTCGCCAAAGATCCTGGACTCTGCATGTTCGAGTCGGCTTGAAAACGGCTCAAATGAGGATTTCAACCAGCTCGGCCTCTGAGCTGCTGATGCTCTTGAATGTCTCCTCCGAGGCATCTAGAGGGAAGATAAAATGTGCGGATTACAAAAACAACCGTGTCATGCTAATGATCAAAGCTGCACGTGGCCTTGTCTAATTTATAGCCATTAGCGACAACAGTGCATCCTCAGTGTGTCCTGATCCTTTAAATAGTGGTCAAATGGGACACGGATCAAAGGGCTGCCTGTTAGAATGAACAGTTGTTTGTGTGGTGGTGATTGGGTGTCGAATGCCAATAAACCCACCAGTTGTAGCTGCTGAGATCCCTTCAGACATCGGCTCTACCGTGAACTCGGCCTCGTCGCTTTGGGTGCTGGAGTCTCGGCCCGGAGCCCTGGGCCCCACGAGGGGCCGGGGTTGCAGCGCAGCGGCGCCTGTCTGGTCATCCGAGAGGCTCTTTCCTACAAATGCGGACAAAGAAAGGACGCTACTTAATTTACCCGCTCCTGAACATCTGCCCCGTCGGGTTCTTCCCATGACTATTCTGGATTGGGCTATTCTGGAGTGAGAGACGATATGCATTCCAATTTTAAAAACACGTTGTCCCTCCGAGGGACAGGAAAGGTCGTTTCTTTTTAGGATGTGCACATTCTGTCTAACGGGTTTGCCAGTTGTCGCTTGATAGCACGTGTCATTGTGGATTCTGAATGTCTCGGCTGTTGGATGAAGCGCGCACGGGGCAAACGTCTCGCACTCACCTTTACTCTCGGTGCTGCCGGCCACGGTGTTGATGGAGGGAACGGACCTGGCCAGACGAAGCCCCTGTTTCTCCAACTTGCCCTGCTCCCATCTGGAGCGCTGCTGGATGACTTTGATCACAGCATCCTTCTCCAGGAGCTGAGCGTGAAGCGCGCGAATCCTAAAACACATGGAAGGTTAGATCAGAGACGCGACTAAAAGGAAGCAGGCGGTGTCTAACGAGGGCAGATGTTTACCTGTTTTCCATCTCCTGATGCCGATGACTCGCCAAAGGCAGGTCGTCATTGAAGCTGCTGTTTGGTGAATGTCTGGGCGAGTGATTGATGATGGTTGTATCTCTGCAAAGAAAATAGAAGAGTGTTATAAATATAAAAAACTTCAGACAAACGTCAATGAATCGCCGTCCCGTGTGTTGCGTACCTCTGTGCCGCGGCAGTGGCCGCTGCGTCCATGGCAAACTGCCTCATGGTGCTCTCCTCCAGGTACTTCTGCTCCCACTTGGTGATGTCGGCCTCCAGGGCCAGAACGCGCTCCTCTTTCTCCCTCAGCTGCTGCTGCAGCGTGGAGGAGCTCGGTTCTGAAGCCGTGGGGTCGGCTGCCTGTCTCCGAGACTGAGATGAAAGACGGCCGTCGTCAACATTAGGAAACAAACACCGCTGATATCAATTAATAGTTTGATATTTTGCTAAATACTTTTCGTTGCTTTCTTGGCGAGAGTCAGAAGAAGAAAAATGACACAACCCACTCATCAGCTTAGCATAAAGACTGAACATTAGGGGACACTGCTAGCGTATGGATTAAATCAACCAGATATTCAATGTCAATTAGCGACCTTCAGCCACGCAAAAGGTTTTTCCCCTCATTAATCAACACCCGGCTCACACACCTGCGAGTGGTATCAATCTTCTCGCCCAACAAGAAAGTAAGTGCTTATCTTCCAAAGAGTTTACATGTTCCTTTGAGTGACAGAAAACATAAACATGTGACGACTTCCTCCCCTCACCTGCTGCGCCCGAAGGCTTTTCAGTTCCTGCTCCAGTCGCGTGCGCAGTCGCATCTCCAGCTCCTCCCTCTTCTCGCACGCCGCCTGCAGCTGAGCCAGCGCGCTCTGCAGCCGCTCCACCTTGGCGACGTAGGCCCTCTTCCTCTGCAGCTCTTCCTCCAGCTGCCGGTTGCGGGCCTGCGTGGAGGCCAGCGCCTGCTCCAGCAGCTCCCGGCGCCGCTGGCCGTCCTCCCCGGAGACGCGCAGCTGCTGGATCTGCCTCTCTAGTTGTTCGCGCTCCTGTTGCTGCTCTTCATCTAAGACACACAAAGCAAAACACAAAAGGGGGTAAGTAACAGTGACATGATCCTGGAATATATATCGTATACATCATGGGGGACTATTTTCCTCGTAGAAGAGGTCAGATGAATGCCAAAGAAGGGTGTACTGTACATATAAACAGTGGCTCTGTGAGTGAGTGAATGGAATGTGGCACAAAGAGAGACAGTCGGGTTCGCTCGTCTCTTTTCGGGCATGCGGTTCAACCACAGACAACTTGTCACCACGTCTTACTCAATAAAAATGAATCACAACCACTTTTCCGTACTGTAAACTCGCAATTATCATTAATTTAATCTTATTTGCGAATTAAAAGTCAGTGTGTTGTAATGAGGAGAAAGCCAGTTGATCTGTTGTGCCACTTTAAAGAGGCGGTTGATTACACAACACGAGTGCATGCCTGTGGAGGGAATGCAGACTTCCTCTTATCCACTTACGCACACAGGCATAGCTTTGTACTGGGGGAAAAGCTCTGGAATGCTTCTAGGGACGTGAAGTAAACAAGCAGCTCCAAATATAAATCAAAAGGTCCATGCAACAAAAAAACATATATCCAGGACACATCCCACTATTGAGATATAATCACGGCTTTGCCCCTGGTGTTGCCAGATAACGCTTTGCAGGAAAACCAGACGGACAATCGATCTTGATCTTCAGGCTTGACTCAGTCACATGGCTGTTTAAAATACCCAGGGAAGAGCAACCGTCCTCCCAGCAGCAAGGCAATGCATAGCAATTACAGCATTAGATCTTAGTGGCGGATATGTCGAAGGAGGCAACAATTATTTACAAAATTGCCAGAAAAATCATTCACAAATGCATCCAAATGAGAATGGTATTTGGCAAATAAAAAACAAAAGATGAGTAAATGAGGGATGGCTTGGTTTACTTGGCAGTGCATCCCTGCACCGGACAGGGGAAGGAGTAAAGACCACGGTGGTAAAGAAATGCCCAAACAAGGAGAGCGAGCTGGCCAGGGGTCATCCGAGGTGGGCCGGGACGCCCCGGAGCCCCAGACTCATTAGTTCCCCTTGAGAAGGGAAGTCAGCAGTGATGGGATGGGGGGTGGGTGGGGGGGGGGGTGCATAATACAGAGACAGCCTGAAATACCTAAAAAAGAAATCCCTGGAATTCAGCCCACATTTACTAAAGCTATGTAAAATGGCTGGCGCCCAAGTGTCAAGAATCTTAACATTGATGATAGAGCCATTTGAGTGCCGAGATGCAGTGTGTGTGTGTGTGTGTGTGTGTGTGTGTGTGTGTGTGTGTGTGTGTGTGTGTGTGTGTCAGGTGGGGTCAGCCACCTGAGGGAACCAGTGTGATATTACGCTTCTGCGCAGGACCGCATGGCGATTTATCAAATCATAGAACTTTTTTCTTTTTAAATAGATCGTTCTGTCACGAGACACGTTTTGAGAAGACAGACGTCAGAATTATTCTTTAAGGAACTCACTTTGCTCCAGCAGCTTGACAAAGACATGCTGTCTCTGGTCCGAACACTCGGCCTCCCTGGCCGCCCGCTGTCTGGTGGCCGAGTCGAGCTGATCTGCACAAAGGGAAACAAACAAGCGGTTACACACACTGGGTTACATTTAATAGGCCGGCAGCGAGTTACTGACACACGAACGGCCCGTACCTCTCAGATCCCGGTTGAAGTCGTGCATCCTCTTAATCTCGGCCTCTAGTTTATTCCTCATTGTTTTCTCCAGAGTCTCCCGCTTGGCAGAGCCTTTCATCAGAGTCTCATACGCTTCAGATATCCTTTGGATCTCCAGCTCCAACTGGGGAAAAACGCAAAGAAGATGATTAGTCCTTGGGAGAGGCATCCACATTCATCGTCTGGAATGTGGTTCATGTTTTAGTTGTTCATATTAATTAGGCGAATTAGTCAGCTGTACAAATGACGCCCTTTTTTTCTTTTCTCTCTATTACTGCTTACAGGCAAATGGCTTTTTAACTCTTTGCGCAAGCAGGAATCAACATTCCTCAGCAGACACATGCGAGTCCCCGAGTGTCGAAGGAATTTATCTCCTTTCTTCAAAAGACAAAAAGAGGAGAGAAAATTCCCAACACCGAGAGCACCATTTCTGAAAAGTTTACAACCCATTACGATAAATATGATTAGAAAATTAAAAGCCTTCTCCCGGTAGTGAACCAACCACTGGGCTCTCTCCTGTTAATGTCCTCCACCTGCCAGACAGCTCATCACCCCCGACATGTACTGGCAGGGAAAGTATTGTTTGTTTTTTACGATTTCCACACCCTGTGGGAGCCAACAGCTGCGTTTGATCCCAACCGCCTTGTTCCCTCACCTTCTGCAGCCTGGCCGCCTTCTCAGCGTGGGCCTCCAGCTCCTTCCTGAGCCGCTCATTCTCCCGGACCAACGCGTCGGCCTGAGCCATGCCGTGGCCGGGGGCTGCGACGATGCCGTTCGGGGCTCCCTGGGACTGAGCCGACGGGTACCTGCTGAGGAGAGACACGGGGAACTCGTTACAACGCTGATGGGTAAAAACCTGCGAGGCCTTAGGATCGCTTTCACACAGTCATTTTTGCTTTGCTGCGTTTTTTTTCTGGCATTCAAAACAAATCTGCCACCATCCTTCGTGGTTACCTGTGTTGCTGGTGGGAGTAGAAGGGAGGGGGAGGGTCTCTGTAGTACTGCCCGTGTTCCTGGGAGTGGCTGAGCATGTATCCAGGAAGTCTGGCGAACAGAGGGTAGCCCGGGGGCGGCCCGCGCTGGTCCACGCACTGCTGGACCACCTGCCTGTCGGCCGCCGCGGCGTTTGCAATTTCGTCATGCAGCCGCGGATAGCTGCTTGAAGAGCTCATGGCCAGACTGTCTCTGAGGCCGTTCCTCTCCAGAGAGAGCTGCATGAGCCTCTCGCTGAGGGAGCGAGCGTGCTCCCTTTTCAAATCCCAATGCCCCTCGCCGCAACTCCCCATGATGTCCACGGCGGGCACCTCCTGCCCCTTCTGGGAGATTAGGTACTGGGAGTGAGCCTTCGCCTCCTCGTAGGTGGGCAGCTCCTCTCCATGAAGCTGGTACAGGCGGCAGACCTGACTCTCGGTGTGCAAGCAGTCTCCCTGGTGCTCCTGGCCCTGGGGCTCCTGGCGTGTGGACATCTGCATGTACTGGGGCTCCTCCTGAGTCAAGCTCTCCAGAGAGGAGCGAGGACTGCCGGTACCCCCGCCGCCGCTGCTACTGCCTCCACGCAAAGCCTGCTGCTGGATAGCCAGGAGCGTGCGCGTGTCCGTCAGGTTGCCGTAGCGGAGCTGCTCTTGGATGAGACGGTGCAGGACCGTTCCAGATGAGCCTTCAGCGGTTCTCATGTCAATCAGTGGGAAATGGGCAAGAAGAAGCAGCCTAGAGCTGGCAGTTTAAGGGCACGTCACAAACCTGAGGGAAAGACAATAACATACAGCTCATCAGATCAGTATTCTTTTCAGGCTTCCTCCTCAACCCTATGATTATCCTCAAAACTACTACTAATGGTACATATTTCCGTCGTGATCCACAGGCGGGAGCCAACATCTTCTATTACACGCTGACTTTAGCTGTTAAGTGCATGAGCTGCTGCTGGAAATACCCCTGGCAGTGATGTCAGTGCAGATCCAGTTTTATTGCACACACACTTAAAAAAAAAGGAGAAGGTATAGCTTTCTCCAGCCAGACACAAGTGTAATACCAACACAGTCACTAATAAACAACACGGACTTCCCACAGACAAACAGACGGATGGACCCAAAGTTAAGGAAAAAAAGATGTGTAAACCAAGACTATATGAACCTACAGGTAACATGCTGGAATATGTGAAATACGGAGGGAAAGGAATCACTTTATTTAAAATGTTGAATATGCGTAAAAATGACGATCCGGTTCAGTCACCTTGACGCTCTTCAATAGACAAAAGTAACTACTTGTTTTTCCCATCGGGATTTAAAACACAACTTTGCAACAAAAAAAGCCTCGCACGATTAATCCGCCAGTGAAAGCCGCGCGACGAGGCTCCTGGTGCTCCGGCTCTTCGCCGCCCGACCGCAGAGGAACAAACGCGGAGAAACTCACCAAGCGATCGGCTCATCGCACGAGAAACGGGAAACGGCGGCGTGATCTCCAAAGTAGTCCGCGCTCAGCTCAACAATGTCCACAAGTTCCTTTTCCTCCGCTTTCCTCGATGAAACGTAACGTAGCGTAATGCGTGTGTGTGTGCGCGCGCGCGTGTGTGTGCGTGTGTGTGTGAGCGCACCGGCGGCCAGCAGCAGACTGAGCGGACCGACGCTGCGAGCTGCACGAATAAATAACTGAGGGCCGATTGTTCGCTGCGGCTGGAATGACTGGAATGTAAAGGCTCCAAGTCCCTGTGGGATCAAAAGCGTAGCACAGGGGAGGAGGAGAGGAGAGGAGAGGGGGAGGGAGCAATAAAACAAAAAAATTGGATTCTGAGCCGCAGCGTACTATCTCAGCTGGCTGCCTGTATCATGTAAAAGAGCTCGTTGTTGTTGTTTAGTAGTTTTGCAGGAATTTAAAGTCGCCGCTGCTCCTGCGCGTAAGGTTACAGCTCGGGGAGGAACGTGTTATGGTGAGACTATAAAACAAAAACAAAAAGTAATAAAACATTGAAATCATTAAGTTTGCAGTTGAAATACTATAAATGGTTTATATCAATATGTATATTCATGTATGATGATTTTTTTTCGGAGGAATATAGCTATTGTCCAAAAATGTGATATGACAAAACTCGTACAAAGTCTTAATCCCCCATTACAAAAATTCTGTAAAATTGTATGATTTATATGGTCAATTCATCAATTAATATATCTTTTCTTCTAAACAAATTCAGAAAATTGTGAAAAATCTTTCATCTCAACTTTGTAGAAACCCCATGTATTAAAAACCCCAGTTTATAGTCTGTAAAAACCCAGAAAAGTATCTGTGTTTTAACAGAGAAAAACATCAAATTCTCACATTTGGCAAGCTGAAAACTGAATGTTTGATAAAATAATTGATAAAGGTCTTAAAAGATCACTCGGATTTCAAAATGGTTGGCGATTAATATTCTGTGGGTTCGACAATTAACTGATAAGCACCAGTAAAAATTCTAAGCAGATGAGATTGAAGTGCGGTTTCATTATAATTTGCATTAATTCTACTTTCTACATTGTTCTATTGTACCTGCTGAACATGACCGAAACAAAATCTGTGCGGTCGTATCATCGAGACGTGGATTAATCATGATTTCTTTGAGCAGACTTTTGTTTGCATGGGTCTGGTAAATATTTAAGCCGTGGCCCGTGGCAGTTAATTGCAGAGTGTGTGTCTGTGTGTGGATACGGAGGGAGAGGGGAGGGTGCGAGGCACGCTGCCTGCCAGCTGTCCGTGGACCGAAATCCCCTTCCCCTCCTTTAATAAGAGCTCTGAGAGATGCATTGTTCTCCCCCAAAAAGCAGACATGACGGGGGCAGCCCCTGCCATCTGCCGTTCAACCCCAACACACACACACACACACGCACACACACACCCACACACACACACATGCACACACACACACACGCACACACACGTATGTGGATGGAAAGACCCTGGGATCAGCTGGCCAATGAGGGGGTTGGGCGCTAGCATTGGATATTCATGTCATTGATTGCGGCCTTGAAAAGGATCATCCTAATGGTGGTGCAGGCTGTTGGGTGTAAACAAGTCTCCTCTTGTCTGTCAGCATGAACAATATGCAGGTTGCTTTATCTCAAGCGCTCACAGACAGACGTCCACCTGTGGATTTGCATGGCAGTTGAAGTCCGACAGTTGCTGAAGAATGCTGATTGCCTCAACAACTGATAAGAATCTCTCGGTTTTGCCATTTCACGACTCATCGGGGCTGATAAGATAGACGAGAGGTTTATAACGCCTCGCGCTGTGCTGCTGCACTCTGTACCATTTTCCGAGGACTTTAGAACCCGGCCTACGGCACTGCAGCACGCTGAAGGATTAGTTAATTTGCTTTTCTTGCCGAAAGTTCAATGAGGATGCCCTATTCATATCTGTATGTTGAACATGCTGGCAGACAGTCAGCTTAGCCTAGCACAAGGACTGGAAACGGACTGGAAAATGGCTTTGTCCTAAGATGAAATGAGTCCATGTAACCAATATCACACTTATAACATCTTATTCATTCAGTCGTGCAACAATTCCTTGGCCAGGAGCAGTCCCTTCCCAGAGTCTCATTGCCATGAGATCACTAGAAAAGACCCACAAAAAATATTAATATTGTTAATGATCTCAGCCATGCTAGCCGTTTCCAGTCTTTATTCTAATCTATGCTAACCAACTACCGGTGCTAACTTCATGTATATAGTTACATGTGAGACTAATTCTTAGCAAGAAGGTAAAGAAGCCTTTTTTATCTCAACATTTTAAACTATTCCTTTTCTTAGGGGTCGGCTGTAGCTCACGGGATGAATGGTCGTCCCGTAACCACAAGGTATAGTCGGTTCGATCGCGCTCTCCCAATAGCTGCATGTCGAAGTGTCCTTGAGCAAGACGCTGAACCCACAGTTGCTTCATTGCAGCCCAATGCTTCCTAATAACTAAGGATGGGTCAAATGCAGAGAAGATTTATTTCTTTACTAAATATGTAATAACTGAAGAAAAAAACTATGATTTCCACTATGAAACCCAAAAAATATTTATTGGCACCAATTGGGGGGGGGGGGGGGGGGCACATTCATAGCACACCAGCCATGCATTATGTCAATCAGTTTAATTTAACTCACGTAGCATTTTTGTTCAGTTTGATCTTAAACCAAATAGAGCACCGTCGACTCACGCAGTTAATTTGCTCACTAGAAAAATGTGTCGTCTATACATGGATCTGTACGGTGTGGATGATTGGCGAGACAATGTGTATAATTATTTTTATACAATATATGGATATGTCTGATACCTTATTTTTTTTAGCACAACATTGTGTTAAATCACCATTTTAGATCAGAAGTGAAAAGAAAAGAAAAGAGAGAAAGATATCTTGTTGAAAAGATTGATAGGCTACTGGTCTCATTTGTATTTTAATATGGAGATAGTCAGGTTTCGGTTTTCATCAGATTACTTTAATACTAAAGAAAGAGTATAAACTTTTCAAAGGATTCACGCTAAGCTAATTATCCCACAGATGTGATTTTAGTGCTTCCTTCATCAACACACTCTTGTCAGGAAAGCACACAGCAACAGCTTTTATTGGGCACATTTTCTGTAACTAGTGTAACCTACGCATGTTGCAATGAGAAAGCTAGCGTGGCAACGCTACACTGGGAACGGAAAAGGAGCCAAACCTGGTTAAAGGAAAAGGAGCCTGTGGCGCTCGGTCGAACGGTTCTTCCTGGCCTCTCACTTCTGTAAAGAACAAGCTAGCTAGCTAACTAGCCTCCGTAACTGCTCCCCCCCCCCCCCCCCGCCACAACACGCGTAGTTATCATAACACCTAAAGAGAGATTGCCGTGGAAAACAGTTCAACGTTTGTTCTTCCTCTGTTCTATTCTTCCTGTGGATTAGCGTTAGCATTTGAACATTAGCGTGTTTCCTGAGAGGAAAAAGCAAACGTTAGGGATATATTATGTTGCGTTTTTTTTTTTATTATCTTGCGCTTCTCTCTTTGCTGCGAGTTGTTTGGCACAGGTGAGAGATTCTCAGGGGAGGCAGGTATGATAAATTTGTTGGTGCACGCTTCCCCAGGGGAAGGAAGTTAAATATCTAACTGTAGACTCAAACAGCACGTTTGTCTCCGCTTTAAATTTAGATTTATCAAATAGACATCCTGTAAGACTTTTCTCCTCCGAGTTTCCAAAACCCATTTGCCAACATGGGGACATTTAAGATCAGCCATTCGAACCTGTTAATGGCGTGGCCTAGGCTGACTGGGCTCACACAATGCAGACTGAGATCTGGGAGCGGCAGCCTTGTTATGTGAGGTGGGACAAGCTAGGCGCTCCAGCAGCTCCTTTTGTTTTCCTGCAAAGGAGGAAATGGCCGCATTCCTCACATTACCATGTCCATGGGGTCTGACCGAGCCTCCAGTCTGCTGTTTTACTGGGGACGACAGGAGGGCAACCGGCAGCCACTCACGGTTTCTTTTTAATAGGGGGAGTGGGGGGGTTCTCTAATGAATAACACTGCTGTCCTAAATCATAAGCACAACTTTTCTTCGTGGACAATAGCCGCGAATAACTTATGGAAATAAAGCAATTTAAATATACAGAGGCATACGTACTTCATTCTGATGGATGTTGATTTGTGATCTTCTTTTGCTAAAAGTTTTTTTTTTTAAGTCAGCAGAAAACAATTTTCTATAGGTCATAAAATCTCAGATCTAAACAAGAAGCGGCCCGCTCGCCTCGTGACACAAAGGATTCCTCACCTAAACATAAAAGTAAAGAATTCACAGCGAGGAAGTCTAAACTACGCCTGCGGCCATTGCTGTTTTACAGATGACACAAGAACACTATATATTTTAATGATTATCCCGCAGGCTCATCCCATGGTCCTACTCTGTTACACTTCAGCTCGATCCAGCTGCATTTAACTGGATCTGATTCCCTGAAGGCAGTGAGGGGAGCTTGATTACAGTCTATACATTATTGTGTTACACTAACATACTGAACTGTTGGGATTCAAGTATTTCCAAAGGTTTGGTGAGAAACATCCTACACATTCATTAAAAGTTAGGAATTGAATATACTATGATACACCCACGCCTTTGTATATTAATTCTAATGGCCTCATATTTGTAGATTTAAGGATGTTTGAAGTGTTTTCTATGTATTTGAATTTGTATCCATTTCTGGTGTCAAATAATTAATATAATAAACATGAATATGCGTTAAAGTGAACTGATGAGTCCAGTGCTGACATGTACAGAGTTGCCCAGAGGCTGCTGGCAATTTGCTTTAGCCAGGGGTCAGAGAGCAACTACCGTGGTGATAGTCATCACTGCAGCTACACCAACATCCTGCTGTTTCATTTCCCTAAACAAATCTGTCTAAGATGCTCCACTAACTGCCACCCCGACACACATGCGACCACATGTCACATCTCCCGTTGGTCTTCCGCCACTGAAACGAGACAATTTAGAAACAAAGTCAATCTACGGTTTTGATTTGATGACTTTATCTCATGCCGAGTCACCTCAAAGAAAGGCAAATATGTTGAAGATGGACAGGAGCGAGTCTAATGTAATTTCGAGGACGAACAATTCCCAGGTGTTGAAAACGTTACGGCTGCCTGTTAGAGGGCTCCATCGTATTGTGAGCTCTTGTGTGATGAATGAATTTAAGTGTCCTGGCAGTCACCTTCAAAGGTGGCAGGTACAGATTGTCTATTGTGCTGCATCAGAAACACAATGGTGGCTTTCAAGCCCACAGTGCGTCTAGTCCACACAATGAACAAAGACTCGCTCAGTTCGGGAGGTGTTGATATAATTCACGTTTACTATGTAGCTTTGGGGCTTTTGTTATGACGGGGAGTTTCAGAGATTAAAAGCTGCATGTGTTACAGACTGATAGTTTAAGAAGTCTTTTTGTTATATCAAAATGTCACATTCTGTTATAATATAAATGACCTAAGAGCTACGAGCCAAAGTCGGATTCACAAGCCTTCTAAACACCCAAAACAATCACGCGATAAGACTTATCACTCTGTTAATGAAACCAGAGACACCAGTATGAAATAAGAGCAGTGTAAACACTCAGAGCAGCTGATGGCCAAACATTCCTCAGTGTCACTGTTGCAGAAACCTTTGGAAGGTGTTAAGCTCAATTTAGCCATTTCGGGGAAACAAGCAACTTGTGTTTGGCTCACAACACAGACCTTGTGTCCACAGATAACACAAGCATTCTTCTGAATGCTCGAGTGGCCCGTGTGAATGCTGCCTGATGTTTATTGAAAAATAGCCGATCTAAATGAACGTTTAGTAAACAAGAAGCGACATAAACAGGGTTAAAATCAAGAAAGGCCGGGAAGCTTTTTTTGTGTGATTTATCTGTATAGATGTCACTGCCAATGAAAAATACACTTTATAATAAAAGAGGTTATTCTTTTACAGCAAAGGCTGCTATTTAGTTGACAATCGCAGGGCTTCAGCCTGAGGGGCAGATGTTTTGTGAGAACAAAGCACAGCGCAGACTATCTCTTGCCCTCCAGCTCAGAGGCAGATGCACCTGTCACCCCCCCGCCACCACCACATGGACGTCTGCCACAAGAATGCAGTGTATACAAAAACCTTGTGCAGACTAAGCGAACAGTCAACAATTCAAAAACACAAAGACGAGACTTCAAATACGTGGTTACATTCTGTAGAAAAACACATCTAGCACCTGTTTTCTTCACTGAGTGGCTCTATTCAAGTAATCTTCCCATTTGGTTGACATTCTCAAAGCCATTATGTTCAGAGCAGGTGGAATAACCGTTTAACGTCACATGAGCTGCTGCTCACTTGCAGCTGTGAACCAGTGTCTGGACGGCTAAACGTATGAGGCCAGATCAGTCTCAATAATTGCAAATGCACACAGAGAGACTCATAAATGCAAAGACGAAAACTCACAAATACATTAAATTTACAAATGCAAGCAGAAGGATTCACAAATACATTTCGATGGACACGTAAATAAATAAAACATTGGATTTATATGGATTTATTTGTATATCGCACTGCATTTGTTTGTGGATTTCTACACATTTGTGCTCAGATTAATGAGACTCTCCTGGCTCAATCTGTAAATGTGTTCTTTCAACATGGACTAATCTGTAGCCAATCAGAGGCCGTCCCGCAATAGAGGGGCGGGGCTTATCTCTGTAAACCCCTATCATCTTCCACTTAGAAACGCATAAATATATTTGTGATTTTTCATTTACACCAACCGTAATTTATTGATGTGTACATTGGAATGTATTTGTAAATCATTCTGTGTGCATTTGTAAATGAAATATATTTGTGAATTGTTTTGGTCGCATTTGTGAATCTTCGTATTTGCATTTGTGAGTCTCTCTTTGTGCATTTGCAATTATTGAGACTAATCTGACCCCATATAAATGGGCCAGCTGCTGTTACTCACCCCGAAAAAAAGAGATACCATTTTAATCCACACCCACACACACACACACACACACACACACACACACACACATACACTCACACACACACATCATCATTTGTGGATCCAAAATGACAGTGACAACAAGTCTGAACAATGAATCTCAGGTTACACACATGCTCGCCGGCCCCCTCCCCATCCATTGCAGGCCTGGTGCGGTCCCAGTGGAAGCAGATGGCCAGGGTAAAGCCATCGCTTCCAGGCCAGATAAAGAAGTCTCCTAGGGCCACGCTGAGTGCAGAGCTCACAATCTGCTCATCAGCCACTGAGCTGAGATGGATGCCTCTGTGAAACGGGCCTGTGTCAGACAGAGAGCAGGTGGTGGACCTGCAGGCAAGCGATTAAACACTGAGATGTCCATTGTAGAGGGGAGAAAGAAAAGGGGAGGGCATTGAGAAGTACGACAAAGGATGGCCAAAATAAGAACATTATGTATGGATCAATTTTCAGAGCAGTTGATCAACATATTGAATATGTATAAAATAATGTGTGTATTAAATTAGTTAACGTCGCTATATACACTTCGCTACGTTTCTGCCTCCTGCCACTGCTCCACCAAGCTGCCAGAGCTACCATGAAACCCACACTGTCACTAACTACACTCCCAGAATTATTGTTATCTAATTTTTGTAAAAATGTAGAGTAGTAAATAGAAAGTGTGTGAAGTTTATAATCATTATGTAAATCAGATTTAGCAGTGAAAACAGGTTAAACAGATACAGTAGATAGAAGCTGAAGCCTGTATAAAAGTGAACTGAGTAATAGAGCCAGAAGACCATGAAATTAGGGAACAACACTGTTCCTGTAAATCTATTATGTCTTTATACACTTTAATAATCATTAAAAAGCAAAGCAGCCTGCTAGAATAAAAGTGGTAACATACTCTGCCCCACAGGGCTTTTCATTGAAACGTAACAGTAACAAGTTTAATCATGACAAAAATCCTCAAAAGCAGCCTGAAAATGTTATCCGTGTCTATATTTATAGTTGAACCTCAGTGTTGTAGCAGAGGTTATTGTCCGAAAGCACCGCCTGACATAGTTTCCTCTGTCTGCCCCAACCTCTGTCCCAAATGTCTGACTTTGTGTTTCTGGCAATTTGCTCCCATTGTGCAACACTTCCTGATAGGAGGCACTCTGGGAGACTGGGCTCACTCAGCTGCAAAGGAATGTGACATTCCTTCCTAAAATTACGGATGTTTCTTTGAATTTCTGGGGCCGATTTCTGCCATTTTTCCTGCAGTGTTTGGAGAAAGTGTTTCCGGACAGACGTGCAAGTGAACAAGGGGCATATATCTTAAACTTAATCCACGATCGGCTGCAACAGATGGTTGGATGCCAACAGATCTGACGGCAATGATAAAGCTTCTGAATCTCAAACAGTTGTAATGATTATTCCTACAGCAGCGCGACTAAAAACAGTGATTCCCAAATTGTTTGGATAGTTACTCCTCTAAATTAAGCAACATCTACAAGTGATAGGTCATTACAGGCGATAAATAAGTTTGGAGCAGTTAAACCATAGAATAATATGTTCCCACATTTTTATGTTTGTAATACCTGCAATAATTGATTTGTTTGGCCTGTTGGTGAAACAAGCTATGAAAACAACATTAATACATCATCACCTTTTAAGTTTGTTTGGCAAACCTATATTTACACATCAAGCAGATACAGGAAACATGTGGAGTTGTTTACATGGTTTTGGTCTCCACTAACTCCAGAAGAAAATAGCTGTCTCTTTGGCTGCTCAATGCTCCACGATGTTCACCATTTAGACATCTGCTGCTGGGCAGGAAGTGCACGGCCATTTTGGTTTACCTTCTTTGACGAAAAACAGCTGCCTGCTATGGATGAAAACAACGCCACGAGAGCAGTGAGAGTGAGGCTGCCAACATAAGCAATAAAGATCTGTATAGTTGAGGTGGATAAGTGGCCCTCGATCGTAGACTGATCGATAAGAGCTTCGGCGAACTCCGACCAGTCCCACAACGAACCGTCTCCCACAGACTCTCGGGCAATCTTTCAGATTTTCAGGCTGTTTTCTTTATTCATAGCTCGTCATGATTAAAGATGTGTAATCATGATCATCTTTACCTGCAGAGGTTGGAAGACGATATTCTGATACAATTGTTACGTTTCTTTGTAAAAACCTGTGGTTTTAACATTAGCAGAGTACGTTAGCCTATCATTACCTAGCATTAGCACTTATGTTCTACGCTAGCCACTATCTGGATACTTCTGACTTTTCTCTGCTGAATCAATCTGACTTATCTTTCAAAACATATTGTAGACTCTGCAATCCGCTTCTCTCTAGTCGCTTTTTATTTATATCGGAAAGCCGTTAGTCCGTTAGTGTGGCTTCATGGTAACGTACCTCTGACAATCTGACAGAGTAGCAGCGCTGTAGTCATGCTATTGTAAATGTTAGAATTATGATTACAGCCGTTTAATATTATTGTGACTCATCAGATTTGGGCCACTCCTTTAAAACTGAATGATTTATGAAAACATAATGATTATATTTATATTCTGTTTGATTTAAGAGACATTTGAATATGCCATCCGATGATAAAAACTGTATTTTCTGCATCCCAGTATTTCGATTAACAGTATCAACTTCATAATTACTTAATTATAATAGTGAAATCCACGGTACTTAATTCTGAACAATTCATGTGTGTGGTGTCCGTCTCTTGCTTTTAGAGAACTCTCAGAACAAACTGTTCACAGGGACATCTACATGGAGATATCTAAATAAAAAGGGAACCCTGTCCATACTTAAATAGCACTATGTCAGCAGAGAGTTTTGGTGAACACAGGTCTAACTGAACCGTCTCGCTGCGATTATCTCCATCTCCAGATGGTAGACTGCAGTTGAAGGGAGAAAGGAGAGCGGAGGGGTCAGACGTCAGGAATGAGGAAATCCCACCCTGGCCCCAGCAGATAGAGGACAGGAAGCACTGCCGGTTGCATACAAATTCAACCTCAGTAATGCAACATGTGCAGCTCGGGGGGAGTGTGTTAAAAGCGCGGGACAAGACCTGCCGACCACTGATAGTGCACGGTCAGGTGGCCTTTACGTGCCTGATGACATCTACAGGCCGTGAAGAGAGGGGATTGGCCCAACGAGCAGCCGCGAGAGCCTGGTTATTTATGAGGCACCGCAGAGTGATCCCCACAGGTGATGAAGATTTTCTCTGTGATCTCCAACTTCTCTGACAATTTTATGGCCTGCGTAATTAAAGACTTAAACACACAGGAGCAGCAAAGTGGACTCAAGCATGAAAGAAGGGGGAAGCCGTAAAAGGGTCAGCGCTGTTTCAGTTTGACCGAGCAGGCATTTAGATTGGCTTCGGAGGTCCCAGATAAGGCATCGGCATTGCAAACACGCAGCTGGGAGTTGCTGCGCTCTGTTGAACGTCGATGAATGTGAAGCTTCAACTGAGGAACGCTGAAGTAAGAGACGTTACATAACATGATTAGTGAGTGCAATAGGGTTGGGTACAGTGGGATGATTTCCCCTTCCTGCATACTTCAGAAGGAACTGGGAGGAGGTGGCTGTTCTGGGAATGGTTGGATAAAGACGTACATTTATGAGTGGGAATAATCCTGATAACAGCGTTGTTATCTTACCCCCCCCCCCCCCCTCACTGTCAAGTGACAACAGCTGCATGCGGGTAATGAAGCGCGAAGAGGTCGGGACAGTTTGACACCATTCACGACGGTATCTGATTCCTTGTCACCATGTTTGGTTAGTATGAATACATAAATATTCCTCATTATATTATAATATAAAAACATTATATATAATTTAACTTTACTAATCCGTCACTTTACACATGACTTCTCACATACACTTTTCTCCGTGTCTGTTTTCTTTTTGGCAAACTTGTTTCTCCCTCAACGGTAACTTTTAAGTGTTAATTGTATGGTAAGCGGGGCGGACATTCTTATGTGTACCGTTGTTTGAATTAAACCGGCCAACAGTAAGTCGCAGACATCAGACTAAAACGTAGAAGGTAAACGAGATGTAATGTAACCACGTAATACTCTCTTAACACTCGTCACTGAGAAGGAAATCACATTGCTATCACCAGAGGACTGACAACTTTGTTCGGCATATTTTCGTAATCATTAAGCTAATTATTGACAATCCATCCAACTGTACCAGACATTTAACTTACATCTAAAATATCAACCCTCATCGTGGCCGCTAGAGGAAAAGTCATGAAATCATGAAAGTCAGTCGGACGTATCCTCTGGGGAACATGAAGATGTCAACATAAATTCAAGACAACGCATCGAATAGTTGTTGAGATATTAAACTCAAGTAGACTGACATCAACATTAATAGAGCCAAGACGTTTGCCAAAACGCAAATACAGCTTAGGGTAAAAATGTTAGATTTAGCTACAGGTAACTTTTAAACATGACAGTTCTACAGTATCATGGACAGTTTTAGAAACTAGAGATGAGGAAGGGCGGCCCTTCATGCATTCTCTTGAAAAGATATACAAATCAAAACATGTTCAGCTGTTTATGTCACTAGAAATGAGAGGATGTAAACCGACACTTCCCTTTCTCCAATTCATCAGTGCATTCCAGCCGGGATGTTTATGGGGTGTAGATTATAATCAGTTGTTGCACATTGTTGTTTTTTCCCACCATTTTTTTTGTTACCGGGAGTTTCTTTTTCACGTGTGGAGGTACCAAGCACTTCCATCCGTAATCATATCGTTACAGCTGCAACAATATGCAAATAAAAGGATACAGCAGTCATAATCATTCCCCACACACAGTCAAGAGAGTCGGGTTCCCACTGTTTTATTTATTTATCATATCAAAGTTCACAGCTCAATCCTGGAGCACAAAACACTGCACAATGGTCGATCAGACTTGTGCATGTCATTGCGTAAGAGAAAGAGAGAGAGACAGCGGGACAGATAGAAACTTAGGCTAGCCTAGGATGTTGGTGGTTTTCAGGGGGAATCTGAAAACTAATTACACGAGACAATCCAAATGGACGCCCTCATTAGCCATGAATGAACAAGGAATGTTCTAAATAGTTTTTACATAACGGGAATCCAAACATCAAAGCCACACGCAGAAAGCGCATCAAAGAATTCCTGTTCTGAATGTCAACAAGACGACGCTACGTTTTTCCAAGAATTAATTTACGTTGGGTCCGACAAAGCTCAGGCTCAAGGGCTGTATGTGAATTTAAACTTCATCCTATCTAATTAAAGGTACAATCCGCGATCCTATTGTAAACCAAAAGGGCAGCCCCACCAAGAAAATGAAGAAGGCCAGTTATGAGCCTCCGGGGGACCACACCATGCCACTTTGCCGTGTCAAGGTCCGATACCAAATGGCACCGTTACAGTTGCATTTCCAATCTGAATAATTAGCAAAAAACGTTTAGTCCAATACATTGTTGGCATACACTGTATACAGGAAGAAGACGTAGTCATTATGATATCATCCTATTCTGGCCGTCGTCTTCTTGTTTCAACTCCCAGCCCAGACAACGCTGTGGCAGCGACCTGTCAATCACAGTAAGCCCGCCCTAGAGCAGACTCTGCTTTATGGTCTATTGGACTCTAAATGGACCATCATTTACCAAATGAACATCATGCTGTATTGAAGAACACTTCAAACTAGAGATTGAGACCATAAACTCATGTATACTGTGGTAATAAATAAAGTGAGAGCAGAGTCATTTTCTGATAGACTTCTATACAAGTTGCCTCCTGATTGTTTTACATCTAGCTTGTATTGTTCATGTCCACTATCTGACCTTATATCTTACATGTTATTGTTATCTATGATTGAATTTATTTTTGTGTAGAAACTGCTCTAAAGATTAAAAGAAGCACCTCAGTGTGTTCATTTGTTGCTCTATGTATTTTATTAAAAAATAAAATGGATACCATGGAAGAAAGAATGGAAGGCACATTAAAACTGAATGATCAAGTAGAAAAAAAAACCTTTTAGACAAAAGGCTCAGTACGTGAATTATTTTCTCTGAAATGACTAACATTTCTCATTAAGACAACAATTGAGAGTGCATAATATTATTAAAAAATATCTAATAAATATAAGAAATACAAGAAATACAGATTTACAGCAAGGTGCATTATCTATGTTGTAATATCAAATACCTAAACAACTTTTGACTGTATAGCCTTCTTTTAATGTATGCATGAAAGTAATTAGAATACCCTAATAACAGACAAAAAACTCAACAAAAGAACTTCCGAGAGTAAAAAAAACACATTCACTCTCAGCCACTGTGTGTTCTCTCTCTTTTCTAAGGTAAATCTAAAGGGAACAACAGCCATAGACCAAGAGTCAGCCTTCAGGCTCAATAAAGACAAAGTCAATATTGAAGAGGAAACAGTTCCTTCGCAGAGCATACTGGAGGTAAAGGATCTCCTGGATGTAGGTCTGGACCAACCAGGCCAATAGACCCAAATCCTTTCCTATTTCGGTCTCCAAGTCACTTCTCCCCACCATGTGCTGCCGTCTCTCTGCAGATCCTGTGAGTCCAGGGAGTGATTCCCAGGTCCCAGCCTTTCACACACACACACACACACACACGCACACACACACACACACTCCCAACCTTCCCCGGGCCCCCCTGTGGTGACCCCCAGCTGAGCCCTACGGTCCAGGATCACCATGCTGGATGGAGGATTTAGCGCTCTGTGTGGGAACGACATGCTGAAGTATGTTTGTACGGCACAGACTTATTTACAGCCAGCAACACCTGACTTAGTTTCCAGTCTTAGTACGCTGGTTCCATTAAGTCAACAGACCCCCCCCCCCCCCCCCTCCTCCTCCTCCAGCCTTCAACCTTCACCTTCGCCTCATTTCCACCTCCAGCTCCCATTGTGTTTAAAACACAGTAACAAGATAAATGAATCATGGATACATGAAATAATATAACACTATTTTGTTTTGTTTGCCAGTGTTAGGCCACAGCCTTTATCACAGAGTCTCTGAGCTCATCCTAGTAGTCATCTCTCCACCTACCATTTCCCTTAGCACAGCTGTCACCATTCAGCGAGCTCCACCTGCAGCTTTTGGTGACAAGCCAGCATCCTCTGCCAGCTCGAAGCTACAGGCTTCCTCCGCCGCATCCCCAGCATCATTACCTAAATGTATATTTAGCTTCTCTGTACAGCACTTAAATGGTCATATATTCAACAGGCTTTGTAAAGAAGACAGACTTGAGCTAAACTGAAACTCGTTGTGTCAACATCTCGTCAGTGAGGCGTAGGAGGGAGGTGAAGCATTCAGATCACGTTAGAACTCCATCATCAGCGTAACGACTGAGGCAAAGCCGAGGAAGGCCGGTAGATGTACACGAATGCTTCTGGAAGAGAAATGGTGTTGAGGATGCATTATATTTTGTATACAAAGAGTACATCTATGTTATGGCGGTCCACGGTTTACATGCCACAGCGTGCAAACAAACACTTCAGCGGGACACGCACACGCTCATCGTGCGTCAGACGAGCGAGTCTCCCCCTCCCGGGTAGCGTTCCCTCGAGGATCACAACGTCTCGGCCGCATTCCAAGTGTCCAGCAGCGAACGTCCGGAGGTCCCACGGCACCGGACGAGCGCGCTCTCTGGACCCCACCCTGACTCGAGAACAATGACACGGTCCCGCCAAGTCCAGAGACGTGGCCCGCAGCTAGAAGTGGGACCCGGACGCACGCAGAGCACGAGGGCCGTGTTTCTCTGAAGGGCCTCCCGTTGTGGAATGTGCAACAAAAGAATGCATGCGGGGTGAAACAATCCTGGGAACAGTCGTCTTATCTCGCGACGGATGTTCGGCGGTTCACGAGAAGACATTAGGCAGTGACACGCGAGTCGTACCTAAGAGGCAGGTTCACGCGACACATGGTTGTAATCGCTCATCGATCAGAAGTATCCTGTCACATGACCCGCCGACGTGCGAGCGCTCTGCACAAGCAACCCATCTTCCTTCTTGCTTCTCGACTCCCATGACGGGCTGTGATCTCACCGATAAACGACGTTCCTCAAACAGATACCGTAAAAGAAAACGGGTTGATGAGGGGAAGCGAGTTGGACAAAACTCACATATTTGTTACATGTGGCTTGGTGGATCCTCAGATGTGTGCTTTGTGACATGAGGCCCTCTCATTGGCCCGCAGAGGCATTCCTGTTTTATGACGGGAGCACTAAAAGCATCTCTGAACAGACACAAGCCTCTGTGTTGCCGGCTGTTGTTGGAGGCTCTGACTTGGGGTTCATTACAGCTGGTCACAATGTGACAACAGAGTCTTTACATGGCGCCCTCTGCTGCTCGCCTGCAGCACGAGAGGCGGCGAAAGACTCCATCGCTCTCACGAGTTTGCTTTGAGGCTCGATAACTACAAGTAAACAATGCAAATCAAGAAACTAACACGTATGTTTGCCGGTAATATGTTTATGTTTGAGTGAGAAAGTTGAGCGAGTTGAACTTTTCACGATTTCCTTTTGAATATTATGTCTCCGTCCAGACCGTCAAGGTTACCAAAGAGCAACACTGCGCTGCTGGAATGCCCCTTGAAAAGCATGTGTGCAATTTCACTCATTAAACTATCCAATTTAGCAACTGCTCAATCATCTTGTAGCCTAAAGCAAATTCTTCCTGTAAATCACTATGTAAATAACGCGGTCCGAACTCTCCCTGGACCTGAACCGGCTCACTCCTCCTCCCTTGTACAAGGCCCCTTCGAAGAATCTCCACATATAAAAACCTTCTTCACCTCCCTCCAGAGAGCCAGAGGAATGCCTGCCTTGCCAAATTCCTCCGTGCTGTTTGTTGGGGCTTACAGTGCTAGCAACACAGGCTACCAAATACCAAAGTGAGAAGTCACTCACAGGACCTGGAGACAGCTGGGCAGAACCTTTTGGATCCGTGGCCGTAAACATTTTGACAATAAAAGAATGAAAAACACATATTTCTTCAGATTTGTTTTGCCCCACTTTATTCTATCAGTGTGGCCTTCGTTAGGGAAGCAGTAAAATAGAACTATTCCCCCTGTGGCCCTTCAATGTTTGTGAGGTTGAGCGCCCCACATGGTTGATATTAACATTCCATCAGCTTTTCTAATGATGAGGACAAAGCGGGCCGCAGGGGAAGGTTCATGACAGCATTGGCATGGCGCTCGCATTCCTGCACTTGACTAGCCAGAGGGCCTCTGCAGGGCAGGTGGTGGTGTGTGTGTGTGTGGGGGGGACGACAACAAGTATGAGGAGAGCTACAGCATAAAGCGGCCTCCGTTCCCTCCCTGAGGTCCGGGACGTCTGGACAGACATGTACATATGTGGTATTTTCCCCGTTAGGACGGACGCTTCTTTTGGCTCGCGGCAACATTCTGTTCTCTGGTTGTAAATTCAAACTTGTATTAACGCTCCTGGCAACTTGATGAATAGCAACGTGCTTCGTCCTACGGGCGGAAAGAGCCAAAAGGATCCTCCACAAGCAGTAATCCAGGTGGAAGTCAGCAGCAGTTATGTGAGGTCACATAGACACGAGTGGTGAGGAATAGCGTAAGAATAAAAAAGGCACAGCTACGGTACATTCCTCCGTGGTTTTATAATAACATCGAGCAGTGACAGACAACATCACAGTCTCCAGTCAGCTCAGATCTTAATCGATTAGAGTCCAGGAAATCGGAGGAAGTCGGATGTCGTCCGGACTTGGATGGAATGCACCAACGTACAAAATGCTTCCGACGCAGTCGCCGACTTTACAGTTGAAAGTGCGTCAGATCTGGCATCCTGAAACTCTTTGGCTAAACGAGCTGTTGTTGAGTTTGTGTCACAAGCTGACCGCAGCTGAATCCATTTCTTTAATAATGAGCAAATTAATTAACTATTTTGATGATTAGCAGCAGAAATACCACACGTGGGGCGCTTTTGGGATTTCTCGCCCCTCGTTTCCAGCGTCAGTCTTTACACTGTCAAATAAAGGCTAAGATGGTTAAAACAATGGCTCTCTTTTTAGATTACACACAGATTGTGCTGCATTTTAAGGAATAACAGGATATGCGACAGGATGCTTGTCCGCTGAATAAGACTTGAGATGATGCAAAGCGTTGGATCAGTCGGCCTTTGGATAAGCGTGACGCAACGGGACAAAAAGGTTCTTCGAGTGAAAACCTATATTAAATAAATACACGATAAACGGAATAAGAAAGAAAAGTCACAGGCAAACAATCTGAGCGAATCCTCTACTACAAGGTCATGTGTGTTACTTCATGCATTAAGGCCCTCGCCGTGGGGAGGGAGGGGGCCAGGTTGTATGAGGCCAGAGCGCAGGCCAAAGCCCTGTCCAGCCTGGAATTTATTTATTACAATTGCTTCTTACAACAGCTCCTATGAAGCACTTCGGTGAATTTAAAGCTCTGCGTTGCCAATCTGTATTTAGCTGACCCCTCACCAAGTCCCGCCCTCAAACGCAGTTAGGCCTCTAGGCCTCGTCATAGCACATCAACGGACAGCTCCGACCATGGCAGCTCTGTAGACTGACAGAGAAACAGAGGGGGGGGGGGGGGGGGGGCTTAGTGATGGGTTACTTGCACAAAGTGTAAAAGTGATAAAAATGTCTCTAAAGTTCAGTCGTGTGAGTTCAAATGTCCTTCTCTTCCACTCTGCGGTTCAAAGGTTCTGTTTGTTCTTCCAGATTTATTCCACCTCGCTCCATCACTAACCATTCTTTGCTGAAGTCTGGTCAGACTCGGGTCCCGAGCCACTTGGCAGGTACTTGGACACTATCCTGATGCTGCTGTTCATCATACCCTGGATGTAGGTGTCCAGTCTCTCGACCAGCTCCTTGGCCAGAAAGCTCTCTTTATCCAGGAACTGAGAGACCACGCTGTCCACCGGTGACCCGGACAGAGACTCCTGAGGCGGAAGACAAACGCAGAGCTGTAGGATTCTCAACCTGACATTCTCTACAACGTTGGGTTCATATTTGTGCCGAGCCTCACCACGGGAGAGTGAGAGGACATGCTGTTGTCTCTGGACTCTCTCTGAATCCTCTCCCTGTGTTTGCGATGTCGGCTATCTTCATTGCTACAAACAGAGCAAAAAGTGGCATCACGGTTCAATTTATTTGTATTTTTTGTGACGGGCCAGTTATGTGGTGTCCGTGATTATGTGGGGTACCTGTCCCGAGGAGCGAGGGGTTGCTCGGTTACGCCGCTCATCTCTGGAATCACCTGGCGTAGCTGCCGGTTCTCTTGTTCCAGGTTGCTTAGAGACAACACGCGGCTCTCCCTCAGGGATACGAGCAAGGAGTCTCCCCTCTGAGGAGAGTTAAAAAGGCACGGAGCGAGAGGAGTCAGGCTAAGATACAAAGGCCAAACTCAGAAAAGAATCCTGTCTGCTGCCATCTGTAAAATGTGTCTAGTGGGACTAAATGTCAAAGCTGACAAACCGTCGGGGCCTGAGCCTCCTGCCTCTGCAGCAGCACCTGCAGATGTCGGTTCTCGGTGTTGAGAGTCTCCAGCTGTGCCCGAGTCATCTGAGAAGGTCGGAGAAGATGATGAAATCATCGACTGAACCCCTAAGCAGGAGCGTGATGCCGTTCTCCTCAACCCATTGAGGAATAGGAGTTAATACCAGGGTGCTACAGATCTGAACTCCATCTTGTGGACGAGTCATCAAAGCTCTTTCTCCCTTCACGTCGGCATGAAGCCGTTACGAACAGAAAGGATGGAGGCCGTCCCTTATGCGGAACATTCCGTCTCTGTGTGAAAGAGCCTTTACGAACGCCGTGCTTACTCTGAGCTCCGTCGCCTTCTGCTCTGCCTCGCCACGGAGCTGCTGCCTGGCGCCGGTCGAGGAGTCCTTCAGCGCGGCGATGGCGCCGTCGCGTTGGTGAAGCTCAGCGGTCAGCTTCGACACCTCCTTCCTCATTCCCTCCACCTCGCCGCAGTGGGTCTGGCGGGCCCTTTGGAGGTCTTCTCTGAGCTGGAGGAGGAAACCAGACAAGTGGCCAGTGAAGAAGTGGGTATGCTTGAAACACAACAATGTACGCAAGTCAGAGGAGATTTCAGACCATTTTCATCTCAGCAACAGAGGAGTCGCGTTGCGCCTCGGCTCTCCGCCGGCTCTCCTTCTCCGGCCTGAGCAAATCGACATAAAACACGGAAGGGAAAATTTATGTTATCGCAAATTACAGACAAACAGCAGCGCCCAGCGCATGCAATGCAGGAGCATAAAAAAAAAAAGAAGGCCAGCATTCACCCGTTCTTGAGGCTCGCCAGCTCGGCCTTGAGGCTCGCCTCACACGCTTCGGAGCAGCGCAGCCTGGTCGCGGTCTTCTCCAGATCTTGTCTGAGGGTTTCCACGCTGGCACAGCCCTGAGCTGCCAGGCAGTCCTCCAGAGAGCTGGGGCAACAAGGGACGTGTTCTTTATTGACTTGTGTAACAACTCTTTTCACACAGCACGGGCATTGAACCCATTGTATTGCCACTGCTGTACTTCCAGTGCGAGTATAGGTTGCCCCCTTGTGTCTTGTTGTTGTACTACACCCTGACTGACAACGCATTATTTACCCACCGAATGACTTGATCTTTAGTGTGCAGCGCTTGGCTGAGTCTGGCAGCTTTGTTACGAAGCCTTTGGTGTTCGAGACTGGCTCTCCGCACAAATGTATCCTGGGAGTCCAGCGTGCCGTGGAGTTCCTCCCTTTCCTCCGAAAGCACCTGTGGGACAGCATAGATTCTCAGCCGATAGTTTTATTTTAACTTTGCGCACAAATCTACTGATCAATAAAATTGGTGGTTTTATTGAGTGCCATTCATCTCCACATTATGCCATTCTCCTGTTATTTTACTGCAGAAAGGCAAATGTTATAAACTGTGTAAAAGAAAGAAGCAATACAAATACTAAAATGTTATTAATACATTTTACCCTATTAAGGTGCAAGGACAGAAATGCCCTATTGGGTTGTAAAGGTCAATGATTATTGAGATTCTTGGCCACGATAATCGTAGTATGAAAGTATGATACCAGCACATTTCTAAGTTAATATCACTGTCAGTTCTCTCTCTCTCTTTTTGTAATCTGAGATGGTAGAAATGAAAAGCCAGGGGCCCATCTTGATCACTGGAAGGCTGGAGGACAGATATCAACAGTTAAGCCGATTTGTAATCTGTTTGAGGTGTTCCGGTTGGTGTTTACAGATCCTACATCTCAAGTCTTCAGATCCAGATTTGCCTCTCACATTTAGTCTGTCACTGCTGGTATTTGTTCCCCCCGTGCTGCTCACCGGCTGCTCTCGGCCGTTCTGTCCCAGGCACATCTCAAGCGGTCGGAGGCGTTCCAGTTCCAGTTCCTGCGAGTGCATGCTCCCCTGAGCCTTCTCCAGCTGCGCACGCACATGCTGCACCTCCGAACAGCACCCGCTGTGCTCCCTCTCCCTCTGCCACAACGCCCACTGGGACTGGAAAGAGAATGAGCGAGAACACGTGAGAGGGTAATCTACCTACATTTGCTTCAACGGTAACCTGAAACAGAATTGACATTTGATGGTTGTTAATTTGCTTTTACTTTCATGTGTGTAAGCTCATCAGTCAGGCTCAGGTTTTGGGACTCCAGCGCTGTCAGTTGCTTTTGGTGCTGGATACGCTGCTGGTCCCATTCTAAAGAGCACTGGTCCTGCAGCAGAGAGACAGGGTGGTTATACTTCACACAACCAGTGGATGGAGAATAAAGGGTGATCCGTGAGTGACATACGCAAAGAACAGGATGTAAAGGGGACTTATGTGGTACCTCAATCTGTTCTTTGAGTCGGGTCACCTCTGAGCGGTGGGCCTCGTTCTTATTTGCTCTCCCACTCGTCTCCTTGAGCTGTTTGCGCTGAAGTTTGAGATAACATCTCTTTAACTTATCCAACTGCAGAGAAAAAACATGTTAGGGAGAAAGAAATTCTAAAATTCAAGTTTTAAATCAGAGGCCTTAGTTGTATTGTCAAGTATATAGCAGGATGACAATACAGACTGTTTTGTCATTAGACTTCACAGTGATCAATATCAAATGTCATCTTATGCTCAGTAATGTGTAGGAACATTTATAAAATTTTGTTAGGTTTAACTGGTGCATCACAAAGAAAGTAAACTACATGTTGAGGAACCGAAGATATTATTTACCACAATCAACTTAGCAGTCGAGGCTTTTTTAATTTAAAGGCTTTTTTATTCAAATGTCTCACCTCTTCCCGGACTTTCTGCAACTGCTGCTCGTACTTGTTAACCAACTCTTGTCGACCAGACTGGACGTCTTCCAGCTGCCTGTGGAGCAGTCCGATCTACGACCAGGAGCGACGACAGCAGTGGTGGTGTAAAAATATGGGTAAAACAATACGAGATAGTAACACAAGTGCAGAAGATCTGCGGTCAAACTGCCGGGATCAAGCTGCAATACACCCAAACAGTAAGACAGATGAATGATTGAAAATGTATCTCCATCTCTCTCTGTGACCAAACAGAGGTTATATTATTCCTGCTATTACTAAAGAACAAAGAACATGCTACTGCACCTCCAGGTCCCTCCGTTCAACGAGATTCCTGGAAGTCAACAGCTCCTCTTGGGCACTCTTCAGCCTGAGCTCCATGGCCTGAGTCTCAGCCTCCCATGCCCTCTTCTGCTGGTTGATCATAATGTCAATCTGTCTCATCAGCTCCTGGAGCTCTGGCTCACATGATGACAGGACAGAGCTGGAAAACAGATTCAAAATATTTTAGGGTAAAAATAACGCATTTTGACGTGTGCTAGACCCGGTAAAATGCCACATTCTCAAGTACTAATCATCTCTGGTTTGCTAGCTAACGTTTGCAAATGGCTTTAGCCACAGTTCACGTCACGTTACCTGAGGTCAGGGTTCTGGAGAGACCCCAGGGAAGGCTCCATCTGGTTGGAAGTGACGCTGTCGGCGTCTTTTCAAACCTTACTGTTAACCTACAAAGTTTAAGTTAGCGAGCGTTATCCGCAGAGTTGACTAACTTCGCAAACTCGGCGACAGCGTCAACTGAGCCCGACGACAACAGCTCAGTTGCGTGACTTAAAATGAAGTACCGTCCGTTTCATTAAGATTGTGGCAAAGACTGACTGTAAGTGCAGTGAGCACATCCGGAACGTGTCTACCATGGCTAGCAGGCGTTCCTCAACCCGTTCGCTCGCTGCAGTCCACCTCGCTGCTTCTGTTTACATCGCTAACTGACCGAGCGGGACTCACAACACACAGGCAGTCAATGGGTTTCCTGGCGTAAGGCGGTAACTCCGCCTACAATCTGTGACGTCAGCACGCTGTGAGTCCAAAGCCTCGGGTCTCATTAGTTTTTGGTCAAATGGGGTTCAGGTATTGTTAAATTCAATATATTGGCCGCGCACTTGTTGTAATACAACCAACAAACACTATTAATACGATTAATAATTGTCCAATCCTTCAGTTCACATTCTGCAGAACAGTATTTTTAATTTAATAAAGCTTTACTCTACAATCTTCATTTCGACAGTCAAAACGGGAGCCAAACTGCTCCTGGGACGATTAGGAAATGAACGTGTCATATCAACGCGTTGCAGTAGAGTACTTGCAATAGAATATATCGTGTAGTATTATTTTCCAGGAACACGTGGCTCGTTGGTCTAGGGGTATGATTCTCGCTTCGGGTGCGAGAGGTCCCGGGTTCAAATCCCGGACGAGCCCACTATTTTTTGGTCACCGGCATTGTCTGTAGAAATAGCTTTATGCAAAAGCGAGTCTGCAACCGGTTGAAACGTCAGCGGTAGTTTATATACTACTTTATAATTCCGCTTGATAGCAGTCGTGTGTGTGTGGCTGAATTAAAATCCTCAATGCTGATGTTTCAACAGCAGCGGCCATCAGCAGACACTGACGTGTTAGTGCATCTATATACTCACATGAATGCTAAATGTCTTCAAACTTGACGAAGATAGCTGCAAAATCGACGTGACACAAAATCACATAACTCATATCTGACAGTAAGGGATATATAAACGTTCAGAAAAAAACGTGAGGTGTAAAAGAAAACAAGAAAATAATGTAATTGCTTCAACCAATGGATCAAACCTTGAAATGCGTGTTCTTCTTCTTCACCATCATCAAGTATAAAACCCTGTGTGCTGTTATAGGCAAGCTGTTATAGGCAAACTATAGGCAGCTTTTGCAACATGTGCAACGTCTTTGTTTGTTTGTATCTTTTTCAGGTGTGTCATTTTGTCACAGTAAGACTTTTTTTTAAATAGCTCTTTAAATAATCTGTAATGTATAATTCACATAATGTATTTTTTTTTATTTGTTTGTTTATTTGGGTGGAGCTTATTTAATGTACACATGTTCAAAAGGAGACTTTAAAAAAATCTTAATTGTTACAGTAAACACCATAGAGGCGCACTAAAGATCGGAGTGTCTACCGACTTGACCGGAGTGAACAGCGTCACCTCAGGACGTTAACGTCTGCTAGCAGGTAGAGCACATGACCTAACGCCAGCTGTTACAACCATTGAACATTAAGAGCAATTTTTTCTTGTGTGTTTAGGGTTTCACAATGGAAAAGGTTATCGTGACATGACCAACAGTCAGGATGTTCACCTTTCTAAATCGACTAACTTGGCTGACAAAGGACGGCTCGTAGAGCTCGGGGTATGATTCTTGCTTTTTTTAAAGCTATTACTCTATCCAAGATATTGTGGCTCGTTGGTCTAGGGGTATGATTCTCGCTTTGGGTGCGAGAGGTCCCGGGTTCAAATCCCGGACGAGCCCTCACTTTTACATATATTTGTCAACACTTACATTTGAAATATAATCCACATGTATAACAGGGGAGTCGCCAACTGTTTGCCTCCAAGGCCTCGTTCAACTTCCCGCACCCGTTTCCCCACCTGTTCTGCGTCACACACACCACTAAACAAAAGAGAGTCTCCAGCACTCTGCTTCCCCAGCTGTTGCGTTGTGAGGGTTTAGGCTGTGAGAGGAAGAAGAGGGACGTTTCTTCCTCCGCCCCCATGAACACAGCAGACACTCCTAACAGGCGGCAGACGAGCCGGCTCTCCATTCGCTGCAGGGTCGCAGTGCTAAGCTCTCCAGAGGGACACCACTGAGGCTGGAGCAGCGCGTCACCTGGACTGTAAGTAGGCTATACTGGCATTTTTTATTGTCAATACTATTACTTAGAATACAAAATAAAACATTATTTAAATATAGTGTTTAGTAGTGAATACTGGTTTATGTTGTGGACAGTGTCCATCACTGTATTCAATATATAAATATATAAAACAATACAATTGTACTCATGACATCTATTGCTTCTGTCCATCTGGGGAGAGGGATCCTCCTTTGTTGCTCTCCTGAAGGCTGCTTCCCTTTTCTTCCCTGTGAAAGTTTTTTCCTTCTATTTCTTGGGAGTTTTTCCTGATCCGATGTGAGGTCCTGGGACAGGGATGTCGTATGTGTACAGATTGTAAAGCCCTCTTAGGCAAATTTGTAATATGTGATAATGCGCTATACAAAATAAACTGAATTGAATTGAAGTCTTTGAAGATATCCGTGGAAATGAAAATAAGTAGGATTTATTTTCAATTCTATTCAGCTACAAATCAAAATCTTCAAATATTACTGATGTGAAAATTTGTATATCTTGTTTTAATCAAGCAGAACTTACAATAACCATTTGCAAAACCAATCTGTTTCATTTTCGCAAAGAAAAGCTGAGAACCTCCAGCGACCATCTACTACCACAAGCCCTCATCACCAGTTGCAGATAGTGGAGTGGTCTCCTCTGGGACTGAACCGGATCCAAGACCACCTGCTGACTCCGGGCCTCAGCTCGGCCATGGTTCTGTGCGAGGACGGCGAGTGCAGCGTCTGCCTCTCGCCCTTCTCGCGGTCGGAAAGGATCCCCCGGGTGCTCCACTGCAGACACACCTTCTGCGACCCGTGCCTGGAGACCATGTCGCAGGCCAGGAACGGGCTCCTCACCGTGGGCTGCCCTTTGTGTCGCCGAGTGACCTGCGTGGGCCGCGGCCTCAGTCTGCAGGAAGCCCTGTGGGTCAACAGCAAGCTGTGGGAGCGAATACCCGAGGACGTAGAGGAGGAGGAGGAAGATGGATGGAAACAAGTCGCTCAGGAGGAAGGGATGGAGGCTAAACAACAACCCTCGCCACAGGCAGAATGGTGAGTTTGACAGTGTAAACCAACGCATACGGTGGAAACTCATACTGGTTTGCTGTTGATGCAGACCCTTCTCTTAAAAGGCCCGTTCAGAACTATTTATAACTAATGAAAACTGTATGACCTATGACCTCTTGCTGTTTGCCATGCTTTTAGCTTCAATGTCAACAGGTTTTTGTTTTATTACTCAAATTGCTGCGGATTTTATGCTGTTTAGGAGTAAACATGTAATCAAAGAAAAATATAAATTGAGAATTGTGTCTCTTCAGAACAAGCGTTGAAAAATGTGAAGAATTGGACTCTGGACCCGATACATTCCAGTCATACCTACCGATGCACATGTCGGTGCTAATCTGCACTTTAGTCCACAAAGCTCCTCATTAGCACCTGAGCTCCGCAGGGGCCCGTGTTGTGTTGTGGGAGTGAAAGACCCCGGTCCCTAACACGCGGGCTTTGACTCCTCAGCGCGTCCTCCAGGTCCAACGGAACCAAACTCAAGCTGCCTGCGTTCTTCCGGAGGTTCAGTCTGACAAAGCGACACCAGGAGAGGATTGTTCCGGGCAACAACGTGTAAGTTTGGACTTTGTGCCGGAATAGCTGCGGCAACAACGAGGTGAAAGTGTGGACTAATCGTTGTTTGTGTTTGTCTTTATTTTAATAAAGGGAAATGAAATCCTGGCGCAGGCTTTCAACTGAAGATGCTACCGTTTAAACGCTGGATCGGTACCGCGGGAGAGCCGCTGGCTGCTAGCACCGAGCATCCATGTGTGTTCCTGTCACGACATTGTCTCCCCCATTATTTATTCTAGGCTTAATCTCCCAGCTGGTGCTCTGGGATTTGGTTCAGCTGTCCCAGTGGGACTCGCACCCCGGGACCCCCTCCCACCAGATGGTGTCCCGAGGGCGTTCCCTTTGCGTGTAGCCACATGCTGAACATTGAATATAACTTATTGTCCTTTTATTTATGACAGCTAGTTGACACAGTATTTAATAAAAGTATTTTTGAAATAATGTATCTTTGTTTTTGTATTATTACTAATTGATGCTGATCGATCATTAGGCTTTTGGGAGCTGAAAGAATCACGAGTTCAAAGCAAAGACGTGTTATCCTCTCCTTTGCGTGGTGTAGGATACATGCACAAATATTAAAGTGAGTGGAATAAGGTGAAGCCAGTAGATTCAAATATTACTTTCGTGGGCTCGATGCGCCACGAAGACGCGTCACAAAAGGCTCATTCAGCCATGAAAGGAGATTAAAACTAAACAAAAACACACCATTCAATGAGCATCTGGCACGTTTTTCCACCACGGTAGATATTAAATACTGGATGATTACTGTCATTTATTCTTTTGTGTCACCTTATGTGCAGCTAAAGGGTTGAGAAACAATACACAGTCCGTTCTGAGATGAGAGAATAAGATCCCAGTCCCAAGGTCGTTGTTCATTGGCCCGCTTTGGAGACGCGAGGCGGCCGTTAGTGGTCCCACTGGTTCGGTGGCCAGCTCGTCCCAACAAGTCGTCTCAACTGTGAGTGTGTGAGATCTTATTGTGATTGTTGGGTGTTCGTGTGTTACCTGCGACCGGCATCAGCTGCTCGGTGCAGCCAGACCACGTGATGCTGCATCAGAGCGCGAATGAGCTGGCCACAACCAAACGAAACCGCGCGGGGTTGTGGAAGTGGCACACAACCAGTTTCAGTTTTCGCAATCTGTTGATCACTGGGATGTTGAGGGCGGAACCAGAAACGAGTACTCAGGACTCAGATCATCACAACATAAAAAAAAACACTTGATGTCAAATGAGGCTTGTGTATTCAAAAGATTCTACCAAAATAAAAGCACAAAAGTATTGTCAGAGATATGTATAAGTATACATATACATTTTCTACCACTGCACAGTAAACCTTGTAACTGTCAGATGTCCGATTGATACAATATTATTCTGAAAAGTGACTAAAGTTAAGTTTCCCTCTCAAAAGTAGTGCAGAGGTATAGAGCTAAATAAAATAAAAAATACTCTCATTAAGCACTTGTAATGTACACATTGTACTTGAGTGCAGTATTCGAGTACTGCGTTACATTCCTCGTCCGTCTGGTCGGACTGACTCATGAGTCGGTTATCACATGGGAGGCCTTCTGGTGGGGAGTCTGCAACCAACATGGGGCAAGACGGTTTCCAAAGGACTAGCCATTACACAAAAACAACGGCACGTTCCTTTGTGACTACATGCATTTAATATTGTGTGTTTGGCACAAACTCCAGTTCCATTAGAACTAATGTGTGTTTGCAAAATCAGAGATGGAACTCGGATAGAACCGATTATGCGACTTGTTAACATTTGCAGATTTGCAAAATGTTATTTGTGATTAATTGCAGATCTGTTGGATAATATTCTCCACTAAAGCACACATTATTTGGTCTTAAAAAGAGAATTCATCCGGCCCTGGCCAATGTTATTCTGAAAAAACTGTAATTATATCTAGTCACTGATATAAACTGGGTCTATTTTGTCTATTTTGTGTCACACTAAAAAACCATGCACGCTACAACATGTACAAAATACTGAGCAGTGACACAATTATTGCTTCATTACTGGGACTCTACCAGTGGTTTAGTGTTGTGTATCACCACATTCCTCTCAGATGAACTCAAGTCCCCCTTCATCGACACCACCCCTCATCTTGCAAATTAGTTCACTAAGTCCACCAGGAGCACGTGCCTGTGTGTGTGTGTGTGTGTGTGTGTGTGTGTGTGTGTGTGTGTGTGTGTGTGTGCGTGCGTCGGTCCGAGGCTTATCTTGCATTCTGTTGCAGCAAACTGCAACCTATTTTGGGTGGCCAGTTACGGCTACTTGTTCAAGGACCTCTCGGGGTTGCGTTGACTCATGCATTCTCAAAACATTTTGCCCGTTTCATACCGTTGGCTGATTTGAAAATGGATGTCGAGAAACAACAAAAAAGTGGATATTTCTTTCCATACGATTGATCACAGAATCTAGATATTATTCTGAGATTCAAGCAGCAACCACAGCTTTGTACTAAGTCATTTTTCAAATATTATTTCAGTGTGTAAAACAGCACGATAAGGTGGACAGGCAGAAGTATGTAAAACATGTACCTCAGATGTGTTCAAAGAGAGGAGAAAAGTTCAGTAACGACGATAACAGTGCATGGCTTTGGTAATAAGACATCTTTATTAATCATTTGGAGATACATGCTAGATCTTTGTACAATGTGAATGGAGAGCCAGCTCTGGACTGATCAGGTCTGCTGCACAGAGCTGTGAAAGAACATAAGGGGGTGTATGCCATGGCCTCCATCCTCAAGTGTTCACCCCCCAAGACATTGGTTGGTCCATTTCCAGGGAACGCTAAAATGGGCCTCTAAATGGGACTCTACTTTAACTTGTAAGGGGAATAAATACAAAGGAAACGTCTACAGAAACTGATTATTTATTTGTCCTCATTTAAAAATAAATAGTAATTTCTCAAAAAGTGTTCTCGTTACAAGGCTGTGTGGTCGGTAATGAGAGCAGTACATTCCTGTTTGGTGAAAATAAATAGGCAGCAACACAGAGGGTCGATACATTATTACTTTTTCTTTCGGTCCGAGGGATTAGAGCTTGAAATGCAACCCGTCTTTATCCCTCCCAAACCCACGAGAGAGGGCTTTCCAGCCAATATCTCTTTGAGACTCGATCCAACTCTCTCTCTCTCTCTCTCTGTTATTATTTGGCTCACTACAAGGGTTAGAAAGGCTCACTAGTTCTCACAGAAGTGCTCTCCTTTTTGGACACATGTGAACAATCCATAAACGTTGGGGTCTACTCTAAGACACAGTACTCCAAGCGTTCTGGAGATATATGTTTTTTCATACCATGTTTTCTAAGACTTACATTATCACTCTAATTCTAAAACATGTTCCTCACAAAGTGCATTAAGGTTTCACTTCAGAGACAAATCAAAGTGGTGTTCACAACACTGGCTGACTTCACCAATAGTGGCTGTTATGATACCTGGCTCTAAGAAAAATGTTATTGAATTAAATTCAAACTATATTGCATAATGCCAACGTCAGTAGTCAACACAAACAGCAAAGAAAACCTCCCCCAGTGGGGGACATGCCATGAGACAACCGGACAGGTCTGGATTCAAGTGATTGACAGTGAAGCTTTGCAGAACTTCATATGAACCTGAAAAAGGTCTACGAGTGAAAATGTGTCTTCTGCCAGGACAAGAAGCAGTTCTTAAAAACATTAGCGGTCCATGTTGATCCCACAACCAGCATCCAGTCTACAGACAGCACATGTGGGGCCCTGGTTTCATGTTCCTCTGTGACACCAGGCGAGGGCTTCGATCCTCCATCACTCCCCTAAAGCGCATGTGCAGACTACAGTAATCACAACTACCAATATATCACACAATGCAACGGCAGATGTCATATGGTGGTGGGGGTGGGGGTGGGGGTGGGGGAGGGTCTATGACACACCGCAAACAAATGGTGACCTACGTGGTACCGTAATGTGGCGAGAATGTAAGGAATTGGCAGTGGCCCTCTACGTGACTGCATTCTAGCGTTGCCTATACAAAAAGCACACATTTACACCCACACGACAAAGAGATATTCTGAAGTCAAGTATACAAATCCAGTTTGACAGTTCTCATGAACAAAAAGACAAGTCATTATCAGAGTGTGGTAAGTCACTGGCGCAATGTTACCGTTTACATATTCAAACTTGTGCACACTGGTAGACAGTACCTATGCTCAAAAAATGAGGCATGCATTAGATACTCAAGATGTTGCAGTTCGGAATGATGGATCCCACGGTGGTTATTGGCAGGAGAGCTGTGATTGGCTCTCCAAACCTGAGGCTTTTTAGGCTTAACGGTTCTCTATAGCGGGGAAGTCAGACTCCTTTCCAGTGGACCTCCATGGGGCCTTATTTAGGAATAATACTTATCGTAGTCAATGAGACACAAATCTATTTTGAATATCCGGTTTTGACATGAATTGCACACGTGATGTTTCAGTTTAAAAAAAACTATTTCACGTCAGGAAAGTCTCATTTTGCCGTAATGCTGTTGAGAATTAGAAAGAATACACACACAAAAGTTTGTGAAGTCTCTTGCTTGAAGCTACAACGCCTGTGTGTTTCAAACTCGCGACAACAAACGGGTCTTGCTCTTTTCTTTCCCTTTACCAACACATCGAGTAAGAGAACAATATTAGGCTACAGTTGTTCAACACACGGCCACGCTAGCTAGCTAAGCTAACTAACTAAGCTAACTAACTAGATAGCAAGCCAGCTAACTAGCCAAAGTAATGTCCGTATTGGTGTTAGTGACCTATTGAATGGTTTAAAACAGAACACAATGGTACTGTAATAAACTGACTTCTTTTGACATGCAAAACTATCTTTTTGATTGACAAACATTATGTGTGCAATACATGCAACTCTCAAACAGGATCAAACTACGATCTGACTGTGTGGCGGTTGGCTGCTGCCCTTCTGCTCCGTCAGTGGCAACTGCTGCATGATAATTCCTCCAGATAACAGTTGTTTGCTGCTATAATAATGCTATGAAGATTGAAGGTATTTGAAACCTCCAGGTTTAAACTGGTTGTGTCTCAGTGATACACCTTGAGGTGGTTCAGTGTAATGGCTAGGGGATCAATAAAGTTTTCTCCTGACAAACATTTGGGTAATAATGTGGGGAGGACTTCCATTTTTGCCTCTAACAAGAGTGGGATCCATAAACATATGTCTAAAACCACCCGCTCTTATCAAGCCATCAAATACAGAGATGTTTGCATCTTTAAAAAAACAACCTTTCCAGAGAGATTTCCCTGAATATACAAAAATACAAAAAAGAAACTGGGGAAACTTCCTTTTCTACTTAAAAAAACAAACCTGTATCCACATATGGAAGTTGGGGTTCTTTTTCACACCGTTGTCTTTTTTCTCTGTATCTCTTTTGTTTGTAAGACTTTTTGGCAGTTTCATTAATAAAGTGGGCTACACTACTTTAAGAACCAAATTCACATATTGCTAGTTCCAACCGATGACCAATAGTCAGGTGAGGAGGCCAGATTCTCAACGTGCAAAGTCAACTGCAGGTTAACCAATAGGAAGCAACATAACAAGCATGTGGCGTGAATGATGTTTTGTTTTTTGTTCCATGAAGGTGCCGAGTATTAACAGGAGCATCCACCTTCGGTAGTCTGGGGCTCCTGCGGTTTGTCCAGCTTGATGTCGATCACTGGAGAACAACGTTAAGGAAGCTTTGGGAACATTTGACTTTGGATCAGCCACATTCATGTCAACAGATCTATTAGCTGACATACACTTTTTGAAAAGAGGAAAAGCCGACAAGATCATTCAATTGTGTTACATTTGGAGAACCGAGGAGGACTTCATGGATGACTGTAGTACCACTAGATGGCGCTATTTCTCCATTAATCTATTTATTTCCATTTAAGGCCATGCATCAACCATTCTAAACAATTCTAGCCACAAAAAAACGTATGTGGGACAATTTATGAATAAATATTTACAAATATTCTTAAAACAGAATCAGGAATACATTAGTTACTGCATTTGTCCTAAAGTTAAACAATACTCATCTGACATCCTCCACATGTTATTCAGCGGAACAGAAAATCATTGTTTCTATTGTTAGTAATAATGAGAAAGTACGTCATTGGCAATGCTGTGCTACAGTTAAAGCTGATGTGCTATTGTGTGTTAATGACTAAAAATGATTGTTAGGTTTTTTACACAATTCAGAAAAGTCTTAATTTCCATATTATTATGATTATGATGATTATGATTATTATGATTTAAAAGTGTATCATGATTTCATAATACCACAGCTGGTGAGTGTGGCAGCACGGCAGCTGCATTATTCACTTTTCTTGCAAAATTAATGCACATATGAGGAGGGGGCCTACAAAGACTGTGGCCTACATATTGTATGCAAGGCAGCGTGAAACAGTCCCACTGGGGCTTGTCAAAAGCCCGCTCCACAGTGGCTGGTGCTGTGAGCGCAGCGGGTTGATGCATGTGCTCTCAAATGTTAAGGAAGCATTTAATCGCGGGGTGGTGACATTTGCAGTCTTTAAATGCAAACGTATACTTGTGGAGGCCTGATCTCAACAGCACCAAACCAGCAGACTTAACCAGCCCTCTCTGATACCTGTGTGTGTGTGTGTGTGTGTGTGTTTGAGTGCAGTTACAGTCTACAGCATATCCTGAACAGTGTGTGATGAGCCCCATTTCTGTGTCACAGAATGTTTGATATTATCGCCGTGTGCACAAATTGTTCAGGAAGTTAACAGCTTGTGCTTTTAAACAATAGACGGGCGGCTTGCAGCTGCAATAAACATCTGCAGATCATCGTCTGTTCTCAGAGGAAACGTCAATAACTGGAAATCATGTCAAGACTACATGATTTGACTTTTGTAGCCACTTGGGGGCAGCGCAACCAAGCTGTAAATGCATCACAGAGGCATATCCACCTTTAAATTGACATGGTGAAAGAGTTGCATCCTCTGACACTCTGGAGGGAAATATCTCCCTTTTACTGGCTAAATGCTCCACTGTGTTCACCAGCCTGCTGTCAGCTTTTAGTGCTGGGCAGGCAGCGCACAGAGGGTTTATGAGAGCTTATTCTTGTGAAAAAACACAACGATGATGAGAGAGGCGACCCAAAACATAAAAATATAACAACCACAAAAATAACGAGCTGCAAGATGCTGCAAGGCACTGCAGCAGTGAGGGGAACTGCAGCATCCGGTGCTCATTCTCGGAGGGGTTCTTCCCTACAAGCGACCCCTATTACTTCGGTCAACTGATTAAATAGAAATATTAAATGATTTAAAATCATATCTTAAAATATCAACAAGACGAGAGAACCGAGGATGGAACAAAATAGAGTCAACTTGCTGTGGGGGGAGAAGGCGTCATTGTTATTCTTAAAGCGACAGCACACCTGACAATGCATGTATTCGGGGCATGTTTGGATGAGGTCTTATTAGGGAGAGTAGCAGCATGCTCCTCTGTCGTGTGCTGTGTCCTGTGATTCATACCTCAGCTGATGTAACGCTCTTCACAAAACAACCCTGAATAATATGAACTCCTTCAGAACAAAACTAAATCGTGGAGTGGCTGCGTTTTTAGTTTCTGATCGCCATGAGCCAGACATGATTCATGTTGCTCCCGGGTTCTCCCTCATTAACGTGGACGACCCCAGCACTTGATCTGGGTCAAGCAGCCTCTTCCCGCTCTCTGCGGTCCCACAGTAGTGTGATACCCGGCGACCCGGTCGGAAATTGCTCTCCGACAGAGAGCCGAAGACTGTACCCCAGAGGCCCGCGACATCCACCATAAATCAGCGTGACCCCAACTGGCAATTTAAGGGAACAGAGAGTACATTGTGATTACTTTCTAAAAAAACAATCTAGGAGTTGTGGAAAAAAAAGTAAATACCAAGTGGAACGTGCATCTAAGTCTTTCATTAAATCACACTTTTGTTGGGTACTTTTGTTTGCTTTTTGTCTTTTACAGTCCACTAATCGTTGCTTCAGGGCCTTTACACTCCAGGGGTGTGTTTCTTAAATTGTGCGATTAATTCACAGCTAATTTTTTTCCCGTAATGAGATCACTATTTTAGAGTTTTCCCGATCACGTTAAGCAGAACAGACTTACACATTAGTGTACAACAACCAAACCGCCCCAACAGAATAGAGTCAGGCAATGAAGCAAATTGGAGAGTGACTAAAATAGTGTAATAACAGTTTCTGGGTCCGTCTCGTAATGCCACGGGGGCCCAAACATACTTAATTATTGGGAAAGAGAAACATTTAACTCATAGGATCATTTGTTTTTAAAGTAAATCGCGTTCGGTAAAATCCCGTATTTAAATCTTTGGGTCCTAGAAGCCTAATCCAGGTTTTCTTTTACTGGAGCAGGGGCTGAGAGGCGTGGCCAAAGGAACCGCTTGTGCGTATATGTTCTCTTTGCGTTGCGCGCCACTGACCGAGGCGATTAACTTCACCACTCCTGTCAGTATTAAAGAACCAGATCTGCTTATTCTGCTCCTACCTTTCACAATAAAACTACACTGTGTAACTGTTTACAAGACAGAACTGAAATGCACTCTTAGAGTTTCTCGAAAAACAAACTCAATAAAATAGCTTACAGTAGCTGCAGGCCGTACAACAGTTTAGCTCAGACAGACTGCCAGACGCTGCTCTGAGTCAATAGCATCCTAGTAGAAGCCCTCACAGATTATTATCTTTATTTAAACAGGACCATGTACAGTTAGAACATAAATGTCACCATTTGATTTACTGTACCAGAGTGTAGCTTTAGCTAATTTACATCTACTCAATTATTTGAAAAGGGATTGCAACTGTCGCAAATTTGCATCGGTGCCAGTGTGAACAGTGTTTACACATAATATACTATTTCGCATTTTCAAGCCCACTGTGTAAAGTCCTTTATGCGAAGAAGAATATACATATCCTGTGCACCATGCTTTATTAAAAGTGCAGGTGATAAAACAGCCACATTAAGGCGCGCTTCTCCCAGTAAGATCAATACTATTCCCAAAGCAATAACAACAGAAGAGCTGCTCCATTAACTGACAATGACAGCGGAGGCACGGAACTGCCGAGGAACTGTCATCACCGGCCATCCATCAGCATACCTCCGCCGCACACAGCCATTATGCCTCATTAAAGACACAGATTCTTCTTTTTAAACAGAAGAGAGATAAAGTCAATTGGCTGGATGTGAGTAATGCATTATAGCTACGAAATATGTCTGACTGCAATAACAAAAAGCAAAGGGGCCATCCCCACAGTTCAGAGGGCAGTCAGGTTACTGAGTTTATTATTGAGGCCATGCAGTTTGCGAAGGCTTTTAACTCCCAGTAAATGATGAGTGGGCAATAATCAGAGATGCTTGGGAAGACAAATGAAAGCATTCCTTCTCCACACCAAGGTCAGCATCTATTTATGTTGGAGTCGGAGTAGATGAAAGCGGCAGTGCAGGCGAGACGGCTTCACACAGAACAAGTACTGCCAATGCTGAATAAACATAGTACAAGAAAAAGGCTTCTTCAGAATTCACCCAGTTACCATAGAGATGGCAGCTCACTGTTTGTGTTGACGAGGATGTGAAGGACGAGCGCTGTCGGAGGAAAAACAGCGACAATTTGAAATGCTGCTGAGATACTGAATGCACATAAAGGCCGTGTGATTGCTGCTTTCAGACCTTTTTATCTTAAACACTACTGATCCTTGCACAACTGTAACACAACATATACAGCCCTACAGATCTCAAACATGACCTCTGGGGGCTGTATATGTATATAAAGGACGAGACTGTGTTGGTGTTGGAGTGCCGTCTTCTCTGTTGGTGTGTTGTTCCTCTTATGAGGTGACTGATTTAGATTTAGTTTTTTGTATTGCTCAGGCTTCTACTTTTTTATTTTAAAAACGCCCAAGCGCCCGTGCTACTTCAGAGTTTTAGACCGCCTGGAACAGAGAAGTTGACGAGCCTCGATTGTCGATCGACTACCAGTGGTCAGTTCAACATGATGGATTACAGGAGCTGACCTTGCTGACCTTGTTGTCTAAACTAGCAGCGGTTATGCACCTTGCTGCATTTCTTTTTATTCTACATGTGGAGGAAGCAAGCTATGATTGAGTTCTCAGCCCCCCCGGAGCAGACGTTTGAAGTCACGATCTGCGGCTTTGAGGAGGCGATGGACACAAAACGGAGGATTTGCCTTTTATTATCAAAGCTTATTTTGTTCTGCACAACTCATTAAAAACTGTGAAATGAACAAAAGCATGAATGCTCTCCAGTACGACCGGGACCTCCAGCCACCAGCAGAGCTACGAGTACGAGAACAGATAACGAAACCGAGAAGAATTGAGTGAACTAAATAGTTTTAAAGCTTATTATACGGAATCTATTATGCGTGAAATATCTCTTTAAACCGCAAACTACAAAAGTCTAATGAGTGTGAAGTGTATGCTGCTTTATTGTTACCCACGTCTGATATATTAACAGATGTGAGAATAAATGTGGGAGAGGAGCCAACACGGCTCTCTTTAGTCACTGATTAAAATGACTGCTGTAATCTGTCTCAGCTGCTGGATTGACCTCCTTTGACCTTAGAGATGAACACGTGCGTCTCTTGAGTCAAATCACTCCTTCAATGTGATCAAAACAAACACATTCTTTGAGACTAAAAAATAACATCCAAGATGCTCTTAATAACTGTGTGATATTTAAATGATTTGGCAGTATCGAACGCTACTTCCTGAAAAGGCGGAGCTGTGATGCTCAGTTGACAGCAGCAGATATTAGGAGACAGTCAGCAGAATTGTGTGCAGCCTCCAAAAAGACCAAACCTGCTTCGCCATAACACAGGTAGCGAATAAAAACAAACAAAACACATTAAATTGGGCACTGATGATATGAACATCTTTCCCCTGAGAGCTGAAGCGGTTAACATATTATCATTAAAATGGTAATGTAATGAAAAAAGGTGGATTTTTGGTGATGTGTAAAACGGCCAAAGGATACTCCCTTCTTTGCTCGTTTCTTGCATACTTTCCATTCCCGGAAGAGCAGCGGCCACACGTCGAAACAGCTGGAAACAGAATGGAAGACACAGAACGAGGGTTAACTTCATGTACGGTGAAAATAAAATGCAGTGATCCAGATATTATCCATCCTTTTTTTCCTGATTTCCATGCAGCCATTTACTATTATTCATTTTGTTTTTAAAGTATTAATACAACGCAGTAGTGCAGTTAAGAGAGCAGATTAAAAAAGTTACTTTACAAAAAGATAAAAGAATGTCTTGAATACTGAGACTGCCACCCTGACCAGATCGAGTGTCAAGTCTCAGTCTAAGTTCACTTCATACGATTAACACTGGCAGTTCCAACCTGTTTCAATTGTGGGTACCAAACATGGTCAAGAAACCATCCTGTAAAATGATCAGCTTCGTGGACTTTCTCATAAAACTGGAAGAAATCCCAGATTAAGAGTTTAAGAGAAAAAAGGTTTGTTGGACAAACAAACAAATGTATGCGCCTATGTGACAGATAACTGTATGCATTCAAATCAAAAGGTCTCTGCTTCACATGAATACACTCATCATCTGGAAGTACAGGATGTTTGGAATGGCCTACATCACTGTTTTAAAGCATCTGTTACTTTGCTCGTTTGTGTATTTCTAATAATTTCAGTCTTCGCAAAGGATTAAAAGTGAAATCAGCAATCTCATTTTTGCAGAAAGTCATGTTTACATGATGATTTGACACATCTCCCAGTGTTAAAAAAGACCTGTCGTTATGCAGTCTTACTACCTAGCCTATGAGTTCTCATGAAAGATTGTGAAATTGATGCCGACACTTCATCTCAGCGGGCAGTGCTGACGCGGCCGAGCAGCTCTGTGACCTTTGTATGAAAGGTTTCCCACTTCCATAATAAAGGTGTTCCATCCCGGCATTTCACTGTCAGACTCCACCGTACTGCAGCGAGGTGAAGAGAAGCCTCTCCGTCGGCACGGCGCTGTGGGCCGAGAGGCCAGCAGCGCGGTTCACTGACTGACACCGTGCTGCTCGCCTCCACACTCATTAACATCGCAGTTGTCCAAGCGGGTACGTTTCCCTTTGTATCTGGATCCCACAAATTTCTCAAAATATTAGATTTATTCATTAAATGCCACTAAAGAAGACTGAATACGTGCACAATTAAGCCTCAGTGGCAGCGTGGAAGAAAAGCTGCTTTTCTACTACGAGTAAGATATTTGTGAGACCATTACAAAGTACCTTGTAGGAGTTTTTCTGACCACTAGCAATGTTTTGGTGAGCGGGTGAGGGATGCACTTACATGAGCACTAGACGTGACACACATTCCTGCTGCAAGTTTCATGCAATGGCACTACATCACAGCCAAGTAACATAGCAGTGTCCCAGGACAGTTAGTGATGGAGCGCTAGGATATGCTCATAAATAACAGTAGTGTGTGCGTGACATGTCGTCCGACCATGGGCCATGGAGACATGATCAATAAATGTTTGACATTATCAGGCTGCCTCTCTTGAGAACATTCTTGGTGTAACAATCGGTTGATTTGATGAAAAGTGTCAACGATTGTTACGTGAAGACTGACAGAAGGAGAGTTCAAACCCTCCCACCGCCACACGGCTGCCAATTGGGGGGGGGGGGGTCAGATGCTTTTCAGCCATCCGGGAAACGCATCAATAAAAGTGGGCTTGTGACTTCAAACCTGCATACATACACACTTCCATAATGACACTTCTGGAACTGCATGAGTCCGTCTGAATAGTCCTCATTGAGCCGTATCCGAGCAGCAGACCTCTCTGAACTCACCTGCTTGACGTTGTAGCCCGTCTTGGCGCTGGTCTCTATGAACATGACGCTCAGCTCTTTGGCCCTCTGCTCGCCTTCCTCAATTGTGATTTGCCTGTGAAGAGGTCTGGGAGTTATCATGAAAATATTGCAACTCAATGCATTGGAAATAACAGCAAAGTGTTTAAAGTGTGTGGGCACAAAGCGGAGGCTGGTTTTCTCTCAACATACAACAAGAGACGAGCGGCCGCTAGACAAAGACTTGCAGTAGAGCCCACTGACTGCAGCTGTAGCTCCTTCTAGGCTAGTGAGAACACACCAGACTTATTAGCTAATGACTTGAGAATGATTAATGATATTGTCTTGCGAGACATTAATAACAGACAATTAGCATCGCGTTTTAATGAATCTGGCAGTGTGGGTTTGACTCTCGCTGTGAAACCGAGACTGTGTCAGGCGTCCATTAACACGCACGGAGGGATCAGAGCCTTGATGCTGACTCCACAGCAGCTGGTTCATTAGGACGGTCGGCTTGAATCAACCTGCCGCGAGTCTGCTGGAAAACAATGACGTAAGCAGACTTCTCTGTTCCTCTGAATGCAAAGGAAATCTTAGCTGTACAATAAAAAGAAACCTTTCCTTTTCCCTGACTGGCTGTAACCCCAGTCTGAACGCACGTTATCCTATAGTGCAAAGCCGCACACAGAGCCACACTGGGCTGCTCCCCTGCATCACAGCGCAGACCAGAGAGAGATTCTCTCTTTGGGAGGAGCGGGAGGAGCAGCGCGGAGAGAAAACACTGCACTGGAGGTGTATTTGCATAATAACACCAGCTGACAGAGTTGCACCAGCGCTGCTGCTGTGGCTATAATACCATCAGACCATTTCACAATGGGTGCAAAATATGTGGCATCCTCGCAATAATTTGTGCACACCAGCGGAGCATCCGGAGTGAGAGAGCAGCTCTCACTTCAGCCACCGGTGATCACATCTCCTCAAAAGGGAAACGCAAAGAAGAGAGATGAGTCATGCAGAACAAAGACAACAAAAAGATCAATTTAATCCTCTTTTCCTCTCTTTTTTTTGTAGTGCAACCACTCATTCTCCGAGTGGGCATTGACTTGTAGTTAATAATGATAGATGTCCTATTTATACATCTCTCAATATATATTAAATAAATAAATATATATTCAAGCCATATTTACTTTTTGGTTTATAGGGTATGATTTAAATTGGGTTTCATATATACTATTATTATTAGTTATATTGTTATTAATATTTATTAAATTATTATTATTATTATTATTATTATTATTATTATTATTATTATTATTATTATTATTATCTGTTTCCAGCTGATGACTCCACAGTGCACCTCATGCAGGGCTCCCGGGACTCTGCAGCCCCTAAGCTGTGCATCCTCCCACCCCCTCGGTCCTTAGCATTGTGAGCAGCTCCACCACGCATGAACAAAGAGAGCCCAGAGACGGGAGGTGCTTCTCTTGAGCGACTGATAACCACATTGCACCAAATCACAGCAAAGCAAAACCCTTGAATCTCTGCTTCTCCTCAGGGGATGTGTCAGCTAGAGCTACACGTGTCAGGGTTGATCAAGAGTTGGACAACGGTACTGTATTGACCTATTTCAGGATGTCCAGCGACACACAGCTACCTCGAAACACACCCAGAGAAAAACACACTACATCCCTGCCAGACCTCTTTCTCTCCCTCACACTGAGGTGTTCCAACTCATTTGTCAATGTCAGCCACATTATTTACAGCGCTGTCAGATCAGGTGCCAAGTCAGGTCCTCAGACACCGACATGCCACGCCTATTCTTTTTCATTTCATGTATATTTCGATATTGTCACAAAGTAAATCCAAATAGACTTGTCAGTATCAGTTCTGACAGCGTAGCGTCACTAAAGGCCCCGAAAACACGGAACAGTGCCCACAGTGACAGCAACATTTATCATCGCCTGTATGTGCAACTTTTACTGGCTCACATTTGCATGAGGGGGAATGTGGTGCGGTCCTTTGCTGCACTGAAAACTGTCAAGCTCATACACACAGCGATGAGGTGGAGCAAATTAGGACAAGAGGCAGATGTTCACGCAGTAAATAGCCTTAACTTCTATTTCAGGGAACATTTACTGGACTTAACAGACCCAATTAGGACCCAACTTAATTGTCCTAAAATAAATTACCTATACATTAAAGGGAAACGGTTCAGTAGTTTTCAGTTCAGTTTTTCTGGAGGACAACTTTAAAAAAAGAAGTAGTTTAACGCCTCACCTGCTGTGAATTAATATTACAGATCAGTCTTTATTTTATGGAAACTCATTGGAGACTCTATTAAAAATGATAATGTAAACTTGAAAATGTAAGTCCCCAATAGCATTATAATTGTACATATTATATTTAATTTGACTAGATTAAAATGGAAAGGGAAAAAAAGCTGTTTAACGATTCACTTTCAAAGTCGTACTAGTTGTGTGAAAATTAAAATTGGCTGATTACAGTTTACAATACGGGCTTCCATACAATTTGATATCATCTTAAATATGCTACTCACTACATTGTGGAATCACGTGGGATTCTGCCAGGTCTTACTGTACCGTCACAATTTAAATCTCAAAAACCAAAGTGCCTGCCTTTGGTCTGTTGTCATGGCAGCCATGAACTTATAATGACAGATCCAGCGAGAAACTGCCCTCCTCAGCACTTTCCTTTATGCATGCCCTTCAGTCAGTCGCACGTTGTTTCTAAGACAAAGAATGCCAAAGGCAACTTATTTCCGCTGCTCACAGTACGGTAGATCCTCGACATGCTAATGCGGTGTACGTAACATGAAGCTGACAAGACAAATTCAATTATATGTGGCTGATTTATGCATGGTAATCTGATTCTGAGCCAGAGGATCAAACCCAATCGCTCCACACCAACATCGACAATGTTGGCTCACCGTTTTCTCAAAATGACACAAGATCAGTCAACCGGACCAGAAAGTAGATGGTCAGCTGTGGAGCAGACGCCATCCCTTTATTTTATAGCGACATTAGCCTCCAGCCTCACAGCTCCGGTGACACTGGGCATGCGTCATGTGCCACAGCCGCCAGTCATTCAGTCGCCTCGGCTCAACATAATATGACTTTACATCTGTATTCTATCTCGAGCAAAGAGAATGCAACATTCATTAATTTTGGCAAAAGCTATTTTATGGTTAAATTCTCAATGTATGTTCCACGACTGTATATTTTTGTTTCACGACATCTCACCTTTACCCTGTTTCAAATCGATGTATTTCGCCCTTCTCAGCTGTATTAAACATCAACCGCCCTCTTTCATCACTATAGCGTTATATTAATTTTTAAAAACAAGACCCATGTGCACAGCGATCCTGAGTGTCACCGGGGACTAAGTCTCTGAGTTATTGCTTTGAAAGGGGACAAAATGATTGCTTGCTTGTAGAGATTAGAGCTGCTGAGTTGCCTAATGTTCCAACATAATTACTATGACAACGCAACTAACCTGTTATGCTAATGAGTGCATTCATTCAGATATTTGATACAGAAAGAAGCAAATGTACATGTCTTCATGAGACTTACTGAGGTGGCATTATATAAAGATTCATATATGAAACTAAGGAGTTATTTTTGGCCTCGAGATAATTAATTCTGTCTCAATAACATACAGATGTATTCAGCAGGACTCTCTGGCATCTAATCAAATCATCTACTCTGCAGGGAGTCAGTCTGATTCTTTTATCATGTTTTGTTCTCGAGGATGCTCGACTGAATGTTCCTACAGGCCGACAGAAGGACTGACACTCTGCACATCGTGGTTGCCATGGTGCCGAGACATAAAAGGAGACGAATGCACGCTACAGGTGCCGTTTCCTCTGGGACATACGCACCTCTTATCCGCCAGGTCTGTTTTGTTGCCGACGAGCATGATGATGACGTCACTTCCTCTCTGTTCTCACGTCCTCGATCCATTTTGACGTCTGCTGGAATGAATTCACATCTGCCGAAGAGAAAGGACGACGCTTAGTCAAATTATGACAAAAGATGCGCTTTGTGCAACTGCAGCAACTTTCAAGGCAACGCCACCTCTCCTGCTGCTACTACTCTAAACTAATCGAGTCACATTTCATCTGGAGTTACAAACAGACGTGCTTGGTGTTTTTATAACAGCTGGCAGGAAATAATCTGTGGAATAATCTGTGCGTTCAAAATGTGCCCAATATTTTGGATTACCTCCTGCTGCTAATTATTAATTCTAGACAAAGATCTTACACATCTTGATGTTAAGATATCAGCTGATTGATAGATATATACACAATGCACTTGAATTACACAATAAGGCCATGGTAGCACGTTGGAGGTCCCCATAAATCCCGTATGTGTATTTTAGATTTTACTTGTATACATCTATATCTTTCATCCCTGTTTTTTATATTTGATATTTTATTCTTGTGTGTTTAGTTTATTTATTTATTGCTGCTACTGTGATGACAAATTTCCCTTCGGGGATAAATAAAGTATCTATCTATCTATCTATCTATCTATCTATCTTGAGCTTTGCTAGGTCGACCGAGTGTGCAGACTTGCGGACCTGCAGACTTGGGAGACGTTTTTTATTCTTGGACTGGGAAAGTGTGGAAAGAAAAGGAACATGGTTTTGAGGTTTTGGTAACAATTTACATTAAATGTAATTTGCACTTTTAAAGATTTAAAAAATATTTAAAAAGAAGCAACAGGACTAAATATCACTTTGTCACGGAAATTGATTCTCACTATACTGAATATTGCATGGTTTTAAAAACTAAAGTTGAATACTTCTGTTTCACTTGACTGATGACTGTTAAGCAGATTACATTAGCGAGGTGATATGACATATTCAAGATAAACTTTCTAAAAAGAATTAATGTATACATGCTTTATAAACATAATGCATATGTATATAAATGTGTATGCATTAATAGATATACAATGTATATGGTGCGGTGCAAGCATCAATACATTTCTGCTCCAAGAAGAGCTCAGGACATGTAGTCTTTAAAGTCAAACTCAAATATTTTAATTAATATAACTCTTTCAAGTCACTATCTATACCCAATTAGGAAACATAATGGCGATTGTGTCACGAATTCCCCACCTTCATAGTTAAATTCATCCTGCCTGCCTGCTTAATGAACTCTCCTGTCATTCCAGATCCTGTCATCCCCACCTGATTGTCCCTCATTCCCTTCACCTGGTCCTCACGCCCTTCTCACCTGTCCCTGATCACCTCGTTAGTCCCTCATTCCCTTCACCTGGTCCTCACGCCCCTTCTCACCTGCAGCCCATCCCCTCGTTAGTCCCTCGCTATTTAGCTCCCTCACTTCCACTTGTCCTCTGCCAGATTGTCTTGTGTTTCACCGCCAAACTTTCCAGCAAATTCTAAAATACTAATTGTTATCTGCCCGTTAAAGCCCTGCTTGCCTGTTGACCCGACTTAAGATTTTTGCCTGCCCCCTCTTGGATTTTTTGCCTTGTTTGACGGACCACCCGGTTTTGTTCCTGCCTGAATCACTAAGTAAAGATCCTCCTCCTGCATTCCTGTTTTCGTGTCGTGCTTTTGGGTTCCAGTACCTATAACCATTACAGATTAAGCCTCTGGCCCCCTGATGAAAGTACATTTTCAGTATCAGGAGCTTGGTGTCTTTGACGACATTCCCGAGAAAGATGCTGCATTAAGTTATTATTGATGTAAATACGTCCTACCGCTGCAGCTTCGCAGTAAAAGCGCGAGTTGACTTGTTACGGAGTCACAGGAAATGTGTTCGACACCGGCTGCTATCGTGTATCAAAGAAAGCCTCTACAAAAGAGACGGTTTGAAATATGGCAGGGAGCAATGGAACATGAAGGAGCAGCCGCAGTGAACTGTGAGACGTGGGTGTCACACCTCCTCCAGTGCGCAGTATAAAACCAGATCACGGCTGCACACAGAATAAATAAATAAAAGCGTGACTACTTAATTAAAACAACAATAGCGTGTTCTGCTGCCCCCAGTATTGTTGGACCTGTAGTATTTAGCTGCCTTTACTGTGACCACCTTATCAACCAGGACGGAGATCATTTTTGAAGGGGGGGAAGCAATAAGTCTCATCTGAATGTGCCGTGTATCACATTTACTTATGGGAAATATCAAAGAGGTGTTTGTTAAATTGCAACTTGGATTCTCCTCCACAGTAAAAATCATGAATGTTGCACTATTAGATACAGTAAAGGTTTTAGTAAACATAAAAGATACACTTAGGTATGATTACAGATGAACCCTAGCAGGTGGAACAGAGCCCACTAAGGGTTATGACATGTACATATGTCATACGGGCACACTGACTTGTAATGTCATAGACCACCACGGCCACGGTGGAGTCCCGGATGTAACTGGGGATGAGGCTCCGGAAGCGCTCCTGCCCCGCTGTGTCCCAGAGCTGCAACCTCACCTGGGGTTCAGAGAGAGACAGCCGAGGACACTGAGATTATTCAGATAGAAAGTCAGAGAGCCTGGGAAAAGTCGGCCCCCTCCACCCACACCCACACACACACACACACACAAAAGTACACAACAAAATGATGGCACGAATAGATATGCGTCTAAGGATTTTCAGTCGCAACGTCCACACTCATTATTTATATGAGGGAAATAAGGCATCTGAGGTCGTGCTGCAGTATGGAAAGATTCCTCGAGCTAAACAGACGTGCAGACATGTTGCATTCATATACGTAGCAAGACAGACGCTGATCATCAATGAGCTGATGCATTACTGCGGCAACGAGCAGACAAAATGACAGTGTACAGCTGTAACTGAGGCTTCTTACCGTTCGATCCTCCAAGTACATGGTTTTCGACAGGAAGTCAATTCCAATTGTGGCCTGGTTTAGGGGAAGAAGACATCCTTGAATCAGCATGATCAACACGGTATTTACAGAGGAACACTGAAGTTAGGGATGCAGAAGTTTGAGATGATCCGGTGGTTTATTACAGTCCTAATCAGATAGCCTCGCCTCGCGTAGGGTGTAAGGAACACCTGTGAACTCTAATGCAATCCAATACAACAGCACTGCAACCATACATCTGTGATTACCTTAGAGTTTATAATGTCTGTTTGTTGTTTAAGTGGAGCAGTGTTTCTCAAGCCCCCCCCCCCCCCCCCTAGACCCATGTTGTGTATTTTTAGTCAACTTGTCACCTGTATTTTAAAACCAGAAAGGTTCAAGTGAAATTCACAAGCTCCATTGTTGTTGTCCTCAAGCTGAAAATATATACACGTTGAACACTTGATAAATGATATGCATTTGGACGGGAGTTAACAGGCTTTAGATTCAATGTAATAAGTAGGCTACAATTATGATAAAGCGCTTTAACACCACATTTCATATTCATACATTCATACACTGATGGCTCAGGTGACACCTGCCCATCAGCAGTAACTAACATTCATACACATTCACACACCAAGCACCATAGGCGTAGGTACGGGAGACATTTGGGGTTAAGGGTCTTGTCCAAGGACACATCGACATGGGTTAATGGAGCCGGGGATCGAACTGCCGATCCTCTGATAGAAGGACGACCCCGCTCACCACAGAGCCACAGTCCAATCATCAGAACGATACGATCATTAAGGCTTCATCTGCAGACAAACATGTTAAACTAAAGACGATGGAGGAAATTCTGCAAATGTAATGAAGTCTCCTCAGACCCCTCCTGTGGTTCCCAAAGCAGTCTTGGGAACGACTGCAGTTTGTCAGCTATTAGTGTGCTAATAGCTATAAATGTGCTAATAGCTATGAATGTGATAATAGCTATTCCAGTTCAATAATATTTTTTTTGTTTGAGGACAATTTTCATACTCGAATGGGCTGCTTAAAATCCCGGCATGTATTCTCTCACATTACCCATTTATCAGGGCAATCCAACGATAACCCTTGTAGTGTCACGAGGCAGATGGCGCGGCGTGTTCCCTCTTCATGGGATGTTTACTTTCCACGGCCACGCCCGCGGCTTTCTGCCTCGCTGCCTGCCGCAAAATCATCAGGTACTCTGGCTTGTACAGATCAAAACCTAGAAATTCAATGTTTAACTGAAAATCTGGGTTTATTTATGTTCCTGAAATCTTTTTTTTAACTTTATGCCAGAACTGTTCCTTATACTCTATTATAGTGTATGCACCTTAACTATTTCTATAAAAATGAAAGAGACAGGCGAGGCGGAATGATACTGGTAATGACAGCTGGTTAAGGCAGATTTCATGTGGTGCATCCAGATGTTTGACGTCTCAGTGAGCGAAGGGATGAAAGTAAAGCGGGCTCGATGGTAGCCGGTGTGCAGGACTGACCCAGGACCCGGCCAACTGCAGCAGCGGCCAGCTGGAGCACGCACTGCAGGGGGCCGACGGGCCTGATGGGCTGACTTCAACGGAAATATGGTACATTCTATTGGTACCAAGATACATTTGCACCCGTCTGTGATTAAGCAGGTGGGCGGAGGGACATTTGTGTGTCGTCTACGGCACCACCCACTTTGAAAAGGACTGGGTATCAGCAGCTTGATCACGCACTTGTTTCCTTGGCGATGCCAGCTCCAACAGGGGCCGAACTCAGAGAGTCTGGCACGAAGACAGGAGGTCGTCTAAACTCTTCCCTTATACCCAGTCACATCGAGCTAGGCTGGAAAGAATTAGGATTATAAAGTACTTGATACAAGATTAATTATTACATTACATTACATGTCATTTAGCAGACGCTTTTATCCAAAGCGACTTACAATAAGTGCATTTCAACCTAGAGTACAAACTAAGAACAACAAGAATACAGAAAGTAACATTTCCTCAACATAGTCAAACTACAAAAGTACCACAATAAGAGCCATTCAAGTGCTACTAAAGTGCAAATCTGTGTTTTAATCCAGATATAGTCGGAAAAGGTGGAATATGTAGAGACTTTATAGTTCGAGTGATAAGAAAATGATAAGAAAATGACTTGTTTGGCCGCATCTGTCGTGATCTGGAGTTTGTGTCTTGTTTTGCGTCTTATTTTGAAGTTTTTGTGTCATCTTGTCTCCCTGTGATTGTCTGCCATGGTCCTGATTGTTTCCTCCTGTGTGATAGCTGGCCCCGCCCTCATTGTGTCCACCTGTGTCTCGTTGTCCAATCACCTCTCACCTTGCCTGTGTATATAAACCCTGTTCGTCTCATTCCCTGTGTGGCTTCGTACCGTTTGGTCCACGTTTTGTCCTGTCTAGTTTGTTACGTCGGCATTTGGGACCTCTCTCGCTGCGACATCTGTGACACCACATGACAGTATCAGCACCAAAACAGACTGCTCAGACAGATTATTATTATTCTGTCAGAATGCTTGAAATCAACTTCCATAAACGGCTGAAAAAGGAAATCACTCCCCATTCAAATATTTTTTAAATTACAGAACGTATTTTAAATGTAGGTCACTTGAGGAAACACTGAAAAATAAGCTCAATTTGGACACAAGCATGGAGAGGTGGGTGTGGCAGAGGTGCTGAAGGCTCTTTCTGGCCACAGTTTTAAATATAGAATCAGTTATACGCATTAGATCGGCAGAAATTATAAATATGCCTATTATATTTTTAACTACCGCACATTGTCAGAAGGCAGCCTGTGGCTCTCCGGGTCATTCTGCCAGGCACTAGGGCAAATATTTGTATTTTGAACATATCTAAGGGGATTTCACTCTCATAATTTAAATGGTTTTCTTTCTTAATTGAGTATGGCCTTAAGACATGTTTTTCACAAGTGAAATCCTCACTAGATTAATTGATTATGACATTAAGAGATCATGAAGACTTGGTCCATCACACAATAGGATTTAAGAGTACAAATCCAACTGACGGTGATGCGAAAACACACCGACTCCACATAATACAAGCAGCGCCACCATGGCCGAGATCAGAGGCAGTGGACTGCTTCTTACCAAACTGCCATGTCAGCAGATCAGAACTAGTTTTTGCGTTGGTCAAATTGTCGTGCGTATTCAAAACTGGTAACATTTTAAAAAAGAGTGTTTTTTAAGGGACACTTTATATAATTTTCAACCAGATTGTATCACCAATCCAATTTCAAGCATGTCAAGCGCTGGCAGTGTATTATGGGTGTTGTAGTTTTTAGTTTTAAAAAGAATACCACAGCCCTTTTTCTCTTGTCATGTAGCAACAATTTCAAGGAATTTCTGGGATGCAAAGTTTTTTCGTTCTCAATTATCATTGTGAAATGAAAATCTTTGGATTCAGGACAGTTGATCAGATAACTAAGACAAATTAAACTGTCACCTTTATCTTTGGTAAGATCTTTGTTCATTTTATAGACAAAAAAGTTTTTTTAGTTTTAAAGAAAATAATCGTATTAATCAATTGATGAATCAATGAAGAAAATAATAGTCACAGGCCTAGTTCAGACAATTAGATAGAGGTAGTTATGACTTTTGACAATCACATTATAGACCAGTCCTGCATCCAGATCATGGAACGGTATTGTTAACATACACAAGATATGTTATCAATTATATTATGTGTATATATATATATATATATATATATATATATATATATATATATATATATATATTTCTTATAGGGTTAATCCTGTCACAGGGTGGACAAAGAGAACAACCAATAAGAGGTACTGAAGATGACATGTGACAAATAAAGTTTTGCTTTGGAGAGCAAGAGTTCCAGTGAAACAAAGCGACACTGAAACAAAGCGACGCCCCTTGTCTTCATTCCTCCGTACTTATATTAAATTACAGCCAGGATCGCTGTACATTCCACACAACTGCTAACAGGTAGGCGTCACAGTGTGTTTGTCTGCACTCCAACATGATGACTCAGCGAAGATGGAAATCACAGCAATGTGAGACATTTCCTCTCAAGTACAACTGCGCTCAACCAGATGTTATTGTAGGCACCGTAAACACATGTGAAAGTGTATTTAGCAAAAGATGTTTTGGCCATAATGTTATCTCTCAGTGTGTTAACATTTATATTCAGACAGAATGTGTAGTTCACATGAACACTATTTACTTTTAGTGAATTCTGAGAGGAAGTGTGATTAATGTGTTTCAGCAGTGAGCACAACACTGCAGTGACGGAGTCGGCCTCGGGCATCGTGAAGAATTTATCTTTTTAGGCTCCGGGGACCATGTTTGTGTCCGGTTAGGCAGAGCACACGTCAATCAGGGCGCTTTGAGGCGCTCCTTTCAGCTAGAGCTAAACTTAAATACCAGATATATGATTTTAACTTATTATTGTAGTCTTTTTTTCTTGTTGTGGCATTTCTTTGCTTTTATTCAAGTGGAGAATCTGAACACTTGTTTTACCACTGCTGCTCCCACCAGGACCTCCAAAGCCCTCAAACTGGACTCTGTTAAGACAACAAACCCCGAGTCACAATGAGCATGCTGGCTATTTGCTCACAGCGCCGTTTGACAGCAGTTGGTGAGCACACAAAATCCGAGGAATTTGGAATTTCTTTCCCAGCACCAGAGGGAACAGATCAGTCTATGATTGGGCCTTCTCCACCAGACACACGTATGTAATATATGTAGAACTCAACAATTACAGCTCGATACATTTATAACCACAGCAGAGCCAATCGTTCCGGTGCAAATTCATAATGAGTCTATAGTCAGGTGTGAGAAGAAGCGTGAGCCGGGGGCAGAGTGTTGCGTGAGCTAGCCGAAAGCGGTTTGGCGTTGGATGTGCGTGGGTCGAGGCCACGTGTAAGTGGAGTCAGTCAGGCCGTAAGCCATGCGACGGTTAGTGGGCCAGCTAGATTGTAAGGAAGTCGTAAAATGAATGTGGAGCCCCGACACTGTCCGGATAGGCCTTGTCCAATGCGCCTAGTGAATCCTCGAATGGCCATGCCATATATGCGCAGGTTTCGTTGGCGACTCCCAGCTGTCTGGTCAAACAACTGGACCCCGCCGTTGTCAACTGTAACAACTTCTGGGAAGAACAGGATCTGAATGAGAGGCTGAGCGACAAAACGAAGCCTTCTGGGAGCCTGCTGAGCGCATTTCACGGGATGCGGCCCATGTCATGTTGGATAGGGACCTAATCCACCGGGATCAGCTGTTCCAGTCATGGCGCGTCTCAGCTCAGATCTGTTTCTCAGTTCAGATCTCTCCCCTCGAGAATTCTTAATGACAAGACTGTGTGTCAAATTGTCTGAGAATAATGAATAAAAATTAAACATCTGAAAACTCTTACAAAGTAGTTACACACAACAAAATTACACCACATAAACATAACAACAAAGCAACACAAATCTTATACAAGTTAAAAACATTAAACTCTTAAATGTAAATTAATTAACACTATTGTCTTGTGTCTAATAACAGACTATTATCATATCTAATCAATCTAAATTCGATTCATGTAACAGATAATCATAAAAATGTTGTCTAACTAAAACTCTGGGTAAATGATGCATTCCGTGACAAGTCCGAAAGTGTCAGAAGAGTCGAGTTCTTGATTATCGACTCCTTTAATAAATCCGGTCGAGAATTAAATTACGACTCATTTTCTACCTTGTTCTTTACTTAATCCTAAACCAACAATTCTTATCGACAACTTTGAAATTTTTGATTTTATTCTCACATCCAAATTTAAAATTTTATCAGCATATTTTTATTTATTTTAAGTACGCCACTTCTTTTTATAAAAGTTATTAAGTATTTTATTCAAATTATTTTTTTATTCATGATTAAAACTGATAAATTTATTATTGGGTTACATTTTTTTTAATATTCATGTGGATGTTGATTGAGATTGCCGAGTCACTGCATTCATCTCATTTGTGCTTCTAGGTCTTCATTTTGTTCTTATGGTTCATTTCCTCACATTCTTCCCAGGTCTTCCTTCATCTTCTTTATCTACAGACAGACATCTTTTTTTTTTTTGAGTCTATACTGGGAGTTGTACTCACTAGTCTTTTTTCTACACCAGATGTCTATAACTCTGTGTTGAAGCTAAATTTAAAAAAGCGATTCATTCTGTGTCTTGATGTCTTCATGTCTCAGCAATATCAGAGATATCTGTTTCTAACTTCTGTGTCCGTCCCAGATCAGATTTCTTGTGTAAATCATTTGATTGTGTCACTGGTGATACAGGACCTAGCACTCCTCTCCCTACTTGAGAGAAAAGAGTGACACTGAGAAGGTTTGCTCCCTGGTACTGACTCTGACACTGTCCTACATTAAAAGCAAACATCAAGAAAGCAGGAAGAGCTTTGCTACCTGGTAATCGGGAAGAATCCTTAGTTTAAAGCAAACATCCTTAAAAAAACTTATAAGAGGGCCGCAAATAAAGGCCCATATATTTTGAAGAGCAGAAGAGAAGAATAAGTAAAACCAGAGTTTCAATTCTTTAGCAGAGTTCTCTTTTTAGAGTACAGTCACAGAATACAGAGAAGAGCCAGTCTTTTTTCCCAGTATTCAGCTAGACTTCAGTAACTTCTTCTTCAAAGAGAATTTTAAGAACTATAGACCAGTCTTAAAATAATCTACTTCTAATCTGAGAAGATTTAACAATTAATGGAAAAGCTTTAAATGGCCCCCCTATACCTAGATATCCTTTTCCTCTTTTGGATCCCTTTGTATTACTTTTATAATTTCAATTATCTTACTACTTTTAACTCGTCTTTTCTCCCATCCTGATCTTGGACCCTATTACTTTTTCCTGTTTCTTTGTTAATTTTTGGCTGCCTTTTGATATATTGTTAATGTTAATGTATCTTGTATTTGCTCACATTCCTTTAAAGTGTGTGTAATTAATGTGTGTTAAACCTATTAGCCCACTGTCCAAGTAGCTTCAGAGGTTTTGGCTATCTCTCTTATCTCTAACCTCCCCTTCCTCCCTAGATCCTTTGCCTCCTTTTGAGATCCCTAAGAACCTCCCTGTTGTGTCAGAGAAAGTGAAAGTGGTCGCACCACAGTTCAGAGTTTTCAGCACATCAGAGGAACAGACTTTGAAGAGTTTCACAGCACTTGTAAGAGCATCAGAAAACACCTCTTAAACTACTGGTCTATGAACTGACCCTCTTAATGGCAGTCAGATATTGACTTCTCTGTACAGGTCTTTGGAGACATTGACTATATTGTAGAGATTACACCGTATACCACAGAGTTTAAGGTATATCAGGCACCGCCTATGATTCATTTTAAATCATTTTATATGAGTTTGCCTCAATCGATTTCCACGTTGTATTTTCCTCATTGTGTTCCATGGAGTTCTAGTTAGACCACCATTTCTTAAGTTTCTGTGCTTTCTTCAATTTATACTACCTCATTTATCTTTCATATAAAACTATCAGAACTCTTTAATATAATCAACTATATAATTATTCATATGATACTCAACTATATCTAAGAATAAAACCAGAAACCATAACCAAAAAACATAAATCAAGCATAAAAAAGTGACATAAAAGGCATGAAAAAAATGTTAACTTGATGTTAAATAAAGACCTTAGAGATCAATTATCTGGTGATGTGATTTCATTAGATTGTGATATTTCAGCATTCATGTGAAAAGCATAGCATCCAACACCACTCATTTGAATCTCGGGTCTCTTTAACTCGTCCTTAGTGTCAACATAACAGGCATGCTTTCATCATCAATTTTAAATCAAAAATCATCTACATCTCTTCAAAAAATGCAGCACAGAAAAATCTCAAAAGATTCAAGAAATTGTTCAAGCTGCATTACTGTTCAACTGACTTACTGCAACTTACTATTTATTATCTCCCTCAGTTTATCCAGAATTAGGTCCCTCCAGTTCTCCAGAATGCTCCAGAAAACAGAGAAAACTAAAAACTAAGAACTGCACATCACTGACTGCACTGGCTGCTGCTAATCACTTCTAAAAAACAAAGATAGATTCACTTCTTAAATTCTTCTCTCTTCTTACCAATTCTTAAAACTTAATGCACCTTATTCGCCCCACCTAGTATCTCGCCAAGAGAAGCTGACTGGCGGGCTACACCAGGGAGCTAAACTTTAAAGTCCGAGAATAAAAAATAAAAAATGAGAAGCCAGAGCTTAGTTTTATCAATCCTCTCTTATTTCACAGGAGCCACCTTCTTCACAGTCCAGACTCAGACACAGTCCAGATTCAATTCAAGACTTCCCTCTTTGACCAGAGCTTAGTCAGACAGAGCTTCTGAATCAGCTTTGTCCTGGGTCCCCTGGGGTGCTGCCCCTGTATATGCTGGATATAGGCTGGGGATGTTTAGGATGCCTCTCTCCTTTTCTCTCTCTTTTCTTTTCTTCTTTCTCCTTCTCATATCATCACATCACTCTAACTCTGCTTTCTTCCCGGAGTCCTTCTGACTTCACGCCCATGGGTCACGTCATGCCTATGAGATCTGCGGCATGCCATCTGCTAATGATGATCTGCTGATGTGGTTGGTGATTCCTGTCCTGTCGCTAGCCTGCTGTGCTGGGGCCCACTGCCTACTCTCCCTCTCCTCCACTTGGGAGGTCTCCACTCCTCCATCGTGGGAATATGAACTATTGATAAATATTGATAAACTCTGTCAGATTTTTCCTTGAATTTTATTTAACTCTAATATGTCCTTCTACACATTCATCATATTGCATCTGTCCATCCTGGAGAGGGATCCTCTCTGTTGCTCTCTGTTTTTTTTTTCCCTTTTTCTCCCCTTGGGGTTATTTGTTTTTTTTTTTCCTGTGTGGTTTTTGATCAGGGGGGATCATGTGTGTAGATTGTGTAACTCTCTGAGACAAATTTGTAATTTGTGAAACTGGGCTATACAAATAAACTGAATTGAATTGAATTGAATTTAACTCATTTTCCACATGTCACAAAGCATCATGGGTACTTTATTTAAAATGAATCAATCCAGCAGATTGAAGAGAAGAACTTGTCGCTGTGGCTGGCTGCAATAGAGTTCAATACAATCAGAGAAGACAACAGAGGATGAGGGCTCCCAAAGTTCAAGGTGACATCTTCAAACTGTGTCCCAGCGTTTTTGATTAAATCAATTATTTGACCAATTGATCGGGCTACAAATAATAAAAAATGTCCGTCAGACCAAGACGACGTCTTCAAGATTCTTGTGTTGTCTGACAAGAAGTCCTCAACCCAAATGTGTTCAATTTACCATCACAGAAGACAATGAAAAAGAGCAAATTCTCACAATTGAGAAGCTGGAACAAATGGTCTTTTTTAATTAGTAAAACTTTGAGCAAATAAGACTTTCACATTATTCCAGTTTGATGCTGTTAACTTAAGTAGGGTAACACGTATTTAATAGATTATGTGGACGAATTTTGTGAAAATAGTAAAGTTTATCCTGCGCTTCACATTGTCCCATTCTGCTTGAATGACCAATAAATCAGACCCGCCTGTTGCTAGACTAAATATCTGAGTGTTTGGGCAGAGCAGACAGATGCAGTCACAGCCTGGTGGCCAGGCCTGACTGACAGCTCCACCACGGCTGACAAAAGCGCTCTGCCTCTGGGGGCTGCGAGCCCTTTAGCATGTGCTATCAGGCGTTGAGGACGCCTGCCTCTGTCGCTCTCGGCTGGGTGGCTGCGTGATGGGAGGCTGCTGCTTTATAGGCTGCAAATCTGGCTCGCCTCGCTCACCTCCCCCGGCTGGCTGAAGCCGCAACCACGCTCGGTTTCATCTTTGTGACGGGCCCTCGCTCTCTAAATGCACTGCTCCTCTCCCTTTGAAAAGGACTGAATTGGATGTGCTCAGATCAGAGAGCTCGACATGAAAACAAAACAAAATACGTGCAGTGATTTGGGATGCAGGCCCCGGAAACGGCGACTTCATAAATCTTCTTATCGGGGCAGACGTCTCCTTCAGGCTCATAACATCTCTCCACCCTCACTGGGCAAATGTAGCAGCCCCGCCCCCCTTCATTTGGCTCTATGAGCAGCAGCATACACATTCAACTCAGCTAATGTATGCAGCATTTCAATTAATACTCAAAGTTCTCTGGAGTTATGAAAAAAAACACAGCATTAACAGGCCTACCTGTCACTGAGCGAGCACCCCCCCCCCCCCCCCCCCACACACACACACACACACACAGAACACAGAGAGAAGAGAAGGTACACTTTTAGCACAGGTTGTGGCACATAACAGAATCATTAATACACTTTTTGGTAAAAAATAAAGAAATAATAGTAAAAAAAGGCAACTTAATAAAGAAAAGGTTTTTTAAGCAGTGGATTCAAACGTCTTTGTTTTACATACAAACAACAGATGTTCCTGTTCCTCATGGCTGCTGCTCACAGGCTATTACAATAGAGTGGGGCAGAGACAGAGAGCATTCAACCGCATATGGGGACATTATTAAATAAGCAGATGCTATCTGCCGGGCATCTGTCCGCCTCGCACTCCGCCCGACCAGCCCACTTAAAAAGGGCGGATGCTAGGCGCCGACTTTGATGACTGTCAGATTTCACGGAAGTTGATTTATTGACGTGCGTTGCAGTTGGGAGTTACAGCGGCGGCCTTGGAGCGAGGCTGGCTGCATTCAGGCCAGGTAGTGGTCACGTCTACTCCCCATGCATTATGGGATATTCATCTCACTACAGTCATAACACATTGTGTCAACATTTGCCCACCAAAATCTACACCCTGGAGCTGTACTTGTATAGAGCTTTCATACACGGATGGGAGGAGCTACGGCTCCATTCAGCAGTAACTAACATTCACACACATTCATACATCATAGGCACAGCTACGGGAGACATTTTGGGGTTGCCCAAGGACACATCGACATGGGCTATATAGCGGAGCTGGGGGTTGAACCGCCGATCATCTGATTGAAGGGCGACCCGCTCACCACTGACTCTAACCCTATAAGCCGCATGTGTCAAACTCGGGGCCCGCGGGCCGGATGTGGCCCGAATGAATTATCTTTGGCCCGCTTGATAAAATCTATTTACTATTAGAGCTGGCCCGCCGGTATATCACACGCACCGCCATAATACTACAGATCCCACAATGCACTGTCCGTGTGTGAATGCGCACCTCATAGTCTGTATTACACACCACTTCTGTCAACTTTCAACTATCCCTCTCTCCAAAAAATGGCTAAACGAAAGGTGTAATTTGAAAACAGGAATTGAAGACAGGTGGAGTGATCGCGGATGTGAATGTCAAAGCTGTGTGTCTTCTGTGCGGAGACGATAATGAAAAGAACACAACATAAGGGCGCGATCACACCAGACAAGACTTTTAAAAGCGCAACCGCTCCAAAACTGTCTTAGCAAAAACTTTCCGGGCGTCGGAATTATAAAGCTCTTCGTAATTAATTACCGCTAATATGAGCGTCTTGAGCAGGTCTGAACTGCTCAGTAATCTATTTGCAGCTGAAGTGGAAAACGCACCATCAAAGCTCCACATGGAGCTGATGGAGCTCCAATGCAGTGACACGCTGAAGGCAGCATATGAGTCTGTGGGCGCTGCAGTTTCCACGTTTATCCCGACACAACGCCCAGCTGCCTCTGTGTGTGGCAGCACATACCTGTGTGAACAACTGTTCTCTTTGATGAAGAGAAACAAAACTTCACCCAGGACTCGTCTGACTGATGAGCACCGTCACT